>ML681981.1:15769019-15798424 GCA_007922195.1 Podocnemis expansa | reverse complement strand
AAACAAGTTATATCGAAATAACTTGTTTCGAAATAACAAAACGGTGTGTGAACATAGCCGTAGTGTAGCAATTTGTGTTGCTGTTGAGGGGAGAGGGAGGAATGGTCTAGAGCCCTCCCCCTTGGTCCATCTATTCTCAACTCCACCACCAGCACTGCCACCATTGCCTCACCACCCCTCTACCACTCCTCTGCCACGACATGCTTTATCTTCTTGCCTGCATGCCTGCAGTTTGCTCCCTTGGGACTGTTGTGGCAGCAAGGATTGTTTCCCCACCTAGGTGCACACCCTTTCCCTCTCATACTTGGATTTTTCCTCCCTTCCCAAACTGCTTTGGCCAGAGGGCTTCCACATGCTCTGTATTGCCCCCCAACTCATTCAGAGCAGCCTCCTCTCCACTCCCCACACCACTGGTCCCATTGCAGCCTGCCCCACCTGCCCTTTGTTTGCTTAATTTGTTTTCCCCTTTGCCTACTTTCCCCTTAGCCTCTTTAGAGTTTGTTTGGTCCTTGTGCCCTGCTCTAGTCCCTAAGTGTTAGCTTGTTTGGGCTCCCTGCCCCACCCCAACCCTTCATTATTTGTTTGGGTTCCCTGCTCCACGCCAGGCTCAGAGTGTTTTGTTTGGGTTTCCTGCCCTGTCCTGCCCCTTCAGTGTTTGTTTGGGTTCCTGCCCTGTCCCTGCCCCTCAGCCATCTATAAGACCAGGGAGAGGAGGATGGCAGATAGAGATCTCTGACTGTGGGGCCTATTTCTGGTCCCTTGTTTGATCATGTCTCCAGGTAGAATCCACTGGCTCCCTTGACAACTTTCGGGAGCAGTGGGTGCTGTCCAGGGTTCTCTGCTCGGTGTCCCCTTCCACATACCTCATTTAAACCTGTGACCCTCACACCTGTCCCTGTTCTTTCATTAGTTGTCCCCCGTAATTAGTTGGACCTGGGCCCAGTGCTTCCTTCCCTTAGGCTCTGGGAGGAGTTTTACCTGTGGTGAGGCAAAACCCGCTATTCAAACATGAGCACCCTCCTGTAGCCATCAGGCTTGTCTCTGTCACACAGGTAGCAAACCAGCTGTGAGTTGGAGTCCTGCTCAGCAATGGGAAGATTGCCCTATTCTTCTTAGCTCATCAACATGTGGATTTTTGTTTTTGTCTTTTTTTGCAATCAGCTATATTTTTGCCTTGTAATCAACGAGCAGCATTAGTTCTGTAAACAGGGCTTGCCATGGGCTATCTCCTTTTGTTCTTGCATTTCCAGAACTGCCTATACAACAGCACTGCTTTCTGCAGTATGGCTTTGTGCCATGTTAGCTTGGATGTGCCATGGCTGGGATCCGTAACCTGCAATAACAAGTTCCAGAGAGGTAGTCATGTCAGTCTAGTTCAGCAAAGTAAACAAGTCCTGTGGCATTTTTAAAGACTAAAAAATAAATTTAAGAAATTTATTTAATTTGACAGATTTGTTAGTCTTTAAAAGTGACATGGGACTCCTTCTTTGTTTTACTGTAACCTGTATGGGTCTCCTACCTAGAGTCTTTCATTCCTCTGTAGGGAGTTTGTGATCATCTCACCTTGCAAAGTAACATCATTTATATTTTTCATTATTTCTACTTTGTCAGATTTGGTTTCCCATGAAGTAGTCATGATTCCAGTTACTATACCTAGACAGATTCATTTGTATATTTTCAGGGCTCACTCATTTTTACTATTATTAATTATTTCTTGCTCATGTTACTGATTCCTTCAGATCTCCTTGTTTCTTTATCTTCACTAGTGTTTGTGTTGCCTATAAAACACAGGAGGTTGAGTCTGTTTGCTGCCCCCAGATCTGTCCAAAGAAAGCTGTTGGGTGGCTGGTAGGACAGGATGGATAACTTTTTTATAAGGAGTCTGCTGGTAGAACTTGTGCAGGTAAAATTCTGCCCCAGATTGTTCTTGGAGATCCATTTAAAGGAATTGCCAAACAAAACCCCAAACAGAAGATCTTTTCCCTTTAAAAATGCATTATATAGAAAATATGGCTTTTTAAAGTTTTATAATGGTAAAATAGTTAGTCCTCAAAACCCTGCCTTTGTCAGAAGAGTATCGTGGCATCTCTAAAACATCTGACTAAAATGATGCCATGCAAACTTGCAATCTGAGCTGATGCTTTGCCTTCATGCAATTGACCTACTGGAATATTGATTGGCGTGGCTCTATGACCTGGCTTATTCAGCTGAAATTAGTAGACTTCCATGTGCTGCTGAGGATGCCCTTCCAGATTAGAGTGTACCAGTGGGACTGAAGACAGAGTTGCTGTTCAGGCTGTAGTCTTGCATAGCACCAATATTCAAAACAAAGCACCAGTCTGGTGGCATAAATGAATTTTAGTGCCACCAGACTCCTTGTTTGTTTTACTGAACTAGACTAACACGGCTACTACTTTGGAATTTGTCACCAATATTCAAGATATTCAGAGTCCATAACAAGAGAGAGAAATAGAGCATTTAGAATATCTAAAGTAAATATTATTGTTTGTTTTCAGTTTACTTTTAACATAACTGTAGAATAAATTTCAAAAAAAAAGTTAGTCCCCCTATATTTGATTAAGGAAATGTGTTGTAAAGAAAAATGGCTGGTTAGCAAGTATAATGAAGACCTTGAAAGTTACTCTACAACAGGCATGGCCAAAGTTATGGAACTCAAGAGCCACACAGGCTGATTATTATAACCTTCAAGAGCCACACTGAAGCATATAGCCATATACTTTTACCTACTCCAAAATTACAAAGTTTAAAATTCATTGCTCACTTTAATTTTATCATAAAAAGAGGGCAAATATTGATCCTACCAATGTCAGATTCTAATAATTACTTAAGGTAACCATGAAAACTAGGCCTATACAGTAAAAATTTAGCTGTCACTTGATGTAGAAGACTGCAGGCTAGTGGTGAGGTTTTGTTTTTAAAAATCTCGACCACGCCACTGCTTCTCCCTGCCATCCCCAGTCATGATGCTGCTTCTCCCTGCTGTCCCTGACCCCCTCACAAACCCCCAAGCGCTGATGCTGGCTCCCCCAACCTGACATCCACCCCCCCGAGCCCCCTTACCTGGCCACTCTAGCAGCTAGGCACAGGCTGGGGGTCCCCCCCCCCCGAGCATGCTCAGAGAGGGAGATTTAAAACTCCTAAGCTGGGGCTGCTTCCCTAAATTGATTTACTGACATTCTTCCAGGAGCCACAATTTTTCATTCAAGAGCCGCATGCGCAGTTTGGCCATGCCTGCTCTATAAATAAAAGTATTATGGAGAATATGTTGGTCAAAGAATAACTGATGAGATCAGGGGAAGATTTTAAAAAGGACTCTGACAGAGGTAACTGCAAGTGTTTTTAAATAAAAGAAAGAGTAAGAATTGCTCTGATTTGCTGTTACTGTATGACCTGGTCCCATGTTTTACACTCCCTTGCATTTGTCATCTTTCCATTCTGTAAGTTCCCTCATCTTCAAAGCATCTAACAAAGTGGGATTTTCTCTCACAAAAGCTCATGCAAAAATAAATCTGTTACTCTTTAAGTGCTACAGGACTCTTTTGTTAGAAGCCAACATCAATTTTCCCACTACTCCTACAATTCATATTTTAAAGAATAAGGCCTAGGTGAATCCAGGTGTAACAAAAACTATTGGTCAACATGAAAAAGAAGTCTGGGGGGGGGAAAAATGAGACTGTAAATATTATCTGAATTAAAACCGGAAATAAGAGTGAACTGCTCAGATTGTTGACAAAAGTAGTAATTGGCCATAACTTATTTGCTGAATGATATAAAAAGAGCTTTGAAGTTGAGAAGTCTTAGTCACATCCTGGCTGACCAAGGTGGAGACAGAATGCCAAGGTGAGATGGTTTCCCCTAGACTTGACCTATTTGTAAGTACACTGAGCACATGCTTATTACTTATGATCACATGCTTGTTTACTGAGTTGGTATGATGACTGTTCATTCTTTTGTTGTTAGGCAGGATGAGAGCAATTGTGTGAAATAGAATTTGACTTTTGAACTTAAGAATTTATGGTTACATTTTATAATATCCCTGTGTTATTTGTTCTAAAATATTAATAATTCCAACAACTGTTCAGTATGTTGGCTCTGGTGTTGCAAAGAAAGCCATGCAACTGCAATCAGCAACTCAAGATAAACTCTGCTCCTGGGGCTGAAATAAAAGCACCAATTATACTTTTGGCTGATGAGTTTTTATGACAACCAAATTTCTGTGATTTTTTTTACAGAGAAACAGGAAATCTCATTGATTGAGAAAAGAGGTCATGAACATTCCCATATTTTGTAATTCTCCAGACATTACAGAAAATTTCCATACTGCATGCGTTCTATAACATTCCTTCTGGCTTGTTCCCACACTCTAAACATCCTGGGATGTTCTTGGCAGGGCCATCCCTAGCGGGGTGCGGGGCCCTGGGCGAAGCACCCTGTTTGGGGCCCCCACCTCCCCCCCAGTACTGGGGGGGCGGGGGCAGCTGGCCCAGGGGAGTGTCTGACAGGGCAAATCATTCCCTAACCCCTCCAGGTTCCTGTTGCTGAATATCACCAGCCAAGAAGATCTGCAAAAAGGAATAGGAGGGAGGGTGATGGATCATACTGTCCCTGGGACTTCCAGCCTACTTGCATAGGTTCCCCAGGCACTAGGGAAGTTGATGGCATTTGGGTACACAGTAGGCAGATGGCTCCGTGCCCAGTTGTGAGATGCCACCCTGCTAACCCATACCAGACACATCTACCACTGTGGTTCCCAAGATTTTTAAATAGATCCCACCCCTCTCACGAACTTTGCTGTGATGCTTGCCTTCCCCTTCTGAGTGGCAGCAAAAGAATGGGGAGCAAGGGAGGATAGAGTGGGGTGTCAGGAGAATAAGGGGAGAAGTACAGCTGGGTGGCAGGCACCAGGGAAGGCAGCACAGCATCTACAATTTCCCATGCTGTTCCTGCCCTAGGCCAAATGCCTGGGCATGCTGCAGGGCAGGAAATTTAAAAAGGCTCCGGCCTGGTCCCAGCTTACAGGTGTCTGTAAATGGCTGGTGATCAAAGATCACACAGGATCCCTGGCCAGGCCTGCCTGCTGCCCCTCAGCCTTGTCCCTGAGCTATGTGGAGGGAATCACAGCCAGACCTGCCCATTGGCCTGCTGGTATCACCACCTGGGCTTGGGGTGGAGTCGAGTGTGGATCATGCCTGGCTCAGCCTGACCCCTTCCCTTGCTGCCTGGGTTTGTGGTGGACAACCCCAGGCCCATGGGCCCCCCCAGCCCTGCCACTTTGGCTTTAGACAGGAATGACCACTGCTCGGGTCTGGCCCCTGGGGCTCACCACCTAAGCATTGGGGAGGAGGGGGTAACCCTGGCCCTGCCCTTACCACCTGGGCTTAGGGGAAATGATCAATGGCCCAGCCTGCCTGCTGGCTCCCCAGCCTCGCCACCTGGGTTTGACCACTGGCCAAGTCTCCCCCCAGCCTCATTGCCTGGGCTTATGGGGGGGAAGACACCTGCCCTGGCCTGCCCACCCAGCCTCACCACCTGGGCTTGGGGGAGGCGACGCATGGCCCAGCCTGCCTGCTGGCCCCCCCAGCCTTGCGGCCTGGGCTAGGTGGAGACGACTCCTGGACCAGCCTGCCCCTTGGCCTCACAGCCTGGGCTTGGGGGAACCTTGGCCCAGCTTGCCCTCCAGCCTTGCCACCTGGGGGGATGGGGGGGATGGGGCGGGTCAGTCCTGGGCCTGGCCTGCCTGCCATCCTCTTGCCTGGCCAGCAGCATGACCTGGAGCCTAGAGGGGCATGATCCCAGATCTACCTGCCCCCCACTAGCCCAATGTGACTTGGGGCCCAGGGAGAGTCCTGGATCCCTAGGCACCCCCCCACCCCCTCCAGCCTAACCACTGGCCTGACAACAGGCCCAGGTGAGCCTGATCCCTGGCCACCTGCCCCACATTCAGTTCCTTTCCTGGAACACATTTTCAGCTGGGCATTAGGAAGGAGAAGGAAGTTTCCTGCTGGCTTTTTCTCACTCATTTGAATGTTTTTTATTGCCCACCCTGCTTAATTACTCTATTTCAGCACAGATGCTAATTAAGCAGTGCACACATTCCTTTTTTTAGGACAGACCTGTTTGCCAACTTCTGTTTGGGCAGGACTACAGAGTCTGGAATGTGTTAATAACATCATACGGGGGAATCTTATAACTTCATATAAACTGAGCATCAACGTTGTATCAAAACAACATTGACCAGCAAATTATGAGTTTTCAAATGATATCTTACAAGGGTTCTACAAAGATTAGTATAATACTGTGTAGGATGTGGACACAGGGGTATAGTTTGTCACACCTGCATTGTGGAAAATTTCTTTAACTCTGAAGTGCTCTGGCCTGAGGATAGCATAGCTACTGAGAGCCATGCATGGGACTGTGGAGAACAGGAACAGACTGAAAAAAGGCTAGTGGCTGACTGAGCTGAGGCACCAGAACAAGGGGGTGCCTAAAGACAAAATGGGTGGGGTAGAAGACTGTGAGAAGAAGGGGGAAATGGAGGCAGAAAGTAAGTACCTATTGTGGTGTCTGGGAAACAGTGAGCCTAGACCAGTTTTTTCCAACCAGTGTGCCATCAGGTCTGAGCAGATGTGCCATGGAGTTTTTTGAAAAACTGCTCAAAGAGTTCTGGATTGGCTCATGAATATTCATGAGTTCATTTGGAAACTTTATGGTGGTGTACCTCAAATTAATTAAAGGTAGCAAGGTGTGCCACAGCAGAGAAAACGTCGGGAACCACTAGCCTAGACCCACCTAAAGTTAAACGCCTGTTCCCTCCACCCTGGGGGAGGAATCACTGAACCTAAATGACTTCTTGGGACAACAAATGAGATAACAGGGACAGGAGTGAGGGTCAAAGTTTAAAAATCAGGATCCAGAAGGTGACATTGAACAGAGAATCCTGGACAGTGCACACTGTTTCTCAAAGTTGTCTAAGGAATCAGTGGACACTGACTACAGAAACAGCCTCTAAAGGTGTGATTGGATGAGGAACCAAAACTAGGCCCCGCACTTGCAAAGCCCCAGTCCCCACAACCTCCAGATTCTTCCTGCTGGTTTTGTGAATGTCCAGCTTAGCTAGTGCCAGGAGGAGGTTGAGAAGGTCTCATGGCTTTGTGAAACTACACTTAGGGTGTGAGAGTATAAATGAACCTTATTCTGTGGCTCTGGAGTTGCTGGAAGAAGGGCCGCAATCTGACACTGTACACAGCTGTGTGCCAGGGCCTCTCTCTTGCTACAGACTGGGCAGGTCTCAGGATTCCTTGAATAGCACCAAGCGCAGACCTGTGTTCATGACTCTATAAGCGAGCTGCCAGCTAACATTCCCAATGGCCAGGGAACCAAAATAAAGACTACCCGCTCAGAGGTCCATGATTTCCGCACATCATGCCAACTTGAAGTCAGAATAGGACATGATGGCAAGGAAGTGGATGGCATGCAGCATGAGTCTGTATTACAAATGTTGTCTAGGTGCAGTTTGGACTGGCTGGATGACATTCATCTGATTCAGGCGGTGTTGGGTGTGGCCAGAAAGGCTTGTGAGGCAGAGGCCTAGCAATGAGCTCCAGAAGGCCAGGATGAGGGGGTACAGGAAGCACTCTACTGCCAGGCCTGCTGTCCTCATCTCCTGTAACACGTGGTGAAATCATAAAGTAGCTAACCCCAAGCACTGGCTAAATACCAAATCTGTCAGGCTATAGTCCAGGAGCTCTCTGACTTCAGTGACACAAGCCAGAATCATCCTCTGATGCAGCAACTGGGACTCCAACAACTGCACCTCCAGCACCAGTAGGCTTTCTAGCAGGGGTTTCACAAAGAGGTCCTCCCTTTTAGTGGCCACTATGAACTTGGTCTCTGACACTAGTTTCCGGGTCCAGAGGAGGTCCTGACAAAAGACAAGCGGCTAAGAGATGCCCTGGGCAGACTTTTTGGTAGGTAAAAGAGCACAAAACACACAAGATGATACCATGAAGAATGGGACAGCAGCACAAACTGGAGGTGCTGGAGGGAAAAGGAGGGAGCCTGGTAGTGCCAGGGATGATGATGGTGAGGATAAGTAACATCCTTTCCCAAGCAGCTAATGAGGCTACCTGCTCTTTGGCTGGTTGAATTTTGAATGTGACAGGATCAGACACAAGTTGGGGGGGGGGGGGGGCAATGCAAAGGGGGGGTGGAATAAGTCACCGTCCTGGCTGGTTTTGCTAAAATCTCTTGATTTTTTTCAGCTCCCCCCATGACTGGGGTGGGCAGGGATGACAGAAGGGTTATTATGAAAAGCTGGGGCAGGCTCTTTATAGTTCACTACACTCCCCACTGCCTGCAGGAACCCCAGCCAGCTGGTGTAGTGCTAAAAAGCGGGATCTGGCAGTCTGTGTTACCAGGGCCGTAACTATGGCTGTGCAAGTGGGGTTTTGCTTCGGATGCGCTGGAATGGCTCCATGAAGTCACTCCATTGAAAGGCATGCTCCTCACTGCTCACTCCAGGTGCCGGCTATTGTAAGGGGCAGGAGCGTCAGTGCCCTGCGGAAAGACCTGGGGCACGGGCCCAGGCCATGCCCCTCGGCCCCAATTCTGCATGTGAGCCTGATCCTGCCGCCACTGGCCTGGCCCTGGATCAGCAGCCGGGGATGGGGCTGGGAGAGGCGGACACTGCCACAGGCGGCCTGGCCTGAATTCCCAGCCAGGGACAGGACCAGGAACGGAAGCTGCTGGTGGCAGGTGGCCTGGACCCGGATCTCTTGCTGGAGATGGGGCTGGGAGAGGCACGGTCCATGCTAGGAACTCGGGGCACTAGTGCTGGGACTCCGAGCATGAGCCCTGTGTGCTAGATGCCACTGACGCCCACAATCAGAACCCGCCCCAGGCGCCAAATTCTTCAGTTACGGCTCTGCATGTTACCTATCTCTGCAGGAATGGCACTCAGGTTTCTGGCGCACCCCTGCAGTGCGGTGATGCCAGTGCAGACGAGTGACATCATCAGTGGAGCGCAACAGCACCATCCCCATTTTGGTGCCACTCAAACGTCGGCACCCCCCTGCAATGCTTAGCTGGCTTACTGGGTTGTGCCGGCCCTGCATCTGTGTTTCTGGCCTGTGAGGCGCTAATGCAGAACGGGTGGCCTGTGAGCTACAGAAACTGCCCCTGGCTCTGAAAGTTTCTAGCACGTGCGGTGCCACATGCAGAACAGGTGACCTGCAGAAACTCTGTGCACCTATTTCTAACCAAAAAACCAAGGAGTCATGTGGCACTTAAAGACTAACAGATTTATTTTTCACATGAGCTTTCGTGGGAGAAAATCCCACTTCATCAGATGCTTCAAAGATGGGTGAACATACAGAATGCAAGCATTTCTTTTCTTTCCATTCTGCAAATTCCTCCATCTTCGAAGCATCTGACGAGGTGGAATTTTCTCCCACCAAAGCTCAGGTGAAAAATAAATCTGTTAGTCTTTAAGTGCCACATGACTCCTTGTTTTGTTTTTTCTAGTCTTTAAGTGCCACATGACTCCTTGTGATTTTTTTTTGTTTTTGCTAGTGTTTAAGTGCCACATGACCCCTTGTTTTGTTTTGTTTTTGTTTTTTTTGCTAGTCTTCAAGTGCTACCCGATTGCTGGGTTGGTTTTTTGGCCGGAGCAGGCTAACACAGCTCCCCCTCTGGAAATGTTTCTCACACAGCCGTAGCAGGCCGGGTTAATACAACGCGTCGCGAGGACGGGGCCAGTCCCGGGCAATGACGACAGAGCAGCCCGGCCCTGCCGCCGGCCGGAAGGCGGGAGCAGCAGCCGCAGCGGGGGCGGAGCGTAAGGCGGGGGCGGCTCCTCTCCCGCCCCGGCCCCGCCGCCTGCCTCTCCTCGCTGCAGAGCCGGAGCCGGAGCCTCCGCCGCCGCCACCCCGCCATGGCGAGCCGCCGCCGCCGCCGGCCCCTGGCGGGGCTGCTCCTGCTGCTGCTGCCGCTGCCCGTCTGCCTGGCGCAGGAGGCGGCGCCGGCCGCCCCGCGGCTGAGCGGCTACTTCGGGACGAAGTCCCGGTACGAGGAGGTGAACCCGCACCTGCTGCAGGAGCCGCTCTCCCTGGGCCCGCCCGACCCCCGGCTCCTGCCGCCCTCCGCCGCCTGCGCCCCGCTGCAGCTCCGCGCCCTGCTCCGCCACGGCACCCGCTTCCCCACCGAGAAGCAGATCCGCCGGCTGGGCCAGCTGCACCGCCTGCTGCGCGCCCGCCAGCCGCCCTGCCCCGCCGCCCGCCAGCTGGCCGCCTGGGACCTGTGGTACCGGCCCGACATGGACGGCCGGCTGGCGCCCAAGGGCCGCCTCGACATGGAGCGCCTGGCCCGGCGCCTGGCCGCCCGCTTCCCCGGCCTGCTCGCCCCCGGCCGCCGCTTCGCCTTCGCCAGCAGCTCCAAGCACCGCTGCCTGGAGAGCGGCGCCGCCTTCCGCCGCGGCCTGCAGCTCGCCCTGCGCCGCCCGCCGCCCGCCACAGGTAGCCCCGCCGCCGGGGGACACAGTCTCCTTTCCCCTCGCCGCCGCCGCCGCCGCCGGCCCGCGGGCCTGATGGTGGCTGGCCTGTCACTTGCAGGGCTTCGGGGTGCTGGCAGGCCTCGTGTCATCCTGCTGTAGGGGAAGCCTTCCAGGGGCCCTAAAAACAGAAGAGTGTTACATTAATCCTGCATTTTCTCCATCTGTTCTCCTTTTTGTACTTTCCTGTCCTCCTTTCCCTGCTTTAGTATCTGGTAACCCTATGTCCGCCGTCACAGCTTCTCTCGAGGCATTTTAAAAAGACATGATTTTGTCTGGCTTTTTCCTTACAGGGGTTCAAGGATGCTGGAAAGCCTCATATCACCCTATTGTAGGGGAAGCCTTCCAGGGCCCCCTAAAAACAGAAGAGTAATACGTTAATACTACATTTTCTCCATGTGTTCTCCTTTCCCTGTTTTCGTATCTGGTAACCCTATGTCTACCATCACAGCTTCCCTCCAGGCATTTTAAAAAGACATGATTTGTCCAGCTTTTTCCTCACAGGGGTTCAAGGATGCTGGAACACCCCAGAACACCTTATTGTTAGAGGGAAGCCTTCCAAGGGCCCCTAAAAACAGAAGAGTATTACATTAATCCTACGTTTTCTCCATGTGTCCTCCTTTTTGTACTTTCCTGTCCTCCTTTCCCTGCTTTTGTATCTGGTAACCCTATGTCTACCGTCACATCTTCCCTCCAGGCATTTTAAAAAGACATGATTTTGTCTGGCATTTTGCTTACAGGGGTTAAAGGATGCTGGAAGGCCCCAGAACACCTTATTTTTAGGGGGAAGCATTCCAGGCCCTCTAAAAATGGAAGAATATGATATTAATACTAAAAAAAAAAAAGGGGGGGGGCAGAGAGTCTTGTGGTACTTAAAGACTAGCCGATCCATTTATCGCATGAGCTTTCATGGGAGAAAATCCCACGTCATCAGAGGTCTGACAAAGTTGGATTTTTCTCCAGGGAAAGCCCATGCAATTAATAAATCTGTTAGTCTTCAAGTGCCACAAGACTCCTGGCTTTTTTTGCTTTACTAGACTGACACAGCTGCCCCTTTGGCGCTTAACATTAATACTATGTTTTCTTCATGTGTCCTCCACAATTCTCCTTTTTGTACTTCCCTAGCTTTGGTATCCGGTGACCCTAAAATTGGGTCCCCCTAGAACAGCACACTCCGGGGCTTGAGGTGAAGGTGGGGCCAAGCTGGCCTGGCTGGATGCCCAGCACACACCACTGCTGTGGGGGTGAGATCTAAGGTAGACTTTGCCTGGGCCTGGCTAGATGCCTCAGCATGCGTGACTGGCTGCGGCAGATAGGGTGTGAGCTTACTTGGAGTAGTTTTGGTGCTTCTAGCACGGAGGTCTGTCTGCAATCTGCAGCTCCAGAGCCGCATGTGGCCCACAGTTGCAGGTGTGCTTAGCTCCACCTCTGCGACCTGGGGACCCTAAGAAGGCCATGTCAGGCTCCAGGCTCCCCTCTGCCAAGGTGGGGACTCTGTAGGGCAGAGGTCTCAAACACACAGTCTGTGGGCCAACTGCAGCCCCTAAAGCTATTTCTTGTGGCTCACAACAACACTATTGGTACTGATGTTTGCAATATTGTTGTATGGAAGGGTTTCAGTGGTGAGGCCCTCAGGCTAACGTACTAGTCCTCATGCGGACCTCATGGTGATTTGAGTTTGAGACCCCTGCTGTAGGGGATCCGCTCCTGGTTCTTGGTTTCTCTCGCCAGCAGGCAGCTATGCCATTGCAGCTCTCAAAACAGTTGGTTATTGAAGGAATTTTTAAAAATGGCTGCTCTTATCTTTTGGGTTGCTGACCCCCTGACCTAGCACGCTCACTGAGGTGGGGTTAGGGTCGTCCTAAGACAAAAGCCTAAGGGGTAGACGTATTACCCTAGTTGAGTCAAACAAGCAAGTCATCCTGTGGCACTTAAAAGACTAACTGACTTATTTTTTGCATGAGCTTTCATGGCAGAAAATCCCACTTTGTCAGCTTCCCCCATCTTCAGAGTGATGAAGTGGAATCTTCTCCCATGAAAGCTCATGCAAAAAATAAATCAGTTGGTCTTTCAAGTGCAACAGGGCTCCTTGTTTGTTTGTTTTACTAAGACAAAAGTGGAGTGCAGAATGCAGGAATAGGGCCTTCTCTTTCTTCCCATTCCCTCTCCTGCCCGTGGAGCAGGGAGGAGAGTAAAAACCCATCAGTGCATAAAGGAGGCCACCTGAAGACCTGTGAGAAAATCAGTTTTAAAACAAGTATTGTAGCAGTTGGTAGAGAGGAAAAAGTTTTTTAGCGTGGTTGTCAGTAGTCTCTACGGTTATCATGGAAAACAGCATTAGAGCCCTGCTTGAAATAAATACGGTTGAAGCTACATAGTTTTCCTTGTTCCAAAGGGGCAGTTGTGTTAGTCTAGTTCAGCAAAAGAAGCAAGGAGTTCTGGTTTTCCTTTGTTGCAGACAGGGCTTTAGTCTCATAGAATTAGAGGTTAACTGTAATCTTTCTAACATCTTGTTTTTGTTAAAAACTAGAATAGCTGACAGGTTGCCTCCAGTCCCCAGACCAACTTCTGTAAACTCTGGCAGGGACTTCTTTAAATTATCTGCTACATTTTTGTGTGTATTACAGGTTTTTTTCCATTAAACATTATCTTTCCTTTCAGACACTGAGAATGAGGAGACTGAGATTAATGACATGTTAATGAGGTTCTTTGATCATTGTGAGAAGTTTGTAACCTCTGTAGAAAAGAATGCTACAGCTATGTATCAAGTTGATGCCTTCAAACAGGGTCCTGAGATGAAAAGGGTTTTGGAAAAGGTTGCAGCCACCTTATGTGTACCAGTGCATGATTTGAATGCAGGTAATTTACTTATTCTTTTTTTTTAATCTTTAACTTGCATAAATGTTGTTTTCTAAGATCTTCAGGTAGCTATGAAGACTTAATAGTTTAAAATGCTCTTTATAGGCCTTTGGAAAGATTCTCAAGGAAAGCATATTCTTTCACTAATTGAAAAGAGCAGCTTTTCAAAAGTAATTCATTTATTGAAGCCAAAATGGGATAATGCACCCTGATTTAAATGTTGCAAAACAAGGTTACAGAGAATCAATTTTAACAATTTAATTGAGGAACCCTTCTGGGAGAAAGACCAAAGATACAAAGGAACCCAAAATGCTAGATAAGTTTTGAGGAAAAAAGTTATAGCTGAAAAGTAATAAAAATAGTTTACCAGATCATATAAAAATTCTTGTTTTATTCCACTTCAGGTGTCAAATAAAATTTCTTAAATACAGTATTGTGATCCATATTCATTTTTAGTGAACAGTCAAAGAACTTACTGTATAAAAACCTTTCCCATTTAGCCTATGTATCATATTAACTTGGTACAGACAGAATGTCTACACTTCATAGATTATTCTTCTCTTGTAACAAGACAGAGTGCATTGTCCAAAGTAAATCTAGTATAATGCAGTAAATATTTTTTTTGTTTTCAACGTTGAAAGTCACCTGTATTAAATTCCATCTTCTATCTATGCTATTTCTATAGATGCTCATATTTTAGGATGTTGTAAGAAAATGCATGAGTTGCCTTTACTGCTACAGAAATAACGGAAGCCTCCTACCTTTCACTAAGTTGCAGGTGGACAAGTAATTGCTGAAATAAGAATGTTTAGAGTAGTTGGCAATGTGCTGTATCTTTTCAATAGGGTTTTTTTTGTTTTTTTTTTTGTTGCAAGTCTATGAGGTCATTCATAGAGTGTGTGAGAAAGCACTATAACTTTGTAAGTTGGATTGATTTTGCTCTACCTGAAACTTTCAAGAAATTGCGTTGGACATGCTATCTTAAATCAGAAAGATAGTGTGTCTATTCTTGCTATCAAGTAGCCCAAATAACTAGTAAATGTAGCCTTCTTTTTACAGTGTGAAACCATCATCTATTGCATAATATAAAATATACCACTAGATGTAAATCACTAAACACATGATGGTTACGCACTTGTCGCTGCCCTGTGAAAGGCTTACTGTATATTGTGTTTGGGCTCTGGACATGATGTTACTTTATATGACTGTTAATATTCTTCTTTGTAATAGGAGGAGGATGGTGAGAGTGGGTTGTAGAGAGCAAATGAACTTAATTGTTACTTGTCACTTTTTGTCTGAATTTCTTGCAGATTTGATTCAAACTGCTTTTTTCACCTGTTCATTTGAGTTAGCTATAAAAAATGTGACTTCTCCCTGGTGTTCACTCTTCAGTGAAGAAGATGCTAAGGTAGGTGTTTCTTATATGTGGTGTGATGATAATTGTGAGAGAAGTTGTTGTTGTGTTCAATTTTATGTATTGATGTAAACAAGTTTGTTATACAGCTATTCTGAGAAAAAGGAGACTTCAGTTTATTGCTTCATTCAAATGTAATACTGCAGTATTATAGAAATGATTTAGTACACTTATGAAAAGCAAATCTGAGCATGAATTAGAACATAATGTAACAGAAAAATGGATAAGTTAGTTAGGCTTCCAGAAGAGAAGTGATTTTCCCTTTTCCTTTGTCTTATTAGGCTTCACTGTGCCTGTTAAACCCTCTCCAATGGTTGTCTTTTTGGGGGGGAAGGGGGTAAGAAGAGGGACAAAATGAAAAGGTGAAAACTGAAGTTGAACATATATCATTTACTTTTGAAATTGTGTGTGTGTGTGTGGGGGGGGGGAATACTTCAAAATCAGTGACAGCAGCTTGGAACAACTTTCTCAATAGAAAAATCCCATAAACTGAATGTTGCATAAGTCCTATGGAAAAAGTACTATTAAGTAGTTAAGACGCTTACTGTGATTCAGGGGCGTCACTGCCCTGGGGAGGGATCCGGGGAACGGTCTTCAGGCCCTGCCCCCCGTCCGCAGGCCATGCCCCTGGGCCGGGGACAGGGCTGGAAGCTGCTGTGGGTGACTGGGCCCCGCATCCCCGGCTGGGGACGTGTCCCTGGCCAGTGATGCCCCTGCTGTGATTACACACAAAGCAGCAGAATTAGCTTTGTATGGGCAACCATAATTATGGTACCTACCTACTTTTGTTGCTTGACTTGGTAGCTGTAACATTTTCTTCAGAGGGAATTGGGGGGGCAACCAATTCCCTCATGTTGAATCATATTGACTCCCACATGATTGGTCATCAGCATAAGAATCCTTAGATCCACAACATGGACACCTGCTACTTGAGCTAGTGGAGTAATTGATAGCAGCAGTAGGAGTGTCTACATGGGCTGTCTGTTAGAGAGAGATGAGACACATTTTACCAGTGGGTTTCCCAGCTGCTTGCTGAAAGAAGAATGGTGAGACTCGGGAATCATAAATTTTGTTCCCAGTTCTGAGCTGAGTTCCCTGGTGGCTAGACCTTTCTGCTCTAGTTCTTCTAGCTTGTCCCTCTCACCCACCCCTAAGACCTGCCTTGGTTCTTTGTCCCACTCTTGTCCCTCCGCATCCCATCCAGTTGCATTATCATCCTTCTCACTCCTTGGGTACCAGCAGGAGAAGTATTGAGAGTGCAGCAAAGATGGCTGTCAGTTTCTCTGTTAATGCAGCAAGGGTTGCTGACAGTATTCCCAGCATTAAATTTTGGTGCAAAATGTCAGATGCACCAGTGCAAAGATGTAGAAGTAACATTTGATTGCTTGAGACTGCTGTGATGTGTGTTCCAAATGAAGTCATGAGGACAGGGATTGAATGCTCTTTTTTGAAGTGGAGGATCACTTTATAGCTATCTTTTAGTCTTAGTTTTTGGTCATTTGCTTTCATCCATTCCCCAAGGGTAGCTGTAACTTGGAATGAATGTCTGTGTGTGACAGAAATGTCCTGGGGATTTGTTAGACAACTATGATGACTTAGATATCTTCTCCTGGTATAATTCTGAGAAATAAATAAATAATTCTGCGTACAATGTTTGAAAGGTCAGCAAAATTCTGCATATTTTATTTGTCACTAATTAGTGTGGAGACTCCAGTATAGCAGTGGAGACTAGAGCTCTGGCCACTGGCTTCGTGGGGGTGAGAGATCCCTAAAGTTCCCTACCACTGGGACATGGATTTGGCTGTGAGGCTGCACTTGACTCTTACACAGTGCAATGGCTCGGCCTGTCCCAGAAACACCTTGGGGCTCTGTTCTTCCATATCAGGCTCAGTACGGTAGTAAATCAGAAGGCCAGAGTCATGCATGTCAAACCCTGCCACCCCCACCTCCATACAAGTGTGGGGCATTCAGGCTCACTCCATCAGGATGCTGGTGGGGATAATCCAAGTGTGGGTGGGAGGGTTCTGTATGGGGCAACCTAGATGTGGGTGGAGGGGAGAGTCAGGGCATGGGAGGGATCTGCATGTCGTGGGGGAGCATGGGGGCAGCTGTTTGGGGCATGTCAGGGTGGGAGTTTGTGTGTGGGGGCTTAGTGGGAAATGGTCTGGGACTCTGGGTGCAGTGGGTGGTGCCGGCCAGGGTGGATATTTGGGCATGAAAGGGGTAGTGGGGCAGTTCTGGTGGGGGGTGGGAAGTAAGGTTTGGCAGGGGGCTCTGTATGACTGGGGTCATGTGGACAGGGGAGCAGTTCCTCATACAGTGAACCCTGCCCCTAGCGGACAGGAAGGGGATTTGTGTTCATGCAGAGCTGCCTGCAATAGCTGGGGGAAGTTTCCAGGAATAAATCTGACCCTGGACCTGGCTGCAGGGGAAGAAGTAGTCCCATCCTGCTCAGTCCAGCAGGGACTACCAGTTGAGCCTGGCACAGAGTAAGAACCACCAGCTGTGGGGTATCCTGTTATGCTTTGTAAATGAACAATGAGGTCTTATTCAGGCACTATGCCACATTTCTTGTGAATTCAAGGCTCCAAAAAGCATTCTACACACACACAGTTCTGTAGGAGGGAAATAGTTATCAGCCTCAGCATTGCTGGAATCAAACCATTGGCCAGGTGCGCGAAGTGGGATCCAGTTGGTTATGACATGATGCTTCTTGGAATTTGCAGAAAGAACCCAAAGTCTGTCATTTTCTTCACTCTTTTTATGGTGCTCAAGCTACATGCAAGTCTATGAAAGCTGCTATGTCATATCATTCCCACGTTTGATGTGATGATCTATCACTCACAGATAGAACAAATGTGATGCTTTTACTGTTCTGTTCCTGATTAGGCTGTGTCCTTGAGTGTTGTCTCCTCTCTTGCTCACTGTTAATCTTTCTCATGTTCTTCAGCCATCTGGATCTTTATCTGGGAACCAGTAAATCTCCCCTCCTTGCTTCCTCATCACTTTTAACCCCTATTCCCATTCACTCCTCAGCCCCACAAATTGACACACTAGTTTCTACTTTCTTTTCTGCGTTACCATCTCATAAATTTTTACAGAGGCAGGAGATCTTTACCCCTGAATTTACAATCTTGGGAAATTACTCAAGATGGTACAGTGTTGTTGTTCAGTCCTTGATGTGTTGCGGTTTCAATAAAACAATTCTTACCCATCATTCTCTATGTTCCTTTGGCTTTCAAAAACAAAATTTAGCAAGACAGTTTACTAACTCGTATTTATATCCGTAAGGTTTTACAACTTAAAGTCACAGGATATTGCCTTACAGGGATGGATAGCCTACCTCATTCTCTGTAACCCTTTGTTTGCTGCACAAAACCCCACAATTTGGAATCCTATTTGCTTTCAAACAGACCTACGTTATGGCTACAATTCCTAGTCCCACCTCACTACACCCTTCCCTTCCCAGCCGCCTCCATGATTTATCTATGCTCTAGGCCAGGGGTCTCAAACATGAGGCCCATGGGCCACATGCGGCCCTTAAAGCTATTTCCTGTGGCCTGCAATGATACTACTGTTACCAGTATTTGCACTATTGTTGTATGAAAAGGTTTCAGTGGTGCGGCCTTTGGGCTAACATACTAGTCCTCATGTGGCCCTCATGCTGATTTGAGTTTGAGACCTCTGCTCTAGGCATCTGAAACGTGTGTGCTGCTGGGGATGTGTGCATGACTCCTCTTGCTGCTTTCGTTTGCTTCTCCATCAGAAGTAACTTTTTCTTCATGGAAACCAAGAAATTTATGGGGAACGTGAATCCTGTGTGCACACAGTGGTGAAGAATTCCACCCAGAAATACATCTTTCAGTGATTGTCACTTTTAAAAGTTGGTCAGAGATGATGGGCATATCACTGAGTCATCTGCCATGCATTATCCTTGAAGATCTGTGTATCGGCTGTCTTTGGAATCTTTAAGAAAAATAAATTTTGGTCAGTTGAGAGGAGGCCCCTTTGTGGAGCTTATGTGTATATATAAAAAGATGAAGAGCAATTTAGAAGCATCAGTACACCAATAAATAGCTGTGCATTTTTTCCTGAGGACCCTGGAATTTGGTCTCTCCTGGAGGAGTACTTGGACAATAACATTGGCAGAATGTGTTTGACTGACTTTGTCCTTGTCCTTTAGGATATAGAAGTAGTGCTGGTGGGTACAAGGTATCAGTGGGAAGGTTACTTCTTGTTTGTGACTCCACTTAACTGGATTTAATCAAAAGTAATGTGCAGACTAAATCTTGCCACTTTTGACTGAGACCTTTCCATGAAGAACAGATGTGGAACAAGTCTTTTTCTTCCATTGTGCAGTTGAGGAAGCCTGTCCCCTTATTTATCTACTTATGATCTTACAGATACACCTTTGTAATTATCACATTGTAGGACTTAAGTGACTTGCAGCCTATTTAGAATAAAGTAATATATATGTGTAGGAATAATGTGTATTTATTGCACCTGTTGTGTATAGGTGTTTCACAGTGGTCCTTTTCAGAAATGTCACTTTTGACCCAATGGAAGAGGTAGCAGTAACACATGAAGGAAGGTACACTTAAGAAGAGGAGAGCACGGGTTTGAGTATAGAGGGATGCAGTTTCTTGTAGATATGTACATGCAGAATCATAGAAATGTAGGACTGGAAAGGGTCTTAAAGTCTTCAAGTTCAGCCCTCTGCATTGTGCCAAACCAAGTAAATCTAAACCATCCCTGACAGCTGTTTGTCCAACCTGTTTAAAATCTCCAAGTCTGGAGATTTCACAGACTCCCTTGGGAATCTAGTCCAGATCTTAACTACAATTATAGTTAGTGAGTTTTTCCTAATGCCTAACCTAAATTCCCCTTGATGCAGATTAAGCCTATTACTACTCATCCTATCTTCAGTGGAGGTAGAAAACAGTTGATCACTTCATTGTCCTTGTTATAACAACCATTAACATATTGGAAGACTGTTACTGGTTTTTTTTCCCCTCAAGACGAAATATTCCTGGTTGTTGGGTTTTGTTTTGGTTTTTTTTTTTTTTTTCCCCCCCCCCCCCCACTTTTGTTGCTGTCCTCTGGACTATCTCCAGTTGTTCTGTCTTTCCTGAACAGTGATGCCCAGAATTGGACTCGGTACTTCAGCTGACACCTCACCACTCTTGAGTAGAGTGGGACAGCATCTTCCATGCCTTACAAAGGGTACTATTGTTAGTACATCCCTTGCTCACAGCTGGATCACTGTTTTGATTTGTATTCCATTTGTGATCCATTATAACCCCTAGATGCTTTTCATCAGTACTACCGCTTGACCAGGTATTCCCCAACTTGTAGTTGTGTATTTGAGTTTTCTTTTTTTAAGAGAAATAGTTTGAACTTGTCTTCATTGAATTTGATCTTGTATTTAAACCAATTTTTCCAAGTCATTTTGAATTCCAAACCTGTCTTTGCAACACCTCTCAGCTTGTCATCTTTTAACTTTGAGCATGCTTTCCATTCTGTTACCAAAATAATTAATGAAAACATTACATAGTACTGGACCCAGAGCTGACCCTGTGAGAGCTCACTCGGTACATCCTCCTAGTTTGACAGCGAACCTTTTGATAACTGCATTGTCAATATGGTGGTCTAGACAATAGTGCAGCATTTACATTTCCCAGTTTACTTATGAGACTGTCACATGGGAATGTGTCAGAAGTCTTATTAAAATCAAGATATGTTGTCTCTAAAGATTCCTCCCTATCCATTAGATCAATAATCTTCTCCAAGAATGAAGTTAGGTTGGGTTAGCATGACCTAAATTTGTCAAAAGCCTGCTAGCAATTCATTATAACTGTATTACCCTTCAGGTGCTTCCAAACTGTTTGTTTGTTTTTTTCCAATGTCTTTGTTTATATTGAAATTAGGCTGACTGACCTATAATTTCTGCTGCTGCTTTGTTCCCCTTTTCAAAGTTAAGTATATGTTTGCCTTTTTTCAGTTTTGTTGAACCTCTTGTGTTTTCTGTGCATTTTCAGGCAATCATCTGTTGCCTGTGATTGCTTCACGTAGTTCCTTAAGTATGCTAGGATGAAATTCATCAGGCCCCACTGACTTGAATACATCTAACCATAGGTGTCCCTGGCACTGGACACAGGGGCATGATTTCCCGATCCTGGGCTGAGCCCGATCCAACCCTGACGCCGGCCAGGGACATGAAGTTGGGCTGCTGTGGTGACAGGAACCTGATCTGGTCCTGGCCAGAGCTCACTCTGTCCAGGGACCCGGCGCTGGGCTGCCAGTGGTGGTAGGACCTGACCCCAACCCCACCCAGGCACCCAGAGCAGGAGCCAGATCTGGCCTTTGCCCCTGGTGGGGGAACTGGGATGGATCAGGGCTAGGGCTGGTGCAGGACTGGGGCCCTGGCCCCAAGTAGTTTTTGGGGCCAGTGACACCCCTGCATCTAACTTAACTAAATATTCTTTAATTGTTCTTCCCTGATTTCCATTTGCATTCCTTTCCCTTTGTTGTTAATATTACCTGTGTTTAGTACATGGTCTCCACTGACCTCTTTAGTGAAGACTATAGAAAAATAGTCATTACACCCTTCATCTTTCTTGATGTCCTCAGTTATTAGGTGTCCTCTGCTGAGTGAGGACCTATGCTTCCTTTCATCTTTCTCTTATTCCTGATATGTTTACTGTACTCTTATTTGCCTTTTTTTGTCCCTTGCTCAGTGTAACTCATTTTGTACCTTAGTCTTTCCGATTTTGTTCCTATGTACAAGTGCTATTTTGTTCTCCTTAGGAATTTGTCCATATTTACATTTTTTGTAGGATTCCCTTACGATTTTCTGGTCATTATAAGAACTCCTAATAGAGTCATATTGGCTTCTTAATATTCTTATTTATCTTTCATATTGAGAAAGTTTTCAGTTTAATGTAGTCTCCTTGAGACACTATCAACTATCATATTTTTTGTTTAGATTT
This sequence comes from Podocnemis expansa, assembly GCA_007922195.1. Classification (NCBI taxonomy): domain Eukaryota; kingdom Metazoa; phylum Chordata; order Testudines; family Podocnemididae; genus Podocnemis; species Podocnemis expansa. The sequence goes on along the minus strand of ML681981.1, from coordinate 15,776,595 downwards.
TTTCATTTTTTACCTATCAGTTCTGAGTTTGTTGAAGTCTGCTTTAAGTTAATTTTCCTTATTCTGTTGCTCCCATTACTTCCTTCTGTTAGAGTCATGAATCCATCATTTCATGATGACTTGGACCTACAGTGCTTTCCTTCTTCAGATTCACTACCAATTCCTCTCTGTTGGTCAGAACCACATGTAACGTGGCTGGCCTCCTGGTTACTTCCTCCAGTGTCTAGAACAGTGGATTTCTGGGTAGCTTCTGAATCCCCTATTACTACCAGGTCTTGTGTTTTGGATTATTTATTTGTTCTAGAAATGCCTCATCTGCCCCTTCATTCTGATTTTGTTGTTGGCAGTAGACCCCGATCATGATGGGTCCTGTTTTAACCCCTTTTATATTTACTCTGAGACTCAAAATTGGTCTGCTCCTCATCTTTTTCTGAACTTCAGAAAAAAAGTACATGTTGATGTATAATGCAACACAACATATTTTTGCACCGTCTGTCTTTCCTGAGCAAGCTGATTTCCCCCTCTCAATTCCTTCCTGTTGCTCCTATGATCCTATAGTAATTTTCCATGTTCCTCCAAACATCTAATCCTCTTAAGGTTAATTCCTTGTTTATAATTAATTTTGGGCTTTTGTAACCAGCTGCCTTTAAACCTAGTTTAAAGTCCTTCTGCCTAGATTGTTGGTGATTTTGGTCCGATGATCTTTTTCAAAAGTTATGTTTGCTGCCAGATTGGGATCTGATTTTGAAGCAAGTGGAGAGCTGATGAATACACAAGCAGCAGGGATGTGGAAATAGTAGGGAGAAGGGCCAGAAGAAAGGCCCAAAGGTATTTTGAGGATGGGCAGGGCAGCCAGTCAGGTTAGTGGCATGAGAACAGGTATGTAAAACCACCTGGACATCAAATCAATTGGTGGTTCAAGTAGGTTGGTAGAATATCTCAGTGTTTGCATCAGAAGAACTGAATTCGTTCATAATGCTGTGTTGCTCTCCCTTTGAGAAATGCCTGGGTCTTCAGAACTCTGCCTCAGGAACTGGTATAGAGGGGACAAGTGGGTATCTCATGGTGATTCACTGGTTTAGATGTCCAGGAAGCTGGGCATGCTCTGCACTTGTTCTGTTATCTGGTGGGCTTCACTTTAGCAAGTCAGGTTTTGCCACTAGCATCTTTAAGTTGATCATTAATGATGCATAATATGTTAACATAATGACAAAAGCCATATAAGTTTTAAGAATTGAATTACTCTTCCACTTAAAGCTTTTGCACAATAAAAAGCTGATACAAATATGACCCTAGGAGGAGTCGTAAACTGATGCTGGAAGATTAGAAATCAGTGGTTAGTTTTGTTTGTGTGTTTTTAACTTGACACAAAAGTAGGAATATCATTTTTTAAGCAGACTGATCAAACGTGCCTATTTTCCTAAAAAAGCTGTCAGTGCTATGCTGTGTGTGTTCGTTTCTTCATCTAGAAGAATAAATATTTCATTTTTGTTACATGTTTTAAAATCTTATTTTAGGTACTGGAATATCTGAATGACCTAAAGCAGTACTGGAAGAGAGGCTATGGGTATGATATCAACAGTCGTTCCAGCTGTATTTTATTTCAAGATATCTTCAAACACTTGGAGGAAGCCATTGCAGAGAGTAAAAGGTAAAAAAGAAAAAAAAAAGTTTTTCCTTTTTAAACCTGCTGTTGGCTGCAAACTTTCAGCATTTTGGTAGTGATTTGTTTATCCTAAAAAAGTGGGTCTGAAAAAGTAATGCTTAGAACTTGGATAGCGGTTCAAGAATTGACACAACATTTGGGCTTGGCCAGGATCCTTTGAGACTAATTCTTCTGTGTGTAATAATGCAATCAGTTATTTGTGTTTTATCCGGTTTAACCATAGCAATATGTGTGCACGGAGCTTCATCCAAAAATATTTCGTTGGTATGCAGGACTCTTCTGTTTTCAGATCTAGTCTTTCCTCCTACTCACAAATAGTTCAGTGGCCTTTTAAAAAGTTTTATTCACTTCCTTAACTGAGGGGGAACATTGCAAGTTATAGTCCATAGTGAAAAACTTTTGAAGAACTGATGGTGTTTAGTACACTATTTTTTGTGTTTGTAAGGATTTCATTAAAAAAAAAAAAGTGCTTGAAATTAACTTCTTCATATTTTGTTTTTATTACCATAATCCCTAGGACCCCTAATCAGGACCAAAACCCATTTTGCTAAAGGCTGATTGCCCCAAGGAGCTCACAGTCTAAGATGATTCCTGTTTTCTGGATTTACAGAAGTCTTTTTTTTTTTTTTTTTTTTTCTCCCCCCCTTTAAGATTACTGGATCATTTGAGTTCAAGGATTAGCCAGCAGTGAAGTGTGAATGAAATTCATCTTTTTGATTTAGTATTGATACTCTGTTCCAGCTCATTAAGAACACCATGATTTTCAGAGGTGCCAAGTTAAAATCATTAACTTTTTAAAAAATAAGTGTCCTTGTTAAACTGAAAATACGGTTGAATTAACTTGCCCCTCACCAGTAATATGTGCTGTTAACTCCTATCTAATCCTAAAGATGGGTTTGTTCAAGTTCATGTGTACTTTCCTAGCTGTGTTTGCTTTGCTTCCCATGCTGCTGCAGATGTCTTTATTCACCAGTGGTTTTCAGTTGGTGGTCCACAAGATCCCTAGGAATTTGCAAACTATGTCTGATTTCCAAAGGGGTCCATACCTCTGTTTGCAATTTTTTGGAGGTCCAATAATGAAAAAGATTGAAAACCACTGTCAGGACCAATTCAGGTACTTGGGTATAGTTCTTCCTTCCAGTATGTAAAGTCAGAACACTGGAGCTTTTGAGGTTTGATCTCACTGTTTCATATAAAGGCATATCATCTCAGCAATTTCCAAAGGGATAGCCGTGTTGATCTAGTCCAGCAAAAAAAACCAAGGAGTCTTGTGGCACTTTAAGACTAACAGACTTCCAAGTTTTTCTCTACCAGATGGAATATAAACAAGGCTGCCTGTCTACAACAGCCATTTTAGAGCTTTTTGCCAGCAAAGACTTCTGATTATTTTTATTTGATAAATTTTTGGGATTTTAATCTGTTTTTTTATTTAATCAGATTGCTATCACTGAGTGTACTCCTTGATTTCTATTACTAGTTCCCATGGAAAGACATAGCTCAGAGAACACAATAAAATCAAAGCAAAAGTAAGTGAGAAATAGTCAAACAATTTTAGAAGGGATCTAAAACTTACCCATTCATTCTGAGACTTAAAAAGCTCTCCACTTGCTAATGTGCTTTAGGTTATTTATATTTTTAATTTGAATAATGTTCATCTAATTTCTTTTTTTTTTTTAATTTATTCACTTTAGACAATGAAATTAGACTTGCTGGGTTTGCTCTGGTTCTTATGCACTGGCAAGAAAATAGGGTTGTATTTGGGATTAGGTTCAGTAAAGAACTATTAAACACTGAGAATTTTGTAAAATATTCGTGATAATGTTTTTTTATCTGTACTTCTATCTACAGATACTGAAAACTAGATGAACAGGGTGCTGTTTGTACAGCAAACATGTCAGAATGCACATGCCCAGCTCATGGACATTTTCTGTTTAAGTAATTAAATGATAAAACATTACAGTAGATTTTGAATAAAAACAGCATGTAGTTCCATCCCAGAGCAGAAGATGGTGGTATTGAAACAGTAAACACGTAGCTAATTCTTTGTATTGTATCAAGCAGTTCAGTAATGCTTAAAAGTGAATAGATAGCTATCTCCCATCCACTGCAGGATTAAGGCATGCTGAGGCCCTAAACTACGTCAAGATTCAGAGGCCCCATACCATAAAGAATAAAGAGAAAATGAGTATTCCATTATAACAGAAATGGTAATGGAAATGTAAATAGTAAACTATCTCAGTATCCTCTTGAGGTCTGAGGTGAGGTTGGGCAACCTGTGGATGATGCAAGTAGTCCAGCAGTCCTGGAAGGGAAGTTGATGGGATTGGGTAGGCGTGGATTGGGATGGGAAGGTCAGGGTTCAGAATTTTGGTGGTGGATTTTATATGAAAGGTTATTTAAGCCAAAGCAATTTCAATAATGACAAATCTTCTTAGTTATCTCTGGCATATTTAGAGGCCCCAAGCCATTGTTTACTTGGCTTGTGCCTAAATCCAGCACTTCTCCCACCACCATCATGTCTGAGCAGTTCATAAATATTAACTGCTCGTTCTCACCCCTGTGAGTTAGGGAAGTATTTATGATGCCCATTTTATAGATGAAGAGCTGAGATTCAAAGGAGTATCTTTCCACAAGTAGTCTAGGGTAAGCATGTCTTCTGAGCCCTATTTGGAGAATTTTAACAACTCAATGAAATTTTCTACTATGATTCAAGTAAAATGATGTTAGAATGTGTGTGAACATTATATCTATTACTTTTTACTTTTTGGCATAGCAACTTCAAAATGGTGAGCAAATGGCATCTCTCATATTGAGCAATAGTTAACCATTCATAAAAATGTAAAGCATACTGGTTTGTAGGATGATGCCTTTCTTCAGCCAAATTGGAGGCTGTCTTGTAACTGACTTCTGAAAATTCTGAGACCAGATTTGTTAGGTGACGACATAACTTCTTTTATTCCATTGAGGGCTGCTTTATTATGAGACTGTCCAAAAATAGCTCTAAAGAAAAGGTTTGCAGGGGTACGATGTTCTGCTAAAATAAGGGAAGTGCTGATAAATTATATTTAGTTTGTCCAAAATGTTTCACACTTTTATATTGTGCCGCTTGTCTATGTTGTCTTAGGCAGTATTTAAATTTTGTACTTTTGCCTTTTTTTTTTTTTTTTTTTTTTCTGGACTAGTTGCCATTGAATCTGGGAGGAGAACCTTTTCCTTTTGTATAACTGCAATAATGGTTTCTGCAACTAACTTTTCACTTAGCTTGCAAATATTGCTGCAACATTTCAAATGGTTGACTACACTATGTAGCTGTATCATCAGGTTTGTTGCTTCTTACCTTGAATGCTTGTCACTCAAGGAAATCTTATTTTGTAATTTGTCCTCTCAAAGAAACTAGACTAAAATAGCTCAACAGTCTGTAGTATCTCACTGGAAACTTAAAACCCTTGGCCTTTCTTATGTTTACTGTGCAGTCAAAGGTTTAAAACATAGTTTTAGAATGTTAGCACTCAGTCGTTATGCAGATGTCTGTTTTAAGCTAGCATAGTTTTTCAAAACCCCAAGTTACTGTATGGTAAAGTATATAGAAACCTAGTTCTTGTAAATCCAGAAATTATTTACTTATGTCAAAACAGAGTACACACAGCTGCTGCATGCTTCCTGATATGCTGAAACAACTTAAACTTCTAGATAGCTGTCAGACAGCAATCAGGAAAGCGTCTTTTGCAGAATGGAGAATAGATACTTTTGGAAGGTTTTTTTCCACAGTTATAGGAGTTTCAGCTTTGAAAATGTTCTTTTGCAGCATCTAGATCTGTCATGAGAGCCAGATAATAACTTTAGCAAGCTGGATGTTTCAACTTAGTTAAGTCACACCACTGCAATGGTTTGTGTATATGCAGAAAAACTGTGGTTTATAGGTAGCCTGTCTAGTCATGCTTTGTCATTTCTTCATTCAGAAATCTTTGAATAAAAAAATGCCTATTGAGAAATACCTGTTGCATGTGAGCCTTAAGCTCATCCTTCTCATTTTAATTGAGGTTCTTCTTGACATAGGATAGCATGTGCACCTTATGCAAGATATGTCATTTTTACTTTACTCTTTTTAGCAAGCATGGACCAGCACATCAACTAGTAAATTTTGAATGTAAATTAAGATGTGGCACTTGTTCTGCTTTCAAAATGTCGTACAAATGTAACTAGAGTACTACCTCTGATATGTAATAAGATAGCAGTTTGAGGGTACATCATTACAGGGCTCTTCTCACAAGTGTCAGATATGACTTCTGCATGTGTATTAAGAAGCAATTTCCTAGGTGTATCTTTTGTTCCAACCAGAATATCTTAAATTGGAATATCCCATTAAGGCAAAAGAAACCAGGGAACAGACAAAGTCCTGGAGGACAAAAAGCTAAGCTGAAGGAGAAACCTTGGTTTAATAACCAAGGGAACCTTGGGAAATAAGCAGGAAGAATTGGTAGTAGTAGCGCAGACTAGGAACTATGATATCATTGGAATAACAGAGACGTGGTGGGATAGTGTGCACGACTGGAGCTCTGCCATGGATGGGTATAAACTGTTCAGGAAAGACAGGCAGGGAAGAAGAGGGGGAGGAGTAGCACTATATGTCAAAGAGCTCTGTGACTGCTCAGAGCTCCATTATGGAAGTGGAAGCGTGCCAGTAGAAAGTCTGTGGGTTACATTGAGAGGGGAAAGCAACAAGGGGGATGTTGTGGTGGGGGTCTGCTCTAGACCACCAGACCAGAAGCAGGAGGCAGATGAGGTGTTCTATGGACAACTAGCGGCAGCTTGTAGATCACAGGCCCTGGTGCTCAGAGGGGACTTCAATTACCCTGACATCTGCTGGGAGGCCAATACAGCAGTGCTTGGGCAATCCAGGAAGTTTTTAGAGAGTGTTGGGGACAGCTTTCTAGTACAAATGCTAGAGAAACCAACTAGGGGTCTTGCACCTCTTAACCTGCTGCTCACAAACAGGGAAGAGTTGATCAGGGAGGTACAGGTGAATGGCAAGCTAGGCAGTAGTGACCATGACATGGTTGAGTTCAGGATCCTGATTAAAGGAAGGAAAGAAGCAAAACACAAACCCTGGACTTCAAAAAAGCAGATTTTGGCTCCCTCAGGGAACTGATGGGCAGGATCCCTTGGGAAGTTAATCTGGAGGGGAAAGGCGTCCAAGAGAGTTGGTTATATTTTAAAGAAACCCTGCTAAGGGCACAGGAAGTTGCCATTTCAATTAGGAGAAAGAACAAACATGTGAGGCAGCCAGAATGGCTCAGCCAAGAACTCTGCTCTGAGCTTAAACATAAAAAGGAAGCTTACAGGAAGTGGAAGCTTGGTCAGATGACTAAGGAGGCATATAAAGACATTGCTCAGGACTGCAGGGATAAAATCAGAAAGGCCAAAGGACAAATGGAGTTGCAGCTAGCGAGGGATGTAAGGGATAATAAGAAGGGGTTCCACAAGTATGTTAATAACAAGAAGAGGATCAGGGATGGTGTAGGTCCCTTGCTGAATGGGGCAGGCATCCTCGTGACAGAGGATGAGGGAAAAGCTGAAGTGCTCAATGCTTTTTTTGCTTCAGTTTTCACAGGCAGGGTCAGCTCCCAGCCCACTACCATGGGTATGGCAGATTGGAGAGAAGAAGAGAGGCCCTTGTTGACGGAAGGTCAGGTTAGGGACCGCTTAAAGAAGCTGGATGTGCACAAGTCCATGGAGCTGGATGAACTGCATCCAAGGGTGCTAAGGGAATTGGCCGATGAGATAGCAGCACCACTGTCCATTATGTTTCAAAACTCATGGAGAACGGGGGAGGTGCCAGAGGATTGGAAAAAAGCAAATATAGTACAGCTAGTCCTCACTTAGTGACCTACTCGTTTAGTGACCCCTCAG
>ML681981.1:15671271-15768619 GCA_007922195.1 Podocnemis expansa | reverse complement strand
GGCCAGCAGTGAGTCTCCAAGTCCCACCTTGAGACTCTGATTGGCTGGCAGATCACAATCTAGGATTGGCCAGAGCGCTTCCTGCTTCCCCTGTGCAGCAGCTTCCGCAATGGATCCCACTGCGATAAGGTAACAATAGAAGCTGCATCCGTGAGTTGATCCGCAGCAATGGCTCTGCAGTTATCCACACCAGCAGATGCGGATACCCGTGGATCTGCATTGGATACCCGTGGATTTGCAGGGCTCTAGTTCTGAATCCTAGCCTATACTTACTAGAATTATCGGTGGCAGATACTTAAGGCACATAAAATACCTTGAGTATCTGCCGATGACTTTCTAAGCTGACAAAACACACTAGGGGAAGCTGACTGCAAATGGCTTGTGGTCAATTTTCAGCAAATCCAGTTCCGGGGCTGGAGTTGCTGAAGTGATTTCTGGAATGATTCAGCGAGTTCATACTCGCTGCTGAATTGCGCCCAGCAGATCACGATAGCAGCAGCGATTTTGCCTGCGTCAGCATAGACATACCCTTAGCACTTTACTGTGTCACAGCACAGCAGCGAGCATGTCTTGTGGAGACCACCTCCTGCCAAAAGGAACTCCTCCTCCCCACCACCACCAAAAGAACCTTTCTAGCAAGCGGGGATTTTTTTCTGTCAGCAGCTGAACTCCATTGGGACTTACCTGTATCAGGTGCTGAGAAGTCCTGGAGAAGGGAGGCTTTGTACTGCTGAATCTCCCTGTGGCCCTGGGGAGTGTCAGTGGAGGGAGGCTTTCAGAGACGGTGAAGACTTCAGTAGCTTTTGTTGATGCCGAAACTTGGCTCCATATTTTTTTTGATCAGTGGGGGTGGAGCCAAGTGTATGGCTAGGTGAGCTCCCCAATGTATTGCGGTGCATCAAGGATTCAGAACCTCTGCAGGAGAATAATGAGGCTTCTGAAAATGCACTTTTCTTATCTTTTCATATGTACATCAGCAGCTTCTTTTCTATCTTATCTAAGTTTTTTCTGTGATAGTGGCTTTCTGCTTTAAGCTGCATTTGATTACACAGAATTCAGTGCAGATGTAGAATACACTCTATTATTCATGCTCTATTTGACCATTGGTCTGATCGAGTTTGGCCATTCTTATGTTCTTTTTATGAATTGAGGACATTAAGTATCTGTCATTTAGTCTGGCTTTTGTATGTCTGCTTTGTATATGGCTTTTAGCTGTATTTTTATCGCAGAGATGTGGTGCTCATGGCTTGCACATTAGAGATTACTGATGTTTCATCCTGGGTGTTGAAATAAGCTATAGGATGCATTAGGGATTACGTGTAGTAACTGCATTGAGAGCGTCATTTGGGATATTGCATGGGCTAAAGGATCCTTTTGAGAGCTGTCAGAGATTTCTCAGCTTCCGTGGTGTTGCACAGCTGCTGTGTGGGGAAAAAAAAGGCTGATAGCCTAATCACCTTTTCTAGAGCATGCAGGACAAGTAGGTACCATAGACACATTCCCAAATAAAAAAAAAAATCAGAAGCAAAAAGAGGAATAAATGCACAAGGTGTTTAAGCAGATGGTTGTGTCTGAGATTTGAGAGACTCCTGGAGAAAAGGACAGGCCCAGTGGCAGCTACTTTGAACAAGGCAGTGGTGCTGGATCTGAGGTTTCTAGAGAACAGAGGAGGTTGAAATGCACTTTGTTCAAGGAAATAGGCCTTAAGTACAGCTGTAAAGTAATCACACCAAGAAACTGCCTGACTTCATGTCACCGCTTTCAGCTGCAAATGGGAAATTCACCTGTAGGGTGCCAAACTGTGCTTCCACTCAGCAAAAGGGCCACAGTATTTGATCCATTTAGTTTAAAACTAAAAGATGAAATGAACAGGAGGGAATAAACATGTAGAGAATGTGCACCTCCAAAGAAAGACTGTGCGTATGACACCTATAACCGAATGCAGTTGACTACCTTTTGACACTTTTTAGCAACAGAGTAAGATATAAAGACTGCCAGAGTTCCGGTGCATGAGGAGGTCACATGATACATTTTAGTTACTACTCCCTTTAATTCAACATTACATGAAGAAAGTTCACAGCTTGGTCAAGGTACACCCTAAGCAGGCAATTACTGCTTTCCTCACTCCTGTGTACTGCTAGGACTGTGATCAGAACAGCTTAGGTAGCTAATTTGTTTACCTTTTACTTGAATTAAAACCAATGAGCTGAACATATTTTACAAAGGTACTAAAATGACAGGATGTTGCTTCATTTAGCAGTCTTGCTTAAAGGTGACTGTGAGGCACTCCAAATAAAAACAGCATTTTGCCCTACAAATATCTGTCTTAGCTCTTCCTTGCTATAATGTATTTTCAGTTTCCTTTTTGGAAGGTTTCCCTAGTAAAGATGAAAATGAACTGGAATTCAAATAATGTGTGATGCCCATACTTGTACAGTGGAAAGCATCGCAAAACACTATATATTCAATATTAAATAATAGTTTTATTTCAAATAAATATTTATTTAACATTACGTAAAAAAAATCTTACTGCTGTCAGGAGACGAGTATTATTAAACTAATAACTTGTTTCATGTAGCCAAAAAAAGCTTGGGGGAGAAATGAAAGAATTAGATTTTTTTTTTTTTTTTAAAAGGCAGTGTTAAGTTTCACTCAATCTTTTGGGGGTACACTTAATCTTAAATACCGTAGGGTTGTGGTGATTGGGGACTCACTCCTGAGAGGAATGGAGGCACCCATCTGTCACCCTGACAAGGCCTCTAGAGAGGTATGCTGCCTACCGGGTGCCCGTATCCGAGATGTAATGGAAGGATTGTCAAAAATCATCCACCCCTCAGACTACTACCCCATGCTTCTTATCCCATTGGTGGGTACCAATGATACTGCGAGAGGTGATCCTCAGCAGATCAAAGGTGACTTCAGGGCTCTGGGAGTGAGGGTGAAGGAGTTTGGAGTGCAGGTGGTGGTCTTCTCGATCCTTCCAGTCAAGGATAGAGGCCTGAGGAGAGACAGATACATCCTAGAGGTGAATGCCTGGCTGCAAAGATGGTGTGGTCAGGAGGGATTTGGCTTCCTAGACCATGGAGTCCTGTTTCAGGACAGAGGATTGATACGCAGAGATGGCCTTCACCTGTCCAGGAAGGGGAAGAGCATATTTGGGCACAGACTGGCTGACCTAGTGAGAAGGGCTTTAAACTAGGTTCAACGGGGGAAGGAGATCAAAGCCCACAGGTAAGTGACAATGTGGGTGATCTGAGGGAAGGGATGGAACTTGAGGAGTGCTAGGACTGTAGCATCAGGAATAAAAGAGAAGGTAGTTGGAACATGGGGGGGGCAGAAATCAAATAAATGTCTTAAGTGTTCTACTGAAGCCCCAATACGTGAGGAGAGTGGGAGAGGAGAACTCCAAGAAAAAATGCAAGGAGGTTTATGTAATAGAATTGGAAATCAACATGACAAAGTAGGGCAATCGGCCAGGTATCTTAGGTGCCTATACACTAATGCAAGGAGCCTGGGAAATAAGCCAGAAGAATTGGTAATACTAGCGCAGACAATATCACCATAGGAGTAACGGAGACGTGGTGGGATAGTCTGCACGACTGGAGCTCTGCCATGGATGGGTATAAACTGTTCAGGAAAGACAGGCAGGAAGGAAGAGGGGGAGGAGTAGCACTATATGTAAAAGAGCTCCATGACTGCTCAGAGCTCCATTATGGAAGTGGAAGCGTGCCAGTAGAAAGTCTGTGGGTTACATTGAGAGGGGAAAGCAACAAGGGGGATGTTGTGGCGTGTGTCTGCTCTAGACCACCAGACCAGAAGCAGGAGGTGGATGAGGTGTTCTATGGACAACTAGTGGAAGCTTCTAGATCACAGGCCCTGGTGCTGAGAAGGGACTTCAATTACCCTGACATCTGCTGGGAGGCCAATACAGCAGTGCTTGGGCAATCCAGGAAATTTTGAGAGAGTGTTGGGGACAACTTTCTAGTACAAATGCTAGAGAAACCAACTAGGGGCCTTGCACCTCTCGACCTACTGCTCACAAACAGGGAAGGGTTGATCAGGGGGGTACAGGTAAATGGCAAGCTAGGCAGTAGTGACCATGACATGGTTGAGTTCAGGATGCTGATTAAAGGAAGGAAGGAAAGAAGCAAAACAAAAACGCTGGACTTCAAAAAAGCAGATTTTGGCTCCCTCAGGGAACTGATGGGCAGGATCCCTTGGGAAGCTAATCTGAAGGGGAAAGGCGTCCAAGAGAGCTGGTTATGTTTTAAAGAAACCCTGCTAAGGGCACAGGAAGTTGCCATTTCAATTAGGAGAAAGAACAAACATGTGAGGCAGCCAGAATGGCTTAGCCGAGAACTCTGCTCTGAGCTTAAACATAAAAAGGAAGCTTACAGGAAGTGGAAGCTTGGTCAGATGACCAAGGAGGCGTATAAAGATATTGCTAGGGACCGCAGGGATAAAATCAGAAAGGCTAAAGGACAAATGGAGTTGCGGCTAGCGAGGGATGTAAAGGATAATAAGAAGGGGTTCCACAAGTATGTTAATAACAAGAAGAGGATCAGGGATGGTGTAGGTCCCTTGCTGAATGGGGCAGGCATCCTCGTGACAGAGGATGAGGGAAAAGCTGAAGTGCTCAATGCTTTTTTTGCTTCAGTTTTCACAGGCAGGGTCAGCTCCCAGCCCACTACTATGGGAGTGGCAAATGGGAGAGAAGAAAAGAGGCCCTTGGTGACAGAAGGTCAGGTTAGGGACTGCTTAAAGAAGCTGGATGTGCACAAGTCCATGGGGCCGGACAAACTGCATCCAAGGGTGCTAAGGGAATTGGCTGATGAGATAGCAGCACCGCTGGCTGTTATCTTTCAAAACTCATGGAGAATGGGGGAGGTGCCAGAGGATTGGAAAAAAGCAAAGGTAGTGCCTATTTTCAAGAAAGAGAAAAAGGAGGATCCAGGGAATCACAGACCAGTCAGCCTCACCTCAATCCCTGGAAAAATTATGGAGCAGGTTCTCAAAGAATCCATCCTCAAACATTTAGAGGAAAATAAAGTGATCAGGAACAGTCAGCATAGATTTACCAAGGGTAAATCATGCCTGACCAATCTCATTTCCTTCTATGATCAGATGACTGGTTTTCTGGATGCAGGAAGAACCATTGATGTGATATACCTTGATTTTACCAAGGCTTTTGAAACAGTTTCCCACAGCATTCTCATTGGCAAATTAAGGAAGAATGGATTGGATAGGTGGACTATAGGGTGGATAGAAAACTGGCTAGATCAACGGTTTCAGCGTTTAGGAATCAATGGCTCCACGTCTAGCTGGCAACCAGTCACGAATGGTGTGCCCCAGGGGTCAGTCCTGGGGCTGGTTCTGTTCAACATTTTCATCAATGGTCTGGATGATGGAATAGACTGCATTCTCAGTAAGTTCACGGATGACACCAAGCTGGGGGGAACAGTAGACACGTTGGAGGGCAAGGACAGGATTCAGGGAGACCTAGATAAATTGGAACAGTGGGCCAATAGAAATCTTATGAGCTTCAATAAGGACAAGTGTAAAATCCTGCACGTGGGACAGAAAAACCCCATGCACTGCTACAGGCTGGGGAATATTCAGGTAAGTAGCAGCAGTGTAGAAAAGGACCTGGGGGTCCTGGTGGATGGGAAGCTGGATATGAGTCAGCAGTGTGCTCTTGCTGCCAAAAAGGCCAATGGCATACTGGGCTGCATCAAAAGAACTGTTACCAGCAGATCAAGGGATGTGATCATTCCCCTCTATTCTGCACTTGTGAGGCCACACCTAGAATACTGTGTTCAGTTTTGGGTTCCCCACTACAAAAAGGACAGGGACATGCTAGAGAGAGTCCGGCGGAGGGCAACCAAAATGATTAATGGGCTGGAGCACAAACCCTATGAGGAAAGACTGAAAGCATTAGGCTTATTTAGTCTGTAGAAGAGAAGATTGAGGGGGGATTTGATAGCAACCTTCAGCTACTTGAAGGGATGCTCTAAGGAAGATGGAGCTCGACTGTTCTTGGTAGTAACGGAGGACAGAACGAGGAGCAGTGGTCTCAAGTTACAGTTAGGGAGGTTGAGGCTGGATATTAGAAAAAAGCTTTTTTACTAGGTGAGTGGTGAAGCCTTGGAATGAGCTGCCTAGGGAGGTGGTGGACTCTCCATCTTTTGAGGTGTTTAAGGCCCGGCTGGACAAAACCATGATTGGGATGGTTTAGTGGGAGTGGTCCTGCCTCTGGCAGGGGGTTGAACTAGATGACCTATGAGGTCCCTTCCAACTCTATGATTCTATAATATATGGATGTAGTGTTTTAAGTAAAGGCATGGGGATAGTCAAAGTTTAAACTGTATCCCAGTCTTCATATCCCTTGTCAAAAGCTGTGTGAGAATTCTGACTTTTAATGAGAGTACTACATACAGATGAATTTCAGGATTTATATGTATATACGTTGATTGTGACTTTTTAAAGAGGATTTGATTTTTGAGAATATGCATTTTATACTCTGGGACCATCTCCCTCAGCGTCTTACTGTGCTGTTCTGGGCTATTATACAACAGAGAAGATCTGAAATGTTTGTAAAGCCTAGCTGCATCACAGGTTGATTTTTAGAAGTAGAAAAATAACTTGCGCAACGTGAAACAAATATGAAATTAGATACAGGATGAAAATGTCATGCTACTCACTTTCTTTAGTAGAATCAGCTCATTTTGTTTGGTTTACGTAGGGTGAGACTTGAATGAATTAGTTTTGTATCTGATCGATGCAACCGGTAGAGAGAGCTCAAATGCTGTCAATCCAAAGGTCCTAGAGGTATTTACACTTATTGAAAGAGGACAGAAGCAACTTTCTGGTCTTTGCTTCTATAAAATGTAAACGAGAAAACTATTGCAAGTTTTTGGTTTATGAAGTATGAATATACTGTACTTTGGCTAAAATGATTAAGTGTTCAATAGTTTGAGAGTATCCTAATTTTTTTGTATTATTTCCCAAGAAAATTAGTGTAGTTGTTTCAGAAATCTTTCTATTAGACTTGGAGGTTGTATGGCAGACTTATATTGAAAGCACATATGCTTACCTTACTGTGTAAAAAGTACAACATATTATGAAAACAAATAGTGGAATGAACATAGCATGCAGTGTTTTCTGCCTTATTAGGTTTAATGCATACAGTTGGGGATGGGTGTGGATAAGTAAATCTCCATTTACGCAGGCAGTGGCTTGCCTCCGGACCTTGCACATCCTTTGTAACAGTCCTTCTCCGGTAAAACCAAACACCTGAAGAAACAAAATCCGCACCAAATTGTCTTTTTGATTTCATTGTATTAAACTCTCATTTTCCTGGTTATGTGACATTTCGCTCCCTGGGAAGGCCGATGAATCTATAGTCATAGATTCAAAAACTGGAGGAACCATGAGAGGTCATCAAGTCCAGTCTTCTGCACTCTTAAACAAAAGCTAACAAAATTGCAGTAAATGTTGTCACCTCACAAGATGTGACTGGAGCCTGACTCTCATTCCTCATTCAAATTATAAAATGTGCACCAACTAAAGCAGTGCTTTTAGTAACAAAGTTATCCCCCTTCAGTCCTTTTCCTTATAAGACCCTTCAGTGAAGTAAGTTTTCATTGGAACAGTTAAAGCTATTTCTTCTCAACAAAGGTTTTGTCTTTCAGAATTCAGCTTTACAGCCAGCTGTTCTGGCGCTTTGGTTCTAGAGCTATTCAATAAAAAAGTGAAAGTCTTCTAAATAACTGTGAAATCTCCCCCAGCCACTGCCAACGTACACACATTTTCCTGCTATTAAAAAAGATAACAGGAAATGGTAGAACTAGTTTTCTTAAACTGTAAGTGACCAAACAGGTATTAGACTGGATGCAGCGTTAACCATAATGAATACTGTTGTTTTTATTTTGAAATAATGTGAGCAAAAAAAGTCTAGTTTAAAAATTCTTTCCCATTCTTGAATCTTAGCACAACTTAAAAGTAAAGTACTTTCATTGCTGCTTCTTAATATGACATGTAATAAATCCCTTGAAAAGTCTTCCTGATAAAAATTTGTGTTCCCAGCAATTCTCAACCACTGCATCAGCACACATTACTGTGCTGCCACACAGTTTTAATTGTGTTGAAGATAACTGGGGGGAGAAAAGAGTGGATTTGGTTTGGTGGGGTGTACTGGTGTGTCCTCTAGAGTTGTGCATGCTGCCAGGCATGTCGCAACCTGCTGAAGGTTGAGGACCACTGCCCTAGTCAATACGTATATAACATTTTTAAACAGAACATCAAAATACTACATAATTTTGGTTGTTGGGCTTTATTTTTAAATGCTATGCATGCAAGTCAGAAGTTTAGTTTTCTTTTAACAGTTTGATTTAAATCTGGTGGCTTCAAAAGACTTACACTTACTAAAGTAACACAAGTTAGCATACAGTAGCTTCCTATTCCAAAAGCTGCAGAAAATTTGTTCCATGAGTTTAAAAAAAGATCCAGAATAAGAGTTATGTGGGTTTTTTGTGAGTGTTTATGTTTAGTTTTGGTTATTTAGGCGCTCTTGATGAGCTACTTCACAGTATGTCTGAAACGCCAGGGATTGTGTCATATGCTAATTGGGATAATGTGACTTTTTCCCTTGGTCAGTGAGATTTAGGGCCTATACAAAGGCAGTTGAAGTGAGTAGAAAGGAGGGTTACCGGGGATTTTAGTTGGGCTGTGAATCAAGCCCTTAGTCTTAGGGAAAAAAAAATGCATATTTAAAAAGTTGTTGTCCTGCATTATTGAGCGAGTATTGCACATTAGGTGCTTTCAGGCTTTGTCAAGGCTATCAAGCAGTTTTGGTCATTAAGCTGCTTCACTAACCATTAACAGAAAACCAAACTTCAGTGTTTTAAAAATATGATTTTTGTACTTCTACATCTTGTGAAACAAATTGATGCAGTTAAAAGTGATCTGTCCCCTGGTTTCTTAAATGTGAATTTCAACCAAATTTGACATATCTTGTAGGACTCAACTGCTTTTGATGACTGAAGCAACTGCTTTTACCTCTATTTAGAAAAACTGTTCATTGGAGTATTTTTAAGAACCTTCCATATTTTAATTTAAGGTGGGATCTGGTTTCCGATGTCCATCCGCATGTCAAGTCTATATTTGACTGACTAATGTGGAGTTGAATATACGAAGTGCTCTCTTCTTCAGTAGTTTGTTGGTAAATGTTTATGGGCCACTGTATAGCAGGCCTTGAAAAAAGTATATTTCTGGTCACCATGGCAACCAGTTTTAGTAACCTGTTGCCTAGTTCCACTGCAGAAATGTAACAGAGGAATGCTTTCTGGAGATGGAAAGTAAAACTGCTAGTGCTCAGCTGTGAGCCAGTTTTATCCAGTCCTGCTCAGAGATGCACCAATTTCAAATCTCACTTTGGTTATGTAGCAAAACAAAATAAGTTTTGTGAACAAGGTCAAAACTGAATATAACTAGATGTGCAAGATGATATAGCTTCCTATCCAATGTCACCTGCTTTCTTAGTAATTATGGAGATAACTCACCCCATAGTTGGCAACACACTGTTAAGAACAGGCCCTGTTTCTTTCCAAGAGAAGCAATTGGTAACTGGATTTAACAAGCTTGAAGAAATCAGAGGTTCAACTGATCAGTCTGTTACATAACATGAAGAGCTTTAGTTAAAGAAATAGTCACACTATCATTACCATACAAAGGTTTATGGTTTCATAAGCAGAGGACTTTCATTTGATCACCTATATGTACACAGGAAAGATCTGTTTTTGAGTTTTGTTTAGTTATTAATGTTTTTAGGGGAGAAAACAGCTACAGGTGTTTGAAAGGTAAGTTGATCTGTTCAGTAAGATGTTCAAACATTCACAGAGCTTAAAATACCACATTAGTAAGAGAAGATAGTGGGCAGGTGTTAGATTAGCTCTGTATTGTTTGGTTTTTAATTCTGTTTGTGCATACTTGTATAACTTGCAATTCTACGTAAGCGTATTTCTCAATGGTAGTTTATTAAGGGTAAGCCACTATTAAGTGGGTTTTTTGACTTTCATAACCTTGTAACTTTTGTTCCTTTGGGAGGACAATAGTAGGGTTATATAGAAAATAACTAAAGATTTTAAGATTTAAAATCTACATACTCTACAATGAATGATTTAACAATCAGTGACCTGTGAGCAGGCACTATAGGCCTTCTATGCTTTCTTAAATAATAGTTAGAGGCTTCACATGCAATTATGGAAAAATGCTAGATAAAGTTCATCCATACAACTTTGCCAAAAATATATGGGCATACCTGAAATTTTGCTCTTGATTTTTTTCTGGAAATTTCAAGGCAAATTAGACAATGAGAAGACTTTCATTACTGGAAGTTTTTGGTTTTTTTTTTTTTTTTTAAACCTTCTTCTGTTAATTTCTTTGAGTGCTGGTCTTTGTGTACTCCACTGGGGGGTACAAATGCAATTCATGCAACCAGAGTTAGAGAATTTTGCAAGCAGGGCCTGTTGACCTGCACTGCTGTCCTTGCTCTGCTTGTTCCTCCAACTGAGCAGATAAAGGGTGGGATGGGCCAACTGCCTTTACTGCAAATCCAAGGATGGCCCCAAGCCAGGGCCCACCCACTTTGAAAGCTGGCATGGTCAATTGATACTTAGCAACTTGGGCAGCTTTCTGCTGGTTGCTTGCCTGAAGTCTTGCTTCTGGTCACATAATCAAGAATCAGATGTTAAGGAAACAATGGGCCAAAAGCTGCCTGACACTCCAGTTGCTAGGTAGCAAGTAGAGTGGAGTGGCTGCTGCTAAAGAGCTGCTTAATTTTTTAACTGGGAACAGGATGCTTCATGACTGAAATCGACCAGTTGAGAAAAGCTGCATAACACAGATGCTACGGTTGCTAGGTAGCAAATTGAGGAGCACAGGTAGCAGCCATGCTTTGCTTTCCTTTCTTTTTTTGGCTGTTCAGGGTTTCCCCAGCCAAAAAACAAGTGAGAATGAATGAACCTCTGGATCTCCTGCAGTGTTGGGTCCCACTTGTTTTTTTGGCTTGCAGAAATTCAACTGGCCAAAAACCAAGTGAAAGTGTGGTTGATGGGGATGCTATGGTTTAACTTAACTTGCTACCCAGCAAATGGAGCATCTGTAGCTTCCAAACTTCCTGCTTCTGGTTACAAAAACACTGCAGTTTGATACTGTACATTAACTTGAGATGCTAATAAATCTTGTGCAGTTGAGTTATATATTAGCACTAATTTGCCCTTTCTCAGTTGTAAGTTTGTCATAGCAGCTAGAGGTTTTGAATGTCTTAATGTAGCAGAATTGCTCTTTTGAAACATAAGCTTTCCATCTTCAAGATGATCACAAATTGAAGGCTTTATTAAATTTATGTTATGGATCATATCTGAATTCTTGTGATTAGACACATTAATTAACTTTGAGAAGAGTTTGAACCTGACAATTTGCCTGGAAGAACTGAGGGAAAGTTTTCATGGGTGTACACACCTCAACTCTTCTTGACTTGCTGTTTGCAATGAATCATTGATATGTAGGGCTGCAAAGAACCTCAAGAAGTTAAACAGTGATTTACCTTTGCTTAAGCAGGATTGTGTGTGCTTAGACCTTTGCTGACAGGTGTTTTGTCCAACCTGGACTTAAAAACCTCATGTGATAGTGATAGAACCTGTTGAAGTGACTTCTTTCAGTTTTAAGATACAGCTAGTCCTCACTTAGTGACCTACTCGTTTAGTGACCCCTCAGAGTTATGACCGGCTCTCTGATGAGTTGGTATTATGGCGATGTACGAGAACTCGCATCAACTCTCTCAGATTACCTATATTTACAGTACACTATGCAAACTAAGTTCAGTACATTAGAGCTTAAAACATTTAAAATATATATGAAAAATGTTATAAATGATGCAAAGGTGACATTAAAACTATCTACCGATGGTTGAAAAACCCACTACCAGTAAAGTACATTATGCCTGAAATACCGGTAAGGGCTGCTCCTTGTTTAGTGACCAATTCGTTTATCAACCGGGTTTCAGGAACGGAACCCGGTCACTAAGTGAGGACTACCTGTAGTCTTCTAATTAAGAACTTTTTCTAATACTTAAACGGATTCTCCGCTGCTGAAAATTGCCAGTTACTTCTTGTCCTACCCTCTATAGATATGGAGAACAATTGATCCACATTCTCTTTATAATCACCTTTTAAATTTTTGAGGACTGGTATATTCCCTCTCCCCTCATATTCAGTTTAAGATCCACCAAACCTTCTCTGCAGCACTGTTGCCTAGCCAGTCCTTCCTCATTTTATATTTGGGCATTTGATTTTTCTTCATTAAGTACAGTACCTTTCAGTTGTCCTTACTGAATTTTATTTTGTTGATTTATTTTTTTAGATGAGATTCCCATTTTGTCAAAGTAGTTTTGAATTCTCATCTTGTTCTCCAAAGTGCTTGCAGCCCCTCCCAATTTGGTTGCATCTGCAGATTCTGTAAGCATATTCTCCACTCTTTCATCCAAGTTATTAATGAAAATACTGAATAGTAATGGATCCCTTCTATGAGGCCCCACTAGCAATGCTATCTTACTGTCATTTAGCCACTGTTAACTACTCTTTAAGAACACCCCTTCAACCAGTGTACATCATCTGATAGTAATATAATTTGCACCATATTTCCCTATTTGGTGTCTGAGAATGTCACATGGGACTGTGTCAAAAGGCTTACTAAAATCAAGACATGTCATATTTACTGCTTTCTCTGGTTACCCCATTGAAGGAAATACAGGTGGCTTGATTTGGTTTGTTCTTAATATATGCATGTTAGCTATTACTTATCACCTTATCCATTAAGTTTGAACAAACTGATTGTTTAATAATTTGTACCAGTATCTTTCTGCATATCAAAGTTAGGCCAACTGGCCTATAATTCTCTGGGTCCTCTTTCCAAAGGGGCAGCCGTGTTAGTGTAGTTCAGCAAAACAGAGTCTTGTGGCACTTAAAAGACTAACAAATTGATTTATTACATGAGCTTTTGTGGGAGAAGATCCCACTTTTACATAATGGGAAGAAATAAATGCAGGGAAGTGTAAGTCACAGGAACAGGTCACACTGCAACAGCAAATCAAAACAGTTGTAAAGATTCAAACACTGGGGAACAGCATATGGAGGAGGATGAGGTCAAATCTCGTGTTGTAATGAGAGAAAAATCCATTGTCCCTATTACGTCCAGAAGCAACGCAACCAAATTTGCAAATAAATATGATGTCAGCAGCTTCTGTTTGAAGCCTTGATCTGGTATTCATCTGCCTGAGCACCATAGTTAGCAAATCATTAATGGAGTGATCGTGAAGATTGAAATGCTGACCCACTGGTTTAGGGTGTTGTGATTTCTGGTGTCAGATTTGTGCCCATTAATTCTTTTGTGCAGAGACTGTCCTGTTTGTCAAATATATGCAGCAGAGGGGCATTTCTAGCACATGATGGCATAAATCCCATTGGTGGATGAGCAGGTGAATGAATCTTTGATTGAGTAGCTTGTTTTATTACGTCCTGTAATAGTGTCTTTTGTGCAGATACATGGGCAAAGTTGGTAGCATGGTTAGTTGCAGGGATATGTGCCTGCTTTAATGGTTCTATTGTTAGGTCTGTAGTTTCTGGTAAGTATCTGCCTAAGGTTGGGCGGTTGTCTGTAAGTGAGGAGAGGTCTGTCTCTGAAGGCTTGAGAGAGAGGGATCATCTTGTAGAACAGGCTGTAGATTCCTGAGGATGTGCTGTAGAGGTCTGACTGGGGAGTTGTAGGTGATTGACCTGCTCATCCACCAATGTGATTTATGATATAAATGGGTACAAATCTAACATCAGAAATGACAACATTCTAAAACCAGCGGGTCAGCATTTCAATCTTCGTAATCGCTCCATTAATGATTTGCTAATTGCATTGCTCAGACAGATGAATACCACATCAAGGCTTCAAAGAGAAGCTGTTGAGATCAAATTTGGTTGTGTTGCTTTTGGACATAATAGGATCACTGGATTTTTCTCTCCATTACGACAAGTGATTTGACCTCATGCTCCTCTGTATGCTGTTCACCAGTGTTTGAATCTTTACAACTGTTTTGATTTTGCTGTTACAGTGTGACCTGTTCCCATGGCTTACACTTCCCTGCATTTACTTCTTACTATTCTGTAAGTTCCTCCATCTTCAAAAGCATCTGACAAAGTGGAATTTTCTCTTATGAAAGCTCATGCAATAAATTAATTTGTTAGTCTTTAAGTGCCACGGGACTCCTTGATAGTTTTGGGTCCTCTTAGTTTCCTTTGAGAAGCTCTGGGTACTGTTGGCCCTTTGCTAGTCCTCTTGGACTTCACACATCCATGAATTTTCAAACATAATCAGTTTCTCTGTCGTCTTTTGTTTGCTTTCCTCTTCTGTGAGTAATGGATCTACATTTTATCTTTTACATTCCTGGCTAGTTTTAACTCATTTTGTGCCTTTGCCTTTCTGATTTTGTTCCTACGTCAGGGGTCTGCAACCTGCAGCTGCAGAGCCACGCTACTCTTTGGTTGTCCCCTTGCTGCTCTGGGGCTCCAAAGCCCACCCTGCCACCAGGGGAACTTGTGGGTGTCCTAAGCTGGCTCCAGGCTCCCCACGACCACTGGGGGCCCTGCAGGAGGACCATTCCAGATTCCAGGCTCCCTCCCCTGGCCATAGGACCCTGTAGCAGCCACCCTAACCCAGCTCCCCCCCATCCCCCACCAGGAGGCTACTTCCATTGCAGCTCTCAAAACACTTGGTTGTTGAAGGAATTCTTAAAAATGGCTGCTCTTATCTTTTGGGTTGCTCACCCCTGCCCTATGTGCTTGTGCTATTCTTTTGTACTTGTATGTTCTTGTTGTTGTTCCTACTTTTGTACTACTTTGATTTTTCAAGTTCTTAGAAAGCACCTAATGTCGTCATTGTTCTTTCTCCTCTTTTACCTTTCTTCCACACTGGGATAATTTGACATTGTGCCTTTATTTTTCTCTCTCAGAAAAATTTCCAGCTATCCTGAACACCTTTTTCTGTAGATTTCAATCTCCTGGGAGCATGCCTCTGTATCTCTGAGTTGCTTAAAGGCAGTTATCTTTAGTCTGTTGCTCTCACTCTTTCCTCAGAATAGTGAACTCTTACTTTGTGGCCTCTTTCACCCAAGTTGCCTTCCACCTTGAGGCTGTCAACCAGTTCCCCTTATCTGTCAGAATCGAGTCTAGAATAACCATCCGCTATGTACATCCTCTGCCTTCTAGAACAAAAATAGTGTCCACTGTACATTCTAAAATCTTATTGGACAGTCTGTGTTCTATTATTGCTTTTCCAGCAAAAATCTGGGCAGTGAAAGTCCCCCATTATCACTAGGTCCTGTGCTTTGTATACTTGTTTGTTCTAAAAATGCTTCATCCATCTCTTCCTTCTAAATTAGTGACCTTGCAGTGGATGCCTTCAGTGACATTTTCCCTGGTTTGTTTTTTTTTCCATTTATCTTCTCCAAGAGAATTTCAGCAGGTTTGCTTTTCACCAGACGTCAGAGCAAATGTTTATTCTCTTGGCATGTAATGCAGCTTTTCTCCCTTTTCCCTGCCTGTTCTTTCTGAACAGGCTGTA
This sequence comes from Podocnemis expansa, assembly GCA_007922195.1. NCBI lineage: Eukaryota > Metazoa > Chordata > Testudines > Podocnemididae > Podocnemis > Podocnemis expansa. Next base: position 15,752,953 of record ML681981.1, on the reverse strand, counting down.
TCCATCTATACTAATATTTATTGTGCTTATTGCACTGATGTCAAATAAGTCGTCATTTTATGTGTACTAAGACTTCTTGTTACTACTTAGCAATGAATTGATAGAAATGGTAAGTTTAATAGGTAAAATAGAGCCAATAATCTTTTAAAAAGCACAGTAACATTTTGATGGTTATAAAGTAACATTTTAAAAAATGTTATCTTAACTGTAAGCTTCAGATGGTTGAACACCCCTATTTCCAAAAGAGTTTTCATAGTAAACTTCAGTGTAAAATATGTTTAAAGTAACTAACCTATTCTTTTAAAACTGCCTTGCTAACAACTGTACAGTACCCCAGTGTTTGCTTTTAAACAAAGGTTTCTGTCTTGCTTATTCTTCACTTTTATGTTTTTCTAGTTCCGTGCCCATTTCTTCACCTGTAATCCTGCAGTTTGGACATGCAGAGACCCTTCAGCCACTACTTGTTCTAATGGGTTTCTTCAAGGATAAGGAACCCCTTACCGCTAACAATTATGAAAAACAACTGCATCGGAAGTTTCGTAGTGGTCGCATTGTGCCTTACGCCTCAAACTTAATATTTGTGCTTTATCACTGTGATCAAGCTAAGACCCCTGAGGAGGAGTACCAAGTGCAGATACTGTTGAATGAAAAGCTGCTCCCATTTCCTCACTCAGAGAAAACGGTTTCTCTGTACACAGATCTGAAGAACCATTATAAGGACATCCTGCAAAACTGTCACTTCAGTGAAGTATGTGATCTATCAAAAACTAACAGCAATTCCACTGATGAACTTTGAGGGAGCAGAATAGAGCAAATACGATGGAAATTGATCTCTGGTATACAGTTTTGTATGTGTGGTGAATAAGCGTTTCTCATTAGTGTTGGTTATTTATTTCCTGCTGATATACTCCATTTCTTTCCTTGCATCTTCAAACTGATGATAAATGCCTATTCCTGTGTCTTAATTCAAGGATTTCTTAAAAATTAAAGTATATACTGTCTCTATTGTATGAATACAATTTTTAAAATTTATTTAATTAATCTGGCTGCTGGGGTATGTATTTGTTACAAATGTGAAGATGCAAGGTCAAGTATATTTATATATTTAGATGTGGTCATATATAATTATTTATCTCTATTTTCTAAGCTTGCAAAGTAGGTAGGTTTAGTGGGTTGGGACAACTTAGCTTACCAGAAAGCCAGTTAGTGGAAGTGATGGTATTTTCCCTCTTATTCTGTCTCCTTTGCACTACTCTTCTCTGCTTGCTTCTGTTCCCAATGGCTTTTCTGATCTCATCTGTAAAATGGCTCTGTCCTATTAGTGAAAAAAAATACCTATTTATAGTTACATCTTGGCTGTCTGTTTAGAGAGGAAAGGGTGCAAAGTGCTATTTCCCCAGCTGCTGTCTAAGTAGGAGCTAGTTATGATTGTGATTCCTGCACTTTTCTGAAGTATGTACTGAATTTTCTAAAGTGGTGCTGTGGCTCTTGCTCTAGAAGATGTCCCAATTCTTTTTAGTGTATAGGCCTCCTTCAATTTTATACTGATTTTGTTTGAGTTCAAGTTAAGGCATAGAAATATTTTTGTTTAGCTCCATTGAGGCTGGATTTCCTCCAGTGGTGGTGATTTTATAGTCTATTACCTAGCAGGCTGAGATTTTTAGTACTCTTCTTGAACCAAGTTTACAAGCCACCATTGTATTAGCCACTTTGGCCTTATTTTGCATATGTCAATGCTGCACCTGGGAGTCTGCTTCCTAGTTCGTGTTGACAGATGTATGTTAGCACCACGTGAGCTAACATGCTAAAAACTACAGTGTAGCTGAGGGCAGCATGGGTGGCAGCTTGAGTTAACCACCTGAGTATTAACCCCCTGGACACTTTACATATGTACTTGTTTGGCTGGCCCAAGCCACTGCCTTTGCTACTTCCAGCTACACTCATGTTTTCTGTATGTTAGCTTGAGCAGAGCTACCTGTGAAAAGGATGCTCCCACTATGACCCATGTCCTCTGTCATGTTCCAGCCAGCCCCTGAAACAGGATTGTTTATTTGAAGAGTGCCTGCCTGTTCTTTTGAGTACAGTACTGCCAATTTTAGAAAAGAGATTATCTGTGTTAAAGTAGCATATAATTTGCTACTGAAAAATGTAAGATACTGTAAAAAAAATTGTAACCTAATATTTAAAATAATGCAGATTATTACACAGAATAAGCATCTGAAATACAATACAGATAATGAAAACAATCAAATAGGCTCTTTTATCATGATTGTTTCATTAAGAAGATTAGATTTAAAAAATTCAAGACCCAATAGAAACTGATGAAACTCAAGCAGTTGCAAAGTTATAAAGAATAAAATTTTAAGAGTTTAAGTTCCCATGACTTTTCATTTAGGTGCTCTTGAAAATTTTACTCGTGTATTCTGTTGTTCATAAATCGTATTGGTTAATTGGTTGGATCTAGTCAAATGGTAAAACAACTGTTTTAAGATTATAAAATTTGAAGTAACACTTAAATCATTTGATTTTAATGTGTTTCTAATGGTGCTATCCTGTATTTCTGTAGTTTTAAACTGTTTTACAAGGCTTAGCCTTATCTTGGGAAGTACAATGCTGGATTATTATATTACCAATAGAGGGATAATAGTTTGTCAGTGACTAGAGTTCCTAAAGAAGTGGTGTGGATATTTTTAGACATTTGGAGAATTGTTTAATACATTCTTAGAGAAAGATTCATACCTTTTTGGAAAACAAAATCACTGGAATTGTCTTTTAAGCTGGATACTTATAAAATGGATAAAAAAAAGGCATTCATGTTGAAGCAAATGAAAAATGATGAACTCAGTATTGTTATGAAATCTTCTTTCATTGTATGTCCATCTTTGTGTCTGCTTTTTATCTCACTGGAGCCTATATTGAAGCTATAGTAATATACAATTTGGGTCTGCTGTCGTCATCATTTTCATAATACTCACTGTATGGGATTTTGCAGGACCAGGTGGGAGAAAAGCTATGAAGAATCAAATTTTGTTTGAATAGACCTCTCTTAAGCACAGAGTAAGCATAAGAAATTGTTTAAAGGTGGCTTTGCACAAACAATCATCCATTTCCAGGAATGAGTCACCTTGTATTCATGAGGTTGTTTTGGTTTTGAACATTATGTGGTGAAATGTTGGCCCCACTAAAGTCAATACAAGATTTTCTACTTCTAGGGGTCAGAATTTCACCCTTAAAGTTTATTTAAAATGGTTAAGATGACACGACTGGAGATTACAGACAAACCCATTGGACATCATTACGAAGTGGTAGCTGGGTTAGATTAGTCCAGCAAAACAAACAAGGAGTCCTGTGGCACTTTTAAAGACTAACAAATTTACTTATCACATGAGCTTTCATGGGAGAGAAATCCCACTTTGTCAGCCACTTGAAGATGGGGAACTTGCTCACATTCTGTAAGTTCCTCATCTTCAAGTGTCCCACAAAGTAGGATTTCCTTCCATGAAAGCTCATGCGATAAACAAATTTGCTAAGCTTTAAAAGTGCCACAGGACTCCTTGGGTTTTTTCCCCCCTTTGGACATAATCTTCCATAACTAAAGGAACTTTCCATTGTCATTCACTTAAGTTGGCTTCAAGATAGAGGTGCTACGGAGCAGCCCCATCCACTATAGTACATGAAGACAGCTGCTTTATTTGGGTTTTGTTTGTTTTTGAGGGGTGTGGGGGTTGCTGTGGAAATGTGGGAGCAGAGATGGTCTGCCTTCTTCTGTGGAAGGCAACTTATTTGTGTGTCTCAGTCAATGGATGTGCTGGCTGGAAAACCGGTTTATGCTTAATAGAAATAAAGTTATTTAGACACTGCTGTATTATGTGCAAGATGTTTTGGAAAACTGATGCTTGATTTACTCATTTGGCATAAACATATATATGGTTTTGGAACTGATTATTTCAGACGAGATTTAATTTTGTACAGTTCTAATAAAAGGTTTCTGATGTAAATGCATATTTTGAAAATCTACATTAACATTGTGACTGCTCCTTATTATTTTAACTTGAGCTGGGTCATTTTAGTTAACCTGGTAAATTAAAATAAACTTAATAAATGTTTTGTATTTTAAAAGAAAAATGAAACTAAGAAAGATGGGTAAGCATGCTCCATTGTAGAGTTGGGCACTAGTCCTGCCATCAGCAGTGAACAGGTAGCCATTTGTCTCTTTTTACAGTAAAATCATGGCAAGGTAACACTGTAGAGAGAGTGTTTGCATTTGTCAGATGGGACCTCAATTTTCCATCATTTTGCAATCAGACACTCTCTTTGACTACAACATGGGGTCTGTTAAGTTTGATGCTACTACTGAACATTTGAAATTGTCCTTCCTAAGAATTGTTTGAGATTAGAGCACTCTTTCTAGCATCTCTTACCTGGTCACTTCTAATTTCATGATGAACAGTGAATCTGTGTTGCAATTCTGGCTAGCATCAAGTTTCCAATATATTTTTCCTGTATGTAGTATGTATGTATTTGCAGGGGTAGTGTAGGAGCTTGGATGAAAATAATTGGCTTTAGCCAAATTTTTTAGTATTACAAAATATGAAAAGTCTCAACATATTTGGTAAATCTGTCCTGCCTATTAACAAAACAAACAACTGACTGAGGGTCTCTGGCAACTGTACTCCATTCCCCTGCAAATACAGTTAGTAATTTGTAGTAACTTTTATTTTAAATGTTTTATTTGCATACTCATTGATATTTTCTTTCTCTGATGAAAGCAAGTCTTGTAGTAGCTGACGTATATTACCTAAATACTAACCAATTATTTATTTTTTTCATTTTGTATTTTGGAGTGTATTGTGCTGTATTGGCCAATCTTCATGAGATTCTTATTTGAAAGAACATTAGTATTTCAAATTCAACTTTTAATAAACTATATTCATACTTGTGATAAACAACTTAAAGACTGAAGTGCAATTTAGAATAAATAACTATTATGATTGAAACCAGTCTTTTAAAATAATTATGCCTTAAAAAGCAAGAAACTACATATTTTTCTTTAACTTTCTTTTTTTATTCCCAGGAATTTGGCACTTAAAGATCTGTGTTTTTAGATAGCACCTAACACAGTAGAGTCCTGCGCCGTGACTAAGGCTCCTAGGCATTAGGGACATACAAATAATAAATATTGTGAGAAATATTTCTCTTCAACTCCAGCACTAAACATGTCTGTCTTCTCCCTTTTAAATAAGTGTGCTATTTCTATTCTGTTAGTTTGTTTGTTAGTTTAGTGCTTGTTTATCAGAGCACAACAGTTTTTATGCATCAACTTAACGATGACTACATAGCAACATGCAATAAGATCACATTTTTTTCTGTTTAAAGAGCTATTTTCTCTTTGTGTTATAGTTTTTCCATTTTGCATTTCTTGTGCGATAAGCAGCTCTTTAAGGACCTTATTGATTGTGAGCTATGGAAGGAAAAATCTGGTTTCCAGAATGTGAGGGAGGAAGGAGGGATTTCACCAACATCCACTGGATAATGCACTACAACTTACAAATTGCCAGATGGAAAATGCTGATTTTATGTACAGCTTTAAAATACATCTAAAGCTCTTTCAGTTGAGTCTAGTATTTATCAAACTGAATAATGTAATATAAATATATTACATATAGAACATATTTACATATATTACATTCATATTACATGTATTATAAATAACAACTCAGCTTGATAAATACTAGACAACAGAAAGAGCTTTATATATATAATTTTATAATTGTGTGTGTGTGTGTGTGTATATATGTATGTATATAATATAGTATTAAACTACTGGATCAAGGGGGGTGACTGAGATATAGTTATCAATTTTGCTCCCCTTTTTAATTTTGAGAAGAGATGAGCAATATGGATCCTCGTACTCCCATCATATTTATTAACATACTTCATGCAGAACATTGCGTCCTGTGGAAGAGCTTGAGTACAGCTTTATTGCTGGTACTGCCATATTTCTCTTCTGCTTCATTTACCAGAAAGATACAATTTGATTTTTAGAGGGCAGTAACTGTTTTTAGTGGTGCTAGCTGCATGAAGATCCTTCCTGTTCTCTCTCTGTTAGAATATCTGTTAGCAGGTAGAGGTTTTTAAAATCTAATTATGTTGTCCTCTTACGTTGTTCCATAGCAGTTATTTGTAATTAACCAGCTTTCTGCTGTTCTCCATTTTATGAATTGTTCTCAGATCGCTGACCTTTCAGTGTTCTGTATAAATTAGCCCACTGGGCAGAATAGATTATAATACTGGTAAATAAAATATTTCTCCAATGTAGAAGAGACTGTAAACTTAGGGACCTAACACAGAGTTTGGGAAACTTTTGGAAAAAAAAAAATTAAATTGACCCTTTAAACCAAAATACAAGAGCTTTTGTTTGGTCCCAGGTTTGTGGCGTACTGATTTCAATCAGGATATTTCATTTCTCTAAGGTAGTTCTTTCCCTGCCTTAAGTGTCTGACAAAATGGGATTTTCTCCCATGACAGCTCATGTGATAAATAAATTTGTCAGTCTTTAAAAGTGCCACCAGAGTCCTTGTTTGTTTTTGCTGAACTAGACTCACATGGCAACCCCTGTAATACATCAAGGCCAGAGGGCAGTAACAGTCATAGAAGGAAGGTGTGTAAGTCCCAGAATGCTCTGGGCACTGTTCCCTGCAAATTAGCTGGAGTTAGAGGGTAATTAGGAGCAGCTAAGGCCAGTCAGGCCTAGCCAGGTGCCTGATAAAACCCCTCTGCTCCAAACAAATAGGGCACAAGCTGGAGAAGTGCTGAGAGAAATAAAGGAGTGAGGTGTCATTTTGAGAAGCTGAAAGGAGTCAAAAGGTACAGACCCCCAGAGGGAAAAACCTGCAAGGCTGAGGGAAGAAGCTTTACTCAAGCAGAGGGGCAAATAGCACAGCGGGGGAGAGCTGCAGTGTTGAATAAAAGTCAAGCAGCACAGAGCTGCTACTTAGTGCCCCTGGGTTGGGACGTGGAGTAGTGGGCATGCCCAGGTTCCTTCCCCTCCTATCCCATTATCAGAGGGGGCCCCCCTCCTTGGAGACATGGCAGCTGGGGGCAGCCTGACTTACCATCTACAGGAGAAGTGCGAAACCCAACAGAGGAGAGCTGGCAGTTTGCCACACCCCTTTAGAGCATGTTAAATATTGTCGATTCATGGAGCCAGATTTGATATTTAGGTATATCTAACTTCCCACCTTGTGCACTTCTGAAAGATTCTTTTGCTTTGTGGTGGCTGTCCTGTGTAGTTGAACTTCACGGAGCACTTCTTTTTACTGTACCAGGCCGTGGATGTGGAGTCAGTCCATGATTTTTCTATGACTGCTGAACCCATCTATTGACACAGCTATCCCTGCTTGCCCTCCCCCACCGTTAAAACTGTCTCCTAATGCAGCCGTAACCATTGTCTGAGTCTTGAAATTCTATAGTGTATTTCTGGAAATCTTGAAATGAAATCCTAATTTTCATTTATATCAGGCTAACTCAATACTGTAAAAAATTGCAACTTCTTTCATAAACAAGTGTTGAAAATGGACAAACTAAGAGTTATAAATGAAAAACTAATCTTCAGCCCCTGATTTAAATAGATGTTCCTGTATTTTATCATGAATGCAGATGAAAATCTGCAAGTTAAATGTTCAAAAGTAACTGTGGATTTTAGGTGCTCAACTTGAGATGCTTTTACAGAAAAGTTTTAGCACAAATTAGCTTGTAATGTTCCACAGAGAGAGAATTACCGCCTCATACTCCAACACCTGCCGCCTCATTCTTCATGCTGCAAAGTGATTTAATCAGTGTCTCCTACTTAAGTGGGAGTCAGTGAGGGTCCAGTGCATCAACACTGGAGCACTTGTTATGGGCTCGTAGAGGGTGTTTGTTATCAGGAGACTAGCCAACACCACCAACATAAAAGAGAGGGGGCATAAACTTTCAGTTTCTGGATCCTGTGATTTACTTCAAGAGTGGATGATAACCTGGCAAGAATCTCTTGAAACTGTTTGATAGTCTATACTAGATTTCATCAATCTTATAATAATTCATTTTTGCAAAACTATTCTGCAACGAGAACACCTTGCTGCTGGTTATTTGTTTAGAGCTGATGAACACTGAACTTTAACAGTAAATATCACATTCCAAGAATGTGATAACAGATAACTTGAGTATTCAGAACACACTATGAACACTCACTTTTGCTGTATTCCTGGAAGGTAAATTTTAAAGATGGGAAAATCTAAGTTTAGTGCTTTAGCCCTACATTTGTCATTGACAATGAGTCCATGACAAAGCCAGGATTAGACATGAGGAAATCTGGGCCATAGAGGGTTGCTTAATCGGCTATCCCCTGCTACCTTTCTGATTGTGAAATAGAAGGAAAATTTCCAAGTGTCTAGTGGCCCTTGCACTTGGAGCTAAGCTCTGTTTATCTTTTACTTTATGGATTTGAAATTGATGTTCAAGATGTGCTGGCACTGTTGAGTATAGCCTTTGCTGCTCTGTTTCCCATAGAGATGCCATTTGACATACTTAGCACACTTTGAAAAAAGTGTCTGTTTAGGAGTTCCCTACGCAAAACAGCTGTCTTGTAACTTCACAAGTATATAGCTCCAGATTTTCTGCCTGGCTCTCTATTTATAAAGTTCTCATGCTAGCACATTTGTCAAGTAAGAACTCCTTTTGTAAACTTATTTCATCACTGCATACACGGTAGAGTGTTTAAACATTTATTTGATCGAGAGAGAGAAATGAGCTAACTTACAGTACTGTCCTTTTTATGATTAACTTTGTAAATATAATGCAGTTCTTTGTCTCGAACTACAGATGTGTATTTACATTGTTACTCTAATGGTAATATAAATGTAAAGGATTATTTAAAATTTTGTATTTCTGTGATCATTTCTTACAAAACTAAAATTATGCTACCATAGAAAAGCATTGAATGAAATAAAAATATTCACATATTGTAGTAGGAAACTGACAATTTTTCTGAAGCTATTTCAAGAAAAATTCCCTTTGAAAAGAATTTGAAGTCTCTGCTCTTAAATAAGTTGACTTTTGAGTAGCTGTGAGCTTATAGTAATGAGAGAGTACATTTACTGATTAAAAAGGCAGTTCAGTGCTTCACAACCTTTTCTATACTTGGACTGCATATTATGAACAGAAAATTGTTTCAGGATCTCTACTTCCATTAAAAAAAGGTAGGGTGTTTTTTGTCACCCCCTCTCCTCTGGAAACTTGGGTGTGATCCTTGGGATGAGAAGCAATGTGTTAATCAATCCTATTTAGTACCTACAGGGAGAAGAGACTGTTCAAAAGTCAGGTCCTAAGTGACCATGGGTGTTAGCAAGCGGAAGAGTTTTATAAAAGAGTTCTCCAGGTGTATGAAGAGCGACCTACCTGGGGGGTAAATTTTGTTTGTTTGTTTGTTTATGTTCTGGTTTGCTATGGGCCTGCTTAATTGACATTCATAGTGAGGTCTCTTTGGTAGGCTGTGCACTAAGCCTAGCAGCCTGCTAGGCAAGGTTGAAAGCTTCCCCCATAAGGCTCTACTTTGCCATCCTTCGATCACTAATCCTATTAGGCTCCTTTAGAAAAGGGGTGGGGCTAGATCAGGGAGAACAGGGTTTTAAAAGGCCAGCCCCTAATTAACCAGAGAAGTTTGCACACAAGAGCATCACATGGGACTTTTTGTGAGGGAGTTTAGAGATCAGGGTGTGAGAGCCAGTTACAGCTATGATCAAAAGAAGCACATAGTGAATTGCCCGCTGGGCGTCAAGGTTGTGAACCTCTAAGCAAACTTATGTGCACTGATGGCTAAATGACAGAGTAAAATTGGTGCTTAAAGACAAAAAGACATCCTTTAAGGACTAGAAGTCAAATCTGAATGAGGGAAATAGAAAGGAGCATAAACTGTGGCCAATCAAGTATAATTAGGCAGGCCAAAAAAGAATATCTAGGGACACCAAAACTAACAACAATTTTTTTTTTTTTAAGTATATGTGAAACAGGAAGTCCACTAGACACAGTATGGCCAGTAGAGGATCCATGTGCAAATAGAGCACTGAAGCAGGACAAGGCTGTTAGGAAAAGCTAAATGAATTCCTTGCATCGGTCTTCACTGTGAAAGATGTGAGGGAGATTGCCTCTCCTGAGCCATTCTGAGGAGAAATGGAAAAAGACTGAGACAGTCCAGTATGGAAAAGAGGTGACTGGGGAGAAGGGATATGACAGAAGAACATAAAATCATTGTTGTGGCAAAAGTGAATACAGAAGTGTTATTTATGCCTCTGTATAACACACTATCCAGGGGCCATCCAATGAAATGAACAGGTATACATCTATGTAATTCCTAGTCAACTTGTGGAACTTATTGCTATGGGATATTGTTAAGGTCGAAAGTATAGCTAGGTTGAAAAAAAAAAAATTAAAGTTCATGGAGGTAGAGCCAAAATGGTCAGAGATGCAACCTCCTAGTCTGGGTATCTCTAGGCTTGTAACTGCTAGAAGATGGGGCTGGATGACAGGATTGATAGATCACTTGATGAATTGCCCTGTTTTGTTCTCATCCTCTGAAGCAGCTTGCACCAGGATTGTCAGAAATAAGATGCTGGGCTAGATGGACCATTGGTCTGATCCAGTATGATCATTCTTGTTTAACATTTTTATTTGACCATATATTTCTGGATTCCCTTTTTGAAAAGGGCATTAAATAGCATATCTGTTTGGTATCTTAATACTTTACTAGAACTAATATTTGATGCAGCAGTGGTTTTCTTGTTATGCTTTGTTTAAAACTTCAGTGTAAAGGTGGGACCAAGACTCTACCCTGCTTGAACACCATTTTTCACTGCTGTCCTGGTGTAAAGAAATTGGTGAGCTACTGGTTTGATCCAGCTGGGAAAATTCTTGGTGCAGAGGATTTCCTGGCTGCATAGATCTATGACAAGCAGTTCCTACAGCTTCTGGTGTGCAGGGCTGAGGATGGTGTGCACAGTGGCTATTTCCAAATGGCCAAATTCAATTGGTATAGAATGGAGTAGCCTCATGATTGCTACTCCATCCCAGCACTGATGTTAAACTTTACCAGAATCAGGGAGCTGTAACTAGCACCCCTGTTATGCCCTGTGGAGGTTAGGCACAGCAGAGAACTCTGCATGGGATGTCTGAAGTCACCTGTGGCATCCCTACCTTAAGTTACCTTACGCATAGCTGATTTTTTTCCCCCTACTTACATAACTTATTATAGAGGTACAAACAAAACTTTTTATTTGAAAAGTATGTCCACTGCAGCGATAGTGCTGTTTTGTGAAGTTCCTAACATCTCTCTTGGCCTTTGTAGTTTAAGGAGATCTATTATTTTTTGAGACACAAAAATTGGGGTTTCTTGGTGGTTTGAAAAGATCTAAACCAATTCCCTGAAAATCATCAAGAATAACTTTGATCCACTGTTTAAAAATGGCCTTCTACCTTTGAAATTAGCCTTCAGATTCTGTCTAAAGACTTCCATTTAGAACCTTCTTTTTTAAAAGGGCTTTTGTCTTCTGGCTCATGGTTATGTATGGTAGGGAAATTCTAGCCAGGACGTCTGTGTTTTTATCCTTAACTTTTATGTTGCCCAGTTCCAAAGGGGCAGCTGTATTAGTCTAGTTCAGTAAAACAAACAAGGAGTCCTGTGGCACTTAAAGACTAACAAATTGATTTATTGCATGAGCTCTTGTGTGAGAAAATCCCACTTCATCAGATGCTTTGAAGATGGGGGAACTTGCAGAATGGGAGGAAATAAATGCAGGGAAGTGTAAGTCATGCGATCAGGTCACACCATAACAGCAAAACAAAGCAGTTGTAAAGATTGAAACACTGGGAACAGCATATAGAGAAAGATGAGGTCAAATCACCTGTTGTAATGAGAGAAAAATACAAAGTCCCTAATGTGCCCTGAAGCAATGCAATCAAATTTGCAAATAAATTCAATATCAGTAGCTTCAAGCCTTGATCTGGTATTCATCTGTCTGAGCACCGCAATTAGTAAATCATCAATGGGGAGTGATCAGGAAATAAAAATGTTGTGATATCTGATGTCAGATTTGTGCCCATTTATTCTTCTGTGCAGAGACTGACCTGTTTGTCCAATATATAAAGCAGAGGGGCATTTCTGGCACATGATGGCATAAATCCCATTGGTGGTTGAGCAGGTGAATGAGCCTTTGATGGAGTAGCTGGTTTTATTAGGTTCTGTAATAGTCTCTATTGTGCAGATATGTGGGCAAAGTTGGCAGTGTGGTTTGTTGCAGGGACATGTGCCTGCTTTAATGGTTCTATTGTTAGGTCTGTAGTTTCTGGTAAGTATCTGCTAAAGGTTGTGGGGGGGCTGTCTCTGAAGGCTGGAGAGAGAGAGGGATCGTCTTGGAGAATAGACTAGTTCCCTGAGGATGTGTTGTAGAGATCTAACTTGGGGGTTGTAGGTGATGGCAGGAGGTGTTCTGTTGTTTTCTTTCTTGGGCTTCTCCTGCAGTAGTTGACTTCAAGGTACCTGCCTGGCTCTATCAGTCTGGTTCTTCACTACTTCAGGTGAGTACTCTAGTTTTGAGAATGCTTGATAGAGCTCCTGAAGGAATCTGCCTCTATATGAGAGAGCAGAGCAAATGCAGTTATATCTTAGGGCTTGGCTGTGACAGTGGATTGTGTGGTGTGTTTTGGATGAAAGCTTGAGGGACATAGGTAACTATACTGATCAGTAGGTTTTTGGTATAAGATAGTGTTTGTGTCCGTTCCCAATTTTTGTACTGTAGCATCCAGAAAGTGGATCTCCTGTGCAGAACATTCCAGGCTAAGTTTAATAGTGGTGGAAATTGTTGAAATCTCTGTGGAAATCTTCAAAGACGTCCCTACTATGGGTCCAGATCAATGTTCCCTGTAAGCTGCACAGCTGCAGCTCCCCAGCATGGGGACGGCTGCCGGCCATATATGGCCGGCAGCCAGAATCCTGGCTGAGAGCTCCTCTGGCACTGGGAGTTATTAAAACTCTCACCCAGAGAAGCTGTAATGGAGCATGCTCAAAATATCTGAGCATGCTCTGTTAGTGCTTCCCCAGCCAGAGGAGCTGTGGCTCAGCTGGGTAAGACTGCAGGGGGAGAGTCAGGCCTGTTGGGGGGTTACCGGGGGAGTGGGCTAGGGTGGGAGGAGGGGAGTGGTTGGTTTGGGGGGTGCTTACGGGGGAAGTGGGGTGGTGGCGGCAGGATTGGGGCCGCATAGAGGGTGGCAGGAATGGGCCTGTGGGACCGGCAGGATTGGGGCCACATGGGGGGTGGTGCGCAGCAAGCAACATGAGTTGCTCGGCTGCCTCTAGCTGTTAGAGGAAGCATTGGTCCAGATGATGAAGATGTCATCAATGTAGCACAAGTAGAGGAGAAGTGCTTTGAGATGAGACTTGAGGAAACGTCATTCTAATTCAGCCATAAAAATGTTGGTATGTTTGTGGGGCCATGTGGGTACCCACAGCAGGGCTGCTAACTTGAAAGTATAAATTATCCTCAAATCTGAAATGGTTGTAGGTGAGTACAAAGTCAGAAAGTTCAGCTACGAGGTATGCTGTGGCATCATCTTCCTATAGCTTGTAATCCATCTTTGTGTGGGATGTTGATGTAAAGAGCTTCTACATCCACAGTGGCCAGGATGGTGTTATCTGGAAGCTCACCAGTGGGGACTGGATTTTTCTCAGGAAGTCCATGGTGTCTCAAAGATAGCTAAGAGTGTTGATAGCATAGGGTCTGAGGAGGGAGTCTACATATGTTTTATGCTCTTTGGATTAGAGACTGCAGCATTACATAGTCAGAAAAGAGTGCTGTAAGAGTGCCGGGGCATCTGGGGTTTCCTTTTTTAATGGATTTTAGGTAGCAGACTGAATATCCCAGGTCGAGGTTCTGCTGGTGTGTCTGTCTTTGTTTGTTTGTTCCTGTACTGTCTCAGGGAGTTTCCTGAGTAGGTGGTGTAGTTCCTTGTGGTATTCCTCAGTGGGATCAGAGAAAAGTGGTTTTTGGAACATTGTTTTGGAGAGTTGTTTGTAAGCTTCCTGATCATAATCCAATTTATTCATGATGATAACAGCACCTCCTTTGTCAGCCTCATTAATAATAGTATCAGAGTTTGTGAGGCTGTGGATGGCATTGTGTTCTGCAGGGGTGAGGTTATAGTGTAAGGGATGTTTGTCCACAGTTTCAGCCTTTGCATTGTGGCAGAAACAGTCAGTGTAGAAGTCTAATCTGTTCTGATTGTCAGGACGAGTCAATGAAGAATATTTCTTCTTGCAGTGTTGGGAAGAAGGTATCTCTAGGTCACTGCGTACATCATTGGTGTGGTGGAAATATTCCTTGAGTCTGAGTACTATATTCACTTTGTAGGTTGTCTCTCAACTCCATCTTGTTAATCAAGAGAGCTCTTTGTTTATGGTCACGTACTTCCTAAACCTTGAGCTACTAAGATTTGGGCCATGAGGTTGCTTCTGTAACTATCGTATATCTGAGCCATCATCACATTTTCTAAATAGATGTTTAAATATGTAACACCAGGGATAAAAGAGAAGGTAGTTGGAACATGGGGGGGGGGTCAAATAATTGTGTTAAATGTTCTAATGAAGCTTTAATACCTGAGGCAGGTGTGGGAGGACAACACCAGGGGAAAATATAAGGAAGTAGATGCAATAGAACTGAAAATCAACATGGGAAAGGAGGGCAATCAGCCTGGTATCTTAGGTGCCTGTACACGAATGTGAGGAGCCTGGGAAACAAGCAGGAAGAATTGGTGATACTGGCGCAGACAAGGAACTATGGTATAACTGGAATAACAGAGACATGGTGGAATAGCTTGCATGACTGGAGCTCTGCCATGGATGGGTATAAGTTGTTCAGGAAGGACAGGCAGGGAAGAAGAGGGGGAGGAGTAGCACTATATGTAAAAGAGCTCTATGACTGTTCAGAGCTCCATAATGGAAATAAAACTGAGCCAGCTGAAAATCTGTAGGTTAAGCTTTAGAGGAGAGGGCAACAAGGGGGATGTTGTGGTGGGTGTCTGCTATAGACCACCAGACGAGATGGATGAGGCATTCTATGGACAACTGGCAGAAGTTTCCAGATCACAGGCCTTGGTTCTCTTGGGTGACTTCAATTACCCTGACATCTGTTGGAATGCCAACGCAGCAGTGCACAGGCAATCCAGGAAGTTTTTGAAGAGTGTTGAGGACAACTTCCTGGTACAAATGCTGGAGGAAACAACTAGGGGCCTTGCACCTCTTGACCTGCTGCTGACAAACAGAGAAGAATTGATTGCGGACATAGAAATTAATGGCAACCTGGGCAGCAGTGACCATGAGACGATAAGAGTTCAAGATGCTGATTAATGGAAAAAAGGAAAGAAGCAAAACGCAGACCCTGGACTTCAGAAAAGCAGATTTTGGCTCCCTCGGGGAACTGATGGGCAGGATCCCTTGAGAGGCTGATCTGAAGGGGAAAGGTGTCCAAGAGAGCTGGCTGTATTTTAAAGAAACCCTGCTAATGCACAGGAAGATACCATTCCAGTGAGCAGAAACAACAGCAAATGTGGAAGGCGCCCAATGTGGCTTAACAGAGAACTCTGTACTGAGCTAAAGCATAAAAAGGAAGCTTATAGGAAGTAGAAGCTTGGACAGATGACTAAGGAGGCATATAAAGATATTGCTTGGGACTGTAGCAATAAAATCAGAAAGGACAAAGGACAGTTGGAGTTCTGGCTAGCAAGGGATGTGAAGGATGATAAGAAGGGGTTCTACAAGTATGTCAATAACAAGAAGAGGATCACAGCTGGTGTAGGTCCCTTCCTGAATAGCACAGGTATCCTCGTGATGGAGGATGAGGAAAAGGCTGAAGTGCTCAATGCTTTCATTTTTTTATTTTTTACTTCAGTTTTCACGGGCAGGGCCAGCTCCCAGCCCACTACACTGGGTATGGCAGATTGGAGAGAAGAAGAGAGGCCCTTGGTTACAGAAGGTCAGGTTAGGGACTGCGTTAAGAAGCTGGATGTGCACAAGTCCATGGATCCAGACAACCTGCATCCGAGGGTGCTGAGGGAGTTGGCAGATGAGGTAGCAGTACCACTGGCCATTATCTTTCAAAACTCGTGACGAACAGGGGAGGTACCAGAGGACTGGAAAAAAGCAAATATAGTGCTTATCTTCAAGAAAGGCAAAAAGGAGGATCCAGGGAATTAGACCTGTCAGCCTCACCTCAATCCCTGGAAAAATCATGGAGCAGGTTCTTAAAGAATCCATCTTGAAACACTTGGAGGAAAATAGAGTGATCAGGAACAGTCAGCATGGATTCACCAAGGGTAAATCATGCCTGACCAACCTCATCACCTTCTATGATGAGATGACTGGATTTGTGGATGCGGGAAGAGCTGTTGATCTGATATACCTCGACTTTAGCAAGGCTTTTGATAGTTTCCCACAGCATTCTCGTCAGCAAGTTAAGGAAGTACGGTTTGGATGTGTGGACTGTAAGGTGGATACAGAACTGGCTAGATCAACGGTTTCAGCATGTAGGAATCAATGGCTCCATGTCTAGCTGGCAACCAGTAACGAGTGGTGTGCCCCTGGGGTTGGTCCTGGGGCCAGTTCTGTTCAATATTTTCATTAATGACCTGGACGATATGATCGTTTGCACACTCAGTAAGTTTGCGGATGACACCAAGCTGGGGGCAATGTTAGACATGCTGGAGGGCAGGGAGAAGATTCAGGAAGACCTTGACAAATTGGATCAGTGGGCCAATAGAAATCTCATGAGGTTCAACAAGGATAAGACCAAAGTCCTTCACTTGGGACGGAAAAACCCCATGCACTGCTACAGGCTGGGGAGTGATCATCTAAGTAGCAGCACCATAGAAAAGGACCTGGGGGTCCTGGTGGATGGGAAGCTGGATATGAGTCAGCAGTGTGCTCTTGCAGCCAAAAAGGCCAATGGCATACTGGGCTGCATCAAAAGAAGCATTGCCAGCAGATTGAGGGATGTGATCATTCCCCTCTATTTGGCACTGGTGAAGCTGCATCTGGAATACTGTGCCCAGTTTTGGGCTCCCCACTACAAAAAGGACGTGGACAAATTAGAAAGAGTCCGGCAGAGGGGAACAAAAGTGATCAAGGGGCTGGAGCACAAGCCCTGTGAAGAAAGACTAAAGGAACTAGGCTTATTTAGCCTGCAGAAGAGAAGACTGAGGGGGGATTTGATAGCAACCTTCAACTACCTGAAGGGATGCTCCAAAGAGGATGGAGTTCGGCTGTTCTCAGTTGTGCCAGAGGATAGAACAAGGAGCAGTGGTTTCAAATTGCAGCTGGGGAGGTCGAGGCTGGATATTAGGAAAAACTTTCTTACTAGGAGGGTGGTAAAGCATTGGAATGGGCTACCTAGGGAGGTGGTGGAATCTGTCTTTGGAGATGTTTAAGGCCCGGCTGGATAAAACTCTAGCTGGGATAATTTAGTGGGAGTGGTCCTGCCTCTGGCAGGGGGTTGGACTAGATGACCTCATGGGGTCCCTTCCAACCCTATGGTTCTATGATTCTTTTTGTACCCTATGAGTAGAGTTCGCATAGTGAATGGTCACTGGTCTGTTTTCTTAGTCTCAGTTTTTGGAGGTCACATGCTTTCAAACCAACTGGCTCTGAGCTACATCCAGACTCAGTCAGGTTCTGGCATTTCAGGCATATGGTGAAGCACAGAGTCCCTTTCTGCCATCCTCTACAGGAGGTTTGGGCCCTAGTGCCCTAGACCCTAAAACTAGTGTTGAGTGCTCTTCACTAGCTTATGCATCCCTCCACCCCCAATCTCTACCTTTCTGGGCATGCCACATCCTTGATAAAGGAACTTCCTGAATGAACTTTTAAAAAGCATAAGAGGAAGAGATGTCTGAAAAAACCAACACCTGCATGCATTGCTCCCTTAGATTGATCTCAGTCCTCTGGTTTGGGCCTAAGCTCTGCTCTTCTGGCTATGCAAAGGTTTGATTTTTGTCCATCCAGCTAGCGGCTTTTGGCTCTTTGTGCAATCCTACACAATTTTGCTTATAAATCCAGTCTTGATCAGGACACCTGATGTGAGACTACATGCACCAGTCATGCTGAGTTAACATACCCCCCCCAAATTCTTTTTGAATAGTGGTGCAAAAACAGTTACAAATCATCAGTGAGTCACCAGTCTTTGGCACCCAGCTAATTGATTCTTCCTGTATGGATTGCCCAGAAGATAAGAAACAACTCCTCCTCCTTTAGCTTGGTTTATCTATCACATCAGGCTATGCCACACAAGTTCAAACTCTATCTCAGCACAGGATACAACCTAGTATCATACCCACACTGGAGGTTCTAATCCTGTATACAGATTTACAGTCAAGTGATACAGACAAAACAAAATTAAATTTGTAAGTTGACACAGACCTGTTCTTCAAACTGTCCTACAGAGCTTTTGAGTGGGAATGCTAAACCTTCAGATAATGAAGAGAGTGCTTTCCTGTTTCCACGCTCTGAAATGGTCCAGATGAGTAATTGTTCCCTTCCGTTTAGAACAAGTAGCTTCAGATAGTTTTCTTTACTGACCCTATTATACTCTAAAACAGTTAAAAATTGCTTCAGCGTGAATGTAAATATTGTAAAAGCAGGGGTAGAGAATGGTCTGTATAGCAATGGTATAACTGAGACTTTAAGGGGCTCTGATTAAAATGGGATTTTACTGAAAATGACTAAATCATTCAGTCTTTAATAAGAAAATCTTCCATGCCAGGCTGAATTACCTGTCTAGGTCCCAGTTGCTACCAAGACTCACAACTAGTTTTCCTTGACAGATGGATGGAGATATAAAACCAGTGATTTGGGAGCAGATACAGATAGACTGTAGGGCTCAGGTGACTGACATGCAAAAAAAGCATAAAGATTGTTAAGCCTATGTGTTATCTGGACTCAAGACAGAAATAGTCTGTTGTAGCTGGGAAAGAGGCATGATTTCATTTGAGACTGGATTATAGTGTCACTTCTTGGGGCTTTTATGTGGCCCCTTTTCAAAAACTAGGAAGAGAAGAAAACCTACAGATATTTTAAATTTTGTCACTAGGAGGAAGGAAGGGAAGAGGGCCATACTTGTTGCCAGTAAGTAGAACTTGTGATGCTGCTATTGATTTTGGGAGCTTTGCCTTAGTAAGGAGTTGCAGATTTTATCCCATACAAATAACTTCAATATCTTGCCAGAAACCAGGGCATCGCTTGCACCAGGCTTACAGGGCTCGAGCCCCGAATCCCAGTGCCCAAGCCCAGGGTCGGCCACCTGTGGCAGTACCTGCAGAGGTGTGGCACACACACGGCTCAAGCCCCAAATCCCAGCACCTGAGCCCTGGGTCTTTTCCCGGGCCAGCGGCACTCCTGCTTGAAACCAAGAACAAATTCAATTCATAGAATCAGAGGGCTGGAAGGGACCTCATTGGTCATCTAGTCCAACCCCCTGCCAGAGGCAGGACCACTCCCACTAAACCATCCCAGTCATGGTTTTGTCCAGCCGGGCCTTAAACACCTCCAAAGATGGAGACTCCACCACCTCCCTAGGCAGCTCATTCCAAGGCTTCACCACTCGCCTAGTAAAAAAGCTTTTTCTAACATCCAGCCTCGACCTCCCTAACTGTAACTTGAGACCACTGCTCCTCGTTCTGTCCTCTGTTATTACCGAGAATAGTCGAGCTCCATCTTCCTTAGAGCATCCCTTCAAGTAGCTGAAGGTTACTATCAAATCCCCCCTCAGTCTTCTCTTCTGCAGACTAAATAACCCTAATACTTTCAGTCTTTCCTCATAGGGCTTGTGCTCCAGCCCATTAATCATTTTGGTTGCCCTCCGCTGGACTCTCTCTAGCATGTCCCTGTCCTTTTTGTAGTGGGGAACCCAAAACTGAACACAGTATTCTAGATGTGGCCTCACCAGTGCAGAATAGAGGGGAATGATCACATCCCTTGATCTGCTGGTAACAGTTCTTTTGATGCAGCCCAGTATGCCATTGGCCTTTTTGGCAGCAAGAAAACACTGCTGACTCATATCTAGCTTCCCATCCACCAGGACCCCCAGGTCCTTTTCTACACTGCTGCTACTTAGCTGAATGTTTCCCAGCCTGTAGCGGTGCATGGGGTTTTTTTGTCCCACATGCAGGATTTTACACTTGTCCTTATTGAAGCTCATAAGATTTCTATTGGCCCACTGTTCCAATTTATCTAGGTCTCCCTGAATCCTGTCCTTGCCCTCCAACATGTCTACTGTTCCCCCCAGCTTGGTGTCATCCGCGAACTTAATGAGAATGCAGTCTTTTCCATCATCTAGATCATTGATGAAAATGTTGAACAGAACCGGCCTGAGGACCGACCCCTGGGGCCCACCACTCGTGACTGGTTGCCAGCTAGACGTGGAGCCATTGATTCCTACACGCTGAAACCGTTGATCTAGCCAGTTTTCTATCCACCTTACAGTCCACCAATCCAACCCATTCTTTCTTAATTTGCCAATGAGAATGCTGTGGGAAACTGTATCAAAAGCCTTGGTAAAATCAAGGTATATCACATCAATGGTTCTTCCTGCATCCAGAAAACCAGTCATCTGATCATAGAAGGAAATGAGATTGGTCAGGCATGATTTACCCTTGGTAAATCTATGCTGACTGTTCCTGATCACTTTATTTTCCTCTAAATGTTTGAGGATGGATTCTTTGAGAACCTGCTCCATAATTTTTCCAGGGACTGAGGTGAGACTGACTGGTCTGTGATTCCCCAGATCCTCCTTTTTCCCTTTCTTGAAAATAGGTACAGGTAGTCCTCACTTAGTGACCGGGTTCCGTTCCTGAAACCTGGTTGATAAACGAATTGGTCACTAAACGAGGAGCAGCCCTTACCAGTATTTCAGGCATAATGTACTTTACTGGTAGTGGGTTTTTCAACCATCGGTAGATAGTTTTAATGTCACCTTTGCATCATTTATAACATTTTTCATATATATTTTAAATGTTTTAAGCTCTAATGTACTGAACTTAGTTTGCATAGTGTACTGTAAATATAGGTAATTTGAGAGAGTTGATGCGAGTTCTCGTACATCGCCATAATACCAACTCATCAGAGAGCCGGTCATAACTCTGAGGGGTCACTAAACGAGTAGGTCACTAAGTGAGGACTAGCTGTACTATATTTGCTTTTTTCCAATCCTCTGGCACCTCCCCCGTTCTCCATGAGTTTTGAAACATAATGGACAGTGGTGCTGCTATCTCATCGGCCAATTCCCTTAGCACCCTTGGATGCAGTTCATCCAGCTCCATGGACTTGTGCACATCCAGCTTCTTTAAGCGGTCCCTAACCTGACCTTCCGTCAACAAGGGCCTCTCTTCTTCTCTCCAATCTGCCATACCCATGGTAGTGGGCTGGGAGCTGACCCTGCCTGTGAAAACTGAAGCAAAAAAAGCATTGAGCACTTCAGCTTTTCCCTCATCCTCTGTCACGAGGATGCCTGCCCCATTCAGCAAGGGACCTACACCATCCCTGATCCTCTTCTTGTTATTAACATACTTGTGGAACCCCTTCTTATTATCCCTTACATCCCTCGCTAGCTGCAACTCCATTTGTCCTTTGGCCTTTCTGATTTTATCCCTGCAGTCCTGAGCAATGTCTTTATATGCCTCCTTAGTCATCTGACCAAGCTTCCACTTCCTGTAAGCTTCCTTTTTATGTTTAAGCTCAGAGCAGAGTTCTTGGCTGAGCCATTCTGGCTGCCTCACATGTTTGTTCTTTCTCCTAATTGAAATGGCAACTTCCTGTGCCCTTAGCAGGGTTTCTTTAAAATATAACCAACTCTCTTGGACGCCTTTCCCCTCCAGATTAACTTCCCAAGGGATCCTGCCCATCAGTTCCCTGAGGGAGCCAAAATCTGCTTTTTTGAAGTCCAGGGTTTGTGTTTTGCTTCTTTCCTTCCTTTAATCAGGATCCTGAACTCAACCATGTCATGGTCACTACTGCCTAGCTTGCCATTCACCTGTACCTCCCTGATCAACTCTTCCCTGTTTGTGAGCAGCAGGTTAAGAGGTGCAAGACCCCTAGTTGGTTTCTCTAGCATTTGTACTAGAAAGCTGTCCCCAACACTCTCTAAAAACTTCCTGGATTGCCCAAGCACTGCTGTATTGGCCTCCCAGCAGATGTCAGGGTAATTGAAGTCCCCTCTGAGCACCAGGGCCTGTGATCTACAAGCTGCCGCTAGTTGTCCATAGAACACCTCATCTGCCTCCTGCTTCTGGTCTGGTGGTCTAGAGCAGACCCCCACCACAACATCCCCCGTGTTGCTTTCCCCTCTCAATGTAACCCACAGACTTTCTACTGGCACGCTTCCACTTCCATAATGGAGCTCTGAGCAGTCATGGAGCTCTTTTACATATAGTGCTACTCCTCCCCCTCTTCCTTCCTGCCTGTCTTTCCTGAACAGTTTATACCCATCCATGGCAGAGCTCCAGTCGTGCAGACTATCCCACCACGTCTCCGTTACTCCTATGGTGATATTGTCTGCGCTAGTATTACCAATTCTTCTGGCTTATTTCCCAGGCTCCTTGCATTAGTGTATAGGCACCTAAGATACCTGGCCGATTGCCCTACTTTGTCATGTTGATTTCCAATTCTATTACATAAACCTCCTTGCATTTTTTCTTGGAGTTCTCCTCTCCCACTCTCCTCACGTATTGGGGCTTCAGTAGAACACTTAAGACATTTATTTGATTTCTGCCCCCCCCATGTTCCAACTACCTTCTCTTTTATTCCTGATGCTACAGTCCTAGCACTCCTCAAGTTCCATCCCTTCCCTCAGATCACCCACATTGTCACTTACCTGTGGGCTTTGATCTCCTTCCCCCGTTGAACCTAGTTTAAAGCCCTTCTCACTAGGTCAGCCAGTCTGTGCCCAAATATGCTCTTCCCCTTCCTGGACAGGTGAAGGCCATCTCTGCGTATCAATCCTCTGTCCTGAAACAGGACTCCATGGTCTAGGAAGCCAAATCCCTCCTGACCACACCATCTTTGCAGCCAGGCATTCACCTCTAGGATGTATCTGTCTCTCCTCAGGCCTCTATCCTTGACTGGAAGGATCGAGAAGACCACCACCTGCACTCCAAACTCCTTCACCCTCACTCCCAGAGCCCTGAAGTCACCTTTGATCTGCTGAGGATCACCTCTCGCAGTATCATTGGTACCCACCAATGGGATAAGAAGCATGGGGTAGTAGTCTGAGGGGTGGATGATTTTTGACAATCCTTCCATTACATCTCGGATACGGGCACCCGGTAGGCAGCATACCTCTCTAGAGGCCTTGTCAGGGTGACAGATGGGTGCCTCCATTCCTCTCAGGAGTGAGTCCCCAATCACCACAACCCTACGGTATTTAAGATTAAGTGTACCCCCAAAAGATTGAGTGAAACTTAACACTGCCTTTTAAAAAAAAAAAAAAAATCTAATTCTTTCATTTCTCCCCCAAGCTTTTTTTGGCTACATGAAACAAGTTATTAGTTTAATAATACTCGTCTCCTGACAGCAGTAAGATTTTTTTTACGTAATGTTAAATAAATATTTATTTGAAATAAAACTATTATTTAATATTGAATATATAGTGTTTTGCGATGCTTTCCACTGTACAAGTATGGGCATCACACATTATTTGAATTCCAGTTCATTTTCATCTTTACTAGGGAAACCTTCCAAAAAGGAAACTGAAAATACATTATAGCAAGGAAGAGCTAAGACAGATATTTGTAGGGCAAAATGCTGTTTTTATTTGGAGTGCCTCACAGTCACCTTTAAGCAAGACTGCTAAATGAAGCAACATCCTGTCATTTTAGTACCTTTGTAAAATATGTTCAGCTCATTGGTTTTAATTCAAGTAAAAGGTAAACAAATTAGCTACCTAAGCTGTTCTGATCACAGTCCTAGCAGTACACAGGAGTGAGGAAAGCAGTAATTGCCTGCTTAGGGTGTACCTTGACCAAGCTGTGAACTTTCTTCATGTAATGTTGAATTAAAGGGAGTAGTAACTAAAATGTATCATGTGACCTCCTCATGCACCGGAACTCTGGCAGTCTTTATATCTTACTCTGTTGCTAAAAAGTGTCAAAAGGTAGTCAACTGCATTCGGTTATAGGTGTCATACGCACAGTCTTTCTTTGGAGGTGCACATTCTCTACATGTTTATTCCCTCCTGTTCATTTCATCTTTTAGTTTTAAACTAAATGGATCAAATACTGTGGCCCTTTTGCTGAGTGGAAGCACAGTTTGGCACCCTACAGGTGAATTTCCCATTTGCAGCTGAAAGCGGTGACATGAAGTCAGGCAGTTTCTTGGTGTGATTACTTTACAGCTGTACTTAAGGCCTATTTCCTTGAACAAAGTGCATTTCAACCTCCTCTGTTCTCTAGAAACCTCAGATCCAGCACCACTGCCTTGTTCAAAGTAGCTGCCACTGGGCCTGTCCTTTTCTCCAGGAGTCTCTCAAATCTCAGACACAACCATCTGCTTAAACACCTTGTGCATTTATTCCTCTTTTTGCTTCTGATTTTTTTTTTTATTTGGGAATGTGTCTATGGTACCTACTTGTCCTGCATGCTCTAGAAAAGGTGATTAGGCTATCAGCCTTTTTTTTCCCCACACAGCAGCTGTGCAACACCACGGAAGCTGAGAAATCTCTGACAGCTCTCAAAAGGATCCTTTAGCCCATGCAATATCCCAAATGACGCTCTCAATGCAGTTACTACACGTAATCCCTAATGCATCCTATAGCTTATTTCAACACCCAGGATGAAACATCAGTAATCTCTAATGTGCAAGCCATGAGCACCACATCTCTGCGATAAAAATACAGCTAAAAGCCATATACAAAGCAGACATACAAAAGCCAGACTAAATGACAGATACTTAATGTCCTCAATTCATAAAAAGAACATAAGAATGGCCAAACTCGATCAGACCAATGGTCAAATAGAGCATGAATAATAGAGTGTATTCTACATCTGCACTGAATTCTGTGTAATCAAATGCAGCTTAAAGCAGAAAGCCACTATCACAGAAAAAACTTAGATAAGATAGAAAAGAAGCTGCTGATGTACATATGAAAAGATAAGAAAAGTGCATTTTCAGAAGCCTCATTATTCTCCTGCAGAGGTTCTGAATCCTTGATGCACCGCAATACATTGGGGAGCTCACCTAGCCATACACTTGGCTCCACCCCCACTGATCAAAAAAAATATGGAGCCAAGTTTCGGCATCAACAAAAGCTACTGAAGTCTTCACCGTCTCTGAAAGCCTCCCTCCACTGACACTCCCCAGGGCCACAGGGAGATTCAGCAGTACAAAGCCTCCCTTCTCCAGGACTTCTCAGCACCTGATACAGGTAAGTCCCAATGGAGTTCAGCTGCTGACAGAAAAAAATCCCCGCTTGCTAGAAAGGTTCTTTTGGTGGTGGTGGGGAGGAGGAGTTCCTTTTGGCAGGAGGTGGTCTCCACAAGACATGCTCGCTGCTGTGCTGTGACACAGTAAAGTGCTAAGGGTATGTCTATGCTGACGCAGGCAAAATCGCTGCTGCTATCGTGATCTGCTGGGCGCAATTCAGCAGCGAGTATGAACTCGCTGAATCATTCCAGAAATCACTTCAGCAACTCCAGCCCCGGAACTGGATTTGCTGAAAATTGACCACAAGCCATTTGCAGTCAGCTTCCCCTAGTGTGTTTTGTCAGCTTAGAAAGTCATCGGCAGATACTCAAGGTATTTTATGTGCCTTAAGTATCTGCCACCGATAATTCTAGTAAGTATAGGCTAGGATTCAGAACTAGAGCCCTGCAAATCCACGGGTATCCAATGCAGATCCACGGGTATCCGCATCTGCTGGTGTGGATAACTGCAGAGCCATTGCTGCGGATCAACTCACGGATGCAGCTTCTATTGTTACCTTATCGCAGTGGGATCCATTGCGGAAGCTGCTGCACAGGGGAAGCAGGAAGCGCTCTGGCCAATCCTAGATTGTGATCTGCCAGCCAATCAGAGTCTCAAGGTGGGACTTGGAGACTCACTGCTGGCCTTTGATTGGCTCATTCCCCTGCCTGCTTCTTCCTTTTCTTGCTTCCAGTTGGCAAGCCATTGGTGTCAATCAGAGATTTCATAGGTGGGCAAAGGAATCTGATTGATAGCACAGCATGTGAACCACAAACAAGAAAGGAAAAGTGGGTGGGACCCATATGGGGAATGAACCAATCACAGTCTGAATAGTTGTATGTGATCCCAAGCTCAGTTGCACCTGTGGTTACAGATGCAGCTAAATCCTGGCATGCGGATTTCAGATCGGATTAATGTTATCACTGAGTGGATGCGGTTCCACATTTTTGTATCCACACAGGGCTTTACTCAGAACCATTGTTCTAACTGATAATCAACAGTTTTCCTAATGAGTTAATAGAGACAATTGCTGAAAGGTTAAAAGAACACAATGCACGTTGGCTTTTCAAGATTTAAAAATAAAACCCAGAGTTTTCAGTGAAGCGCCCCTAGTGTGTTTGAGGAGCAGGACATCAGATGCTGGATGTGGTTCAGTTAGGCCTTAACTCAGTTTCTAAGTGTCTGGGAGTATCTGACAGCTAAAATTGAAAAGTGCAGGTAATTCCATAACCATTTACAAATGCTCATGGGGACTATTGGCAGCTCTTTCCCTCTTCCATCCTGGATCCCAGCCATCCTGCAACTTTGATCTTCCCACCTCTCTTTTCAAATGAGGATGGGGGGGGCAGGTTATAAAGGAGGGTGGTTTGGCTTCCTGCTGCACCAGTAACAAGAGCCCAGAACTTCTCTGTTTTCACTCCTTTAAAGAATGCTTCTTTTAAATCCTTTTCAAAACCATTTTAGTTGATCATTGTATTCATTCCCTATGGAGCAGCTGCATTCATCATTTGCCCCCAACCTTACATAATTAACTGTAACATCATAGCCTAATTCCACCTTTTATTATTTGCCCCCCACAAAATGCTAACCATCTATGAAGAAGGAAAAAAAATCCCACCCAGCCTTGCTTAATCCAGTGGTGGTGAAAGAATTCCTTCTTGCCCGCTGAGAAAGGAAAAACTAACCTAATGCCCACAGTGGATCATGAAATCTGGTATGTCAACTGTTTCCTTGAGGGAGGAGGGTGGTGGCAAGGGAAGGGGCTGCTCAGCCTGACCTGAATGAAAATAGACTCTCCCCTTCACCTCCAGTCACCTGGGGACAAGGGATAGGTCTCTATTCCTGTGCTGATCTGGTGTGGAGCTGCTTGCTCCTAGCACAGAGGAGGGCAAGCTATGGCCTATGGGACAGATACAACCCACCTGAGCCTTTTGTCCAGCCCACCAGCTAGGACTGGAGCGTGGCTGCTATAGCCACTCCCCAATTTCAGCTGGGTGGCCCCACCGCCTCCCACCACATTGGCCAAGAGGCACCGTGGCTGGAGCATGGCAGCCACTCACCCCTTCTGGTTCCAGTCCTTTCTCCCATGAGGCCAGTGGCATCCCGGCTGGAGTGCAGAGGCCACTACCCCCAGCGGCCGTGGCCCAATGGCATCCAGATCCCTTATTTTGGCTCCCACTCCTAGCTCCACCTCTTCCTCGTATGGTACCAAAAAAAGAGTACTAAAAAGTGTACAGTTGAAAAACCAAAACCAAACAAACCAACCTGCTCTCTCCCAAATCCTGGCGGGGAGGGTGGAAAAAAGTGGACAATACAAAATAGTGCAAAAGAAACCAGAGCAGAAAAAACAGTGGATAGTGCCCCCTCCCACAAGTGGACCATGAGTAGGTTTTATGTTTTATCTATTTTTATTTATTTATTCATACATTACCAGTAATACAATGTTCCAACCCTCCCAGCCCTGCTCCTTCCCAACACATGGGCAGAATGGTAGCCACCGCCTACTCCAAGCTCTACCCCTTCCCCTGTCCCTCTCCCAGAACATATGGCGCACCATATAGTGGATGTGGCCCTCAGGTCAAAATCTTTGTGCACTCCCTGTTATAGTAGAAAAAATAAGTAGTCTGGTGACACTTTTAAAGACTAACAAGTTTGTTTATTACATGAGCTTTTGTTTCTCCCACAAAAGCTCATGTGATAAATAAATTTGTTAATCTTTAAAAGTGTCACCTGACTCCTTCTTTGTTTTTGCTGGATTAGACTAATATGGCTACCTCTCTGGAAACTGATTTAGTGGGTAACTCTGGCTCTTAGAGGAGCAGCACACCTTGTCCAACAGGCCAGACACAGGGCAGTATCTACTTATTGTGCAATGACAATTTTCACAGCTGGTATGGGATTGAAGCTTAAAATTGAAAGGGTGTTGTCCACACCTCCCAACAAATAGCTTGTTTTGTGCCACATTTCCTGAAGATTACAATTTCCGGACATAGGTGCAGTGGTGGTGGTTGAAAAATGTGCTTCTGAATCACTGTTAGAAGCAAAAAGAGGGGAGAGGGTGTACCTGTCCATGAAAGTGGCAAAGAATTTTTTTAAAGGGCCAGAAAAACATTACAGTTAGAGCAATGCATAAATGAGTGTCATGTACAGTTTTCATTTTAATTTTGTTCTTTATAAACCTTTTAAAGGGTACCTTGTCTGACTGCATGTGCATGGCACTGTGGCCTAATAGAATAAGCAAAAATTTAAAAGCTAATGAATTCTAATCTTGTCTTGGAAATATCTTTTCTGTGTGACCCTGGGAAAGATGTTAATTGCATGGTATTTGTTTCCTCATTTGTAAAATGAGAATAATACTTTCACCCAGTACCTCATAAACACACTGATTAGATGATTATACAATTCTTTAAAAATGCAAAGAACTATATAAATGCTAATTATTATTATTAATTATTATTCCATGACGCTTTTATCTATTAATCTGTACTGTGGAGCCTTAGCAAGCTGCATTTGAATATCTAAAGTGTATGTTTGTTCTTTTCATAGCAATCAACAGTAGCAACAGGTAGTGGTATGGTTGCAAAACCCCTTTCATTATTACTTTTTCATGACTATTTCACTTTCCAAAGAACTGACCTTTTGGGATCAAAGTTTCTATGGGTAGTTGTACCACAAAAATGTTGAGGCCTTTTTGCTTGTTTTTGAAACTTGTTCAAAATCCTTTTCAGGATTTTTTTTTTTTTAGTTATGGGATAAAAATTTCTCTCATCATTCAAAAATTTTACTTTCATTGCTCTTGAAAGAGTCTAGAGCCTAACCAGCAAAAATTCATAATTTGACATGCTTAGAGTATCTGATGATATATGCTTGCTTCATTTCTGCTAATTTTTAAAAAAAATTCTGTGTATAAAACTGAAAATCTTGTATTTCTGCAGGAGTGTGAATGAGGTTTTCACACACAGTTTAAGATGTAAACAAGGAGTCCTGTGGCACCTTTAAAGACTAACAAGTATATTTATCACATTAGCTTTCCTGGGAGAAAATCCCACTTAATCAGATGCTTTTAACAGAAAGTGAGGAAGACATGGCTTTTATAGTATATATTTTTTAAAACCGTGGATGGAAAGTGGGTGTGGTAAGCAGGACATGCAAGCTGAAACAGTTCTGTATCACAGCTAGTGTCTTTTTGGCATGATATGGCATGAGGCTGCTGCCAAAATTGTTACATGCATTGAACTGTGACATAATTATCAAACACATTTGATGTATCCAGAGGGGTCGGCGTGTTAGTCTGTATAAAGCAAAAACAACTAGAGTCCTGTGGCACCTTATAGACCAACAGATTTCTTCAGTCATAAGCTTTCATGGGCTCCAACCCACTTTGTCAGATGCAAGATTTCTGGCGTACAGTATTTGAACTACAGAGACTGCCCCCTTTTGGTGACTTGGGGAACCAGGAGCTACAACTGCTCATGCAATAAATAAACGTGATGGGCTTTAAAACGGTCACAGGGCTTCTTGATGGTTTTGCTGAACTAGACTAACATGGCTACCCTTCTGGAATTTATCAGCATGCCTGAGGACACCCTTTAGGTTCATCAGGAGCTAGCGAAAGCTAGGGGACCATCAACTTTACCTACCTTACTCCTGATAGCCCTTTATATACTGTTTCCTCCTCCCACACCCGAAAAACTCTAAGCAGCCATGACTTTTGTGTCCTTTAACTACTGGGAATGTTTCACAGAGACCTGTCCTCCCTCCATCCTCACTCATGCTTACTGTAAGCCATGGGTCCCTGGCTGCTGGGCGGTCCCTCCCATAGGTGACCTTGTGGCCTTGGCTGGCCAAGGCTGCACGCAGGACCTTGCCTGCGAGCCTCCTAACAGGGTCAGGCAACCAAATAGTCGAGGC
The DNA here is from genome assembly GCA_007922195.1 of Podocnemis expansa. Classification (NCBI taxonomy): domain Eukaryota; kingdom Metazoa; phylum Chordata; order Testudines; family Podocnemididae; genus Podocnemis; species Podocnemis expansa. Next base: position 15,722,514 of record ML681981.1, on the reverse strand, counting down.
CTTCAGTCTTGTTCCCAGGCAAGGCCATTTACAGGAGTCTCTGCCTGCGAGCCCCCTGACTGGGCAAAGCAGCCAAACAGTCTAGGCCTTCAGCCTTGTTCTCAGGCAAAGCTGTTTACAGGCGATAGGATTCAGGTAGGGTTCAACACGACAGGATTGACGGAGTATTCGTTGCAGGGGAAGGAGATGCAGTCCCACCCACTCCACTGCGTCTCAGCCCAGGGCCCTGTCTGGTGGCCACAAGGCCACCAGAAAGCTAGCGTCACTCCCGCCGAAACACACCAGCTTCAAATGCATACCCAGCAGGCCAAGCCCACATTCCCTTGAGCTACTTCCTCCCTTGACTTCCCCCACTCAGTCTTCCGGGTAAAACACGAGAGGGCTCCTGGTCAAACCTTCATCCCCAGGAGATGGCAGTTCTGGCAGACTGTCCAGGTCCTCTGCAAGGAGTAGCTCCTTTAGGTCATTAAAGTGAGGGCTCACCAGATCCAGGTAATCTTTGGCACAAGGTCGCTCCTCTAGATCATTGGTGTTAGAGTCCACCGGGTCTGTGGCATCTTCTGTGGAAAGTAATTCTTCCAAGTCCTCACCTTAGGGCAGAGAGTATATAGGGAAGTCTAGCCAGCAGTCAGACCTCCTCTCCTCATGCAGAGGTTGCGTGCACTCAATCTCTGCTGCACATGTCCTTCCCGGCCTCCCCTTTGGCTGCCTGGTCTGTCCCTTTATATTGTCTCCCTTCCCCTTGAACTGCCTCCTGAGTTCCGGGCCCTGGCCCCTACCGAGCTTTCTCCTGGCCTGCACGGGGAGTGCTCAACCCCCTGGACAGTTGGCCCAAAGGAGGGAGGTGCTTTCTGGTGACCCTCCCTCCTACACTTACACTGATCAATAGTTAACTCCCTTCCTCTCCACATCTCAAAACTGCTGCATATCGATTGTTTCAAGAGTGTCCTTTTATGGCATGGTGATGTTTTTCTTTGGGGAACTGCAGAATGCAGTTCCCTCTGGCAGACTTTTTGTCAAGAACAAAATTAAAATGTATACTGTACAAAATTAAAGAAACCCAATAGAGGAGAGTAATTCAACAGCAGTGCTGTCAGCGTAACCTCTTCTTCACTTCAGTATTTGACAGATGGTAAAAGCCACTTAAATAGTGAAGCCCTTGATCAATGGAGGACCTGAGGCTAAATAAACAAATAAAAACAAGAACAGAAGGAGAATCACAGCTGTCATTGGCATAGTAGTGTCAGAGTAAAAGAGAGCACCCACTTCATTATATCATCTTGCCAGCTACTTGGAGAAGTGGTGGACTTCTGCACTTAGGAGTTTCAGGCTGGTGTTCCTATATGTATTTCCACTCACCTGCCCCCTTTAGGAAACACCTTTACTTTGCAAACAATGTGCCAAAGAGAGAAAGGAAGATGGAATTAGTAATAATACTGCAACTGTTCCTTGGCCTTCTGCATCCCCAAGCTGAGACGGTTCCTGAGGCAAAACCCTTTCCCTGTGGATGTGATTAGGGAGAGGTTTTGTAACCCACAGAAATAAAGAGGTCATACAGAATCATGGTGGAGACAGAAACATTTAATGCCTGTTGTGTGGGTCTACAAGCCAAACAGAGTAGCTCATGTGTCATCTGCTTTTCATGATGGTCCTGTGTAAATATCTACGTACTCCCCTGTAACCCATTAGGGCTTTCATCACAATGGTGTGTGCTATTCTTTTTGGTTGATGTACACTGTTTCTGGGAAGGGAAAGAAAATGAATAGGTTAGTTCCATCTATTACTCTGTGAAAGATGGGAGCCCTGCCAAAGATTAACCTATTTTTTGTTTTCCCCAGGGCTCTCTGTGTGTTCAGTGCATCGCTGCAGGCTGTTATTCCATGTACACTTCCTTGATAGTGACTTTTTCAGTGGACTTGCCAATGTCAGACAAGTGGGCATGTGAGTAATGACCAGAATTTCTGGCCAGCTTCCACAGAGAGATCCTTACTCTCCTATCTGTGGAGAGAGGAATGTTCATTGGGATATTGTGAGAGTATTCACTTGGCTGACAGGCAGCATTCCATGGGCTGTTTATTTTACTTTGTCCAGTCTAAAGGTCCTGTTAGTTTAACAATGTGTTGCATGCTAGGTTCTCCAGTGAGTTCTTTGCCTGGAGAACTGTAGTTTTAACGCTGGCCTTTAAAACAACATAAAAGTTGGATGACCCTCACGGTTGCAAGAAGGAAGTGAAGAACCTTCCTTCCAGAGAGAGAGAGATCTCTTAGTAACAACATATCAGAAGAATAACTTTCTTTGATTACTACTTGTAACCATAACAAAAGAAGTGCTGAGAATAATTTTAATAATTACTGTGGAAGAGATCAACTAATTTACCCAGCATTCCCTTTAATATATTTCTTGGGAACTCATCTTAAGGCACCACTCAAATCTTACATAAAACTACTCTTTTTAAAAAGCAATAGTGGCTACATGAATGCTCTTTTCCCTGCAGGGATTTTGATCCACCCAAGTTGTGTCGCTGTTCCAGTACTTGCTTCGGTTGCTCTACTGCTCTGATTAATTCTAGTGTATCAGTTATTAAATCTTCTTAATTTCTTAATTATACACAATTTAAATCCTTATGCAGTATCTCTAACAACATATTTTTCATGCACTTTTTTTTCTATAAGAGAAAAAAGTCTATTATTGTTAACTGTATCAAAGAACTTTTGGACATTTTCTATGTAATGGTTAGAGAAATAGAGGAGAATATTTGTTTAAGCAAGATAACACTTAGGTCCTCACACAAACGCTAAGGTAGGTTGCTAATAGTTGGTCTAATTCCTGGCCTAATGCCACTGAAGGAGGAATTTAATTTATGCTGGGTGAAATTACTCGAGTTAGCTGAAATATAGAATGTGCAACAAATGCAAATAATTGACTCCATAAGCAACCACTCCTTTCTACTGAATTTCTGAGGGACCCTGGGGTAATGTAGAGTAGCTATAGGTGTAAGAAGGAACAAATAAGCTACTTGTTTCATACAGAGCTCATTAGTAAGCCAGCTGAGGAAAGAGTAACAGAAGATATTTATCTGTTAGGGGTATGTATGAGTGACTCTGTGGCTATGTCTACATGAGCAAATTAGTCCAGATTAAGGAGGCTTAATCTGGACTAATTTGGTCCCTGTCTACACTAGACTTGGCCTAGTTTAAACTAAAAAAAATTTTTAGTTCGAACAGTTAGTTCAAACTTAGCACTTAGTTTGAACTTTTAGCTCGAAATTCAGTTTGAACTAGCACAATGTAGCCATGCTAGTTCGAACTAAATATGTTTGAAGTAAGCAGTTAGTTTGAACTAACTGTGCTTTTTCAGTTCCAACTAAGAAGTTAGTTTGAACTAAAAAGCTGTGGTTAGTTCTAACTAATCTGGAACTGCTAAGCAAGTCCAAACTAAGCTTTCTAAATGTAGACATAACCTGTGAAACAAGTGTTACACAGGTGTGAGCCCAGTAAGAGATGAACAACATCTATACATACAATCAAGCCACCTCTCAGGGCACCCATTCCTGGTGGCAGACTCCCATAGGCGTCTGAAGAAATCTCATACTTGCAAGATTGAGCCTATTTCTAATAACTCAAGCAACATCTTAACACTCTTTTCAGTGATGTAGAAATCAAATTACAGCATTATTCCACATAGTTGCATAATAAAACCAGAACTGCCCTGTGCCTCTCACATGGCATGAGAACCAGGTATTCTCATCTGTTGCCCATATTGAATGTCATGCATTTGGCTCAGGGCCATCCCTGGATTGGGGATCAGGGGCAATCCGCCTTTGGGGGCCCCCGCTCCTCCCATGCTGGGGGAGGGCAAGGCAGGCTGGCCTACAGGCTGGGCTCTGCACTCTAGACCCACCCCTTGCCTTCAGCTTGCTGCCAAAGGCAGCAGGGTGGGTGCGGGCAGGGTTGAGGGGCAGCACAGCAGTAGGGGGGCAGCAGCATGGGCCGTAGGACGGTTGCCCTGCTGTCCCACTCTAAGGACAGGCCTGATTTGGCTGTGAGGCTGCAATGGCTTGCAATCCCCACAGTCCACTGAGCTGCATTGAAGTGGCCTCTTTCTCGCTACTTCATTTGCTAGATCAGAGCTGGAAAAGAGCAACACTGCAAATGGCGGCAGGGACAGAAGATCGGGAATGACCTCTACTGGCCACAAGCTCCTTCACTCAGCAACTGGCCATTCCCCACAGATACTCCTATTAATTTATCACTCAGACACCATCTAGCTCCTACAACAATTCTCTATGCACTTTCTTCATACCATTCATGATTTTACAGACCTTTATCACAACCCCTCTTAGTGGACTCTATTCCAAGCTCGCAAACCACACTCTCTTTTAAATCTTTCTTCATACAGAAGCTCTTCCATATCCCTAATCATTTTTGTTACCCTTCTTTGTACTTTTTCCAATTCTACAATATCTTTTTTGAGATGGGGAGACCAAAACTACACACAGTATTCAAAGTGTGGTCATACCATGGATTTACGTTGTGGCATTGTGCTATTTTCTGTTGTCTTAGCAATCCCTTTCCTAACATTCTATTACCTTTTTTGACTGTTGCTGCCCACTGAGTAGATGATGTCAGAGAACTACCCACAATGACTCTTAAAATCTTTCTTGAGTGGTAATAGCTAACTTAAACCCCCCCACTTTGTATGCATAGTTGAAATTATGTTGTCCAATTTGCATTACTTTGCTTTTATTTGCATTGGATTTCATTGGCCATTTTGTTTCTCACCCAGTTTTATAAGATTCCTTTCTAAGTCTTTCATAGTCAGTTTAGGAAACTTTACTATCATGAGTAATTTTTGAATCAGCTGAAAACTTTGCCACCTCATTGTTTTTCTTAAGAGTCTCTGGTATGGGACTTTGTCAAAGACTTTCTGAAAGTCCAAGTATGCTATATCAGCTGGGTTACCCTTGTCCACATTTTTGTTGTCTCCCTCAAAGAACTCTTATAGATTGAGACTTCATTTCACTTTACAAAAACTGTATTTACTTTTCCCTCAACACACTGTGTTCATCTCTGTCTGATAATTCTGTTCTCTATACATTTCTCCCTTGTAGCGGCTAAGCAATGTCCTGTGCTACTCAAGATTTTCTCTTCCATCTGATAAAAACTAATAATCAAACATAAACCTTTTTTTCATTAAAGATCCTGACCAAAATATTTGGGCACCTGACCAAAAAAATGTGTACATGATATCATGATAATTGCAAAACCATTCCTGAAAACTGAGATAATCTAACTTTGGAAAACTGAGATGAAAACACATGCAGTGTGGTTTGTTGGATTATGTCATTACAAATTATGATCCGTCCAGGGGTTAAAGTATAATTTGAGGGGGCCCGGAACGCTCCCACATCACCGGGGCCCCCCTCAGACCCCAGCTCCTAGCCCCAATGCCAGCAACCCACCCGCTGCTCCTAACCCCACCCAGCATGAGCTGGGCCGTCCTGCACTCACTGGCGGCGGTGCAGCTGGGGTGGAGGCAGCAGGCCCCAGGTTGAGGGTAATGTGTGGAAAGGGAGGATTTTGGGTGGGGCTTGAGCCCCTTAGCAATGCCCCTGCCCCTGGCCCTGCCTGCCAGAACGTGGCGGAATGCCTCTCCGGGGCCTGCTATTTTTAGGGGCCCGGCGGTTAGACCCCTAAAAGAGAACGTGGGAACCAGAACGCTGCGTTCTGGGGTCTGCTATTTTTAAATGGTGGGCCCCGGAACGGAGCGTTCCGGCTCAATGTTCTATTTTTAGGGGCCCTGGAATGCTGAGCCCCAAAAAATAGTGGGCCCCAGAATAGCGTACTGGGGTGATCCAGCTTACTTTAAACCCTGGCTCCATCTGTTTTTACAGATGATTGCCTTTCATTTTGACAATGACTTATGTGTACTTCACTGCCACAGAAGCCATCCTCCTTTCCAAAACTCTCTAATTTTGGCCATCTCTATTGCTTATAACTTCTGTCATTGCTCTCATTCTTTGATTGTAAAAAGACTCAAGGCTGGCTTTAAAGAAACAACAAGCAGTTGTGTGGCACTTTAAGACTAACAGATTTATTTTTTGCATGAGCTTTTGTGGGAGAAGATCCCACTTCCTCAGCTGCTTCGAAGATGGGTGAACTTACAGAAAGGAATGAAACTAAATGCAAGGGGGTGTTCACCCATCTTCGAAGCAGCTGAGGAAGTGGGATCTTCTCCCACAAAAGCTCATGCAAAAAATAAATCTGTTAGTCTTAAAGTGCCACACAACTGCTTGTTGTTTTTTTTACTGGACTAGACTAACATGGCTATCCCTTTGGAAACTGGCTTTAAAGAGACTTTGAGCCTTATTCACTAGTATAGGGAAGCAAACAAAATAAAAGGTGGTGGTGACAGGATTTTCCTTCTTTTTCTGTGTCTAACATGCAAGGTTTGGAAGTTCTAAGTAAATATTGGTACATAAAATGTATTTGTTTTCTTTCAAAGGAAACTTTTTTTTTAAACAAATAAACAAGGAGTCCTGTGGCTCCTTGTTTTTGTTAGTTTTACTGAACTAAACTAACAGGGCTACCCCTTTGGATCTATTTTTTTATGCATGTTGATGGATGAACACTAATTCAGAAAGCAGTCCTCACTGAAATCACTATGGATAAATAACTCTTCTGAGACTGTAACAAGGCCTCTTTTGTGCTACTGCCCAAAAGATCCAAAATTGGAATACTAAAGAGTTAATCTCTAGTAATTTTTTTTATTTTCTATCAGTAAGTTTTACATGGTTTTGCTACCAGGAGATCAGTTTTGTTTTGTTCAATTGCAGAGCTATCAAGCTAACAAATCTACTAGGTACATTCCACATGTCAGTAAAAGCATTCTGTGATTGTGTCATCCTTCTAATTCAAATTAACTTGTGATGCATCAGCCAGGCAACACAACAGAATAGGTTTATATATAGATTCTGTGATGCTTTTGAGGAAAATATTTGTAATGCTCAGAATATTTTTGTGGAGTGCTACCAGACACATTGTAAAATCAATGATAGTAGCTTTATATCAACTTCTAGCACAGGGAGAAACGGCCCAAACTCGGATCTCTTCTCAACAATTGTTGGACCGGGGAAGCAATTCTTTAAAATCATCATTACATCATGACTCATTTTTTCATTGTTTTTTTTCTATTATGTTTTTAGCTCAAGAACAGAATTTATAGTCAGCTAATTAATATGAAAACTAATCCAAAAAATGCAGGAAATATTAATGTCTGTTGATTCCTGAAAAACTTATGGTCAAATTTATCCTGAATGTAACAGCATGGACTTCACTGAACTTGTATCAGGAATGAAGTTGCCCTGTAGTCAATGATACACACTAAAGGGCTGTACACTTTGTTGCTTCTATAGCCCAAGCAAATTACATGTAGCAGGGCTCTCTTAATTCCTCCATTTTTTTTTTTTTTTAAATAAACTCACTATGTGCCTCGTTCCCATGTTCCTGTTTCAGAGGCTCCCTGCAAATCACCTGTTCTCAGTCCCACATACCAGGGTGTCTGTATTCCCCGTGCCTTTCTCTCCCCATGCCAAGTTCCCCTTTACTTTCCCCATCATATGAGGGTGTGGTTTCAGGGGAAGACCCCTTTCTTCTTCTCTTCTATAACAGGATTTCCCATTCTATTCCCTGCCTGGCACACTGTGCTTTTTGCCCATCTTCTCCCTATGTAAGGGTTTTCCATTCATTTTCCATGCCAGGGGCTCTGTGTGTCCTCTCCCCCCCACATCCAGCATTCTTCCTACTTCCCTCTCCATATCATTCTTATTTCATCCATTTCTACTTGGGAGAAAAGTCATTCACCCTTTAAACTCTATTGACAGGATATGCAAATCTGAAATGAGGGTAGTGGTATACTGGACAGTGTTGTACTAGAAATTGTTTAATGATTCTTTAAAGTTGCTCAACTGTTTTTGATCTCTAGACCAGTGTTTCCGAAAACTGCGTTCTGCGCGATGTGCATAGGTGTTCCATGAATAACTCTCGATGCTAGCAATATTTTTCTTTCTAACTCTCTTTTAAATCAACTCTTGAGTAATACATGTGGTAGTTTTTTCAGTGTGAAAACCCCCACCCCCTGGACCAGCATATATGTGTTCTGTCAATATATTTCAAGCCCAAAAGTCTTCTGTGGCCAAATTAGTTTGGGAAACACTGCTCTCTATACAATTACAGGTCTGTGTGAAACTGCTGTTGGTGGACAACTAGATGCTAAGCACTCTGCATTTCCCATTCCAGTTTTCTGACTAGCACCAAAAGCAATAGGATTCTACACGTTGATTTCCTAGAACATTTCCTGACATTTTGATGTCGAATAGATGTGGCATACAAAAGGTACTGCATGAGCTTTTGTGGAGAGATCCCACTTTGTTGGGTGGTTGAAAATGGGGGAAAAAAGTATAGGATGGAGGGATAGATGCAGTAAAGCAAGTGTAATCACAGGATCAGGTGAGATTATTTATTTGATTCTGTGATTATGCTTGCTTTACTGCATTTATCTCTCCTTCCTGTACTTTTTTTTCCATTTTCAAGCATCTGATGAAGTGGCAATTCCCCCAGGAAAACTCATGTGATAAATAAATTTTAGTCTTTAAAAGTGCTACAAGACTCCTTGTTTGTTTTGCTGAACTAGACTAACATGGCTACCCCTTTGGATATTCTGATGTTGTCCATTATTACCTTGTATTATGCAGATCCCACTACTATGATTTGTGCCCTTTTGGAGGACAATGTTTTTGATCAAGGAAATGGAAATCAAATGAACATTGCTGTCCCCAAATACAGGCACAGATATACGTCAATAGGAGCTCTACTGACAGTGAAAGATGAAACTAATCTAAGACATGGGCATTTGGGGTCTGTTCCAATATCCGTTGCTGTTGATAGGAGTCTTTCAATGAACATGGAATCCCTCCTTTAGCCTCCCTGCAAAGACTCTCTGTCCAGCTCTCAGTTCTCCCCTTTTAAACAAAGGCTATAGAAACAAAAAAGACAGAATGGTATAGGTAGACCTTATAACTAGAGAGAGGCCCAAACTGGCCCAGTAGATTCAAATGTTTGAACTTTTGGGAAGCTCAGATTTGAATCTTCAGTTTTTATATTGCATCATTTTTAGTATATCAAAGGTTACTTAAAGAGCCTGAAGTGTGTGGGTGGTTTTTTTTTTCCCTACACTGACTTGGGTCTCATCCACACCTTGTAGCTCAGAGGCCTCCTACAGTGCTAGACAGGGACTCTACCTCCCCAGGTGGCAGCGTCTAGGCTGATGGAAGCATTATTCTGTGACCTAGTCATGTGGACGCCAGGGGCTTAGGTCTGCCTAACCCTAGTGCTTACAAGTTCCAGAGGAGTAGCAGTGTTCGTCTGTGTCAGCAAAACAACCAGGGAGTCCTTTGGTACCTTAAAGAGTAACAAACAACTTTATGTGAGCATAAGACAAAGTGGGCTCTTGCCCATGAATAAACAAGTAACTTGTTAGTTTTCTCCTCTGTTCTTAGACTGCTTCCAGGCTTTTTTCCACTTTTACTCCCCTAGTTATGTCAATCTAAATCTATAGTGTAGATCAGGGCTTGCTCTATTGACACAGAAGGAACAGACTTAAATGACTGCTTAGCCTGAAGCTTAGTCTGATGTTAGCATAGGTACATTGGTATGAGGTTAGCATAGGCACATTGATCAGTGGTGTGAAAAACATACCCCTCGCCACAGAAATAGCTGGCTGTACAAGTATAAAAAAACCAAGGAGTCGTGTGGCACTTAAAGACTAGCAGATTTATTTTTTGCAGGAGCTTTCATGGGAGAAAAGCCCACTTTGTCAGATGCTTCGAAGATGGGGGATCTTACTAGACTAACATGGCTGCCCCTTTGGAAATCGGCAAAATGTACAAGTACAGAAACACAACAAACTGGGTTACAGGCAGAGGCTCCTTTCTTCAGTGCTTTTGCACACTTGCCAGCACGCAGGAGCAGGAGAGATAAAGCAGCTTGGTTGTGGAGTTAGCTGGAATCGGCACCAAGAAGCCGCTGGGGGCTATGCCTAGCGTGCCCGTGATTGCAGGGTTCCGTGCCTGCTCTGTCCGCCACCCCGCAGGGGTGTGGAGTGGCCAAAGGCCTGATTGTGCCACCTGTACTGGAGCAGTGGGGTGAATAAGCAGATCTGCAGATCAGGCCCTGCTGGTGACAGGGTGAAGGGCGGGAACTGCACAGCCCAGCCAAGCCTGGGGCTGGTTTGCATGAGGGCCTGATGGCACTGGCAGGGCGGTTTGCCTTTGGATGCCTGCTAGGGTTACCAGATACCAAAGCATGGAAAGGAGGACAGGGACATACGAAAAGGAGGACACGTGGAGAAAATGTAGTATCAATGCAGGCGCGGCCAAACTGCAGCTTGGGAGCTGCATGTGGCTCTCGAATGAAAAACTGTGGCTCCTGGAAGATGTCAGCAAATCAATTTAGGAAAGCAGCCCCAAACTAGGAGCTCAGGAGGAGGCTGGGACGGTGGGGAGAAGTGCAGCATGGTTGGGATTTTAAAAAGTCTCCACTAGCCTGCAGTCTTCTACATCGAGCAGCCGCTAAGTTTTTAATGTATAGGCCTAATTTTCATGGTAACCTTAAATAATTATTAGAATCTGATTAGGATCAATATTTGTCCTCTATTTATGATAAAAATTAAAGCGTGCAATGAATTTTAAACTTTGTAATTTTGGAGTAGGTAAATTTATGTGGCTATACGCCTAGGGCTAACAGCTACCAAAGCCTGGAAAGGAGGACAGGGAAGTATGGAAAGGAGGACATTGGAAGACACATGGAGAAAATGTAATATTCTTCTGTTTTTAGGGGGCCCTAGAATGCTTTCACCTAAAAATAAGGTATTCCATGGCATCCCTGCATACTTTAACTCCCGTAGGTAAAAAGCTAGACAAAAGCATGTATTTTAAAATGCCTGCCAGAGAGAGGACATGGCGGTAGAAAGGACCCCATGTCCTCCTTTTGCCTGACCTCTGGTACCGCTATATACACCTCAGGGCGGCTCTCGAAGATTTAATAATCAACTTGCCTGGCTCTTGAGTTCTGTAACTTTGGCCCCCTGGTCTTAATGTCCTATTTTTCTGTTTTTAGCTGACCTGGGAAGGCTTCCCCCTGCGCGAGGGTGTTATGAGGCTTTCCAACATACTTTGACCGCTGTAAGTAAAAAGCCAGACAAAATCATGTATTTTAAAATGTGTGCCAGACCGAGGACATGACGGTAGAAAGGACCCCATGTCCTCCTCTTGCCTGACCTCTGGTAACGCTACATGAGGTGGCTCTGGAAGGTTTAATAATCAACTTGGGTGGCTCTTGAGTTCCCTAACTTTGGCCCCCTGCTATTCATGTCCTAAGTCTTCTGTTGCCCCCTGGAAGTAGAAGGCCGGAGCGAGGCCTGTAGGTGAGGATGCCGGGGGGCGGCGGGGGAAGCTGAGGAGGAGGAGGACGTGGCCCCTTCGGCCTGACAGCCGGTGAGGCGGGGCGGGGCGGGCCCGGAGAGCCCCCGACGGGCCCGCGGGGGTGGAGACGGGGCAGGGCTGAGGCCGGAGGGGCCGGTCCCGGGAAGTGCTACGTGTCTCCCCCGCCTTTATACCGCCGTGCCCCCGGCGGCGGAGCGGAGCGGACGCAGCGCCGGTCGCCTCAGCAGCATGTCGGAGCGGCAGCGGCAGCGGCAGGCGGTAAGACGCGCGCCGCCTCGGGGAGGCCCCGGGCCCGGGAGCCGCCGGGTGCCGGGCTCCTTCCAGCCGCGCTTGGGATGCCTGGTCCCAGGCTGCAAGCCGGCTTCAGTCTCCTCCGAGCCGTGGCTTAAACATGGAGCCCGGTGGGGAGCCAGGGAGTCCCCTGCCCGGCGGGGAGCCAGGGAGTCCCCTGCCCGGCCTCTGAATTCCCAACAGCCTGCCGAGTCCTGCAGCTTCCCGGGTACCAGGGCAGGGGAGTACAAAAAGGAGGACATTGGAGGACCCATGGGAAAATGGGCTACTCATGGAGTAGGCTTCTGTTTTTAGGGGGCTCTGGAATGCTTCCCCCTAAAAATAGGGCGTTCCGGCATGCTTTAACCCCTGGAAGGAAAAAGCCAGACAAAATCAGGTGTCTTTAAAACGCCTGCCGGTCGGAGGACGTGCGGGTAGAAAGGAGAACATGTCCTCATTTGGCCTGACAGCTGGTAACCCTAGCCAGGAGTGTTGTGGCGCTAGAGGGAGCATCCCCACCTGCCCCTAAACCCCCCACCCCGCAATTTCAAGTCCTGGGGAAGCTGCTGTAGGGACCCATTCCTGCAGACATGAGAGCGGGCATCTCAAACACGCGGCCGCTAAAGCTATTTCTTGCAGCCTGTGACAACACTGTTGTTACCGATATTTGCAGTATTGTTGTACGAAGAGGTTTCAGAGTGGTGCAGCTCTTGGGCTAACATACTAGTGCTCATGCGGCCCTCGTGGTGATTTGAGTTTGAGATCCCTGCATTAGAGCAACAGAGGGGTCTGTTAATGCCAGTGAAAGAACTGCTGTGTTTCTCGCTATTGCAACACTTGCGTTTGCAGTAATGGGAAGCAATCCCGGAGCTGTGTGCCAGTTTATTGGTCACTAGGAAATGTGCCCATCATTAAAGATGATGGTTAGCACAAGTTCCTCTATTCCAGGGTTGCCCAACTTGTGGTGCATGTAGCTCTTTTACAGTTAAAAGCCAGCTGGCAGGACCCCCTGTTCTTAGTCCCCTGATTCTCCATCTACCAGACTGGGATGGGGAGCTCAGCGCTTCTGTCCTGTGGTGCGGTGCTGGGAAAGAGCACTCTGCCCACCAGGGAAGAGAGTCCTGAGAGGTCAATAAGTTTGGTCACTCCATCTAGATTAAAGTGACGTTGTTTTTAAAACAATCAGGAGTAATTCCATAATACACACCTTAATCTTTCATAATGTTTGTTGGTTTGGGCAAGTTCCACTTATAACAACACACTTCTCATTTAGTGGAAACCCTGAAGTTCATTTCAGGATACAACTATCTGGATAGTACATTTACTAATGAATTCTCAGTAGATCTTCATATTCTGCAGAAAAAACAGAGCATTCCAGACAAGCTGCAACATGGCTGTTATTCCATAGACTAGAAGGGTGTATTTTGGAGGTAGCACACTTTATTCTTGAAGAGTTGAGGTGCCTTAAAATGTCATGTAATAATGGAACAAAACTGATCACTTTCAGTCCTCCTTAACTTGAAAAATAGTAGCTGTGTCTTAGGTCTTTGAAGTTGTGAGGATTAGATGAAAAAACTGAAGAGATAATAATAAAAGCATTTTAGCCACCAAAGCTTTGTATGATCATTACCTACCACACAAATGTTGTGAAGATTTGTTAATCAAGTCCTATCCATGTTTTATAGATTAGGGAAAATGGAGCAAAATTAAATGATGCGCCAGCGTTATGCAGTTCATCAATAGCAGAAATGGGATTAGAACCTAGGAGTCTGGGACTGCATTAGTCTGCCATCATATCGTCTCTCAACAAATCTTCAGGGCTTCTGCAAGCTCACTGACACAAAAGCTTCCCCTTTCTACATTCTTCCAGAACTGTTGAAAGGAAAAACAAATGTAAGCAAATTATAAAATGATAAATTATGCTACAATACAGTATATGACACATGGGCAGAAGCCAGGTCTGCAAAATGATTGTCTAGCTTCAGTTTTGTTGGTTACAATACAGCCCAGAAGGTATGGCAGTGAAAGAAATTCTTTCTCTTACAAAGTTTTCTTCATTTATTGTTTTTATTTCATCAACTTCAGCTGTCACAATGATGATCACATCCTTACTAGAAAGAGTAAGAAAGTCCGACAACTCTTGGGATTGTTGGCATTGGAGCCAATAGTGTAACACCGATTTATATTAGCAAAGGACTCACCCTCTCCATGTACTAAACTGCACAAAATTTCGTGCTTGCACTGGATAGGTAACACTAAGGAAAAATGAGGATGGTTCACTAGTGAAGGTGATGAACAAGGACAGCAGTTTGAAAATAGAAAGGAAAAAAAGGTCTTTGCTTTTAATCTATGATCTTTTTAAATGATTATAGCAAAAGCAACAAGAGTCCTGTCACAGTTTAAAGACTAACACAGTTCTTCAATCATAAGCTATCATGGGCTGCATCTGATCAAGCAGAATCTCAAGCAGAAGCAGAGAGGTTATTTTACCTCTGTATTTTGAACTGGTGTGACTGCTGCTTGAATATTGTGTTCAGCAATCGGTCTACAAGTCAAGAAGGAGGTTGATGAATTGGAGAGGATTCAGAAAAGAGCCGTAAGAATTCAGGGATTAGAAAATAGGACCTCAGTCTATAAAAAAAGATTAAGGGTTGACTTGATCACAGACTGTAAGTATCTGTGGGGGACGCATACAGTGTGGCAGAGAAAGGTTTAACACAGTCTAGGGGCTGGAAATTGAAACTAGACGCATTCAGATGGGAAATAAGGGGTACATTTTTTATGTTAAGGGTAATTATCTAATAGAACAATTTATCAAGGATCATAGTGGAGTCTCCATCACTCACAATTTTTAAACTAAGCAGCAATGTTTTTGTAAAAGATAAGGTCCTTGAATTATTTTGGGGAAATTCTATTGCCTCTGTTATATGGTCAGTCAAACTGGCTGATTACAATGTTCGCTTCAACCCTTGAATCTCTGGTGGAGGACCAGACCCTCAGATTTATGTTTCAGGAAGGAGGGACTTCACCATTTCGTTCATCAGTAGATTGCAAAGAGCAGAAATGGCAAAATATAAATAAGCTGATGTGTGTTTTGATTGTGTGAAATGTGGTGGTAGTCTCTGTATACAATGAATAACAGTCCACATTACAAGACCAACCACTATAGTTAGCACTAATTGATAGCCTTATTAGCATAATCTGAGGTGAGAGTATGGACTGCATTAACAAGGAGACTGAACTGCTATCTCATACTTTAAGTAGCCTTTTCAAAATAAGATTGAGCCGTATTGACAAAGTAAATAGGAGAATCATTCAATAAAATCTGGTATGTTTCAGCATGGTAATAAAAGCCACACACACACACACACACACACACACACACACACACACACACACACGAGTGAACTAAATAAATAATGGCTCATATTCACAGTAAAGAAATAAAGTGCCAATACTTATGCATAAATGAAAATCACCTCTCAATTGTCAACTGTTTTCTATTACTTCTTAGAATGTGAGGGTTGATTCCAAACTGAATTTGTGTATTTTTCCAGGATTAAATAAGAACTGCAAAGGTCTTTAAACTAAGGTTTTATTTATTTCACAGGATGATTTCCACAGATCTTCTCATTGTTCATCATTTTATAAATGAATTCACCATATTTAAATATGATGCAAATATATTCAGATATTGCACTTCATATGAATGAGTTTGATTTCATCAGCTACATAGCAATATTAGCATTCTGCATATTGTAATAAACTCTGCTGATTTGTTTTAAAACTCTTCCATGAGGTAATCCATTGCTTTGCTGTTTGCAAGCAGACAGTCACAGGGGAACGCCTTTGAGTGGAAATAAATCTTTGGAGAGGGGTACATATGGGAATAATGTAATTCTAGAAGCCATAAAATCTGGTTAGTTTATGTGTATATACTATTGTGTATTTCACAGTTTTGACACAGGTATTAAGGATAGCAGGATTTGACTAATTTAGCAACCGCAGCAACTGACTTCTCAAGAAGATCCCTGTATGATAACCATAAATGTTATTTATACAAATTCTCAACTTAATTTTTTAGAAGTTTAAAATAATTAATCAGAACAGACTTTTGGGAAGAGAGGCCCTCTACCCCTTCTCACTCCCTCCATGAAGATAAAAATCTTCATAGATTATTGTAGTTCATTTGGTGCTTGTTAAACATGCAAGGCTGATATTCTTAGAATTTTTTGGCTTCTAGGCACTTGCATTACAAGGAGGGACAGTATTAATTTTTCAGAACTATTCTGGCACTATGCTTTGACCCTGGCCTGGAAAGACGACCTTTACAAATGAGAGAATAGTTGGTCTTTGGACTGTAACTGCCGAAGTGAGTGCCATTGTGTGACAACTGTAGGTGACAGTTTTTATATGATACCTGTCTAAAAGTACTGGAGAAGGCAAACACACCTCACAAATGCTACTTAAGGGTCATCAGATATCAACATTTTACAGTCACTACCACCCTGGTTCATATCTGAAAACATCTCCATACCCTCTTACTGATTTTCTTGGGTAAATTACTGACTTTGGACTTTGTTTTAATTAAATTACAGATGCAGCCCAGAAGAATTGAGATTCCTATGGCTTATAAAAGAAGCCTTGCAGAGTGAAATCCAGAAAAAGGCTAAACATGGGCAGGTAGATAGTGGTGAATTTGTAGCAATTTAGGAGAAACTAGAGGGGGGAAAATAGACATTACAGTGATTTTTTTTCTTCATGGCAGCTTGAAATCAAGGTCACAGAGGAATTGTAGAACAGATGCAGATTACATATCCCAAACAAAGCCCCTTTTAGTGTGCCAGTTAAGACTGTTTCCCATATTTTTACTTTTCATTTCATCATTTTCTCTGCTTTTCCGTGACTGTGAATCCAGATTTGTCTGCTTTTTGGACATTAATGAAATGCTCATTTTTTTCCCCTCATGTTCTTCCATAAAAAGAAGCTCCTTATTAGCAAAGATGAGGCATTAACCCTTTTCCAACAGACTACAGCCTGTGTGGTCCTATGAAGGCATACTCAAGTAGGTAGCAGAATAGATGTTATGAATATTAACAATTTGAGAGTGGCAGAAAAAAGGAATGCTTTTGTGATCTTTAGTAGTTAAGAACTGTAAATCTTTAAAGGTAGTGAATATTAACTAGGTTTTGGTCAGTGAAACAAAGTATTTGGATATGTGATCATCTTTATAACAAATGGATAAGAAGGGATAATTGAAACATTTAAGAAAACCAAGATATGTTTTTTGTGTTTGTAAAATTCTAGTTCAGTAGTATTTTCACTTTATAGACATTTTGTGGTTATAACCATTTTACACTTTATAGCCACTGTACAGCCATAAAAAGGCAACAGCAAGGCAATAAGACGACCACCACTTTGACTTCTAGACCAGTGGCTCCCAACCAGCGTACTGGGGCACACTGGTGTGCCGTGGCAACACCCAAAGTGTGCTGCGAGGTGCAGTTAAAGCTCCCTCCCTGCTCAGCCCAGCCACGTGAGGCTGTGCAGGGCTGGGAAAAGGCAGCGGTTAAAGTAAAGGGGAAGGCACTGGAACACAGTTCTGGGCCCCCCTATTTTTAAGCAGGCAGCCTTCTGGCCCCCCCTAAAAAATAGAGGAAGGCACTGGAACACAGAGTTCCAGGAGTCCCCATAAAAATAGCATGAGCAGCCTGAACACAGTGTTCCGGTGGCTCCACTTTAGGCCCAGCCAGTAGAGAGGGGCAGGAGGCTAGGAGTGTGTGAATCTCCCCCTGCAGGGCGGAGCAGCTTGTGTCAGGCAGCCTGCAAACAGCCCAATAAAGGCTTTGGGGAGGAGGGCTGCTGGGGGTTGTGTAGGGGCAGGTGTGTGTAGCAGAGGGTGTGTAGTTGGGGTTGTGGGGTGGCTGTTTGGTTGGGGGGGGGTGTAGCTGGGGGCTGGAGGCCTAGTTCTGGCCCCTGAAGTGATGGGAGGATCCATCACGGGCAACAGGGAGGCTCGGGGAGGGGAGGATGTGGGACCCACTGTAGTGGGAGGGAGCAGCAGTGGGGTGAGGGTTTGCCCTGGGTGGCAGGGAGTCACTGTGGAGAAAGGGGAAGTAGGTGTTGCACCATGCTCCCCTGCCCTACCTTCCCACTCCCCAGATTCCTCCTGTCCCCCCACAAAGCCACTCTTGTTCTTCCTTCCTCTCTTTTCTTTTGCCACCCCTGCCCTGCTCTGCTCCCCACACTCACTCCTGCCACTGCATACGACTCCTGACTTCCCATGTTTTGCCACCCCTGCTCTGCTGCCCCTACTACCCCACATAGGAGCATTTCAGAAGCAGTACCATGGTTCATGAATATTCATAAGTAATTTTAAGTTAATTTGAATATTTGTGGATTTTTTTAATAGTGATGTGCCTCGAAAAATTTGAAGGCATCAAGGTGTGCCACGACAGAGAAAAGGTTGGGAACCACTGTTCTAGACTGTTAGTAGTGTGTGCAATCTATCCTTTTTATTAACTAATAATCTGTTTTAACTCAGATTAAGAACAAAATATTTTACATAAAACAATCTGACTTTTGCTAGTTAACTTGAAAATGGTTTCCTCTAGTTCTGTGCATGGTGCTTGAGAAGATCTGGAATGCTAATGGTAATTATGCAGAGAAATGTCTCATTCTGCGTATGCTCTGTTCAACCAAATTTGAAAAGACATCATTGATTGCCAGAGTTTTTTTTTTTTTTTTTCCAGAAAGCAATAAACATTAGCTTTGAGGGGCTAAACTACATTTAAGAACAGTGATGTTTAGTAATGAGCTTAACATTTTACCTTGCTTGTATAAAGCATCTGTGTTCTTAAGAGTGAAATTATGCTCTTCAGTAGAAATATAGTTTACTCTCTGCAATTATTTTAATGTGCAGCTATAGACCTAACCTTGTTTATTGTGTGAGTTTTTTGCACAGTGGAGCATTCATGACTAAGTAGACCTCACAACACCCACAGACTTCAAACTGGTTCCTTATGCACCTGAGGCTTCCTTGGCATTTCCTTAACTCAGTACAAAAGTTATCTTTCATAATCAAGCAGTCTTTTCATAACTTGCATAAGAATACCTATAGTATAATATAGTATTGAAAGAGAGCTTTTGGTAATACATAAATATATAGATAAAGGGCAATCTTCAGGTTGACTTCTCATTGATATGGCTGATTTTTAATGATTTTTGGACACTGAGAGGGTGTCATTCACATCCACAGAAATTGAAATGGTATTTCAGTGAAACAAAATGATTTCATTAGCAATATCTTATTCTCTTTCAATTACATTGAAGGTACTGTATTTTTCCCTTTTATTTAAAATCAAGTTAATGTGACAATGTTTACTGATAGATTTAAGAAAAATTCTCTGCGTGCATATAAATTATTAAAAGAACACACAAAATTAGTTGACTAACATTTGAAGAGGATGTTTAAATTACACGGCTACATGAAAGAGCATTATATGGTTAACTCATATAATTAGCATATACAACTGCAGCATATTCTGATGTTAAAATAGACATTCAGCTGCGAGAGCAGAGCTCACGTATATAGTGGTATATTAGTCTATGTTTTGCATAGTATCAGCACCCTTCAGGTGTCTTTTTTTTTAATTGAAAGACAACATAATGTTCAAAATAATATAAAAATTCTATATAATGAATATCATTACATTGTTTTCATGTTAATTTTTGATAGTCTTGTATTACAGAAAATACAAAGATTTATAGGTACATTGTTTCAAGACCATCTCTAATAACTGCCGTGGAATTTTGGCATTGGAAATAAACTGATTTCAGAACATTGGTATATTGTAGTCCTGTTAACCAAATTGCTCAAACATTTTTCTGGTGTTTTATCACACTTTGAAAACAGTCATAGTTTACAGCTATGATTAATCACTCCACAGTTTTGAAATAAGACGCATCATATTGCCTCATGATGGTGAGATAAGACTCTTTTGCTATCTGGGAGTCAGACTTTTGCTCTTTCCAATGATGAAATGAATATGTATTTACATCTTCATAATTCCACAGCTCTTCCCCCCTCCCCAGTAAATATGTCCAAATATGGATATTGGAATGTGGCAGGCATTTGTGCAGGAAGGATGTTATAAGACACTATCATATTACTTTTTAACCTTTTCTTCTTTGAAGAGCAGTTGGTTTATCAAGTATAACTCTTGTAAAGATCCAGAGGGCTACCCATGTTAGTCTAGTTCGGTAAAACAAACAAACAAGGAGTCCTGTGGCACTTAAAGACTAACAAATTTATTGTTTGCATGAGCTTTTGTGGGAGAAAGTCCCACTTGAACAGAGTGGAATTTTCTCTCACAAAAGCTCTTGTAAAGATGTACTTCAATTTGAAGTAACTTCTGGTGTCTATCAACTACTAGGTAGCTGTTCAGTTAGATTTTTTTTTCATGTGTTCCCTCCTCCTGTGCCAAATTCCTTGCTATTAAAATCTTATTTTGTGTTGTTTTGTATTTCCATTTTGTAGCTTGTTAACCCTATCTGTTTTAAAGGGATGCTAGCATGACATCGCTTACTGATTGTATTTGGTATTCACAAATGTCAGTTATTGGAGGATAGGTTCTTGCCATTTGAAAAGGAGTGCATGTGCACGTAAATATTCATTTTTATGTGAGGAGCTAATAAATATTTTTTCTTTTCCCAGAGTTAAAATGAGTTGTTTTCATGTTTGTTTCATTTTCTTAAACATTCTCTCTTTGCATGTATAAGCATAAGATTCAGCTTGATAGACTTTATTGGAAAATGGCCACAACACGGGCTAATATGAAATCAAGTTGTTTGGGTTTTTTTATGGAGCTCTGTGAGATTGGATGATTCAGGAAGGCTGGTAACCAATTAGTCATTTACTTCTCTGTGACCAGTTCAGACAATTCCCCAAATGAAATAAGCTATACCAGCAAAAGAAGTTTTTACTAGTATAACAACATGTTTACTAGCACTTTTTCCAGTATGGAAATTTCATAAAAAATCATATCCTTGAGTAGCATTATTACACCCACAAAAGTTTTTAGTGTAGATCTGGCCTTGGCTTCCATCCTGTCAATCCTGTACCTTTCACAAGCACTGCTAGATTCACACAGAAGAAATACTCTTCAACTTTACTGGCATTATTAAGAATGTTTCATTGTCAGCATATAAGAAATCTATGCCAACGCATTAATTCAGGTATAGGTTTTGCCTCTAGTTTTTCTTGAGATGGCAGACCTGGCACTCAGGTGTCAGGATAGGCATGATGGTAATTGGCAGGCTATAACTGTAAAATCTACCATAGCATGTTGTGGCACAAGGGGAGCATGGCACATGAGTGCTGCTCACCAGTGTTTTCTAGTTTCAGGGGTGCAGAATAGTGTTGGCCTGGCAACGGTCTTTGGTTTGCTGTGTTGTGCTCTGTGCCTAACAGGCCACACAGCATCTAGCACTATGGATAGTGCAATGTTGTCAGCCGGCGTGAGGTGGCATGGTGACATGACACCCCTACGACTAACAGCATGATCCATATCAATGGCAGTGGTGGTGCCATGCCACAGTCACTGGAGCCAGTTGATGTGAGTGGCTGTTCTGGTGGTGTAGGGAGAAATCCCTAAATTCTGCTAACTCTCAGAAGTATGACTGGCCACTGGTGCCTCTGTGGCAAGCAATGTGTAGAAATGGGTCATGCTATGGTTTGAAGACTACCTCCTGTTTTGACCAGGCTGGCATGTGCACAGCAGTAATGGACGAGTGTTGTGATTTCACAATCTAGCCCCCCCAGTGAGTCTTTGTTTCTTCTGTACCTATATGTTTGTTTGAGAAAACTTTTATCGGGGGGCTGATGTTGAAATATCTGTTTAAGTGGAAACAGTGTTTATAGCTAAAACATAGTGTGCTGATAAGTTTGTATCAATGCATATGCCTTGACAAAAATGTCAGTTAATGTCTGTCATGAGCATGTTATTGAATAGAATGATGATGTCTGCCTTGAACTAGTATTTTGATAAACAGTTGAGTACTGAACCATTGACAAAGACTGTGTGTGTTGACCCCAGATTCATTTCAGGATATTATCTGTCTGTCAATGTACTACTTCCAAGTACATAATGTGCCACATTTCTCTCCGGTGAAACTCCAAATCAAAGTCACAGAAAATGAAAGAGTAGTTTAC
Source organism: Podocnemis expansa (assembly GCA_007922195.1). Taxonomy (NCBI): domain Eukaryota; kingdom Metazoa; phylum Chordata; order Testudines; family Podocnemididae; genus Podocnemis; species Podocnemis expansa. The sequence continues at coordinate 15,700,531 of ML681981.1, read as the reverse complement.
TACAGCCCTTGTAGTTTAATATTATTTTCTTTTAAAACTTTCTCAGAGTGTAATATTAACAAAAAGAGAGATGTTCACAGTTCAATGGTAGAGTGAGTGCATGATAACAGAAAAGTAGAAAAGTTTGCAGATGAGATTGAGTTGCAACTGTTTGGGACAACTGGATAAGAATTCAAAATGATCTTGCAAACTGGACAAATCCTCTGAAATAAATAGAATGAAATTCAATAAGAATAAATGGAAGGAAGGAATAATCAGTTGTCCAAATACAAAATGGGAAATGACTGCCGAGAAAGGACTAGTGCAGAAAAGCATGTAGGTTATCATAGAATCATAGGGTTGGAAGGGACCTCATAGGTCATCTAGTCCAACCCCCTGCCAGAGGCAGGACCACTCCCACTAAACCATCCCAGTCATGGTTTTGTCCAGCCAGGCCTTAAACACCTCCAAAGATGGAGACTCCATCACCTCCCTAGGCAGCTCATTCCAATGCTTCACCACTTGCCTAGTAAAGAAGTTTTTTCTAATATCCAGCCTCGACCTCCGTAACCGCAACTTGAGACCATTGCTCCTCGTTCTGCCCTCCGTTACCACCGAGAACAGTTGAGCTCCATCTTCCTTGGAGCATCCCTTCAAGTAGTTGAAGGTTGCTATCAAATCCCCCCTCAATCTTCTCTTCTGCAGACTAAATAAGCCTAATGCTTTCAGTCTTTTTCTCATAGGGCTTGTGCTCCAGCCCTTTAATCATTTTGGTTGCCCTCCGCTGGACTCTCTCTAGCATGTCCCTGTCCTTTTTGTAGTGGGGAGCCCAAAACTGAACACAGTATTCTAGATGTGGCCTCACAAGTGCAGAATAAAGGGGAATGATCACATCCCTTGATCTGCTGGTAACAGTTCTTTTGATGCAGCCCAGTATGCCATTGGCCTTTTTGGCAGCAAGAGCACACTGCTGACTCATAACCAGCTTCCCATCCACCAGGACCCCCCAGGTCCTTTTCTATAGTGCTGCTACTTAGCTGAATGTCCCCCAGTCTGTAGCAGTGCATGGGGGTTTTCCGTCCCAAGTGCAGGATTTTACACTTGTCCTTATTGAAGCTCATAAGATTTCTATTGGCCCACTGTTCCAATTTATCTAGGTCTCCCTGAATCCTGTCCTTGCCCTCCAACATATCTGCTGTTCCCCCCAGCTTGGTGTCATCCGCGAACTTACTGAGAGTGCAGTCTATTCCATCATCCAGATCATTGATGAAAACGTTGAACAGAACCGGCCCCAGGACTGACCCCTGGGGCACACCACTCGTGACTAGTTGCCAGCTAGACATGGAACCATTGATTCCTACACACTGAAACCGTTGCTCTAGCCAGTTTTCTATCCACCCTACAGTCCACCTATGCAACCCATTCTTCCTTAATTTGCCAATGAGAATGCTGTGGGAAACTGTATCAAAAGCCTTGGTAAAATCAAGGTATATCACATCAACGGTGCTTTCTGCATCCAGAAAACCAGTCATCTGATCATAGAAAGATATAGTGGAGCATAAACTAAATACAAGTCTATAATGCTGTTGCAAAAAAAAAGTGAACATTTTTCTAGGTTGAATTAGCAAAAGTGTTGCTAGCAAGACACAAGAAGTAGTTCTACTCTACTCAGCAATGACAAGGCCTCAGCTAGAGTATTGTGTCCAATTCTGGGGGCCACACTTTAGGAAAGATGTGGACTAATTGGAGAAAGTCCAAATGAGAAGCTCAAAAATGGTTAAAGGTTTAGAAAACAAGACCTACTGGTTAAAGTAAGTGGGAACACCCCAGAGCAGCATTCTGGGGCACCCTATTTTTAGGGAGGCAGTGTTCCAGGGCCCCCCAAAAATAGGGGAACACAGCAGAATGCTGTGTTCTAGGCCCCCCTAAAAATAGAGAAGTGCTGTCAAGGCTGTTTCCCCACTCTGGCACTCTGAGTGCAGAAAGTGGGGGCCCGCAACAGGCCTGAAAAGCCACTAGCCTTAAAGCCTGGTCTTAAAACTCTCCAAGACCTCCAGTTCCTGGCCTTAGAGTGGTGGTGTTGCCACCACCCAAATGCAAAAACCTCTCAAAACCTAGGAAGGCGCACTTGGGAATTCCTTCCTGTGAGGTATCCTCAATCTGGAGAGAGGAATAAAAGTGAGAGTGACTGAACTCCAGCTGCAATATGAGCTGTAACTGGAACAGAGTCCCCTTTGGTAGCTGGCTGTGCAGTCTCAGGCACATGCACACAAACCTCTTGCTTTTCTGAACACAGAACCAGAGCTTACTTAAAAGGTAAAATCTTTAATTAAAAAGAACAGATAAAAACACAGAGAGTTGCTTCTCTGGGAATTAACTTAGGTAGTTACAGGGTAGGAGGAGGGGGTACATGTGCTCAGCACAGAGAAATCCAAAAACAAAGAAAGTACGCTGACCACGTCTAAATAAACATTCCCTGTTCTACTCACGCCTGGTCAGTAACAAACTTATCTTTGGTAAGGATGTTGCTGGATTCTTCCTCAGGCCTCTCTGGCCTCCTCCTGATCCTTCCAGGAGCTCTGCTGCATCCAAACAGGAACAGGGAAGGCTGCTATTCCAATTCAAAAACCTGTACTTCATTTCTATGGGCTGTCCTGGACTTGCATGAGGGGGCCCCAGAAATTTAGCAAGATTTCAGGGCCCATGAAATTATACTTTAGCCCCTACCTTTGAGGAAAGATGTACAGAACTGGGTTTGTTTAGTCTTGAGAGCAGATGACTAAGGAGAACAAGATGAATAGTCATTAAGTACAAAAAAAAAAGTTGTTATAATGAGGAGGGTGATTAAATTATTCTCCTGAAATGCTGAGGACAGGACAAGAAGTAATGAGCTCAAAGTGCAGAAAGGGAAATTTAGGTTCCTAACTGTAATTGTGCACTAGGTCTCTAGTATAGGCTGTTTTAAGCTGGTGAAAAGGAGGTCTGACAGTCTTTTATTGGAAATCTCAAGTGTTTTCTAATCTCCTTTTTTAATAAGCAGGAAAGGCAAGTGTCAGAATGGCAGCCCCAGTTTTCCTCAATGGTTCCATGACTAGTTGTATGAATAAGTCAGAATCTAGGGAGGGAATTGTTTATTTTTAAGTTCTGCTCTCAGTTTATTTCTGGATGCCTATGACATCATCTTGAATAAAGATGGTTTTTCTCTAAAGGGAGAGAAATCTTCTTAGTGGGAAGTCCTATAGTCTGGGATTAAGCAGGCTACAAAAACAGAAAACCCAATAGCAGGGGACTTCAACAATCCTCATACTGACTCGGTACATGTCTTCTTGGGATAAAATTTCCAGATATTATTAGTGACTGGTTCATTAAACAGCTAGCTCTGGAAACTGCAAGGAAAGATGCAATTCTTGAATTAGTTCTGCATGGCATACAGGATCTGTTCCAAGAGGTGAATGAATGTAGCTGAACTGCATGGTAATACTAATAGTAACAATAATGTAATTAAATTTCAGATCCCTATAGGAGGAAAATAATATAGAAACCTACCACAGTAGCATTTAACTTCAAAAAGGTAGCAATGCAAAAGTGAAGAAACTAGTTAATTGGAATTAAAAAGGAAAGTCATGAGTGAAATGTCTGCAACCTGCAGGGAAACTATTTAAAAATACCATAATAGAGGTTCAAACTAAATGTATACCACCAAATTAAAAAAAAAAAAAAAAAAAAGGCCAGATGACCAGAAAAAAAGCCACAGCAGAGTAAAAGAGGTAGTTAAAGACAAAAAGATGTCCTTTAAATATTGCAAGTCAAATCCTCCTGAGGAAAATAGAAAGGAGCATAAACTCTGGCAAAGTAAGTGTAAAAGTATAATTAGGTAGAAAAAATAAAAAAAGAAGAAGAAAAAGAATTTGAAGAGCAACTAACCACTACAGGAAAGGAGCACTGCAAGAAAATAAGACCACTGCAGAGAAGCTAAATGAATATTTTTGTTTGTCTTCATTCCAGAGGATGTGAGGGATATTCCTACATCTAAGCTAATCTTTTTAGGTGAAAAATCTGAGGGGCTATCCAAGATTGAGGTGTCCATAGAGGAGGGTTTGGAACAAATTGATAAATAGTAATAAGTCACCAGGATGAGATGGTATCACTCAAGAGTTCTGAAAGAAGTCAGATAATGAAATTGCAGAAGTGCTGTGGTATGTAACTTATCAGTTAAATTATCCTCTGTACAAGATGACTATACCAAATAGCTAATGTGATGGTGATATTTAAAGAAGTCTCCAGACGCAACCGTGGCAGTTACAGACCAGTAAGCTTAATTTAGTACCAAGCAAATTGGTTGAAACTATAATAAAGAATGGAAGACTAAGATCAGAGACATAGGTGAACATGGTACATTGGGCAAGAGAACATATGGTTTTTATAAAAGGAAATAATGCCTCACCAATCCACTGGAAATCTTGGAGGAAGTCAACAAGCATATAAACAAAGATGATCCAATGGATAAAGTGTACTTGGACTTTCATAAAGCCTTTGACAAGGTCCCAGACAAATGGCTCTTACTCATAGTAAGCAGTCATGGTATGAGAGGGAAAATCTTTTTATGGCTCAGTAACAGGTTGAAAGATAGGAAACAAAAGGCAGGAATAAATGGTCAGTTTTCACTATGGAGTGGGGTAAATAGCGGGGTCCCCCAGGAATCTGTATTGTGACCTGTGCTGTTCTGTATATTCCTAACAATGAGGTGCCAGAATTACACAAGATAGTTTAAGTCCCAAGCAGACTGCAAAGAGTTTAAAAAAAAAAAAAGGAATCTTACTAAATGGGGTGATTGGGCAGCAAAATGGCAGATGAAATTCAATGTTGATAAGCACAAACTAATGCATATGTATTATCCCAACTTTACATACAAAGGATGGAATCTAAAGTAGCTGTTGCACCTTGAGAAAGCTCTTGGAGTCATGTATGGTTCTCTGAGAACATCTGCTTAATGTGCAGCAGCAATCAAAAAAGCTAATCCTGATAGCAAAGAGAGTTATGACAGAAATTGTTACATAATGCAGCTGTATCAATTTATGGTACAGCTATACCTTGAATCCTACATGCAGTTCTGGTTGCTGTAGCTAAAATTATATATACATTAGAACTGGAAAAGGTTCACAAGAGGAGCACAAAAACAATTAGCCATGTGGAATTGAATGGCTGCTATGAGGGAATATTAAAAGAACTGGAACAGTTCAGCTTTGAAAAGAGATGACTACGGGGTGATATGACAGAGGTTATTAAATCACAAGGAGTCGTGTGGCACTTTAAGACTAACAGATTTATTTTTTGCATGAGCTTTCGTGGGAGAAAATCCCACTTGGTCAGATTCTTTGAAGAAGTTCACCCATCTTCGAATCATCTGACCAAGTGGGATTTTCTCCCACGAAAGCTCATGCGAAAAATAAATCTGTTAGTCTTAAAGTGCCACATGACTCCTTGGGGGTTTTTTTTTGCTGGACTGGACTAACACAGCTATCTCTTTGGAAAGTGACTATTAAATCATGAATGGTGTGGAGAAAGTGAATGGGGGCTGTTATTTACCTTTTAAATATACCAGGTACTAGGGGTTGCCAACTGGAATTAACTGGAAGTGGCTTTAAAATAACAATAAGGGAGTACTTTACACAGTGCACAGTTGCCAGGGGAGGTTGTCAATGCCAAAAATAATACTGGGCTCAAAAATATAACTGAGTTCAAAAAAAGACTTGTCTAAGTTCATGGATAGCTATTAACCAAGATATTCAGGAGCACCGTCCTGTGCTCTGGGTGTCCCAAAACCTTTAAGTGCCAGAAGCTGGGACTGGATGGCAGGCGATGCGTACTCACTCATTGTTATGTTCTGTTGACTCCTTCTGAAGCATCTGACTGTGGCCACTGTCAGAAAACAGTATACATGGCTAGATGGACCGTTGATCTCACTCAGTAAAGCCATTCTTATATTCTTGTGCCAGTTTCCTACCTAAAAAGTGTTGCACTGAACATGAGGGAATTTGCTATTAGGCTTTGTCCTAACTGATAAAAAGCAACTGCTCACAGCACTAAAAGTTAATGGTAGCTTAAGGTACAAGTGATCATGACTTGATTACATTTATAAAGTGCAACTAGAATAAAGTCCAGGCTAATAATATAGATACTTGGTGCTTTAATTGGCCAATTGCACAATTTTGAAAACAGTCATGAGCCAAATCAGTTAGAATTTAATCGGAAAAAATGTAATGGTAACTGAGACTTATTTAAGAATATCTGTCTAGATGCCCCAAAAGGCACAACCCACAACTGAAGAAGTAGTCTGCACTGGCTAAGGAGGTGAAATGATGACAGATGTAAAAGCTAAAAGAGTAATATATAACAAAAAGGGAGAAAGAGGATGTTGATAATAGTGAATATAAGTCAGGAGGTAGGAATTGTGATAAAAGGAAAGGTGATAGGGGAAGCCAAGTGATACAAGGAGACATCTATGGCCAGAAGAGTTAAGAACACTCAGAAGCAGTTTTTTAAATACATTGGAACAAAAAAGAATTCTGATAATGATATTAATTTTATACTGGATGGGAATGTTAGAATTATTATTAATGATGCAGAAAAGACAGAATGTTCTGCAAATACTTCTGCATTTAGATAAAAACAGATTATACGGTCTCATATTGATAACATTCTCTCCATTTCACTAGTCTTTCCGCAGAATATTGAACAGACGTTACTAACATAAGACATTGGTTAGAAGTTGAAGCTAGACAAATTCAGACTGGAAATAAGGTGGCATTTTTAACAGTGAAAATAATTAATTAATTAATGGAACTATTTACTAGAAAGTCATCTACTAGAAATGGAGTCTCTGTCATTGATAATTTTTAAATCAAGTTTGGACATAGTAAGATAATATTCTAAGAATTACTTTAGGGAAGTTCTATAGCATGTATTATACAGGAGATCAGACTAGATAATCACCATGGTCCTTTCTGGCCTTCGAATCTATGAATCATGTAGTTAAGGACTGTGTTGTAGACACACAAGGGGGACGTGCTGGGATTTCCTAACTTCTGAGTGTTTTACTCGTCAATCATAGTGCTCTTTTAACAGTTTTTATGCTTATAAAAATGACCCAACTTCCTGGATAGGTTTTTTCCCCCCTTTAAAATAATTTTATTCCAATTCTAAGAATGGTAACTGTACTGTAGAGAAATAGCTTGACCTGCTTTTGTTTCTACTTTTCTTTTAAAATTAGTAAGTTCCCCCCAACCCCCATATTTACTTTGTTTTACATCCTTCTAAACTTTGTGACTGTTTTGGAGTAACACTTTTGCCCTTGTATTCTTCCAGCAAAGCACTGTACTGGGGTTAGTAGGCATGAAATTACTAGAGATGATTAAGGAAATTGAAGTTGTGAAAAAAGACACATTTTTGCTAGAATTTTGACCAGAAAGATATTCTAGTTTTTGACCAGCTGTAGGGATTGTCTTATTTTGTAACTTATTGGCTTTTCAGTGAAGGGTACCCAGTAATGCTCCATGAAGGGTAAAGATGTACTGGAAATTCTGTTAATTAAGGATGGGATTTTCAAGGATCCTAAAGGGAATTAAGCACCCTACTGCCTAAATTTAAAGCCAGCAACCAAGATTTGCTCACTTTTACTTTCTTCTGTTAATGTAAACCTTCCCCATGTAGTCCCTGCAGTAAGTATCAGAGCTATTTGGCAACTATTGCATCAAAGCAGTTATTAAACCATATTCATTACTGTCTTGCTCATCTTCTTCTAGGCTGGACTCAAACAGGAATTGCAAAGCTATTGTAGGGGGCACAAGATAACAAAAGGGAGAGATTAGGGCAGCTGTCACTCTTCAGCCACCCAGGTCTGAAGGCAGCACCACCACTAGTAGCAGCATAGAATGAAAGGTTGCAATGCCATGAATATGCACAGTTATTTGCTATCATTTTTTAAGGGAGTGTCGTCACAGTCTGAAGTATTTTCCAAGGAGGCCCAGCAAAAAGAAAATGTGAAGAACCCCTGCTTTAAGCTGTAAATTGGAACAGCAAATATATTCAGATGCATATTCGAAAGATTAAACTGAGCCTTGAAATTGACTGAAAAAGAGCCTCTGTGTAACAATGATGTAGTCAGAAAGAAAGTTCTTAAAATTTCAGCCATGGTTATAGGGGCTGTTTCTGTATTAATGCATTAAGCAGCCAAACTTAAAAAAAAAAAATTAGTATAACATTCCTCACAGGAAAGCATTTATTCAAGAATTGTCCAAAGAGATGCAAAAAATTAACATACCTCTTTAAACATGTGTACAGAAACTACAAAATCAGAAACCCTTTAGATCCAGTTTTGTTAATCATTTCCTTTGAGGAAGATATGTTTCATTTACTTATTTCAGCAGATCCAAATCCTGTGCTGGACAATCTCCTCTCCTGCACCCAGAGTTTAAGTTAGTCTAGATTAAGCTTCTAACTTGTTTCCTCAATCAGCATGCTTACTATATTGGAGAAGGGAAGTGCAAGCTGTCTGTCAGAGCTCCCAGAATGAGCCCTTTAGAGCTTCTATCTGAATTACGGGTAAGACTTAGGAAGCCCACAGTTAGATCCAGTTTCCCTTCACTGACCCACTCCACTTAGACTTAAAAAGATTAAGAATCTCCTATCTTCTAAGTAAACCACGGTGGTGGGGGGGGGCGGAATACTTTTATTCATGGTCTCTGCATTTGAAATAAATCCAAAGTTAGGGGGTCTCTTTCTGGTTGCTAATCTATTAACTGACCTCTACAGTTTTGCTTCATATTTTGAGTTACAAAGAAACTTCATGGGATTATTATATTGGGTCAGATGCTGGTTTCACTGGTCAATTGCAAAACTGTCATCCATTTCAGTAGAAAGAATGGACTCCTTTTGAACACATGCTTGCCCGTCATCTGTGCTTGAATTTTAGGCAAAATTCCTGTTCACTTCATTGGAAATTCTGCTTATGAAGTAAGGGGAGGCCATGGCACAAAGCTGGGGCTTCAGTTTTGCTTGGTGCACAATTCTGTTTTTTAAACACAAAAGAATGCTTTTCTCACTTAGGACAATGTAGTTAAATTTAAGTTAATTCCAATTAATTAGATTACTTTCTTTCAATTATTGTTTCTATTCAGAAAGCAAAATTTCATTCCTAAAATAAGATAGAGGAGAAAATCCTTGTATAGGGTCAGATTGTGTAACTTGACTCACCCTAAATTGGTGTTTTATTGCATAAATAGCCCTATTGAAATACATGGTTCTTCATGTAAGCAAGGGTTGTACAGTGGCCCCCTTCTCAGTAGAATCCAGACTGTTCATGGTACCAATGCTGTAGTGTTTACTTACAATATATTATTATATTCAAATCAGAGAGATAAAAATACACCATGGTAACAAATGTAATCTCGGCAATGCAAAAATCTTAGGTTGTACTTTTAAAAGTAATTGTTTTAACTGAGAAAAAGATGCCTAGTCTTCCTTTGTATGGAAGCAGCAACATTTAAAAGTGAGCAAAAAGGTTAGAAATCCATTCAAGGGCTTCAGGAGACAGAGTGCACCTTTGTTATTCCTTCTGGAAATGAAAAGATGGAGCATATGTAGCATAAAATACAGATGAATGCTCAAATCATGCTGAAAATGATCAGGGCAATTTCACACCTCACGATAGGATTAAAACATTCCCATATTTCAAACTGAATTATGAGTAGGGGCAACAGATGGTAGAGTGGCAGAAATCTGCTATATGCACTGTAGTTGTAGTTGACTGTGTCCCAGAATATTAGAGAGACAAAGTTGGTGAAGTTGTGTGTTTGGTCCAGTAAAAGATATTACCTCACTCATCTTGTTTCTCTAAAAAATCTGCTGTTTCACTCTGCTTAGCAAAATTCCATACTAATAGTTTGGATACTATTATATTACATTTTCTTTTGATGTCTCTAGGCATTTTTATTTGTTTGCTTACCTGGATGTTATCATTAAAAAGTTAATTGTTAAGCCACAGATATGTTGCCAAAGTGATATAGCCCTGGAGTAATAGTTTGTTGAATCAGAGCACTACTTCTTATTTTCAAAGGTGGACCAACCCGGTGGTATGCTGAGCCTCCCCTCTCCCAGCACTGTAATCAACAGAAGTAGACGGCTGTTAGCAGGATTAGGCTATTTCTTTTTCCATTGAAGTACATAGGCCTTATCTACCTGCTTCTGGCTTTTTTAGATTTTTTTTAAAGGAAAAAGAGCCATGAATAACAGCTTGATACAACTGCTGAAAATAATAAAAGAAAACTAAAAATCATAACTGCTTTGATAATAGTTCACTGTTCAGATTTCTCATCTGTCCACTCTGTTCCAAGAGGTGATATTAAAAAAAAGAATCTTCTTCTTGCCCAGAAACCTCAAATAACAAAGAACAACTATATAACCCCAAATGTACTAAACAGAAATCACATTTAAAAATTAAAAAAAAATAAAAAAATACACTCAGAACATTACCATTGCAGAGTCAAGCACTTGGAATTTAAGAAATGTTACATTTAAGATTAAAACAAGCACGGAGTCCTGTGGCACCTAATGACTAACAAATTTATTTATTGCATGAGTTTTCTTGGGAAAAAATCCCACTTTGTCTGACAAAGCGTAAACAGTGTCTGACGAAGTGGGATTTTCTTCCACTAAAGTTTATGCAATAAATAAATTTGTTAGTCATTAAGTGCCACAGGACTCCTTGCTTGTTTTGCAGAACTAGACTAACACAGTTCCCCTTTGGAATGTGGGTACATTTAAGATTACATGTGCGAGTTAATTCTGTTCATTATACATCGATCCTGAGCACAGAAGGAAACTGGAAAGCTGTGGAAGAAAACAGAAGGTGATCATGTAGTTACACTGTAATGATGAACATGCATTGATGAGCTTACATAAGTTTGAACAGGCAGCCATAAAGCTAGCACACCCTTATTTCTGAGTGTTTGACTTCCTCACCTACATGATGTTCTAACTCTTTTTGGTATCTGACTCCTTAAGTTATGAGCTGGGTTTAGTGTGTTTTTTTTTTTCAAGTGATCCTGCCCCATGTTATAGGTGCAGGGGCCATGTGTTAGATGGGCCACTGGGGCCATGTGTTAGACCCTGAATTGGGTGGAAAGTCCTGGGTGTGGGAAAAGAGTTAAGCCTTGCTCTAACCATTCTCTTGCTGCTGCAGCTGTTCTCTGGGGTTTTCAGGATTCTCAATGCAGTCTGCTGCTGCTGCTTCAGTGCTTGGCTCATGAGAACATTCACATTCAGCTATTTTGGTAGGCTATCAACACTTACCTGAGGAATGCAATTAGTAAAGGGAAGTTGTTATTTTTGAAAGTTCCTGTCTCAGCCAAAATAGGACAAAACTGTACAAGTGTTCTTGGGACAAGTGATAGGTACATCTCTATCCCCATAACTTTTTCCTTTCCAAATTTCAAAGACCTGCAGCAGATACTGAAAGTATTAGAACACCTTGAAAACAGGTTGCAAGAATCTTTTTATAATGGGAAGTGTTAAGAAACCTGAATACAGGAATATCCATTGGCTCTCCTAATTAGATTTCTCCCTTTTTCTGCTTTTTTAGCCTTCTTTCTCTTTTTCTTGGATTCCTGCCTCAGCCATTCTTTATTGGAATTTAACTGCCAGTCAAAGTAGATGAATGGCTGTCATCCAGAAGCAATGACAAGGCTACTTTATGTATTGACTAACATGATTCTCTGCTTCCAGAAGAGTCTGAATTCAGCCTTTGAAAAGAATTCAGATCTGCTATTTGGCACAATGTGGATTTGGAATTTTACCTGCACACCTGAATCAGGTTTTTAAACTAGGGGCTAGCTTGCTTTGCTGTAAAATCAATAGTGTTAATGGTCTGGAGTCACACTGAAGCTGAAGTTGGCCCTTTTTTTGTGTGTGTTGGCAGTGCTGCCATGACAAAAAAATTTTAATAAGTTAATGATGGTATTAAACATGTGGCCTTGCCATGCCTGAGTAGCCACCTGAAAATGCCAAGATCAGGGAAGACTGCAAATGGAAAGCAGATTCTCTCAGTACTGATGGGTGATGCTAAGGACAGACTTCCCTAACCTGCCACAAACAATGCTGCTGATCCCCCACACTGGTTATCAAAAAGCTAAAATAAAATATACTCAATCCCCCTATACTGCATTCAGTCTCTGGGTCCCAATTAGCCACTGTTTGTAGTAAAGAAATAAGTTACATATAACTCTATGCTTCTTACCGAAAGGGTTCTACTGACTCCAAAGGATCAGCCACATTACAGGATCAATGTAAGTTTGTATCTTACCCAAAATATCACACTACCAGCGAATGCGTTAGTAACTAAAACCTTCGGTTTATTATACAAGGAAAGAAACAAACTATAAGAGAACTGTTAAAGGATTAAGGCAATTAGGTACATATCAATTATTAAGTCCATAGACAGCAAGTACTTGGCAGAATTGGAGTTTGCAAGCTTGTATAACAACTAGACTAACACAGCTATCCCTTTGGATCTTGGCAAGCTTGTACAGTCCCTCTGGTGTACATCCAGTGCTTGGATGGATCTCAGTTCTTTGTTTTAGAGCTTTAGTTGTAGATGAATAGATTCAGAGGCAGGTAGTGGCTGTAGACTGAAAGAGAAGATGGAGATTGTGCAACTGCCTTTTTTGTCCTTTGGTACTTTCCATGCAGCTTGTGGAAATTTACAGAAATAAAATGTAGTCTACACTCACATGGGCAAGTCCTGGTGACTCATCAAATCTCTCCCTTGGTCCATTGTCCCTGACAGCTTTCTTAATAGGCCATTAAGGAGGCCATTGCTATAGCCATTCAGTCTAGAGTGTGGCCCAGTAATACAGCGCAAGTTGAAATACAGATATATCAAGTATATCCATAACTTCCAATACAAATATGACACACATTCACACAAACAATCTAATTATTCTTAGTAAATTATAACCTTTCTATTGGTACCTGACATGGTGTATCTTATATGGATTATTGTAGTTTCAAAATATGGTTGTTAAATAATACAAATGGTTCCCCTCATGCAGACAGTGTCACTGAGCGATTTAAAACTTGGCATATTCAGCGATGCCTGCTTCTGCTGCTTTCTGAATTTCCTGATACCTGTCTCTTTTTATGCTTCTGGCCTCGTTGTTCTTCACAGGGTTTATTTGTAATTCTCCTCCCCCCCCAACCCTTTTTTGTAGAGAGATAAATAAAAGAAGGTAATTGACCATGTGATATTATTTTGGAGTGCCTATTGCTCACTTTCAGGCTTCTGAAGACTTCAGACTTGCTTCAGATTTGGATAGTTAAGCCTTATTAGTATAGGTGTTAGACATAGAAAGTAATGTGAAACCACAAAAAATTCTAGAGGCTGTAATTTAAATCTTTGGCTGGATATAAAGGTTCAAGTTTAAAATGCCAGTATAAGTATATATCTAAATTCAGCATCTCTTCTCCTCGACTTGAGATTCAAGATAAACTCTAAAGTTAAAGCTTGGGAAGGGGAACAGTAAACATTAAAGTTCACGTCTTCCATCACTGCGTCTTGTAATTAAACAAGGTGTATTTTTTAGAAGCAAGGCATTTATCTTAATTTGACAATGTAATATGAATTATAAATGATCTTTAAATGGCATTTTATGCCAGGCCAAACTCTGAGCTGCCTTTCTAAACAAAGCAATGCATGCCTTACTGTGATAAGAGATAGTTTGTTTACAGTGGGATGGTTTGAAGCCAATGGCTTTAACTTTTTATATTATGGGAAACGTCTATTCACATAGATCAACTTCATTGTCTTAAAGATTTTAAGGTACAAGAATCACTCAAATTTTTTATTGGACATCCCTGAAGCAAGCCTGCCCCTAGTAAAACTGAAATGCAGAGCTTCCAATTGCAGGGAACATCTGTTTTCTATCTTTTGTTTTTAATTTCTCACTGTGGCTTTGTTTTAAAAAAATCTCAATATTTCAAGTTAAAGTTAAAATTTGTATCTCAATTTTGTTCCTGTTTCTTACTGTATTTTCAGAGCTTGCCATTTTCTTAGCGAGACGTGTTTCTTTTAGAGAAACTATAACAGCTTAACAAACAAGGAGTCCTGTAAAACAAGCAGGGTGTCTTGTGGCACTTAAAGACTAACAGATTTATTTATTGCATGAGCTTTCATGGGAGAAAATCACACAGACTGACGAGTTGGGATTTTCTCCCACAAAAGCTCATGCGATAAGTAAATTTCTTAGTCTTTAAGTGCCACAAGACTCCTTGCTTGTTATGCTGAACTAGATTAACACAGCTACCCCTTTTGGAAGGAGTCCTGTGGCACTTTTAAAGACTAACAGCTTAGTGACAAAGGTTAGTTTGGTCACTTTTAAATTTGTTGTCTTTCATTTTATTAGATGGCCCTTTACTCCTGTATTATATGAAGCATCTGATGAAGTGGAATTTTCTCCCACGAAAGTTCATGTGATAAATAAATTTGTTAGTCTTTATGTGCCACAGGACTCCATGCTTATTTTGTTCAATGGAAGTGTTTGACTGATGTTCTCTATTCTGTTCTTTGTAAGTTCTTATCCCAAGCTTATTACTACACAATCTGAGCACTTTTCACTGGTGCATTAAGCAACTTAACTAACATGTCTGCTTTTATTATGAGGTAATTTTAACTGCTACTTGTTCTTTGGACCAGCAAGGACTTACTGAAATCAATCCTGCATGTCACAGGTTCCAGGCCTTAGACAACAGTAGCTTTCAAATTCCTAAGGTAAAACCTATTATTTATAAGAAGAATGTAGTGTAACTGTCAAAGTAGGGTCATTTTCACAGCTAATTTAAAACTATTGCTTTTAAGGAATAAGAAAAAAAATGACTCCATCAAAACTTAGTGTGGAATTTGTCATCTACTTACAGGATTTTGTGTTTGACAATGTATGCACTGGACAAATCTTTCTATAACCTCCCTTCACACAGCTGCCTGTCATATGTTTGCAGAGAGAGCACAGTGTTTTTATTAAATAAAATCTGTCCATTTAACCTAGCCTTGAAAAATCATCCTGAAAATGAGAGTCCAAATGCAAAGTTATCCAAGTTTTACCACATTAACAAAAAAGTAGTATTAGTACTGTCTCCTACATAAAAGTTATGTGACCTGGGTGAGGCAGATTTAGGAAGGCTGATTTTACTCTCCTTTACAAACTGATTTCAAGAAAACACTACAATATACTCTTCATTTACAAAGTAAACAGAACATGAGTTGGTATTTTTTTCTTTCTCTCCCTAGAAATTGTTCATGAACATGTGTCGTATTCAAAATTAGTGCCATCAGGGCCAGTCCATCCATAGAAGTGACTTAGGAGGTTGTCTAAGGTGCCAACCAGAAGGGGGTGGCCAAGGGCTGGGCTGGGGTTGGGACCAGGGCCAGCAACCCTGCTGCTCTGTTCCACTGCCATTGGGCCATGGGCAGGAAGCGAGCCCCAGCCAGGGATGCCACGCCACCACCGCCAGCATCAGGCCACGGCCGGGAAGCTGGTTCCAGCCACAATGTGGCCAGGCTTGGTGTGGAGATATTAGGAAGGAAAGGGAGGAAGGGAGCAAAGTCACACACGCCTAGGGTGCCAAAAAACCTTGGGTTGGCCCTGAAGCCATACTACAGGATAAGATATTATTGAAAATTAAAATATAGTTTAACACTGATATGAAAAACCCATGTGTTAGTACAGTCATTTTGGCGCTTCAAACTGTCTGTCTCTTAGCTGAATGACTTCTTTGAGGTAACCAGGATGTCTCTGTCGAGCTCTTTAAAATAATTTATGTTCTTGCTAGATGAAAGAGATTGGTGTAGTAGTGCCAAAATTAACAGGCATAAAAAGTTAGATTGTGCCAAAGAACAAGTGTGGCTCCACTCAGTTTGTTCCAACCACTGAATAAAAAATGGAATCCCAGTGTAGCAGTTTGGCTTGCTGTTGATGAGTAATGCTAACTGAGCCCCAGGAATCAATTAGTCCTTATGCAGTGTGTTCTGTGGCATAGCACTGTGCAGTTCAGCTAGTTGTAAAGGCAGCCTTTTAGCACAGAAAGAACTGACATGTAATATGTCCTCCTTTTGGAGGGTAGGGAATGAAAGGAGCATGTGCACTAGCCAAAAATGGTCTGTAAATGTGCAAGGGGAGGAATCGGAGCCGCTAGGGAAGAAAAAGAAGGCTCTGGGAGGAAGCAGGAAAAGCCTGTGCTCTTCAAGCTGCTCCCTCCGGTCTGCCCATCTCCCCCCCACCCTGCCTTTGTGAATGCCTTGAGATAACTGGGATTTCCCACAAATATAGGAACAGCAGTGGTGTTTTCAGACTTGCAAAATCCTGTTCCACTGGTAATGATGGAGCTCTTTGAACTAAAATTTTGCAGAATTTCCAGTGTAATTTCATAGTAGGTGGTTTACATGGGAGAGAATAAATCTAATCTTGAAACTCTTACTCACTTATGTAGTCCTTACATATTCAAGTAGTCCCACAGATTCCAATGTTTTGGGAAAACAAACTTTTGAAGTGCAGTCTGAGGTTTGGCATCATCACTGATTACTAGGGTAAGATTCAGGCTGAACAGAAGTATGCCCACCAAGCAGAATTTACCTTTTGAGGTTTAGCCCTTCCCCCCCCACTTTGCTGTAATAGGGTTTATTTCACAGCACAGAATTATCTTAAGCAGTTTTGCTTTCAAGCAAACGATTGCACAAATGCATGTGCAGAGGGGTATTTCCTCTCTGTCTCTCTCTCTCTCTTTGGCCATTGTATTCATTTTTCAAAAAGCCAGGACTAGTTTCATTCACTGAGAAAAACTTCTGTCATGGTTCATTTTTGAAAAGTATTTTATTGGTTGAAGTTATAAACCTGTGAGCAGACTGGCAAAGAGAAAAAAAAAAAAAAAAAAAGCTAACTTAGTACTGAACAAGAAACTGTGGACTCAGTCTTGAAACCCTTGTTACTGTGTGTCTGAGCATGTGAGACACAGTGGCACTTGGGAGCTGCTGAGCCGTCTTTTCACTGAAGTCTGTGGACCCACTCACAAGAGAAGGGCTGAAGGAGTTGCCGTGTGTTAATGTTCTTAAAAGAGAATTATTTGCTTATAAAATGTTCTATTAATTTAATTGTTTACTTTTTGTTGAATATTTCTGTAACATGAATACTGAAAGCTGCAAATAATTCTTAATGAAAAATAATGTTAAGTAGAATTTCTCAATATATCGAATATCTAGTTTCTTGTTAGCTATAGATGCTCAGTAGTGCTTTAACTCAAAAGAAAAAGTATGTTTTAAAGACATCTGTTGAGCAATAAAGCAAAATGTCAGATTCTGTTTGAAATTAAAAATTTGAAAAATATAGTAGTGCTTTAAACAGACCTTTCAACAAAGGGCTGAAATCTGCACACACTCAGTAGTCCAACTGACATCACCTAGCTGTCATGTGACTAAGGATTATTTGTACGAGTATAAAATGAAGAATTGGTGGCAGAATTAACTTGTTTTGCAATTTAAAAGACAATTTTTCAATTTATTTCAGCAGTGACATCAGAGAACTAAAAGTCTCTCTGACTTCAGTGGGAGCAGGATTGAGGCCAAAATCTATTTTTAAAAAAGAACTTTCAGACTTGATTGATTGTAGAAAAAATGTGAAATTCTGCATTATTATGAAAAGAATATTCAAAATGGGAACATTGGAGAAAAAATACAACAAAATATGTAACTGTACCTGCAAATGTAGGCCCCAGTCCTGCAAAGACTGAACTACATGCTTAATTTTAAGCATGAGAACAGCTTCACTGAATTTAGTGGGGCAATTTTCATACTTAAAGGTAAATATGTGTTTAAATCTTTGCAGGATTTGAGCCTAAACCACATCATTCATTATTTTTGTTGAAATCAGGGCTGTATCCAATTAAATGGTCTGTTTTTATCATTTATCAGTTAATTTTTATCTGCTCAAAATGTTTTAAAGGCTTTTTTAAAATAAAGGTATAAGACTGAAAGATGAAATAAGGCAAATGTATATTAGAAAATAATGCAAATGTAAATTATAAAACAATGTCATCATCTTATTAAATACCCTTTAAAAGAGTTTTTTTGTCAGAATGTTTATAAATGAAAATACATGTTTCTCCAGTATGAGGAATCCACTGTGAGCCTGATTCTGAAGGCTTTCTAGATTTTTCTTAAAGGCAGTGCCAATTTTAAATGTCCAAATGTTAAAGGAAAGGAATCATCATGGACTTAATCCCAAATCCCTTTGAAGTCAGTGGAAATATTGTCTTTATTTCCACTTGGAGCTGGATCAGGCTCTGTCTGCAATAACATATCCATTTTGTTTTATTGGTTTGTTCTTGAATAAATTGTAAAATTAGGCCCGGATCCTGCAAAAATTAGTACACGGGCAGGGTTGGCCCAACCATATAGATGAACTAGGAAGTCACTTAGGGCTCCAGGCTTTAAGGGGTGCCAAATCAGACAGAAGTGAATTTTTTCTTTATTTAAAAAATATCTTGGTGTATAAACTCTTATAAAATGTGTATGGGGGGAGCACCAAAGTCAGTTCATCAAGGACACCAGAAATCTTTGGGCTGGCCTTGTACACTTGCATATTTTTATGCATTGTCAGTAGCTGTCATACTGGACCATGAACACTGTGAGAGAGACCCTTTCAATCAATGGGGCTACAGAACTGTCCACAAAGATAATTATGAGTAGTGATTTTTGCAGGATTGGAAGCTTAGAATGTAATTTTGCTTGTCTAATAGAAAGGCCGTGGTGTATGGTTGCATTGGAAAATTGTGTTTGTTTGCTCACAATTGTGTGCATTACCAGTACCCAACCAACCATTAAATGTATTCTTACAAGGCTGGCTCTTTTCTTCCAGGAGATAGCTACACAACTAATATAGTCTTAATATTGTGCTGGCCTAGTTCAGAGACAGTTGTGTGATAAATGTTCATGAAAGAGATTCTATTCGGAACAGATTTTCTTTAATTGCCACTATTGTGGCATTTACTGTCTGCCTTCTTTCCAAACCATCAGCATGAGCCAGATATAATATGCAGAGATATGATGACTATGAGGAGTGGGAGCAGGGATGAAGGAAATTATGAGAACATTTTAATATTTATATTTCTCTCTAAAGAAAAGAAAACCTGTTTCCCAATTACAAATAATTTCCTACCAAAATGAAAAACATCTTCTCCATGGAAATGTTTGTGTCCTTTAAGTAACAAAACCACTACTGGATCTAGAATTTTGCAATGCGGATGGCAGGCAGAGTAAAGTTAGCCCAGATATTCCTGGTATTCTTATTTCTATTGAATAGTATCTTTCCTCATGCAGTAAGGTGTTATTCAGTGTGATTAAGGGTAGAAGAAGTGGACCCTTTGCAGATTAGTTTATGAAAGACAAAGTGCATATTTAATGCTTCAGACCAGGGATAATAACCAATAAGCTTCCAGATTCAGGCCGTGTTGCAAAAGCAGCCAGTACGTTTTCTTAAGTTCCAAAGGGGGAGGCATGTCAGTCTAGTCCAGCAAAACAAACAAGGAGTCTTGTCACCCTTTTAAAGACTAACACATTTATTCATTGTACGAGCTTTCGATTTCAAGCATCTGACAAAGTGGAATTTTCTCCAAGAAAGCTCATGTGATGAAGAAATGTGTTAGTTTTTAAAAGTGCCACAAGACTCCTTGTTTGTTTTATGTTTTCTTTGTTGTTCCTGCACTGGGTCAGCCCTTAATAAAATAAACAAGGAGTCCTGTGGCACTTAAAGACAAGCAAACAAATTTATTTATTGAATAAGCTTTCATGAGAGAAAATCCCACTTTGTCAGGCGCTTTGAAGACGGGGGAACTTAATTGGATCTTAATTAAATAAAGATGTCTTGTTCTAAGGTCCACAGATATTGTAGGTGTATCAATTTTTTGGTCAGAGTAGAAAAATATTCTGTATTCCATAATCATATGCCAAGTAAAAATTATCTTCAGCAGTATATGGATATTGCAAAAGAACATGAATGTTTCCTCTTTTAACCATTTTGTTAGGGAGACAGAACAGTTCATTGGGAACATGAGTAAACAAAAAGGACTCAAAATCAACTGTTGGAAACCAGCCAATATTCAAATAGCAGGCTAGTAAGCTCATACTTAAAATCTAACCCCACAAACATTGGAAACTTCAATATAGTACAGTTTCTGCCAGTGCTTTTGTGTAAATTTTAATTAGGATGGGGGGGGGGGAGAAAATCTTGTTTTCTGGGTCTCCCACTGTGTTTAAATTCTCAGACTATTTCCCAGAGCCCTTTATCCTAACATGCTCTGAAAATTCCAGGAAGCTGAAAAGACAACTCTGGCTGAATTTAAGATCCCGTCTCTCCTAATAGGCAATTTGATGGCAAAAGAAAATTGTCTGTTGGCACTCTGTCTGCAGCCTAACAAACATACCACAAAACCAACAAAACAATATATTGATGATATTTTCATTGTCTGGGCAAACAGCTTCCTCATACATTTCTACCACAACTTCAGCAGCCACTACACATCCCTTAAACTGTCCCTTGAGCACTTCCACACCAGTCTCAACTTCCGGGACACCATGATCAGCTTCAGCAGTGGAACCCTAGAGACAGTTATATTTAAGAAATCCACAAATCATCGTTCCTACCTTCGCAGATCCAGTAACCTGCCTAAACACGCCAAGAAATCTGTTAGCTATGGTGAGGCATGCAGATACCACAGAATATATTCTAAGGTGGAAATCCAGGGTACACACAGTAACACACAACTGCCTTCACCAAACAAGGGCACTGCATCAAAGAAGTAGATTGGAACGGGCAACCCAAATACCCTGAAAGAATCTGCTTCAATACAGAAAGAAAACGCCTTCTGACCACACAACTCTAGTTGTAACATACCACCCACACTGGAAACTGTATGGAGTATCGTCACGCTTCGGTCATGCTTGATGGAGACCCCATTCTCAAAGAATCTTCCTTGAACCTCCTCTAGCCTTCAAACAGCACCTGCCTCTCCAAACTCATCATCAAAAGCAAGCTCCCCATGGCCCAAGACATACCAAATCAAAACACTGCTCAGCATTGCTAGAAGATCAGATGCAAAACCTGCAGACATATCTCCACTGCTACAATGCTCAACACCCCCATAACACATCTTTGAGGTCTGTCATAATATGTGGTGTACCTGCCTCATTCTATGTGCTAAATGCCTGAATGCTAGCTGTTAGTGAAACAAGACAATTGCATGAACTCACACAAGGAAATGATGAAAGACAACACCACCACAATGTCTGTGAGTGAACGCTTTTCACAAAATGATCACTCTATATGTCCTCTCTCAGTTCTCATCCTCAAAAAAACCTGCACAACTCTTTCAAAAAATGAGCCTGAAGGCTTAAATTCATAAGTTTGCTAGATGCTAAAAGTCATGGACTAAACTTAGACACTGGACTTATGGCTTATTACAACAATTTATAACACACTGATAATTCTCTCCAGCTGTTTCCTTCCCCCGCATCCCCACTCCTTTCCTGCTTATGGCTGAAGGAGTGTCAATAGGTCACACTTGAAATATGTGTTAATTGTTTATACTAAGAAGTCTGTTCCATCTTGTATTTAGCTGTAACATTCTGAGTGAATTTCCAAGTCCTGAAGAAGAGCAGAAGTTGGTCTAAGGGTACGTCTACAGTATGGGTGTAAGTCAACTTAAGGAGGCTTAAGTTGACGTAAGCGAAGCCCAGGCCACATTTGGAGTTCATTAAGTTGACTTAAAGGCTTCCTTAAGTCAACTTAGTAACTCCTGCACTTAAAGTTGACTTTAAGGGTTAAGTCTTATTAAGTCAACTTAACACAATGTGCCCATCAAAGTTGAGTTAATAAAGTTGATTTAGTGCAGTGGAGCCATTTAAGTCGACTTTATAAATGTGACTTAAGACAGGGGATCCATTTAAAGTGGACTTTATTAAGTCCACTTTAAATGGGTCCCCAGGCTTAAGTTAATTTTATAAAGTTGACTTTATGCAATGTGGCCTCACTAAGTCAACTTAATAAGGTCTACTTAAAGTTGTTAAGTTAATGTAATAAAGTCAACTTAGCTTTTGGAGTGTAGACATAGCCTAATAAAGGGAATTGGTTCCCCACCTTGTCTCTCTTGCAATGATTGAATTCGTCAGTTCTTTTACATTACTTCCTATTACATGTTTGATAGGATAGTAAAAGATTATCCATAGCATCCTGGTCAGACCTATTTGTACAAGAGCAGACATCTATGGCCAGGAGAAGCTCATCCATCAGAATGAGCACTGGTGTTTCTATTCCATGTTTTGCCTGCAAGGGTATTATCTGTTAACATGTGAAATTGGATGTGGCTGTTAGTCAGCTTTTTGATTACCTTCCTCAAATTAGGTCTGGTCCATGCAAGAATGTTTTGACATATTTGGATATTAGTCAAACAAGGTGAATCAGAGGTAGCTTGGCCCACTACTTAACACAATTTGTCCTGGTCTACACTGACTGCTCACTCATGGGTTGTGTTGGCTAACTCAGTTGTTTGCAACATTATTCAAACATGATAAAATTGTTTAATACAGACAAGGCCTACATCAATTGTGTGTGGCCACAGATCCCAAGGGTGACTCTCTGCACTCAGGCTGTTTGAGATCTGAAGCGAGAGGCTCAGGTCCCTAACTATGCTCTTTTAGCCTTTGAAATCAATAAACAACATCGATATTGCTATCCTCCTCTAGCAGTTTGTGTTCAGTGTTAAACACTGATATGAGATGAAGTTGAAAGTTCATGCCTCTCCTACAGATACTGTCTCATACTTTGCCTACACTGATTCTGAGGGCAGGTCCACACAGCAACAGGATTTCAGTGGCAGTTGAAGGGAGATATGCAAAATACTTTAAGTATCTTGCATGGCTCCGTGGACTGCCTGGCGCCTACTTACCACACTGTCTTCAACGTGCTGGGTCGAAGGGAAATGCCCTCCCTTTGACTCAGCACTACTCCACTTGCAGGTGTGATTTTTAGTGATCAGCTTCCGGGTCAGCTGAGAGGGTCTTCCCAGACCTGATTGGTGGTTTGGGAAGGTTGATCTTGAGGACAGCAAATTTGCTGCTGTCAATGAAGGCTAGGTCTCAGACTAATTTAAAAGGTTTACTTGGCCTTTTTAAGAGCTAGAAATTAAAATGTTTTTACAGTAGTTTAGATTCTCAAGAAACTGAGGGGTGGAGGGGGAGAAAGGTGTAACTCTCCCAACTGCAACCCTGCTCTGCCCTTGAGCCCCCAAGCTGCAACACTGCCTGAAACATAAGTGTCAAGGTACAGTGTTTCATCAGAGAGTCCACTCTTCATGGGTAAGAATTTGGGTTTGGAATCTTTTTTCAAAAACATATTCTGAAGATGTCAGTATTTGGTTTCTGGTGATGACATTCGAGGTGGTCACTCTGGTTGTTAATGTTTCAGATCTAATATCACATGACAGTTTTAAGATTCTGACTCATTCTGAATCAAATCACTATTTCCTAATGAGCAGTCTCAATCTTGTCATGTACTCTCAATCTACTCAACTAGGAAAAGTTTCGTTCTGCTTTACTGTACTTCTGCTATATTTATCTTCTGCATGATTGACAGTAAGAATTTTAGCCTCTGTATGTTGAAATTCTGGAAGAAGGGGTTTACTGTGAGTAGGACCAGGGAAGAGAGGTTTCGAATAGTCACAGCAGAGACTACATTTCCAAAAAGCTTGTCCCTTCAATGAGTCAGCTAAACATGCACAAAAAATAAACAAGAAAAAGTCAAAAAGAGTTGACTTACAGGCTGGAATTTCCTGCAGGCTTCAGAACTGTAAATGGAATGCAGCATTTTCCGAGTATATTTTGTGGTGCTTTGGGTACAGTCACTTTAGGGAATCTTGGAGGGTGGGGTGGGGCGATGCTGTACCATGTCAGTGAAGCCTAATAGCTCACCAACAAATTTCCTACGTTTTGTTGTTACTTCTATGAGATGTTCTATAAGAGCTCTACTTTCTGCTTCACAGACACAAGAACTAGTCACCAACAAGGTTTCTACTGTAAGATGGTTCTAGCAGATCAACATGTTGTAAAACTATCTTATAAAATTGTAACAGACAAGCTGCTACTACAGAGTGATACAAAATTCTAAAGAACATACCATTTCATTTTGCAAAGATAGTCACATATTTATTTCAGTCACTTCCCTCTGCAATCTGCCATGTGTTCTTCAGTTTGCAAAGTTCCTTGCAATAATTTAGTCTTGTTTTGGAGTAGATGTGTTTGTGGTCTATGTTTATGTAACAAGTTGGCAGACTTGAACTATCTTTGCAGCACAGGGTGTGACTCCCGGCTCAGGCACATACTTATGCTAGCTCTCACCTGAGCGAGTGTGCTAAGAATAGTCAGGTATAGCTGTAGCAGCACGGAGAGCAGCACTAGGGCCTAGCTGCCACAGTTTGTGTGGGGGTTGTACTAGGAATGGTTAACTTGTGGTGCTGCCGTGGTTACACCACTGTTTTTAGTGTGCTAACTCACATGAAAGCTAGCCTAATGTGTCTGTGTGAGGAGGGAAATGCTCCCAGCTCCCAGCGTAGATGTAGCCTGTAAGATACTCTACTTAAATGCAAGGTTTTTCTGTTGACTCCCCCTAGGCTCAGTTGCCAAGTACAGGTAGCTGCAGCAAAGATATGCAGGTTGTGCAAATATTTCTTTTGGGCTAAGAGGAAATTAGGGTTCTAGAACAGAGGTGGACCTGAAAGAAAACCATTATAACAGCCTGTCTTGAGGCGGAAGTGTTAGCTGAGGTTTATATTATAGTGCTGTTCAGGGTTTTGGAAGTTTTAGGTGTTTTTGGATTACCAATAAAGACAAAGTCGGGAGGGGAAGGGGGCAAGGGGTGGACTTCTGACACTAACTACGGGTCTCTGTGCTATTTATTTTATATTTTTAAATTATACTGAAACATAGTAGCACAGAATGGACACTGTGTTTTGTCTTTGGTAAGGTTGTTAATTCCGATTTCTCTCTCTGATACTCTGACACCATGTACATTTAGCACTTGCTGAATGCTGCAGCCTGAAACTAAGACATGAAGTTGTGCTGATATGGTACATCTGTGGTAATTCCAAATGTTTAAAAATATATAGCTGTAGATATAAAATAGCAAATAAGGACCCCTAAAATCCCGATTGGGTTAAAAACCAGAATGTTTTAAAAAAAACATTGGGTTCTTGTATTTGCCTTCTGGTTGTTGATTTCACTTAAGCTCAGGTCACATTTTCAAGCTTTGCTCTGCAACCATGAGGGTGAAGAACACACTGAAAATGAAAGATGAAATTCCCATGCATTCACATGACTCAAGCAACTGGGCCTTTAAAGAAAAATTAATTTTTATGAGACTTGTGCTAAAATCATGAGAGTTAGTGACACTGCATCCTACAGTATTGTCAACCCCATTTGTTTAAAAATCGTGAGTCAGGCCTCCAAAACTCATAAGTTTGTCTTAAAAAGCACATGATCTTTAAAAGTTAATTTTATTTTTCTTTGGCAGTTGGTTTCTGGGTTTTTTGGCTACACTCAGATCAGACATCTTTATGCTTTCCACCTCAGTTGTGAGGGCTAGAAATTTTATTTTCTTTGTAAATGAAAGCTGAGATTCTCACTAAATCGCAACATAGGTTTTGGGACTTCAAGAAAAACAACTAACGTTATAAGACTCATGATAAAATTTCAAGAGTTGTCAATACTGTGTCTTTTATCTAGGGCCTGTGTTTCAAATCACCTGTTCAGCTAATGAGCTCAGAATTGATTCATCCATAATTGATTGGTTTTCTTCACTGGTGCCTCTGTACCCCCAAAAAGCTTTGCTATATTAATACCTGTGCTCCAAGAAATGATGCCAGGTGAGGGCCTTACTACTGAGTGACTATCGTGTGTCACTGTAGTGGGGACCAATGCTGTATTATTGCATTTAATTGGCAGAAAGTTGTCAGATGGTGGTATTTGCTCGTTCCTCCCTGCGGTGGGGACATATTAGCATCAAGGAACTGCCTTTAAAATGCCAAATGTACTAGCCTTGGTATGGTAGCAGCTACAGAAAAGAACTGAAAAACAAGAAGAAATGATTGTTGAAAGGCAGAGTCAGTTCCTGAGAGGCACTCTGCCAGCAGCAGCAGCTGTTGAAATCAGAAGTGGAAGCTGAGGCAGCATGGGCTGCAGATTCCCAGAAGGGACCGAATTTATCACCTGCTATGGTTAAAACAGGAGCCCTAGAAACTTTTTAGCTTTGGGAATTCCCATCAAGAGATAAGAGGGTGACATGGATTCAAGATTAGGGATTTATTACTACTTGTAATACTGGAGAAATTATTTTTTATAACTGAGTCTGATTTTCAGCTCTGCTTACATTGGGTCTCCAGGGGTGCAGCTGCAAATAAAGTTGGGGCTAGTTTTACATTCAAAACTGTATATACATACAGTTATGGTCACTTGGATATTTCAGTACCTAATAATACATGAAACTCAGGTACCTGGAGATATAGATTTCCATAAGCAAATAGGAGTATGAACTTGCAGTCCCAATTTCTAAACACAGAACTGGAGCCCCATTTTTGAAAAATTAGATCAATACAGCGGGGACCCGTTAACGCGCGGGTGTTGGGGGATAAGCCCCCGCCACCGCGCGTTAAATGGACTGTGCGCAAACGGGACCCTTCCTCCTGCCCTTCACCACTCAGACTCCGCAACCCATTCCCCACCCAGTGCTGTGTGGGCTCCTGACCACTTCCCTGGCCCCTGCTGTGCCATGCAGCTGTGTGGACTTGCCAACCCCTTTCCCTGTGGGCTCTGCTCTCCTCTCCTTTACTTTCTATGTGCAGGATCCCCTGCCCTCTTCCTTCTCTCTTCTTTCCACAGTGGGGCTCTGCTCTGCTCCCTCCCTTGTCTTTCCGTTCCTCGGATGGGCTTCTTTCTCTCTCCCTAGCTTTCTTTCCCTGCATGAGGGCTCCTCTTCCTCTTCCCTTCTTTCTCCTCACCATGGCTCTGCTCCGCTCCCTTCTTGTCTTCCCCTCTCCCCCAGCACAACAGCTCCTTTTGGTCCCTGCTCCCTACCTTCCTTCATTCCCTGCACAAGGGCTCCTCTCCTTCCCTTAACCCACATGGGTTCCTCTTCCATCTCCCAGCGCTGCAGGGGCTTCCAACTCCTTTCCTGGCCCCCACTGAAATGGGCTGAATCCAGCCACTGAACACAGCTCTCTGGCCAGGCCACTCCTACCTGTGGCTGTGCATAGGGCAGGAGATAGAGGTTTCTGGCTAGCCCCAGCTCCCAGCTCCCAGGCTCCTTAAGTTGCTGCTCACTTCACGCGTTTCCGTGCCCAGGCCAACTTCCACCTTTAGGCACCGTGCGTTTGTGAGTCCCACGCGTTAAGTCAATGGCTTCGGGGGACATGACCGGAGCATGCGTTAAGCAGATCTGCATGCAAATGGGTCGCGTGTTAACGGGTCTCCACTGTACTTTTAAAATGATCATAAAACTTGTTATATAGTAAATAAATAATTCTTAGAATTGTGAGGGTGGTCTATCTAGTGGAAGGCAATAGCAAGAACAGGGTAAAGTAAATAATTTTTCATGTTAAATTCTGGAGCCAAAACATCTGTTGTTTAGTACATATCAATTTTTTAAATAAATGTTTAAGTGTTTGGTGAGTCTTAAGAAAATTCATGACCCAACAAGCAGGAACAATATACAGGCTGCCTTGCCAATATCTTCAGAATGCTCTTCCCATTTTTATTGTCTCCCATTCCTTATTCTTTTATCTTCTACAACTTTTCTGGGGTAAGTGAAATATTAACACTTCCCTTCTGTAAGGTCAGGAGAAGAACAAATATTTTTCTAGCATGGGGTGAAGTGTCATAGCAAAGTTTAAGAGCCTGTGAAGTTCATCTATCACGTGTGTCTCACATGAAGCCAGATATGCAGAATTTGCAGGGAAAATATTTGTATTTTTTTCCTTATTAGACTCTTGAAGCCATTTCTTCAGCTGGGTAAATAAGAAACCAACGCTTGTAGGAAGTCAATGCTCAGTGGTATCTAGACATTTGTCTCAAATCTGTTAGTTTACTGTGAGCCAATTAGAGCACGAGTAATAATGCATGTTCGTATGGAGGATAAACAATGGCCTAGTTCCTATGATGGATGCAACATAGCCTCTGGCTGTGGGTTCAAAGATAGTGTGTGGAAAGAGAGCACTGCACAGTTAAAGTGGGAGAGCCCTAGTTAATGGGAGGGACCTAAATACATCTGGTCTTATACACACACAAGTTATGTTAACAGACTATTATTAAGGGCACAAAGTCACATGTTCACATATTAGAAAACACCAGAGTGAAGGTTGCTTTGTGCAATTTTGCCTCCTTCCCCATCCCCTCCACTTGTATTTTTGCATTGTGATACAGTCTCTAATTATATGATCACATATTACTTTTTTCTCCTCAGATTTTTCATCATAATCCCAGCACACCCAGCATTGCTAGTCTGCTCCCCACCCCTGGACTTCCCATCCAAATTTCAATCTCCCTCCCTTAGGCCCAGTTCCCAGTTCTTTTCCCCTAACATTACCACTCTTCCCTCTCTTTCCCACTACCTTTTTATCCCCCATACTTTCACCGTCTAGTTCTAGTTTCAAAATCACTCCTACTCCCAGAGCTCTCCTCCAGTTTCACTCTGATCCGTCTGGTCTCCAGTCATACATGCACACGTGTGCCACTCAGCTTCCCCATTTCCACGTGCTTGCAATCCCAGCCTCCCTCCCCAGGCTCTTTGTTCAATCTTCACCCCTCCTCTCCATCTTCTTGTCCTAATCTGTTTACCTACCTAGTTCAGGTTCCTCCTGCATAACCTGTTCCTCAGCAGATCTGGCTACCCTCTTTCTCCTTCTTCTTCCACTGCACACCCTCCCCTCTGTCCTCCTATCCACTGGTTCTTAGTCATGAAAATGTCAGCCTCAGTGACTATGGTCTGGCGAAGTTGTAAGTAACTGAAAACCAGTTTTTATAATGGAAAATGTCAAGTTACTAGTAATAATCAATACTGAAACCTCCACCTATAGTCACTGTCAGCAGTATACTCTGTGTGTGTGTGTGTGTGTGTGTGTGTGTGTGTGTGTGTGTGTGTGT
>ML681981.1:15602354-15671261 GCA_007922195.1 Podocnemis expansa | reverse complement strand
GTGTGTGTGTGTGTGTGTGTGTGTGTGTGTGTGTGTGTGTGTGTGTGAGAGAGAGAGAGGGTGCTGATGTGAAGTGAAATACTTTTACAGTTTAACCACAATTTAAGTATAAATCTTATTTACATAAAAATGAAGATTTCTGCTCAAAGTAAAATCCACCTAGCCCTACCTGCTGAGCGTAGATGATTCTAAATGCAACACAGCCACTGACATTCCATGGTAAAGTGGTTTCAGGATACTAAGGCTATGTCTACATCAGCAAAAGTAAGTTCGAACTTGTTAGTTAGAACTAAGAAGTTCGAGGTTAGTCTGAACTAGCCTCGGGTCAGTTTGAACTAACCGTGTGTTCTAGTTCAAACTAGAATGCGCAGTTAGTTTAAACTAACCAGCTTAGTTCAGACTACTTAACTCCAAAGTAAGTGCTAGTCCATGGCCACATTCCACCTAGTTTGAACTAACATTGGGACTAAGTGCATAAATCCAGACTAACCAGGGGTACTAACTATTTTGAACTAAGCGTTCCTTAGTTCGAATTAAGAAATTTCTCAGTTTGAACTATGGAAAGCCTAGTGTGGCCATGGGCTGAGTTAGTCTAGACTAAGCCTCCTTAGTCTGGATTAATTTGCCAGTGTAGACATAGCCTAAGAGGCTGAGCAAAGAGAACTGTGACTTTTGATGGGGAAAGGGGCGGGGGGTGAAAGAAGGGCCAGTGGTTCCAGGATTATGCAGAAACACTGGCCAGAAAAACAACTCCACTATGGTGGGAAGAGGAGGAGTCTGTCCTTTTGACTGCAGCACAGTACAGCACTGGTTATTGTCTACACAATGTAAACTGTTTAAGCAGTCAGTTTACATGATATATGTGTTAATTTAAACTGTGAGTTTGTGTGCAGCTTTAAGTGGTATAAATATAAATTATGTAAATTTAATTAAAACTGTGCTTTAGATGTGTACAGAATTTAAGAGAAATGAGACATAAAACACAGTGAGTGTGTAGTTTTTCTCCACATTTCCTTTAACAGGAAATTTCTGCTGTGCTTATAGTCAGTGACAACATGTAAAAATACACTGGCATGATAGTCTCCAAATGAGAGGATCAAAGATAAAGAAAAAAACAATTTAAAGAAGAATTGAATTACAAATCTTAGAAAAACAGTTTTTTAAAAAATTAAATCCCTCTGAGACCACAGACTGATGTCTTAGGTTATTTGTCCTCTCTTTTTTTGAACAATTGCCTGAGTTTCATGTAACATTATCCACTGTTTATTCAGAAACAGGTGGCACTGCAAGCGTTTCATTTGAGCTTTGTGATAAATAATTTCCCTTTTTAATGGAATTTGAATTTTCCTATGTGTCAGTTCCCCTTGGATTTTTCTGTTCTGCGTTATGAAACAATAAACTTCCGTTTTTGTTTGTTTCTAGACTATCCAGAGAGCTACTAATGTTGTATATCAAGCTCATCATGTCACCAGGAGTAAAAGAGGCCAAGTTGTGGGTACAAGAGGTGGATTTCGAGGCTGCACAGTGTGGCTAACAGGTATTTAGACTTCTTTGAGACTGCGTATGAATGTGTGAAATGTGTTGCTCACTGGTGTTAGATGGACATAACTTGAAATTCATTTATTGCCCAGAATTTCCCAAATAAAGCTTAGTGCAAGATGTAAAGTGACCTATTTCAGCTTGTCAGTTTCCAAAGGGATAGCTGTGTTAGTCTAGTCCAGTAAAAAAACAACAAGCAGTTGTGTGGCACTTTAACACTAACAGATTTATTTTTTGTGTGAGCTTTCGTGGGAGAAGATCCCACTTCCTCAGATGCTTCGAAGAAGTTCACCCATCTTCGAAGCATCTGAGGAAGTGGGATCTTCTCCCACGAAAGCTCATGCAAAAAATAAATCTGTTAGTCTTAAAGTGCCACACAACTGCTTGCTATTTCAGCTTGGCCTGCATAAACT
Organism: Podocnemis expansa; assembly: GCA_007922195.1. NCBI lineage: Eukaryota > Metazoa > Chordata > Testudines > Podocnemididae > Podocnemis > Podocnemis expansa. Next base: position 15,669,309 of record ML681981.1, on the reverse strand, counting down.
GATACTAATGGGAACAAGGAACTTTTATGACCTGGATACACAAATGAAACAAAAATTTTCCTGCAATTTAAACTTTCCTGCAATATGGTATAACAGGATGGGCTTTGTATTTATAGAAAATAAATAATGCTTACAACGGGAGTCACAATATACTGTCTGTATTTCATTTCATAAAACTTTGTGGAGGAGTTACTTTCTTCCTCCCTTCCAGTTTTTCTCTCTGGTCCCTGGTTAGGATAAAACACAGCTGTACTGTGCACAGTATTCTGGTTATATCTACACAGTTCTCTTACTACTTTTCACTGTTTATCAGGTCTGTTTGCTCAGTAAGTATTAGTATGTTTTCTTTATCAACTAGAATAAAGGAAAACAAATATTCCATAATGTTTGAAGTACCACTTTATCTTAAGTTCATATCAGTTCATGTACTGAGCATTCTGTTAAAATGCAGTTTAGTTTTTAAAAAGTTGATGAAGTGTCATCATTTAGGTGAAAAACTAAACCAATTTAAGATTATTCCTGAAGCTGAAACTCATCCAGTTTATTCTTTGATATACCATCTATAGTAATGTATGTGAATCTTGAATTTTGTTCAGTGACGCCGCTTCTTTGAAGTATACAGTTTTACCATAAACTTTTGTTACTTTAGCTTTAAAAGGATTGCTCAATAATGAAAGTTCATGTGAGGGTTTCTGGATAGCTTTCCTAGTATACCAGTTCTTTCAGTGCTTGCTCATGTCATGTCCATTCCAATGCGGGTGTGTGCTTATGTAACCCATATGCCTAAAACAAGCTATCTCTTTGAGACCTATATAGGGCTGGTTACTGTTGCCGGGCAGATTTAGCTGCCCAGAAACCAGAACTTTCTGGAATTGGGGAATGGTAGCATTTTAAGCATGCTTGACAAGTTTTTCTAGTGTAGCTGCAGTCAGATGCCTGAGAGAAGCATGAGAGCAGCAGCTGGGAGAGGAACAACAAAAAAGAGCTCCTGAGTCCACATGGTCAGTGCTTGTATGAGAGGAGCTGAGTCAAGCGTGGACTCCAAGATGTATTCTCCCTGCAGTGGAGCATTTTGCTCCAAAGCTTTCTTTTATAGGACTGAGAGCTGGTTAACCAGTAACCCGACTGCATGGTAGTGGTTGCGGAGGAGAAAGAAAGGACCGCAGGGCATTCTCCTGAAGATTTCTGCAGCCACAGAAGAAGAGGATTGCTGCTACTTTCTGCTCAAGCCTCAAAGACTTGAACAAAGACTGTAGTTGAGATAATGGTGACTCCACCTGAACTTTGCGACTGTTGGGTTTCTTACTGTTTTGTTTGAATTCATTTTGGTTTCTTGAGATAGGATTTGTTAAGTTAGCAGTTAATAAAGTTCATTGTTACATTTATGCTGAGTAGTAGTTTAATGTGAGATGGGAAATCTGAGCAGTCTTTGCTTTGAGTCTCTTTAGAACTGAATCCTGGCTCTCCAGCTGCTTCCTCCAGGGGTTTATCTCTCTTACGCACTGGAGAGGGGCCAGTGAATGAATTCTAGCCCACCCGAAGGTTACACTTGCTCCAGGCAATGGAGGTGGAAAGCTTTCCCCTCAGTGGTATCTATTGGGTCGGCTCTGATGCCCCCCTGGAACTGTGTGTTCACAGCACTGGTATAAAGGTTTCTGCCCCATTGACATACCCTCAGTTTCTTCGTACTGCCTGTGACAGTTGCTGGAAAGTCAGCTCATCCTTATGTTTCCTGCAAGTCCCTCTCTTAGTAGACTCTGTTTCTATTACTTAAGTGTAGTGGTTAAGTTTCAGTTCTATAGCTAGTAAATTAGTTAGATTAATGGACCCCACTTAGTGGTGTTAGCTCTTTCCCAGGACCAGGGCATGCTTACCCATGGGGGCTTAAGCCATGTACATAATGCTATAAGCCAATGCCCATTCCAGCTGCCTTGCAGACATGTGTGGAAGAGATGCAGAATCTGCAAAGCTCCAGGGAGTAGCCATGTTAGTCTACTTCAGCAAAACAAGCAAGGAGTTCTGTGGCACTTAATGACTAACAAATTGATTTAGCACATGAGCTTTTGTGGGAGAAAATCCCACTTCATCAGACACTTTGAAGATGGGGGGATTTACAGAATGGGAGGAAAATAAAGGCAGGGAAGTGTAAGTCATGGGAGCAGGTTATGCTATAACAGCAAAGCAAACCAGTTGTCAAGATTCAATCACGGAAACAAGCACATAAAGAAAGATGAGGTCAAATCACCTGTTCTAAATGGGAAAAGACTCCATAGTCATGATTTAATCCTGCTTTCACACAGAATCTGGAAACAGTTCAGGCCCTGTTAGAGAGACTCCCCAGAAAGATCTGTTCATGACAAAGCATAACAACAAGAAATGTTTTCCAGTTCTGCTGATTTCTGGGTCATAGCCTGAGATTGCTCACAGATTCTTTTTTCCTGCCTTGGACAGGACATCTTTTCTATTCATTCACTCCCATTCCTCTTATACACAAGGTTTTGCTGGAGCATCAGAAAGGACAAGGCACATCTCATTCTCATAGCCCCAGCCTAGCCATGTCAGCACTGGTTCACCACATTTCTAGACCTCTTGATGGAAATGTCAGTCTGTTTCCAGGCCTGATCTTCCACGAACCTTCATGTCTGAACCTCACGTCCCTTCATCTCACAACCTGGAAGCTCCATAACGGAACCCTGCAGAACTAGTGTGCTTTGGACCTGTTTGCAAGGTGCTATTTAGGAAGAAGAAAACGGTCCACTAGTCCACTTACCAGACAAAGCAGAAAAGATTCTTAATCTGGTAGACGCAGAACAGGATTTTACTTATGCAGTCAATGCTACCTGTCATTCTACATTACTTGCTCCACTTGAAACAGCAAAGCTTATCTGGACCATCTGTTATGATTCATCTAGCTGCAACCTTGGCTTTTCACCCATGGGTGAGCAGCTGGTCTGTTTTCTCAAACTATATTTGTAGTTGTTTTCTTAAGGGCGTGGAGTGGTTATATCCCCGGATAAGGCAGCCACTCCTCCCTCCTTAGGACCTCAATAGGGGGAACAGAGACTCCATTCACTGGAAGATAGGCATGTGCTAACCTTTTACATAGAACTAAATCTTTTCCATAAGCCTCACCGCTTTTGATGGCCATTGCCAGCAGAATGAAAGGCCTTCCAGTCTCAGCCCAAAGAATTTCAGCATGGATCGCTTTCTGTCTCTGCACATACTATGACCTGGCAATGATCCCTGCTCCTCCTGCCTTGGCATCACTTTCTATATGGGCTCAAGCATCTTTGGTGATGTTTGTAGCTCAAGTTCCTATCCAGTACATTTGTAGAGTAGCAATGTGGTCGTCAGCTCCACAACTTTGCATCTTATTACACCATCACTTGGCAGGCTAGAAATGATGTAGGACTTGACTGCGTCGTATTACGATCAGAGTGCCAATGAATGCCAAATCCTCCACCTATACAGCTGCTTGGGAGTCACCTAATTGGAATGGGCAAGAGCAAGCTCTCATATAAAAAATGGTTATAGACCTTCCGAAACTTGTTCTTAGGGATGTGTTCTCCATGTTCTTCCCCCCTTGCCTGTCTGTCTTGGTATTAGCTGGCAGGTAGGAACTGAGGGGTCTGCACAATCCTTTATGGTGGCGCTGTCAGTACACAACTGCAGAGGGCACAGAAACTGACCTAAAGGATACCACTGGGGGAAAGATTTCCAAAGGCAGTGTTCAGGGCGAGCACACATGTACATTGGCATGGACATGAGCAACACATCTTAAAGAATAACATTCATGGAAGAGTAGTTACTGTTTTTTAGTGACTGAAATTGAAATGCCCTGGCCCCTACCTAGCCCACCTGTCCTGACTCTTCCTCAAAGCAGTTTCCAGTTCTCAAATAGGGTTTTCAACCCTTCTGCAAAGAAAAAGGGGTTCTTCTTCAAGTGATGGTCTCTCTATATATTCTAAATGTGAGTGCGCCATGCACAGGAGCAAGAAGTTTTTCAGAAGCAGTGTCCATTGGCCAGCACAGCAGTCTTGCATCATCCTGTGCCCTATGTGAGATTATAAGGGGCCGTGTGGTCTGATGCCCCCTCGGTTTTTTCTTACCACATGGTCAGAGTCAGATTTGTATCTTTGTGCTCATACACTCTACAAGAATGATGGTCCATTCTAAGTAATTGGTTCTGTTTCATTGTTTCTTTTTACTTCCGTAAATATGTTGGTTGGTTAGTTAGTGTATATAGTGCCCCTGTATGGGGCCTCTCTCTGCCCCTTCAGTGGATTATGTCCTGTGTTCCAGGGTTCAAGAACTGCTCTTCGTGCCTTCCATTATTATTCATGAGCAAGGAGCACATGTTTTGTCTCTACTGCCTGGGAGACACACACTTTGTTATCCATTGTGATATCTGCAAGTCCTTTCCATCAAGGACCTGTGATGCTTGGCTTCTGCACCTCCACAAGTTCTTCATAGCAGAGACACTCCAGTCTGATCCCAGACCTTTTGCGCTGGCTGTGAGCTCTCTGCTCTCAGCGTCATGACCTGATCCATCAGCAGTGCTGAAACGTGACAGGTCACACAAGTCTCAAGTGCTCTCATGAGCTCTGCAGCAGGCTCCCACATTTCTTCCTCAAACTGGGTTTGGTCAGGTGAGATGTCATGTAATGACCTCACAGAGCCAGCCCTAACGCACAGGACAAGGCAAAGTGCAAGCAGCAGCTTCTGCAATGACTGAAGGTCCTGACAGCCAACTGATGCATGCTCCTCAGCTGTGGCAGGATTGTCTAGGCTATGCTCCATAAACTCCTCTAAGTGGCAACCAGATATGCTCTGGACACCAGGTCAGACAGATCCATTGATCCCCATGTCCCGTCTAAACCTTCTGTACCCATCCTTGCTGCTTCTTTCTGGTCCCTGGTCAGAAAGTGGATGAGGCACTCTTCCTCAGCTGTGATCCACCTCCACCATTCATAGTACCAACTGCACCAATGGCTTCACCACTTCTGGAGGCTTCTTCAGACTTGGAGGGATTCTTGGTAAAAGAGCTGTCCTCCTTCTTGGTCTCGCAGCATAGTGTGGACTGTCAGGCACACCCACCTAGTCCAGCCCACTGTGTTCTGGGCCCACCTGACTGGTATCTGTGAGGCCTGCAGTACCATCAGGACTCAGCCTTGTGGTATTACTGACATGTGTGGGACCCTTACCCCTGCCTGTACCCACAGTCAGTGGCCTCATACCAGCACTCTCAAGCTCTTCTGCTCTCTCCAATAACCTTGGACCTGAAGAAGGATCCAGAGCTCACTCTAGCCCTCCTACATCAAGACCCTGTATCCCAGCAACTATCCCAGCCCACTGAGGATACAGGTCTCTCTGTGTGATAGCCTGGCCATCTACAGATCCCTTGGGATTTGCCAGGTTTGATTGCATCTGTTTCAAAGGAGAAAGGAGGGGACTAAAACTATTCTCCCCTCTCTGACAGAAGGACATGAGAGACTCTACATGAGGATTTCCTCATAGAGTTAGCGTGCTTGTGAAAAATCTCATTCTTCTGCTTCAGTGTAAGAAAAGATTATCACAACTTGGTATGCAACTTCTCTGCAATGGCTAAAGTCTGTCTCATGCCTTTTAATCTACCTGAAGCATCTAACCTGATCTCTACAGTCTATATTTTCATTTCATGCTACAGTATCTAGTATCTGTTTAATTACTTGTAACCAGTAATTAATTAGTTTACTATTTAGTTTTCTGTCTTTTCAATGTCCCAGATGAACCTCAGTATGTTTTACTTGTCTTCTCCAACAGGTCTTTCTGGGGCTGGTAAAACAACCATTGGCTTTGCTTTGGAGGAATACTTGGTATCTCGTGGCATGCCTTGCTACTCTCTGGATGGGGATAATGTTCGGCATGGTCTGAACAAAAACCTAGGTTTCTCAGCTGGTGACAGAGAAGAAAACATCCGCCGTATTGCTGAAGTTGCCAAACTGTTTGCTGATGCTGGTCTCGTTTGCATAACTAGTTTCATTTCCCCTTTTGCAAAGGTAAACCTATTTAAGATTATTCTGATATTTACTAGACAAAATGGGGTCTCTGCAGAGATTCTGTTATGCTAAACTTAATTACTAGAATTTTTAGCAAAGAGGTGCTTTTAAAGAGAGTTATTCATATATTGTATTTCAGACACATGGTTATATAATGTACTTACTACCCCCCATATTTCAGAATGTGATGTTGCAGGGATGTTTATCTCTGGTATTCCCAGCATGCCATTTGTATTTACATGCCACTCCTAGTCCAGCCCCTTCTGGAATAACAGATGTCCCTGTGTAATTTAAAGTCCCAAAGAATCAACCTCTCTTCTGGGTCTGATGCTCAGCCTCTTTCCCTGGGGTCTCCTTGTCTCTCCTCAGCTGTGATAGCAATCCTCTTGGTCCCACGAAAGTCTTGTTGAAGCCTGCAACAGTCTCTGGCATGTAAGCCCTTCACAGGAGCTTGCCTTCCTATCTGTTCCTCTAGCTTCCTCCTTATTAAACTCATCCTCTTTTCATGGTGTCTCCCAGTCCTTCACCACTGTAGCTGAGAAGCAGCTAATTAGGCAAAACTATTGTATCTGTGCCATAGTTAATTATTAACCCCTTTGAAGCCTGTGATGCGTTTCACCCGTTCACATGTTCCCTTTATTTTTTTCCCATTCTTTTTTTCAAATCATGGTTATATCAAAGTAAGTTCCTTTGGTCCTTATTGCTAGGATGTGAGTTGGAATGACACATTGATGTGCAGACAAATAGGTATTGTGTAAAAAGTTAAAAATAAAAATTTCACTCATAATCACTACTAGTTCCCAGAAAAATAGAAACCTAGAAAAAAGAATACAGGGTCAGGATTTTACAGCAGTATAATCATGCTGATATATATTGCTGCTCAAATACACTGTTATAACTGGGGTTTATTTTGCTTCATAATAATGATAGCAATCTGCTGATGTTAGGTACATACAATTGGTTATAAATGGTTTTTTGTTTTAAAGCTAGGATTAATGAATAGTTATTCAAATGATAAGGTTCTATCATCCTGCTAAGTGAAGATTCCTGTTCTAAACTGCTATTAAAAAGCTGAATCTAGATCAAACTAGTAATTTTTATTAACCATTATGTGAAAAGGAACATCTTATTCTTAGTAAGAATATATTTAAAATGTAAGACACTTTATGGTAGATGAATATTGTCTATACCCTTCTGTTGGAAAAATATACCGTTTAGTCTAAGCAGGTGTAGGTTACCAAATAAAACATTTAGCAACACCCTACTGATAACTTAATTGTGGAGTTGTTTATAATTTCTCCCCTTGTTTCCTACAGGATCGTCAAAATGCAAGGAAAATTCATGAAATGGCTAGTCTTCCTTTCTTTGAAATCTTTGTAGATGCTCCTCTTAATATTTGTGAAAGTAGAGATGTGAAAGGCCTTTACAAAAAAGCAAGAGCTGGAGAAATCAAAGGTGTGGTAAACATGTTTATGTTTAATGAAATCTCAGTGTCCTCTTTTTTACCTGCCTCCTTTTTCTCCTCTCATCAACAGTGAACAGTGTTATGGGAGTCAGAGCTGCTATCTCTTCAAATAAAGGAAAAAAACCCAGCCACCTGTTGGAAGGTGGTGGGAAAAAAGGGGCATAGAAACAGATTAGTTTCTACACTTTAAGTAGTGCAAACCCCTTATGTACTTTTTATATAGTTAATGCTGGCAATGTTTACTTCTTATTATGAATAACAATTTCAAAATTGTTGAAATGACTTAGAAGCTAGATTCATAAAGGGATTTAGACTCAGCATTACGGTGCTGAAAGATTAGCCATACTAATTCCTAGGACCACCCAGAGTTCTGAGTTAGCCACCCAGGCTCCCTAAATAATGCTTGGGGACAGTTAAGTGCCTAAGAATGGGATCCACAAAACTCAGCACAATGAGCTGCTGAAGCTGGCCAAAAGAAATGCCAGGGATTGGGGTGAGGCCTAAGCCCATCCCTCAGAGGCTTGTACTACACTTAAAATTTAGATCAATGTATCTATGTCACTCAGGAGTGAAAAAAATTCATACGCTTGAGCACTATAGCTGTGATAAACTCATCCCCAGTACGGAGGCAGCTAGATCAACTGAAGAATCTTTCTGTTAACTAAGCTACTTCCACGCTGGGAGGTAGGTTGTATATCACAATAGAAAAATGCCCTTTTATTGCTGCAGGAAGCATCTTTGGTGTGGCACTGCAGCAGCATAGCTACAGCCTCATTGCTGTGCTGCTGTAGCACTTACAGTGTAGACATAGCCACAGACATCTAAGTCAAGGGTCGGCAACCTTCGCCGGCCCCTGTGCCAACCCTGTCCACCACACCCTCAGCAGGTGCTAGGGGTGGGGCCAAAAGGAGGCGGGGCCAGGCCTCTGGTTTGAGGCTGCTCCTGCCAGCAGGTAGCTGCTGGGGTCTCGGCTGCGGTGGCTCCCACCCCCACTGGTGGGCTGCCTCTGGGGTCCCGGCCATGGCCGGCTCTCACCCCTGCTGGCTGGCGGTTTCCAGCTCCAGGTTCGGAGCCAGAAGCAAGCAGACTGACCTGCCCCACTCTTCTCCAGCCCTGACCAGTAGGGGATGGGGCCAGAAGCCATGCGTGCTGCAGCTTCTTCATTCCTGCTGGCCATGCTCTCTGATGGGGAAGTGCAGCTGCAGCACACAGCTCTTGCCACCCGGCCATGCAGCGCTGAGGGGAGTGGGGTAAGAGGGGGAGCCTGAGCGGTGCTGTGTGCCACTCAGGCTTGGCCTCCGTGCCATTTTTGGCACAGGTGCTGGGGGTTGCTGACCCCTGATCTAAGTCCAGGCTGTGAAAGTCAACACTATGAAAGTGGTAATGGGGATGGTGCTGGATTTGGCCCTTGATAGATTGTGTAGTCCACTGGCACATACTCACGCTATGGGTTTTAAACATCTGCCTGATGTGGAGAGTGTCCCCTGTTGAAGCTATTCTGCTTTGTTTCAAAAAAATAAATAGTTATTGGCACCACCATCCTTAGGGTGGGAGGGAGCAGAGCATCGCCTTGAGCCCCGTGGATCTGTGGGCCCCACACGGCCCCACTGCCAGCTCACTATTGCACTGCCTGCTCCCCCCGCCCTACTGCCTTTGGTGGCAAGCCAAAGGAAAGGGGCGGGGTGGGAGCATGGAGCCTAGCCTCTGAGATGGCCTGCCCCAGGGATCCACATAGGCTGATTGGCCTTGGGGCCCGCTCCCACACAGGTACAGCGCTCATCACTGGAATGGAGACTTGAACTTCCCATATCCCAGCTGAGTGCATTACCCACTTGGCTTTTGAGTTCTTTTTCTTTCTCTGACCCCATGACTAATTATTTATATATAGTAGAACAGCTTTAATAGAAAAGACTGAGAGAGATACACATCAGGCTAAACTTTAGCTCAGTGGACAGAGTACTCACTTGGGAGTCTGACACACGGATTAATACCATATCAGTTGCAGGTGGACAGATTTGTAGCTGGGTCATCCATGTCCTGAATGAGCATGCTAATCATTTGGCTCTGGGGTACAACAGAGCAATACTACTGCCACAACAGTCATCTGGTATGAGAAGTGATCCATCCAATCAGGTGACATAGGTGGGGCAACTTTAGTTTGAGAATTTCTTTGGAGTTTATGTGTGAGCCAGCTGCCCAGGTGTTGGGATGTAGGTGGCTGTGTGCATGCTGATTATCAGATGTTTAGGCTGTACGGTACAGGTACTGTAGTAGTGGAAATCTATGTGCTTACGGGGTTAGCAGCAGCAGACTGGGGGTTCAGGTGATGTAGATTTTGACTTTGGCACTTAAAAGTGGCAGATAGGCTTGTGCATTTCCTTGTGGCTATAGCCTTTAGGAGCCTAAGCCCCATTTTCAAAAGTCACCCAGTACCTTAGATGCTTATATCTCTTTAAAGTGAATGGGACTTATGCTTTTTAGTGCCCAAGTCACTTTTACAAAACTGAACTTTGGTTCCTGAGTCACTTAGGTGCACTTTAAAAATTTAAAAATTGTAAGATTTAAACCCATTCAATCATGCCTGCTAGATTTGACAATGACACTTCAGAAGAAAAAATATGGACACATCCTTTAACTATTGAACTCTTTTTAGCTAGAAGAATTTTTTATTATTATTTTTAATGAGAAAACTGGTAAATACTTCACTGGAAAAAAATTGGGACTGTCCTGAATGGAAAAAAGAGGGATTGTCCTCAGTGGTTAAAGTATAATTTGACAGGTCCCAGAACCTTCCTAATCTCTTGACTCCCTTCCGTATTGTCCAGGCCCCTTTCATGCATGTGTGGGCCCCAGCCTAGGTAGGCATTTTCAACCACTTCTCAGTACCATAAGTATCAGTATTGGTTATCCTCCATAAAAAGATGGGTATTGCTCCATAAAAATATTGGCCCTAATCCTGACCTCACGCATTGCCCCCACCACCCCTCTGCACCTCCCTGACCTCAATCCCAGCCTCACACTCTGCCTCCACTGCACCCCTCACCCTGATCCTAGATACACATTCCACTTCCTCTAGCTCTCTACCCTTGTCCTGGCCTCACATGCTGCCCCCTGCACCCGCCTGGATGGTACTTGGTCCTGGTATGAATGATGTAGTGGCCTCTCATGGTCCCTTTGAGTTGTATGATTCTATGATCATCTTGTCTTAGCCTCCGAACTATAAGTTACTCTCAGTGGGGCATTGTGCACCTTGCTCAGTTTAATAAGTCAAACTCAGACTTTAATAAAAGATCAAGACAATAAAAAAAACCAAAATCTAAACTGCTAAGAAATATTGGTTGTACTTGGTCATCCCCAAAGTGGGAACAGTTTTAAAGATCCACTTTATTAAACATTTTAGGAAGAAGTTGGTAGTGGCATCCCGTAAATAGTGAGTGAGTCTATGAAATGTACATACAGGGCAAATAAGCACTGTGCAGTAAGACACATTTTAAATAATTCACATTTTAGTCTCTAGAATGACTAGGAAAGGTGCATGACTCTTCACATCTGTATTGGAGGAGATGCTGTGTCCATCCAGGACAGCATTATTGTAATTAGCATAGAATCAGCAAAATGGGAACAAAGAGAGGAAAGGAAAAAATCCAGAAAAATAAAATTATTTCATGAGTCATTCACCTCCCAAGCATGAGCAAAATAATAATGTGCTACATTTGACCTCTGATATATATGGTCACCCATGTAGATCCCATAACTCCCCAGCCCTGTTCCCTAACTCGCCCACCCGCTATCTCCCTGATCCCTTCTTCAACCTGCCTTTCTGCCGGCTCCCGGGCCCCTTCCCTGATCCAGTGACTTCCCCACCTGCTGACTCCATGACCTCTGGGACCCTTCTCTGATGACCGACTCACTGCATTGCCAGCTCCCTGGCTTGCCTTCCCCAACCAGCTGACTTCCTGACCCTCTGGCCCCTTCCCTGACTTCCCCACTTCCCAACCTGCCCACCCTGACTCCTTGACCCTTTCCCTGCCCTGCCGGCTCCCTGACACCCCCAGACCCTTTACCCGGAATGCTCCTGAGGCCGGCTGCCTGACTCTGACCCCCGTGCCCCTGCCCCATGGTTCCCCAACTCTCCAACCCCTAGGCACCTTCCCCACCAGCCTGCCGGCTCCCTGCCTTGCCTGCCTGCCAGCTTCTTGACCCTTGGGCTCTTCTCCTCTGGTTGCCTGACCCTCCCAGGCCCCTTCCCTGCCTGCCCACTGGCTCCCTGACCCGCCAGCCTGCCCCCCCACTCCCTTCCATGACCTGCCCTACTGCCAGCTTCCTGATCTCCCAGGACCCTTCCCTGCCCACCTATCAGCTCCCCAACCCCTTTCCCTGACCTGTCTGCCAACTCCCCCCCACCCTCCCTTACTTGGCTGCAGCTGCTCCCTGGCCAGGCCACCCCCCACCCTGAGCACACATCTGAGCATACTCAGGGTGGGAGATTTGAAAATTCCCCCAGCCTGGCCGCAGCTCCCAGGGCAGCCCAATTTTTCTATTTTTCAGCACCCTGGAATGCTGGTCCCTCAAAATTTGTGGGCTCCAGAATGCATTCCAGTGTACTTTAACTCTTGATTGTCCTGAAATATGGACAGGTGGCATGTATGTTTCAGGGAGTTCCCTTCATCTTAATTAATCTTGTCAATGTTAAAATGCTTTACTTACCAGTGTGCTTATTCCTATGCTCTTTTAATTTGGACTGCAGTTACATAAGATACATTATAGCTGGTGTGGTTTGGGAACCTGCAACATTCTGATAAACTAATCTGGAACATTTTTAGTGTCTCAGTGTTGTAACTTACTTTTTGCATTCAATCTTTCTGTGCCAGATAAAGAAGAAGTTCCAGAGTAGAGTAAAAAGGGAGGGGGGGGAGACAATAAAACTCTACCCTAATGGAGATATTTTCGTAAAGTATGATTTTTTCCATAGCAGGATAAGAAATTACATAATAAATAATATCACCAAGGCCGGATTTTGTGTTCGTAGGCCTTAGGCACTTTCCCTCTGAAATGTGCAAAAAAAGGGGTAAATGCCAATTGAATACGTTGATTGACATGATGCACTTTAATCTATTCTACTGCTAAACCATGTGATTTTCCTTATTTTTCCTTATTTTTTCTGCTTTTTTAATTTTTTCCCTCCTCCGTAGGCCCTAAAAATTTTGTAGGCCCTAGGCACTGTGCCTACAGTGCCTAATAGGAAATCCAGCACTGAATATCACATCATATTATGTCTGTGCTTAGGATTAGGTTAAGGCTTTTTGTGGCAACAAGACTATTTAATTATCCAATAATAACATGCTGAGAAATGGAAACAGGAGTGAGAAGTGTAAAAACGTCCATAGTAGGAAAGAGATGAGTACTGAAAATAGGTGCAATTCCCACCTTGTCTTCAAGAGGTTATACAGATAGTTCAAACTTAAAGCTTCTCCTGGGATTTGGTTTTATTGCTGTCTCAAATAATAACCAAATTTAAACCTCAGCCTTCGCTTTCTCCCTGAGTTTAGTTGATCTTATTTCTTGGTTTGAACTATGATCCATCTACTAGTATGACTCATTTATGGTTATGCATGCATCTCTAGCATTCAGCATTCAAGTATGTGACTTGAAGATTATACAGCATAGGAGTTCTGTACCTCTATGCCAGCTGCTGGTCTCCCACCCAGCTACAACTATGTATCTCAACAAGGCAGCTGAATCTTCTCTGCAACAACACTACTTTAAGACCTGAAAGTAAAACTAATGCTGACAATTGTCTGTATAAAAGATGACATAATTTTCACTTTTTTTGAAATGGCAGCTCTATTCCCTTCCTCCACTAAACATTTGCTCGTGGGCCCTCATTATTTGATTATTACCTTCCACAGTAGAATTCTTTGCTCCTTACTTTGACAGCAAACATGTCCCTTTTTTCCCCTCTGGCATTAAGGACAGGATGACTGGTATTTACAGTGTTGCCATTTCCATAGGTGGGCAAATAAAAGTTCCTGTCACATGGAGCATCATAATGCTGTCTCCCTATTGTCAAGTGCTTTGCTAGTAGACCAACCGTAAGTCTCAGTGCAAAGGTTCCCTGAATGAAAGAATGTTTTCTTGCCATTTGTACAGTAGTTTACTAATCTGTTGTTCACTAGGTTGCTCACTATTGCATTCACTAAATTTATCTTGGATTTATTCATCTGTAGGATTCACTGGGATCGACTCAGAGTATGAGAAGCCAGAGTCTCCTGAACTAGTCTTGAAAACAAACATTTGTACAGTGAATGAGTGTATCCAGCAGCTGGTGGAGCTGCTGCAAGCACAGGTGGGTAGTTTTGTTCCAAAAAACTCCTGCAATTTTAAGGTATATTGCCAAATGTTGGACTTTTGGTATATTTTGTGTTTAAAAACTAGTGTGCTAATCAGGATCTTTGTTTCTTTGCTTTTTAGAACATTGTTCCCAGAACAGTTGTTAAGGATGTTCATGAGCTGTTTGTGCCTGAAAATGAGATTGGCCAGGCCCAAGCTGATGCTAACCTGCTGCCTACTCTAGAGATTACCAAGGTAGGCAGTGGTTAAAGTATAATTTGACAGGCCCTGAAACCCTCCTGATCTCTGTCTGCCCTGCCAACTCCCAACCTTCCCTTTTGCCCCTCCTCAGGGCAGGAGATTTGAAAACTCCCCCAGTGTGGTGGCAGCCCCCAGGTCAGGGCAAGGCAGAACATGTGTTGCACCTGATCTTTCTATTTTTCGGGGCCTAGAACTCGGGCCTCTCAAATTTGTGGGCCCCAGTTCTGGGGTATTCTGGCTTGCTTTAACCCCTGAGGGTGGGAAAGTAAGCAAAATGGCCTTGTGTAGTTTATCAAGGTATGACATAAATTACAACACTGACATCTCTAAAGTGCATGGAATCCCGGTGCTTTCTGATCACTGCCAGTCCTATGATTAGTGAAAGCCTTAATAAGGCACAGATGTGAATGATTCAAGGGCTACTTGAGTTTAAAAAAAAAAGCAACATGTAAATTATATAGTGCTATCTATAGAACATTTGCCCATGTGTTATGTTTCCTTTTTGACATTAATAAATTCTGTACCGCTCAAGATGCATCTCTAGTGTTTAGATATCTTGTTCCTGACTTTAGGACTCTATCAAATGGAATTGAGGATTCTGAAATCAAGCCATCTGTTTATTCCAATGAACATTGCAGAAGTTATTCGTATGGTAACTGTGCTCCAATCCTAATTTTATCTTCTAAAGGTTGTAGAATGTCCTGAGAGGCATGTACTGCATGTAGACATATAATTTTATATTGTCACATAATTGCAACAAAATAAAAATAATTAATAATAAACTTCAGCAAACAGTTGCCAAATTTTCCTTTGGCCTCAGCATGGTGTCTTCTATTGGATATATTTTGTCCCTGCAAAATTGCACTTTTTCCATTTGTGATTTCAAGTGAATTAGAGGTGCGAATAATTTGCAATGTCATTGGAGCAAATTAAGATGAGATCTACACTAGAAATACTACATCAGTGCAGTTGCAATCCATCTGGTAAAGACACAGGACAGTGCTCTGTGGTCTGCGTAATTACTCCACCCATGCAAGAAAGAGGCAGAAGCTGTGTCAGTGGGAGAGAGTCTCCAACAGACATAGCGCCCGTGTGGACAGTACTTACATTGCTGTAACTTGTATCACTCGGAAGGTGTCTTTTTCACACCCGTGAGTGCCATAAATTAGATTGATTTAGGCAGTAGTGTAGATCTGCTCTCTGTTGCAGGAATGTAAGTGGTTGAAGATCTCTGCCAGGGGCATGCACTGGAATTTAAATTTGAATGCTTTTGGAGGAGCATGTTAAATGCACGCAAATAAAAGGTTTACATCGCGCACGCACGCACGCACTCACACACACAGATTTCCTGGGAAACCTGTGGCAGGGATTCCCAGCAGCAAGGAGGCAGTGGCATCCGCTAGCAGCAGCACTCCTTATATCCTTGCAGTTCAGAAAGGGAATGAGTGTGGTCAGCTGCTGGCTGAGCTCCGCCTCCCTGTACAAATCATCCTGCTGCATCTCTTCTCTGCTGCTGAAGTCCCAGCACTGCTGACCGCTTTGTTGACCACCCACTGAGGGGGTGGGGTATGGAGGCAGAGGCAATGCTTTGAACTGCAACAGAAGGGAAAAGAAGATGCTGCAGGCTGCAGCTGTAAGGGTAGGGGGAGAAGGAACTCAGCCAGCATTCCTGGCACCTGTTGCTTCCTCCTTTCCTGGAGGAGACACGGAGAGGACCTGCTTCCCCCCCCCCCCCCCAGTGCATGCCCCTGATCTCTGTGTAACAGTCTTAAAAAGGATAAAACACTTTTTGGGACAGAAAGCTGCATTTATAAATATGTTGTATTGAAGAAAATGGTAGTACTTATACACAAGAATGTTCTTTGAACCAAAGGCTAAACAAATCTGTCTTTGAAGTATTAGCTAGTAATGCAAGTAATTTTTTTTTTTCAGTTGGATTTACAGTGGGTCCAGGTCCTGAGTGAAGGCTGGGCCACACCACTGAGAGGATTTATGCGTGAGACAGAATATTTGCAAGTTATCCATTTTGGCACCCTCATGAATGGTACGATTTCCTGACTCCTGCATTTTCTTTTTTTAACCTCCAAGCTTCCTCAAAGATGGATTTAAAATTTAAATGAAATATTGTAGCTGTCAGCTATACACAAACGATTAGTTCAGACTTATTGTTTGTTTAATTTTTCTTTCTCTTGATTGTTGAATGTGGGCAGCTGAGCAAATAGTTTTGTAAAGAAGAATTGGCAAGTTGGTATATTTATCTACATGGATCAGTATGAAAACTGACATAATCTATTTTATTATGGAAGGGCTTCAATGCCACCTATATAGACGTCCACTAAGTAGCAGTTAATAGTTGAATACCAGTAGGTGCATTGTCCCTACTCAATTGTACTGAATACAAACACAACATCAAAGTCAATGTCTGACGATTAGCAGACTGAGTGTATAGTCCCTGTAGGAGAGATCTTTATCTGGGAAACAGAAACCTGTATATGTTTTCAGATGATATTTTTGTGTCTTTTTGCTTAAGTCTTAAAAGCATAGCTGTAGATCTTTAATTTCATCTCACATTACTAATATACTGAAAGACTAAACTTCCTAATTTTTGGAGAAGCTAAGCAGAGTGAAGGAAGTAGAGTTACATCGTGGCTGAGAACAGTTGATGTTCTTGTCCCTGGTTTTTAGATCAGTTACTTCTTTACCATTCTTACACTTGAGATGTCTGTGTTGATTTAGTTAGATCTTTTAGCAGTTGTTGACATAACTTACCATAAAGTTTTGTTGACCTGCTTTTGGAAGCTTGAGTGAATGGTCAGAAATAGTGAATTTGGTCTTTCCTCTGAGAAGCCCCAAATCTAACCCCCTCACATTGAGTAATAATTCCTTTTCACTCCTTGATATTACTTACAGAGTAAGGTATTGCTCAATGTAAATAACGATTAAAATCAGACCCTGACAGAATAGAAAGAGTGCTAATTAATACTGATTTTTCTATAGTAGAAGATTCTCTGTGTGATGAATTGCCACCATTCTTGTTCCATGTGTATGCACCACCACCATTTTGACTTGCAGTATCCCCAGTGTGCAGGGACACTCAAAACTACATCTCCTACTTCAGCCCCCCAGCTGTAGTCTTTCTGCTGATCCCCGTGCCCGATAAATGTCGATGAGACCAAATTAGGTTAGGTTCAACATCATAAAACAAAAGTGATGAAGCTGGGAATAGGGCAAGTGTAGCTTTGTCAATACAGTTTGCAGTCTAAAGATTGCATTGCCGTAATCCCAGCTTTTGGATTTCCAGCATGCTCTGATGACCCATGTGCCTTTTGACAGCTACTGGTCTGGTGGTTTTAACTGTTTTCCTCTGATGCAGATCTTGCCACAATAATTCAGACCTTTGTAACATCCAGGTTACACTACTGTTTGTTGTTACGCTTGAAACCCATCATGAAGCACAATTTGAATGAGGTACAGTGGCTTGTCTCTTGAGTGGGGAGCACCACACTAAGTTCACAGGACTGATGCATTGTTTCTTTGTACTGAAAGTCCATTTTTTTTGTGTTTGTTTTTCATGCTGTTGATTACAATAGCCCTGAGTGGTCTGGGGCTCACTTACCAAGAGCACTTGCTTTCTTCATCATGAGTGTTAACCTCTCCAAGACAGACAGCAAAGGTATTTTCAGTAGGAGCCTCAGGCGTTTGCTGTCCCTGGTGCTCTCTGGTGATCTTCAAGTCACTGTGTATCTGTTTTGGGTTGGATTATGACTAATATTTTAATAGCAGGAAGTGGTGTTCTCTGATGTTTTCATTAGAAGGTCCTTATTTTTTTATTAATGACTGTAGTTAGTGATGTAAAGTGGTTGCGGACAGAGCCTGTGGGCACAATTCTGTGTTCCTAAATAAAAGTTTGGGAGTAGACTTTCAAAAAAAGGCAAGCAAGTTGTTCTATTCGATTAACATTAATTTTAACATTAAGCCTAGTACTGTCCAAAAAGTAGTTACATGTTGAAAGAATGCAATCAGAATAAAGTGAGCTATAAAAACATCGCACTTCCCTAACCAAGTTCACGTTACCAGTTTTTACTAATAACAATACATTTTGAGTCCCATAATAAGACATATGCTTATATTTTAGTAATTTGGCTGTGAGCAAAATATTTAAGATGGGTTTTTGTAATATCCTCAGGATGCGCTGAGGTGCCTTGTAAAGTATATAACCTAGCCCATGAAAGAACAAGTAACATGTATAGTAGCATAAGAGATTCATTCTAAACATGTATAAATATATAATTTCATGTTGTTTACCATCAACTGACAATTAATTAATTAAATTACTGCCGCATAGATTTATTCAATGATGATGTTCTCCCCTTTAGAGATGAGATGTAGTGTATTCCAAAATTATTAGAACAGAGTCAGGAAGTAACTTGACTAATAGGACTTGTTGAAAACTTTCTGTCAAAAGTTCTTTGACAGAAAATAGCATTTTCAACTAAATGAATTTTGTGTGATAATGGATTGCTTTTGGAGGAAGGCTGAGTTTTTGTTGAAAAAACAAATGTTTTCAACTGAAAATTTTGTTTTTATGCAGAACTCCCTCCCTCCACTGTTTAGCCAGTTCTAGTAATGAATGCTTTTGAGTTCATACAGTCGGCACACAGCAAATGTCTTATCAGTTATGTTTATATTTTTAAAGATTTAGTTATAGGAAACTGTACACATTGGTCAGTTTTAGTATGGAATACAACATATTATGCAAATGGATAACAAATTAAATAAATAGTGCATAATTGTATACTGTAGTATAATATTTATGTTGGTAGGAAAAAATGTTGTCCTGGCAGTGCAAGGAAATATCCAAACTAAAATTATGCAATGCCTGTTTGAATTTCCAGATTCATGATTTGTAGAGCCCTGCGTGGCTACAAATAAGTGGATCTGTATCCGACCAGCATCCACAAGAAATGGTCTGTGGATATGCGTGTTGTATCTGTGGATGCGGATATAAGGCGGATATCTGTGGATATCAGTGGATTTGCAGGGCTCTAATGATTTGGTTCCTGAATTGTTACTGTAAAAGTTATTTTGGGGGGAGTTAAAAACATACATGTTAATTGTGTTTTTATTCCACTAGGAAAGGGTAGATTTGGTATAGACCTAGTTGGTATGTATTTAATTGCTTTTTAGAGAGAATGGAAATAATTACAAGTAGAAATTTTAACATAAATTATATAAAATTCCATAGAAAAATTTAATCTAAATTAGGGGACTGAAACTGGAACCTGGTTGTTTGTGATCCAACCAGCTATCCATAATACCAAACCCCCAAATACACTCTCTGTGCTTGAGAATTGTAGTCATATAACTTTGCAAGCTGTATAGGCATATATCAAAGTGATTGTTGTTCTGTGTATTGTAATTAAAGCTGGAAAATCGTAGCCCCAAATTTATTTGTTTGAATGGTTATTCAATTTTTTATTGCCACATTGGCTTTATTAACTGATCTTTGAGTATTGGTTGGTATTATTTAAATAAATAGATCTGTTACAGGGTTTCACTTTTGACTTTTTAAACACATTTCTGAATAATTTGCAAAAGCATGCCCCAGTCAGGAAGATTTAAACAAAAGGAAATTTAGCTGGTTGGATCATACATGACTACATTTTAAGTACCTGATTGTGCATGAAGTTAATTTAAAACTGCTACACATAGATGAATGATAAGCATTTATAAAAAAATAAAATAAAGGATGGCAAAATCTAATACATAGTATTAAAATAATCAGATGAAAAATCTTAAAGATGCTGAATGAGCACTTAAAAGATCTCGGAGTCTTATATGGCGTTAGTATTAACTATATTTCTTCGGGCATAAGCTTTTGTGGGCTTCAGCCCACTGTGTCATATTAAGTAAATAGCAAAACAGAACAAAATCATTTGTCTCTGATGATCAGCAATAAATCTCAAAGTTACAGCTGATAAATTGTTTAATAATTCATTATGAATTTTATTTGTTATAGGGAAGTGGTTGATGTATTATCAAGCAAAAACAGAGGAAAAAACTCTTTACCCCAGTGTAAAATGAAAATGATCATGTGGTCAATTGAATGAGGTCATTAGACCAATTGATCAAAGGGCTACAATCACTTGTATGGCCTGGTTAGGACTTCCTCTTTCAGAACATTTTCAGGAGAACTGTGAGTGTGCGTGTGTGATCTGTTAGCCTTTTTAAGTACATTGAAATACTGTGGTGCTCTCATAACAGATGGCGTTATTAACCTGAGCATTCCCATTGTGCTCCCTGTTGCTACGGAGGATAAGAAACAGCTGGATGGCTGCGCTGCATTTGCGCTAGAGTATAATGGCCGAAAGGTAGCAATCCTCAGAAACCCAGAGTTTTATGAACATAGAAAGGAGGAGCGCTGTGCACGTGTATGGGGGACAACCTGTGAGAAGCACCCACATATCAAAGTAAGTATGTTAGTTATTTCCCTGTTTGCAGTAATAAGTCTGAAGGAATGAAAAACTAAGGCAACCTGTCAAGTCCTTGTATAGAGAGCTGGGAATAGTACATTTCCTGTTAAGAATATGTGTGGTGGTTTCTGTACTGTCTCAAATGCAAATACAAGGAACCATTCACTGGAAAAGATTTCATTATGATTGCAAGGCAGAATTGGTTTCTTGACTTCAAAACAGTCTCCAGACATCACATTTATTGCTTAACAAGAGAGCAATTTATTTCATCAAACGCATGGAACTCAAAGAATTCAAAATCAAGTGTGTGGGGTGAGGGTGGGAATAGAACACCACAAAAGAGCTGGAGAGTTCTCTACAAAAAGCTCCTTATGTGCATATATACAGATTTGGGTTTTTTTAGCTTAAACATGTGCATGTTTGATCTAATATTTCTGCTCCCTAATTTTCCATGAATCAGTGATTTGGTTCATTATAACACTGCAGCTGAGAATGAGCATAACTGACAGAGGTATGAAACAAAACATAATTAAAATGAATTTTGAATAGTGCTTTCTACTGATCATAGAAGAATGTATTTTTTTAAATTATTTTCTGCATCTTCTCATTTCCCACATCTGTACACAAATAGAAATAATAATTTTCATTAATATGTGGTATGTCTTAGTTTCCTGTATGGCTTTGCTTAAAATGAATAGTCAGGTTTGTCTATGAGCAGCCATGTTAATTCTGCTTATGTGTAATAAAAGCATTATGGTGTTTGTTGCTGATCTGCAAGTGGGATGCTTTTTATTTGTGAGAATTTATGTCACAATGCCAGGGACTATGGAGACCACTGTGAAATCACCAGGAAGAAAAAAGTCTCTGGAATATTGGGCATTTAATACAGAAAGGAGAAAAAAGCATGACTGTGAAGGCCCACATCCAGATCCTCAGCTGATATAAATCAGTATAGGTGTATGACTCTTGTAGAGCTGTGCCTGTTTATACCAGTTAAGTGGCGTTTATGAAAAGAACAAGAAGATAGCAGATAAAAACATGTTATCTGAAAGATGACAGTGCAACACAATTCATAGGGATTTTAAGGTTAGTTCAGTCATACATACGGTAGTGGATCAACACTGTTAGCTATCTTTTGGGCTAACTTCAGCATCGGCCTTGTTTCGGAATGCTATAGGTCACAATTCATGTTCAAAGGTCTACCAGAAATTCTATCGTCAGACTCCTCCTGACAGAGACTATTTGAAAGGACCCACAGAATCAGATCTTTTTGCGTCATGCTAACAAAACTCCCTTCACAGCTAGCAATGAGTGCTATTTCAGTTTCGCTAGAGCACTACACTTCCTCACACAGAGAAAGGAAAACAGTATCTGCTTTTCGGTGCTGCTTCCTTCCCCTCCTGGCAAACTTTTTACCATCCAACTGCATAGACCCTGAAGTGCATTTAACCTGGTCTGTTACATTTACATAACATTTTTCATCCAGGCTATTCAAAAAGAAAATGTAGCCAATAATTAAAAAAACTAAAACGAGGAAGATAAATATCTAAGCCAAATCATGCCTAAATAAAATGTTTTTTGAAGTGTGAGTCAACATTTGGGTGAAGTGATAAGGAAATGATAGATTTCATGATTCTGAGGAAATGAAGGAGTAAGAGCAGCAAAATAAAAACAGTGGACTTCAAACAAGCAGAAGTAAATTGAACTAGTAGTTGAATTTTCATGGAAAGAAATCTAAGGGAAAAAGGAATTCAGGAGAGCTGACAAATTTCTCAAAGAGATGGTATTAAAGGTACAACACCAAACAACTACAAATAGTAGGAGGCCAATATGGTTGTATCAGGAACGCTTTATTGGTCATAAAATCAGAAAGGAATCCTGCACAATGTGGAGTCATTGACAGAGTGCCACAAAGGAGTACAAAAGGATAGCTCAGCATGTAGGGACAAACTCAGAAAAGCTAAGGCTCAAAATGAGTTACTCTAAGCAAAGGAAATAAAAGACATACGCAGAGTGTCTTTAAATACAGTATGAGCAACAGAAACATGAAGGAAAAGTGTAGGTCCATTGCTTTACAGGGAAGGAGAGTGAATAATAAATGACATAAAAAAGGCTGTGGTGTTTAATGCCTATTTTCCTTCAGTTTTCACTGAAAAGGTTAATTGTGACCAGATACTCAACACGATTAACATTAACAACAAGGGTGAATATATTGTTCCATGAAGGAAGGAAGGATGTATTATGCCTCTGCCTATGAGAGAGCCTGGATGGGAGCTTTAAGAAAGATGGGGACAAATTGGAGAGGGTCCTGAGGAGGGCAACAAAAATGCTAAAAGATTTTGAAAACCTGACATCTGAGAAATGGGTAAAACATTGGGTGTGCTTAGTCTCCAGGAAAGACTTGGGATGTACTAATACCAGTCTTTGGATGTGTTTAGACTTGTTATAGACATGATGGTGTTGGGTAATTTTCCATCTCTGCTGAAGGTGGCACAGGAAGCAATGGGTATAATCTGGGGTGAGGGAGGTTTAGGTTAGGTGTGAGGAAAAACTTTAAGTAAAAGGATAGATAAACACAGAAAAAGACTTCCAAAGGAGGTTGTGGAATCTCCATTGTTCTGGAGGTTTTAAAGAACAGACACTTGTACTTATATTTAGACAAACACTTGTACTTATATTTAGGTATATTTGGTCCTGCCTCTGCACAGGGAACTAGCCTAGGTGACTGGCCAGATCCCTGCTATTTGCACAGTGGCAGCTTGGTCAAAAATTAAATATAAAATGAATGCAAATATTTTAGTATTTAGCAGATATCCTATACTAACATACATGTGTTTGTGTGTTCATGTGTATGATTTGTAGATGGTGATGGAAAGTGGGGATTGGTTGGTTGGTGGTGATCTTCATGTGCTGGAGAGAATAAAATGGAATGATGGACTGGACCATTACCGCCTGACACCACTGGAGCTCAGACAGAAGTTTGAAGAAATGAATGCTGGTGAGCTTATGGCTTTGTGATATTATATTCTCTTCACAATTATATTTGCAGTTATCCTTGGTCTCCTACTAGAAAATCCTCATTTGTGACAAATGTCAGAAGACTATTAATGATACAATGGAGCTAAAGCTAGATAATTTCCTGCTAGCATGAAAACTACATTAAAAATTACTGAGAGATTTGTTCTTGTTGCACATGTGAAGTGAAAATTGAGAATTTCACAAACTTCTTGCATTGAATTATTTAGTTTTATTGGTTGATAGAAAAGTATGTGTATAGTTAACAGGTCTTTTTATTAAAACAAATAAGGAGTCCTGTGGTATTTCATGACTAACAAATTTATTTATTGCATGAGCATTTGTGGGAGAAAATCCTACTTCATCAGAAGCTTTGCTTTGCTTTTTATTATCAGCTCCAAAACAGATTCCTTCTGTAGATCAATATGTAAGACTTGGGATAGCCCTATCTTCTAAATTTCTGTGCCTAATATTAAAAAACTTCAGGAGCTTGTCAGTTTTCTTATCATAGCATAGTCAGAAAATATTTTTAATAATACTGAATAATAATTCGACTTTTATCCTGGGACTAGCACCGATGGCTACAACATTGCAATCACCAAAACATGACCATTCTGGGGACAGAAGTTTCCCACAAGTCAACTACAAATGTACACAACAAATTTGACCTTGTTTTAGAAGGCAGAAGGTGCTTTTATTGTAGATTTTCCCAGACTCCTTAGGTATTTTACTGATCTTGGAAAACAGACAAATAATTTCAGAAGTGAAGTTTAGAAAATGTGGTGTCAATTGAAAGACACACTTGAATGAAACATGAAAAATACATTGGCCACAGTGGGATGGCATACCCCAAATCAGCCTCAGGGGAAATGTGTGCAGTGAAAACAGATTTCATAGAGCGCTTAAGAGGCACAGTGTATGTTCCAGAGAGTAATATGAATATTATAGGGACCACTCCATGTGAAGATAAGGTTTATAAGGTTGATTGTGACCGACTTTTCATGTTCTCTCTGTGTGTGTGTGTGTGTGTGTGTGTGTGTGTGTGCGTGTGCGCGCGCGCGCGTGCAGACTGACATAATGGTGTTCTGGTCCATAAGTGGGGCTCCTAGGTGCTATGGTAATACAGATCATACAGATAATAATACTAGGGAACATAAACAATAAAGGTCATAATTTGGTGCTTGTGACTTACATAGTGTTTAAATGTACTTATTATTAGGTGTTTAGGTTAGTGCAGTTGCTAATTATCTTATCAGGCTTATGACACTATTCTGAATCTTTCTTTTTTAGATGCTGTGTTTGCATTTCAACTACGTAATCCTGTCCATAATGGTCATGCTCTGCTCATGCAGGATACGAGAAAACATCTTCTGGAAAGGGGTTACAAACATCCTGTGCTGCTTCTGCACCCTCTAGGAGGGTGGACCAAAGATGATGATGTGCCGCTAGAGTGGCGAATAAAGCAGCATGAAGCCGTCCTTGAGGAACGTGTCCTAGACCCAAAGTCAACTCTTGTTGCAATCTTTCCCTCTCCCATGTTGTATGCTGGTCCAACAGAGGTAATGTATTCCTAAGTAACAACCAACACCTTGAAGCGTTCACAGAACTGTAAATCCATAATATGGCTTTACTCAGAGGAATGATGTAATAAGTGAAATCTGAGATTCCTTGTTCATTCTCCATCAATAGCTTTCCTATCAATTCTGCTCACAGTACAAGTCAGATAAGATGTGCTCATTAAAAGCTCAGACCAATATCTGGAAAAGTCCAGCTGCTTGTTTTGTTTCATATGTTATATGATTAGATTTGCTGTAGCAGATCTCTAACCTGGTAGTCTTGGCTCTGGATGTAATCTAAATATAAGTGACTGAAAAAGTGAGAGTACATAAGAGCCATTCTATCGAGCTATGTTTCAGGCAGTTATTTTTATTTAGTCACTTACATTTTTCCCCACTGGTGCCTGTCTATGCTGTAGCTGTATTTGATGCAATAAAAATACAACTTTTTACAAGAATAGGTAAAAGCAGACGTCCTAAATGATAAAACCATTCCACATGCCCCAAATCAAAATGGCATCAGCAAATGAGAGACTTTTTAATAAGTCATACAATATGTTTACGTATTTCCATCAAGGTTCACTGCATGAATGCACCTTTGTTGTATTGTCACATTAAGCAGAAATTAAAAGGCTAGACTTCACAGAAATGTTGAAGTCTGCGTCTGGGCCTCCATGAGTGCTGCAAACTTGTGAAGTCTCCTTTGAATTCTCCCTCCCACTCTAAGTCATCTTAACTCCCCCATTAGTTCCTTCTCATCCTTGTCAGCTTGCAGAGTATAAACTCTTTACTCTGTAGTGTCCGTCACTGTCTTTTGGCCATCCCCTACTGTTTTCCCCTTCTACTCATTTTATCCTAGACACTTTATTTGAAGGCAGTGGAGCTACTGTAGATAAAACAGTGCCATTGTCTCCTTGAGAGATCCACGTTGCTGGTGACTGTTAGAGAACTGACCTGTCCTTCTGAGGGTGAAGGGTACATGGGGGAAATATGATTGGTAACTGGGCTTTTTTCCACTCCTTTGGGGTTTCTGATCATGGACACTCATTTCTTCAGTTTTCCCCACTAATTCTTTCCCTAAAGCCAAGGAATAAATATCTTATTCTTTAGACAAGTGTGGTGTTTAGGGTAAAACCACTAAGGTAGTGGATCTCAACTATTGTGTCAGGACACATTAGCATGTTGGGACACATTACTGTGTCACTACACAGTGGTAACTGTGTCACACAGAACTGGGGAGATGGCTGGATTCAGCTTTGGGTGGGTGGACTGGTGTGTCCTGTACGGTTATGGTATGCTACCAAGCGTGTCATGACCTGCAAAAGGTTGAGAACCACTGCTCTAAGGAATCCAGATTTTCCTCACAGATTCATGTGCTCAGGCAGCCTATAGCGGCTGCTGGGCTTCAACCTCCTCCCTTCACATGAAATTTTACAAATGTTTGTCACTCCCTCATCATGGCTATTAAAGAACTAGTAAATATAACTACAATATTCTATCTATCTTGAATGAAAGGAATGGAGGACATAAACAGGTGTCCAGAAGGAATTACTTAGAGGAATTAAGATTAAATTGATTAAAGATTCTTTCCCATTTCACCAGAGGTCCCTTTAAATATTTAGCCAGTCACACTTAACTTATGGCATGTATTCAACTATCAGTAAACGAAGAGACTTGTGAAGTATTCATTCTCCAGCCTTCCTTCAGTTATGGTTTCTCAATTTTCAATAAACTGTTTTATGATTAGATACAGAGAGCAAATGATCTCATGTACCTTAGGACAAAATCTCTGTTTCTCTCTTTCTCTACAATTTTCCATAGATGCATCCTTTGCAGAAATTTAATGTTATGCCACTTTCATTTGATTTAAGGCAAGGAAGTGACTGCATTGGTAGATGAAAGTTCAGTGAGTAACTGAATAACCAGAAACAACAAATAGCCTGCTCAAGAGTCAGTCTTTACATGCTTGTCCAACTAAAGAGATGATCTAACTTTTAGATATTTCTTACTAAAGTGAAACAAACAGGTTGCCATGCTGCATCAGAAGTTTGCCTGCAGTTAAATAATGGTGTTTGCATTGTGCCTTCACAGGTTCAGTGGCACTGTAGGGCTCGAATGATTGCTGGAGCCAATTTCTATATTGTCGGCCGAGACCCTGCAGGCATGCCCCATCCAGAAACCAGGACAGACTTGTATGAGCCCACACAAGGAGGAAAGGTCCTTACCATGGCACCAGGCCTGGCCTCTGTGGAAATCATTCCCTTCAGAGTCGCAGCATACAATAAAGTTAAAAAAGCCATGGTTTTCTACGATCCGGAAAGGTATCATTGTGAATGATCAGCTGCTTTAAAGTAGCCCATATATTTCATGTTATAAATGATTTCTTAAGGTGCACAGTTTAGCAGAAGAAAGGCAAAGTTTATAGCGTTTTACATTACTCGGCTGTAAATGAAATAAAAGAAACTATGACAAGTAAAAAGTAAGGTATGACAAGATGTAGATGAGACATCTGTTCAGCTGCTGGCATAGAACAGGATACCCAGACAAAGGATTTACCACTTGTGAAACTAAAAAGGTTAAGAAACAACAACATTTAGAAAACAACAGTAGAAATACTCCTCTGTATTTTTAGAATGTATTTTATATTTTATAGTACAATGTAATATTGAAAATAGGGGTCCCATTGCTTCTTACTGCTGCTGCTGTGTTCTCACCTGAAGCCTAAGATTTGTGCTAGAAGTGCTCAGAGTTAGTGCCAGCAATTTTCATATTAAATTCTGGGACAGCAGAAAAGCAAATTTAAAAATATTTGACTTTGATGCACTTTTGGCAGATTAACTATACTGATGTCATCCGTATGTCTTTTTTATGGTAGGCACAATGAATTTGATTTCATCTCTGGAACACGCATGAGGAAGCTTGCTCGGGAAGGTGAAAATCCACCTGATGGGTTCATGGCCCCAAAAGCTTGGAAAGTCTTAACTCAATATTACAAATCACTGGAAAAAAAGTATTAATTCTACTTTCCCTTATACATACTGGTATGAAGAGTGAGCTCTGTCTGACTGATTACTGTATTACAGATCACTTATTTTTGCATTTTCAATATTCTAATGGTAGGATAGAACATTTTCTAACATTTTCTAACTGGTTTTGAATGTATGTATTTTGGGTCTAGTCCAATTCCCACTAAATTATTGGGAATTTTCCTTTTAACCTCAAAGTGAGCAGCAGCAGGCCTGCTATTTATAATAGAATATGGCTTTCTGTGATGACTGTCCAAACACAATTCAGTGATGTGATAATGGTACACCAGCCATCCCACTGCACAGTTTGACCTTATGTCAGGATGCAGATGTGTAGCCACTATGCCCTTTAAGTGAGTTATAAATAGCAAATAGGGAAGAAATGATTTTCTGTATTTCCCTTATTCCTAAGGAAGCCCATGTCCAGGAACGGGCAGAAGGATTTTCTTTAGCCCACAATGTGGATTTCTGTTGTCCATCACCTACCCACCTTTTTCTACTGTCTCTTCCTTGCTCCTGCTTTCCAGTCAAGAAACTGAACTAAGCTTTACTGCCACTCCAAGTTCAGCTTTTTGCACAAAAGACACAATTCAAAGCAACCCAGCTTGGCTGCCAGTATGAAGTGAGAAAACAGGTGCTTTAACCTTCTGAGTCCTTCACTGAAAGCTCCTAGTGGCATTTTTCCTCCCCACCCAGAAGTGAAGGAGCTTCTGGCCTGCTTTGGCTGTAAGAAGCTGGGCTAAGAGATGCATGAAGCCTCTTAGATTCCTCTCAGATCATCCGTTTCACCTCAGTGTAAGTCCACTGACCTGAGTGGAGTTGTTTCTGATTTGCAGTACTGTGTGTGATTTAAGAATAAGGATCTCAGTTCACCTTATTGACTAAAGAGGCCACCTTTCGGTGGAAACAGTTTAAAGTAGTCTTTTCACATCCCAGGATGTGAACCCTGCCTCTGCTTCTCTCCATTTCCCACCCTCTTTTCTATTACAAAAATTCATTTGGGCAAATATGATGTTTCCCATTTCCAATAGAAAAAAAGAAATAAACTGGCCACAACCTGCTCCTGAAAAGCTGTTTTGGCTCCAGTGCTTTGTGGAAAAGTATAATTGAGAAAGCTAGAAAAATTACTTTCCTACACAGTAAAAATTGTAGAGATAATGTTTAAGGCACTTTCTCTTGCTTTCTCTTTTTTTCATCATGTGGGCTGGTAAGTTACAGCCCCCCCCCCACTCTTCAGAAAGGTTAGCTTTAAATATTTTAAACATTTGTATTGCCAAGTAACCGTATCTGTTGTAATTGCGGGAAACCAGGATGTGCATTAACCAGCTATGGATGAAGACACTTTCCCAACAGTTTCATGCCCATTGTGCACACAAGTTGGACCAACAGCCTATTGAGGTCCTGCTGCAGCTTACTGCTGTTCTAGAGAGGAAAAATAATAAGTCCAGTTTGTTTTATCACTGTGTGCCAGAGACTGGGGTGTGGGTGAGGGATAGCTGGTTGAAGCTTTATCTAGAAAAAACAGAAGTGAAGATGAAATGGGGAAATATGTGAAAAATATGTGCCTCTTTCATAAAGTGTGTGTTGCCTGTTGTTATTTGCAGTGGTAATCACAGAGAGGTTAGGATCTCCATGTGCTACTAGATGGCAGTTAGTTTTTTCCACCTGTATCTGACCAGGAGGTTGCAACAGTTTCTTTGAACATGCAACTTGCAGTGTTCAATTCCTGTTTGCCACCTTGGGATTACCAAAGGGAACTCTACTGGAGCTACACAAGAAATCCGTCTGGAAACAAGCTGATGCAGGATGTGGCTGATTATGTGTTAAGCAGACTCATCATGCCCACGCTATTTTCCAACACCACATTAGCTGCCATTGTATTTCTGAGTGATGTTGGAAGTTGTTGGCTTTGATCTAGAAAGCCTGATTGGCTTGGAATCTACCAGTGTAAGAGGCAGAAGTATGGGATGTCACCTCTCTTTCCTGCACTTTATTGCCGTATTTGTAGTCAACGGAAGAACTATGTATGCTGGAGATCTCTCAGGAGAGAAAAGAAGGAACTGTTAACAGCTTGTCCACGCAAGGAGCCCTAGGGTTGACAGCTCACTGCTTCTGCAGTGGCTCAGATTAGCTCAAATCTGTTGATTTAGAACGTACTCCAAAGCCTATCTATTTTCCTGAGCTTCTAGGAAGAAAAAAGCATACGAGAGCTGCTGAAGTAATGATTTGGTGTTCATTGGAGACTTGTAGGAGCTTATTATCTCCATGGTGTTATTCATTTTCCAGGGAACATATAGTTATTTTAAGAACTAATGTGACTCATTTTGGTCTCCAGTCTTGCAGATTTATATATATTTGTCTGAATACTTTAATGGGTGTCCAGAAACTGGTTGAAAAGGTGTTGACAATGAAATGAATAGGATTTTTCTCATTTTGCAGCTTTAATTATACAAAGATTACCCCTAGTAAACAATCACGCTTTTTATTTGTAATTTAGTAAAATATATATATTAAGTGAAACTGTTTTGCTGTGGCCATTATGCATTGCACAAAATTACAGAAGCAACTTGAAATGTTATTTTAAAGCATTTTACTATTGAATTGTTTCCAGCTTCTTATTGCTTTTAAAATCTAGAGCAAGGAACCAAAAGTTGTCTTATACCAAAGCTAAAAATATATTAAACACTAGTGCCTTTGTATTTGGGCCCTCTGGCAGGGATCAGAAAGATACAACTAATACTGTGACTTAAAATTAATATTTGATATTTTAAATAGTCATGTTGCATTTTTAACCTTTGAACAGGGAATGTTTTGTGAAAAAGCAGTAAACCAAAATGGTTACAGCAAAATATAAATATTCTTTTTAAATAGTGCAGTACAGTGTATTGATTACAACTGATTAGTCATTCCCTAGTATTTTTATAGCATATTTATTAAAGAGAGGCTGGAATTTGTGCTTTAGCTAACGCATCTCATGATTCCTAATATATTCTGAACTTGATGCTGTTATTAAACACTTAATTTTAGTACAAATATATATTTCTATGTATAACTCTTTGCTTGTCACTTTGTGGATTATTTACAACTTTTTGTAAACTTGAGGGGCAAAGGCCTTCAGCACTGTATTCACACTCAACCTTGACTGTGAGGTAATGCAGACTGTCACCATTAAACTTACATAAGACCTCCCACTGCTTGCTATGCTTGTCCTCCCAGTCTTCAGGGTGATTGGCAAGCATGACTGCATCACCACTGAAACAATGCTAAAACCTTACTGGAGCTATGCCAGCAAAACCTGTTATAGCCAGTTTCCTGAACCATCTATTTCTTCTCATTACTGTCTTACAGTATGGCTCTAGCATGAAGATTGACACAGGTATGCAGGCATTTTATTTAAATGAATAACTCATGCATGGGCCATACTATATGCAACTTCTTAGTACGTACATTAACCCCACAGCAGCGATATAAAGCAATTTGGGGGTATTTGGTTTGGCTAGGTTTCAGCCTCTATCTCCTGAGAGCGCCTGCATTCTGCTGGGATTGTCTTCTCTGGAAACCAGGAATAAAATGGAGTTGTGGAAACCTTCAGAACCAGTGGTTGGAAAAAAAAAAAAATCACTACTCTGACCACAGTAAAGGAATCAAGTTACTGGGATTTGATTCAGGCTCTTATACAATCCTCACTGGTCTGAGAATCCTATACATCAAATAATGTAGCGAAGATCTGGTATATATCAGGTTCGTTCACACTCTCATCCTTTCCCAAGCAGCTGTGTGCAGTGGGGCTTTAGTAGTTCAACTTTTACTATGTACATAGTGCTACATAAAAGGAGGCAAGTCAAAAAAGGTAAGTTGAAGTAGTGAACCTTGCACTTAGCGTGAAAGGTGATGAGGTTTGTGAGGGTCTTGAGCAGTCGTGAAAGTTCACTCCACTCTAGGGCAGACCCCCAGGAAAGCTCCATTTCCACAACAGCTGAGCTTTACCCTGATGGTGGACAGCTCCAACACAGGCAAGAAACAGTTCTACACTATGGGCCTTCTCATTGAGCTTTAGGCCCTTTGATTATGACCACACTGAAGATAAGGACAGAAACTTTGAATTAAATATTTTATGGGAGCCCCTTTAGAGACTGAAGGCCAGGTATAAGGGGTTCATCATGGCCAGCATTAGCAAGGATCTGCACTGTAGGATTGTATGTTCCTAAAGGCTTCATGCCCAGCTGTAATGTATTCCTGTAACCCAGACAGGGAGTGATGATGGTGCATGTAACTGAAGCTAGCTCATGTGCTAGGACAGACTAGGTTCTCCAACGATACAGTAGAAAGCACAAGCTGCTGGTGAGCATTTAAAGAGAGAGATCCCAAAGCACCCCCTCCTAGGGGCTGAAACTGGATGTGTACCTTCACCTAACAAAGACTGAATGAGGGCTGCAGGAGCATTGTTCCTGGCCACATAGGAGGAAGCTCTAATTTCAGAACATCACTTCCTTCCTAAGTAGGCATGGAAAGACTCACTGCAGTCAGGCCTCCAAGTGGCATTTGTCCTCAGTGCTTTGGTGACAAAAATCCCACCCAGTGTCATGAAAAGTTCCCAGCCTGGATAAGTGCAAAGTTCAAGTTGTGGGAAAGCTGTCCAAGGCCAGATGAAATACTAAGCACCAAACCCAGGGGCCAAATTTTCAAGCGTGCTGCACCTGATTGCAAGCAACAGAATTTCTTAACCATCAGCCATGAGCCACACTGAGTGCTGCACTCAGAAAATCTAGCTGTGTGACTGTCAGCCACAGAAAGAGATTTGATAACTGTGTACATCCATCTGCAACGCTCATGCAAGGTAGCTGGGTGACCAATAAAATCACCAGCAATTACTGTTTAAATCTAAGGGTGGTGTGTTTTCAAAGGAATCTTCAAGGCACTCAATCCTTTAAAATTAAAGTTCAGCTTTAAACAGGTTCTGAGATCACACTCCTATAAGCTGCCTTGAAAGCTCATTCACGGGGCAGTGATTGATAAGCTTCAAACACTGCTGATGAACTATGGACTGGTGTTTGACACTGCATACTCCAAAAGATTGCAATGGGAAGGTTCCTTAAAAAATAAGAACTTAAAAGCAATCACATTCAATTGAAGTAACACTGATTTGAGTGGCTATGGATCTAGCTTCCCTTAATTTAAATCACACGTAATTGCAAAAGAAAATGCTGGAAGTTTTGGGTTCCAGAGATTTGTTCTAATACTTACTGTCAATTGTTCCAATTGCTGTCAGTTACCAGCTTCCAATAGGCCTACAAACCGCCTCACCTGACTGAAGTATTTCCTTCCTCGTCTGAGTCAGAACAGTAGTTACTTCACCAGAACCAATGGAAAACGAACCTTATCCAGCTGGGTGTGAGGGGCTGGCTATAACCATCACACTCCTTGCTGCACACCTTTCATTTTCCCTAATATGCCTGCTTATGCAGTTACTCACAAACAATGGGGCCAAGTGTGTGGAACTTTTCAGAGCCACTTCAGTACTGGGTGGGTCAGATTAAGGGAGGAGGCTGTTCAGGCTCAGATTCAAGGTACAGTAGCTACAGCCTCATCTTAAGTTTGACTGTTTCAGGCTATCACTTTGTGACTCCCTCTCAGGGATGGTTAAATTATGACCTTCAAAGCTCAGAGTTGTTCTGTGTCTTTAGTGCTATGAGTACTAAGGAACCATGTATAATAATTAGGAGTGTGCACAAAACTTCAGAATGCTAAAGACAAAATACAACAGTCCAGTACATGACTGGTTAGCAGAAATTTTTTTTCTACTCAGAAGACAAACTCATATACCTCAGGCACCACCCCGCACCCCACCTTACTTGTTTATCAAGTGTGGGTGAATTGTGGTTCCTAGTCTTACACTCCTGCCCTGACAGAAAAAGCTAGTTCAAGCTTGGAAAGAGCATCTTAATTAACAGAAGGGCAAGTCAAATTCTGTTCTTCTGAGATCTATCAGTGGTTTTCAACCAGCTGTCCACACAGTGCATGTAAGATTTCCAGTGGGGTTTGTATCTCCATGTAAAACTTCTAAAGAGATCTGCAAACGAAAGTTTGAAAACCTCTGATCCCTATGAATCCTTCACTTAAAGTGAAAGAAAGGCTACAGGATTTCCTCCAAAACTGAATCAGTGCTCTGCTGTTGCCTAAGGCAGTCCATCTCCTCAAAAAGCAGAAGGCAGTGTTGAGAAGAGAGGCTTTCCTATCACTGTAGCACAGGGGTAGGCAACCCCCAGCATGTGTGCTGACAGTGGCACCTGACCTCATTCAGAGCAGCACATGGCCCCCTCCGCAGTACCACAGAAATTGCCACTCCTGCCATCAAAATCTACTCTGGGCAGCTTCCTTCCGGTGTAGCTGAGACAGGAGGGGTCCCCCCCATGCCTGTGCCTCCATGTGACACAAAAAGCTGCCTGGAGTGGTTCCTCTCAGTGTAATGCTCCCCAAAGGAGCTGCTTTGGGCAGCTTCTTTCTGCAGCATGCCTGGGAACCCCTGAAAGGAGCCACTTCTTTTTGTGGCATGCCTGGGGACTCCTGGCCCCAGGCACACCCCCAACATGAGCTATTCTGGGTGACTACTTTTCACATTGCATGTCTGGGATGTGCTCTCACTCCAGCTGCGACCGCTGCTGAATTTCCAGGCAGCTGCCACATTTTTTCAGCAGAGGGGGTCACGGGCACAAGCTGACACCTGCTGTAGCCCTTGTGAAGACAGCATGCTGTGTAGACGTTAAGTACATAGATGTGAGATATGTTACATATATTACATAACTGGCATATCTTGCATCAGTCCCTGTTGATGGCCAGGCCTAGGTGTCATAGGAGACCTAACTGAAATCAGACACACCACGCCAAAAGAATAGCATGTTCAACAGGAGCAACCATTGGCTCAGGAAGACCCTGAATCAGTAGAAGTACAGGAGTGTGCTTAACTTTAAATAGGTGAGCAGTTCCATTGCTTTTAACTGGGCTACACAGAAGTTTAAGGTTAAGCACATATGTTCTTAACTGCTTTGTTAAAATGGGTTGCAAATGTAAGTTTATTTGAATTTTACGTTTACTAATAGCTGGTCATAATACATGCAGTTTGAACTGATTCTAAAACCACAGAAGTTAATTTTAAAATGGTAAATGCCACTGCATGTAAGGCAATGGTGGGGGGAGCATAGTACCCAGTGCTTTACTAAAATTATATTACTTCTGCTGCCTTTTTCTTATCCACAAATTTAATCAAAATTGAAAAATAATTAATTGTAAGTGACATTTCCTGGTGCTTTTCCTCTGTGTTTACAAACTCTCTTCATACTAGCCCTCATTTTCCATGGGACTAAAGAGTTCTCCTTCCCAGTGGAGGAATTCATTTAAAAAAGGTACAATTCTGCATATTACTGGAGTCTCCTCACTGGTTACTTATGTTTAAGAGTTTTCTGTAGTTGAAATGCTTGCAATTAGAATGCCAAATACTACAATTAGTATTCTTTACTGTGCCATAATTTCATTTCCCTTTTCCACTCTGGTATGTATTTACCCTTCAGCTTTCCATTGTCAAAAAGGAAACCAAAATTAGCCAGGAGAAAGGCAATCTCTTTTGTCATGGGGGAGAAGGAAGATGATGAGTTGCTCAGTCAAAGCAACATCTTTTGAATTGCTGAGGTGGAACAGAGTTAACTGAAGAAGTCCTCAGCAAAAAGGGACTTTTTGTACATTATAAAATTTAGTGGTTATAAACTTGATGGAATTTCCATTTTTGGCATTTAGTCCTAGGACAGCTGATTCAAGTTTCTTCATCTTATTTTAAAGCTTGCTTTTCAATGCTTATTTAACTTTCCTTTTAACATTAGCATTTGTTGGCTATACATAAGATACTTAAGAACTGAACATTTCTTGCATTCACAAAATATATTTGCACTTGATTAGTGAACAATTCATAGTGCTGCTATAAGAAAATAAAAGTTACAAAAAATTTAAAATAATACTAAGCTTGGACTTTTTACATCTTACATTACCATTTC
This sequence comes from Podocnemis expansa, assembly GCA_007922195.1. Classification (NCBI taxonomy): domain Eukaryota; kingdom Metazoa; phylum Chordata; order Testudines; family Podocnemididae; genus Podocnemis; species Podocnemis expansa. Next base: position 15,633,103 of record ML681981.1, on the reverse strand, counting down.
TTATCTTAACAATTTCGTAAATTTGTACAAGTACAAACAAGCACAGTAGAACACTGCTAATTCACATGACTGGGAGACCCATTTAGAGTTTCTCAGCTTTGCAAATTAGTGTATGAGGGAACCCAGTGAAACACCACAAAATGCATTTCCCCCTCCAAGTTAAATGAAACTTCTGATAATTCATAACATCATGTACATGTTACAATATATATCCGAAAGAAAATGAAGTCATAACAGAACCCCCAACTAGCGCAGAGTAAATCAGAGAGCCACATTTTTAGTGAATTATAACACATAGGATTTAATGAAAGACCTGTTAGCAAGGTTCTACTGTAGTTATTTACTCAGCAAATAAGGCTCATAGCAGGACTTCACATAAAATGAAAAAAATATTCAAATATTTATGCATCAGCTTGCTACCTTTACTGAATGGTACCAGTGGACTCCAAACATTAATGTGAAAGTCGCCAATACTTTGATGATGTAAAATAAAACAATCTCACTTTGAGAAGCAGAATTTCTGTCTTTGTATGAGCTGCTAAAAAAGTTAAATGTGCATTGAATACAGCAGTCTTTTACTCTATACATCTTCTGGTTTAGGTTGATTCAGTAATTAAGTAAAAAAAACATTTTCCATATTCATGTTATCTACAGATTATGTCTATATAAAAATTGTGTGGCTATATACATTTAATATAAACACACACATTCATACTTATATACATGAACCAGTATTCAATCATTTTCCCCTCCCCACAGAAAACATGCACTGTATTAGAACCTCCTTTAAGGCCACTACAATGTATTGGTAACTTGACAAAACACGAACACTCTCTCTTGGACTGGGGCTATACTGTTCCACTTCATGATCTGTAGGCCACATATGCTGTGAAATTAGAAGATTTCAATCATTTGGATTCAGTTTGTAAAATCCTCAAGAAAATGAAACATTTAACTCCCTTATTGAAAGAATTTCCCACCCTCTCTCCCCACACTCCATTTTTAACTAATTGATTACAGCATAAGTCACCAAACTAGGTCACAAACTGTAAACACACTGTTCAGTCTTTAGTCTAAACCAACATGCATCAAAACATTCTGAAGTGTTGCATCTTTTGACTTTCTCATCTTCTCAATTGCCCTGTGCAGATCCTGCTGTTGCACTGGCCGAATTTCATCTTCATCATGGCTAAAAAAAACAGAACAGTGATTCATATATTACATAACTAAATTTAATTTACATGGTGTAAAATAATGCTCAACGATACAATGTCAGAAGCTAAAAATCATTAAATAGACAATATATGGTTACAGCAATGGATATATCAGACCTAATTAGGGGCAGGAGTGAAGCATTTACAAGAGCTATTACTTGCTGCAACATTCAAGAATTAAATAACGTAACATGGGATGAGAGTCTATGCAAGCATGAGTGTGTGCAAGTTCCTCTTTAGGTACCTTTACTATGTTCCTAGAAAAGAAGTTCTGAATTTTTGAAGACCAAAACAACTTGTTCAACAGGAATGAAACCAAACATTAATGACCTAATTCTGAACTGCTTAATATTCACCAATTTCTGGTTTTGATATTTATGGAGAATTAGGTCTCCAAGTAAACATGCCAAATTCTTTTGTGTTGCTTTGAGTAGCAAACAGTGCAATGTAACACTGAAGCTCATCTCAACTTTGAGTTTAAGAACACACACAGGTGAGCTTGAGGGGTTATGGGGCCTTTACATTAGGCTTAATGCTCTGGACGAGGTAGGGAGTGCATGACTGGAACCTAGTGAAGACATCCTGTATAGTTCAAGTAGTGACGTCTCTTTCTTGTTATTACACACAGGGAGCAATCCTGCAATTAGGCACGTAACTTTATGCACATGGAACAGTCCCATTAAAATCATGCACCATATTGTGTACCTCTCTTCCACCAGAATATTAACACTAAAATTGAAGACATTTATGCATGCAGTGACTAGTCTAAAGGGGGTTCAAATCTCAGTTTGGCAACGTAAACATAAACAAGCACCTTTCTTCATGTGTAGAATTAACATACTCCCTGACACAGAGGAGTGCTGCATCACGACACATTTCTTTCAGATCACTTCCTGAAAATCCATCTGTTTCTTTAGCAATTTGCAGGAGGTCCACATGCCTGTGCACCTATCAGAATGTAAAGAAAGAGGCATAAAAACAAGAAAGCCAGTGACTTCCTTTTCTATATTTAGCAGAATAACTTGCTACTACAGACTTACAGGCTTTAGATTTTTATCAGGTTTTGCCTTTGAGGAACTAAAAGGAAATATTAGCAAAGTATATTCACACCATAAGGCCTGGATCTGACTCATCACATTCCTTCCCATCCCGACAGCTACAACTCTATGGATCTCCCAGTACTAAAGCCATCAAACTTAACATCATCCTCAGTAAGTTTGAGCCAGAGCTTCCTCTAGGACTCCTTTTTTTGGAAACTTTTCTTTACATTTTTCATTGTTTTCATATCTCTACTGCCCCCTTATTTTTGCCACAAGGACCTTACATTCCAACTACCACCTGCAAGCAATATTGGAAGTTTATTAAACGTTTTCCTTCTTAATACTTAGCCCTTCATAGGGATCAACTCCCATCACATACCATTAACATTAACGGGATTTAAAATTAGTTTTACTTCTGAAATGCATTTGTCTTATTGCATGGAACTTAAGCTAGGATGCTTTGTAAACATAACTACAGGAGTTGCTAACGTGGTGGCCCTAAACCCTACAAGTCCCCCATGCACAGAACTCACATTATCTGAAAAGGGAGTTCCACACGTATAATTTACCAACAGTGGAAGTAAAACAGTGTAAAAATACATAGACATTCCAAGTCTTTGGTCCCTCTCTCCATAGCTCAGTCTGTGACATGAGCCCCATCCAATGTACTGAAGATACATGTGAGGCAACACCTTTTCTTTCTGATTAAACAAAGCAGGGTGTAAAAGCAAAACTGTCAGACGTTGCTACTTCCCACATCAACTAATGAGAATGTTCCACTGAGAGATTATATGATTTGCCCCAAACCACGCAGGAGATTGCCATGAAAACTAAGATTAGACCTCTAAATTCTCTAGGGACAGTTTCATCCATAATCTATTAGAAAACTCTACCTCTGAAATCTGATGACATATCCAAATGCAGAACTGTCCCAATCATGCATACAGTGCACTCAAAAGACAGTCTACTAGCACATTTCTGATAATAAGCCAAACCATGGCCAAAGATGGTTGGTTCTAAAGCATGTTTTTCAATTACCTTGAAAGTTTCCACTCAGGGTCATGATGATACACAGAAATAATTTTCTTTAACAAAATCAATTACTTACATTTTCATTTTTCAAAATCAGTTTCAAAATCGCCTCTCGCTGCTTCAGAGCCTTTAAATAAAAATGAGATTTCAGTCACTATGGACCAGGAAGTGACACTGCAATTTCTTTAGCTATTAAAATCACTCAATTGCTACTTAGAAATAGGAGATCAGTTTCCTGGCATGTATGCTATGAATAGAAATGGTGCTATTCAGCACCAAGAGACCAACTCTCCTATTTATCCATTAAGTCCAGAAAATGTATTGGTTTTCACATCATTACATTCTAGTTTAAACTGGTTCTCCTAGTGGAGCCATGTTAGTTTGAATTAACTTAATTCAAACTAATCATTATTAGTTTGAATTAATTAGTTTAAGTTAATTCAAAGCAACCATTTAAGTGTAAACATAGCTCTCAGATTAATGGGTAAGTTTGAGGATGTGAGTACATAACTGTTCTCTTGACCCGGACCATCTGGTGAAAGCAACCAAGTTGAAGGAGTCAAACAATGTGAGTGCAAGAGCATTATTTATTTCACTAGCAGGAACAGTAAGCATACTGTGGAATTTGAGTGTGTGCACATACCTCCAGGTGGCTGAATAGCTGCCAAGTCTAAATACGATGTATGCATAGTCTGATCCATTTTGACAGATCTTGACCTAAGATATGCTGATCCCTCATTTTACAATCAAAGATAACAGCCAACAATTTAAAGAAACTGAACAGAAGCTATATACATTTGCATTTGGGGCATCAATGCACTTAGTGACTGGGCAGGCAGCTAGCTGCTCTTCCCTTGGTGTGGATGGGCAGAATGGAAAGTATGGATCAGCTCCATTCAACAAGATGAGTGCAGAAAATGGGTTTGGAAGTCACTGGTGGGACAACGAATTGGTTCCAGCTGAAATATGTTCATCTTGAATATCTCATGGGAAATTTCACCCTAAAAACCAAAATGATCTATACTTCTGAAAAACTGAAAACAAACCTTAATTAACACACCCTAGTTCTGTTTGCCTAGCCAGTGAAGACATAGGTCTCTTGTTTGGTAGGGCACCTACCTGTTCCTAATTTACTAGGCAAACGACACAACCATTTTTGATAATTTGCTATGACTTACTGGTTGGTTAATGTGAAACCTTGTTGGCATTCTTCTCATAATGGCAGAATCAAGATCCTGAGGGCGATTGGTAGCTCCCATCACTATCACCTTAATACAGACAAACAGAGTAAAAGAGCCGAGGGAAATAGTTATTGCAAGAATCATCATAATGGGGGTTCCCAAAGCACACAAGGCCGAACTGGGTGGCTGTTCTACACATCATCAAGCAAATCAGACTACAGAGAAGTTATGTCAGGCTTTCTGAGGATGCTTAAATCCTGCTGAAAAGGGCCAGAAATACTAGGAAGCTACTTTAAAACAGAAGGAAGGGGATTAGTGAGTTCAAACTTCTCATCTCTAGTTTGCAAATTCAATCCAAATCAACAGGCAGAGTGTAACAGTGTTTTGTCACTAGCATTTAGTAGTCTTCTTGAAGAAGTTCCTTCCAGTATATGCAGTGGGGAGGCATTTTGGTAGTGTAGCATTTTTAATATGTAAATAAAAAGCAAATGATTTCAAGACTACCAACCTGGCTTTTTTCCACAAGCACTATAAATTCACTAAAAAGATTTGATTTTTAAAAAACAAACACCTTAAAGCCAAAACATACTAACTACTTTGGAATTATTAACTAATCTATAGCTACAAAAGGCTTTATAGAGGTTTCATATAATTTATACAAATGTGTCATTTTTATAATCCATATTCACTGCAGTAACAGTATTTCCACCACTGGACAAACCTTAACTGTCATTTTAAGAGTAAATTTACCTATAAACACACATCTCATTTTTTTCATTTGTTACAGTAAATCATGTCCACACAAATACTTGGTCATGAAAAACATGAATGTCAAAGAAATTAGTCCCATCTTATTTTAGACTCTTAAAAGCCTACCATTCTTATTGCTCTGATTTTGGATCTTTGCCACCCAGAACTGGCCATGGCAAATTGAGCACTATGCACCAAAACTATGTTGCATTCATGGATTAGAGCAATGCTGCCATCTTGAGGTAGACAATTGTGTTGCAGTTATTAGACAGAAAGATAGCAAGCAGACTTTTAAAAAAGTATTTTATATTCAACAATATATTCTGAACAAAAGGTCCATTTAATTTTTCTAAACAGTAAGGAAGTACAACGTAGGAAGAACTTCAGCATGATATTGAAAGGACATGTCCAATAACTCCCAAAAATATTTTAGATATCTTTTCATAACAGATTCCTGAAGCTCTCCAGCCAGGTTTTTTGCACTACATTTTACTCTACTGAATCTCTCCCACTATGCCAAGAAGCATGAGTAAGGGACCAGAATGATTTCTTTAGACTCAACACACAGGATTCAGTAGCATAAGGACAAGATCATATATATCTTTTACTAAAGGAAAGGAATGCTTCATTTGAGTGTTTCCAACAAATTTTCAAGATGTTTAAAGAAGCATCTTGTTAAAGAAGGAGAAGGACTCAGTCTGTACTAAGGCTGAGTAACCTATTACTCCCCTAACATCGTTTTGTATGACATAGCAATTAGCACTAAAATATTATTGACACATTGGACAGAGCAAATGGTCAACAGTTTAATATTTGTACTTATCTTATGCATCTTTGCACTACAGGGTGAAACTGTTGCTGTTACAGTGACCTGATCCCATGACTTACCCTTCCCTGCAGATATTTTCCTCCCACTCTGTAAGTTCCCCATCTTCAAAGTGTCTGACAAAGTGGGATTTTCTCCCACAAAAGCTCATGTGATAAATAAATGTGTTAGTCTTTTAAGTGCCCCAGGACTCCTTGCTTGTTTTGCTGAACTAGACTAACACGGCTACAGCTTTGGAACCTGGAAACTAGGTTAGAGAATTGCAGTCTCACAAATACTCTTTACAAGCAGCATCCATTCCCTCTCCAATTTGTTCCTTCTACCAGAAGTCAGATAAGAAAGGAGGGATTGGATAAATGAGACACAATTCATGTTCTGTTAAAATAATCTGCTTCCTGTACTTTCAAGTTCAGCTCAGTAAGCAGAAGAATTATGTTTCAGTGGGGAGAAGCAGTTGGGCTGGTGCAGGGAGGATGTTTAGGCTTTTCTATAATAATATATTATAGAGATTAATATTCATATCCTTCAGTAAGTCTCTAAGATTTAGGAGCCATACCAGTAAATTTAAGAAGAAACTGGAGTTATTGTCTCAGCAATCAGATAGGCCAAGAGTGGTCTGTATTCGACTTAACCATTACATTTAGCCTGAAATAACTGTTCATGTGATTTTGTTTCAAGTGATAAAAGTTGCATAGTTAGTCATGTCAAATCTTGTTGTTGAAACACTTCTGAAAACACTTTTTTTAAAAATTGTCTGTGATTTACTATTGTCCACAGTAACACGAATGAACAAACAATTAACAGAGGGTTCTTGTTCTCACATATTCTGCTATCCAGCAACAAAACAGCGAAATTTCTCTGGCAGCCACTATGTTCAATAGTTTATCTTTGGATACCTCCTAAATGCAGAAAATAGATCTTAAATTTCTCTATGAAAATTATGGGTGTTTTCATCTTATTCTTTTAACTTACTTGGCAGTTACAGTCAGTGTCCAGACCATCCCACAAACTCATAAACTGAGCTTTCATCATAGCTGTAGCTTCATGATCAGAACTTGAACGACTCCGTAGGAAGGAATCTAAATGAAAGAGTCAATGAGCATTTTTTGCCTTCAGGTTCAACCCCAGCAGCTGTATGCTATTATATTTCTCAAGGACAAATTTATAAGACTAATCACAAAAGAAGAATAATTTGGAGACCAAGGAAATGCTGAATATCACTGAAATTTTAGTTAGATCATCTGTTACATTACCTAAGCACTATGGGAAGGATATCAAATATAATCATATGAAATTGTCTCAGCTTTTGTAAAATAATCGCAAAATGCTGCAGAAATCCTAGAAGAGAAAAATGTGAATTTTCCAATTATGTATATTGCTAGCACTTCCTATACATAATTATCATCTTCAGCCGTTCTTAATTTTCCATTTCTAGATAAATAAAAATGAATTTTTATCCTTGCTCCTTAGGCAGACTACCAGAATGCTGCCCTGAAAATGACAAAGTTGGAAGCTATCAAAGGAAACTGTTACAGCATAGTTGCATGTTTAATGTAAATGACCCATCTCATTTTTCTTGCAGAGCTCTAATTCTGCTAATCATCTCCAGAAGTATATACTGCTGTTAAAAGGCTTCTGAGAGCACTTCCAGAAGGAAACTAGAATGTTTTTGGGAAAAGGCCTTCACCATAAATGAGTCATTGGAAAGAAGTGGAAGTTTCACTACACGTTTCACAGTGAATTTTTGTTTCTCCGTATCCCATGTGTCAGCTTAAGAAGTCCTTGGTGTACAAGAGAATGACCAATTTTAACATAAGCATTCTAGTTTCTTCACTTTGGTATGGTTTTATGGTTTTGAAGTTAAAAAGACAAATCCTCAAATTCCTAGTAAACAGCAACTCTTCTTTCTTCCTAATCCGTAGGTAGATTTCTTTTTGTTTTATAATGTTCTATTTCCCTTCCCATTCTCCCTTCTAGTGTTAAATCTTTTAACGTTATTTTTATTGCTTTGTATAAACAAACAAAAATACAAGCACCAAGATGGAAATAGCACTTAAGTAACAAAATTCAACGTTCAATATTTACATACCTGGAACAAACCAAACCATAAAACACAAAAACTGAACCAGTATAGGTCATGTAGAGCATCAGGGGACTGAACAGGTAAATGACAACATAACATGAAAGTATTGGGGACTAATAAAACAAAGAGTTTGGTGGTACTTTTGAAAACTAACAAATTTATTGCACGGGTTTCGTGCAAGAAAATCCCACTTCATCAGATGCTTTGAATATGGGGAACTTACAGAATGGGAAGAAAATAAATGTAGAAAAGTATAAGTCATAAGCTAAGTCTACAACAGGCAAAATTGGTTCAAACTAACCTCACGCTTCTAGGTTCGAACTAAGCATTAGTCCAGCTCTTGGCCGGACTTAGTCCAAACTTACATTTGAACTAAGGCAGTTAGTTTGAACTAAGTGCCTGTACTAACTAGTTCAAATGAAGCATTCCTTGGTTCGAACTAAAATTTTTTAGTTAGAACTACGGAAAGCCTAGTGTGGCCATGGGCTAAATTAGCCCAGACTAAGCCTCCTTTGTCTGGACTAATTTGCCAATGTAGACTCATGGACTCTAAGGTCAGAAGGGACCAATATGATCATCTAGTCTGACCTCCTGCATAGTACAGGCCACAAAACCTCACCAATCCACTCCTACAATGAACCTCAAACCCATAACTGAGCTATTAAAGTCCTCAGATCATGATTTATAGACTTTAATACAGAGAATCAACCGGCAAGTAAGCCATGCCCAATGCTACAGAGGAAGGCAAAAAAAAAAACCCCAGCACCCAAGCCAATCTGCCCTGGGGGGGGGGGGGGGGGGAATTCATTCCCAACCCCAAATATGGCAATCAGACAGAACCCTGAGCATGAGGGCAAGTCCACAACAGCCAGTCAAGAAGAACTTCTCTGTAATAACTCAGAACCCACTCGATCTAATGCCCCTTCCCAGGTCACTATCATACCCATCACCAGTAGTAAAAGACAGACAATGGCCAAGCTACACTGTCCATCATATCATTCCCTCCATAAACTTATCAAGCTTGGTTCTGAAGGTACCTAAGGTTTTTGCCCCCACCACTTTCCTTGGTAGACTATTCCAGAACTTTACTCCTCTGATGGTTAGGAATCTGTGTCTAATTTCAAGCCTAAATTTTCTGAAGGACAGTTTGTATCCATTTGTTCTTGTGTCCACAATGGCGCTGTATTCAAATAATTCCTCTCTCTCCCTTGTATTTATCCCTCTAATGTATTTATAAAGAGTAATCATATCTCCTCTCAGCCTTCTTTTGAGAAGACTAAACAAACCAAGCTCTTTATGTCGTCTCTCATAGGGAAGATTTTCCATTCACAAATCATCTTTGTAGCCCTTCTTTGCACCTGTTCTAGTCTGACTTCATCTTTCTTAAACATGGGTGACCAGAACTGTATACAATACTCCAAGTGAGGTCGCACCAGCGCCTTGTATAACAGTACTAACACCTCTCTATCTCTAGTGGAAATACCCCTTCTGATGCACCCTAAGACCACATTAACTTTTTTCACTGCCACATCGCATTGGCCAAAGGGACCTGATCCCATACTTAGTTGCCAAAAAGGATCTTGTGTGACAAGAGAAGCTGTTTTTCCCCACACAGATTGAAATGATTAGCCTATTTATTCAAGCAAAGAGCGAGAGACAGATCTTGAAGAACAAAAGGCTTCTAAATTAATCTAGGGCAGATATTCATTTTGACTATTTCCAGTCTCCCAAGTTCTCCTTGGAAATTTCTTTTAATATGTAGTCCATATTTATAGAAGCAATTTTGGGACAATCAGAACTAATCTTAATATGCAAGTTATTTCTTTTCACATTATAAATGGAAAATGCTGCAACTGAGAAGAATCTGGTCTTTGGGATACATCCATTGCTTTTGATTTATTCTAGTTAATGTGAAAACCAAAAGGTGTCTCCAAAAAACTACATTCAGTAATAATGGGATTGATGAGGAGGGACTCTTCTATAGGACAAAAATATCATCAGCATATAAATTTGTATTCTTCCAGTTTATATTCACACCTTCCACAGCTGAGTACTGATGAATGCACAATGCCAGTGGTTCAAGAGAGAGATTAAAAAAGAGAAGTGAGAGAGGGGACAGTCCTGTTACATGTCTTTCTATTTGAAATGTGAGAGAAGTATTTCCACTAGTGAAGCAAGGGAGAACTGTACAATACAACTGATCCAATTTGGGAACACTGGGTCAATCTGACTTTTTTTTAGTACAGCCTTACATAACGCCACCCAATCCGATCACAGGCACTCTCCATCTAGCGATATGACTGTGAAGGGAACATTTGAGTTTACTGGATCAAGTGACTGACTTTTCTTGCTTTATCTGTAGCCAATCTTTCTTTAACAAAATCAACCAGATCTGCACATATAATTGATGGTATATTGGTTTTGTGTCAGTAAAATGTTTGCATTTATGTTCAACAGAGATGAGGATGCTACCACATAGAATTAGAGAGTTGGAAGGGACCTGATGAGGTCACCTAGTCCACCCCCCTGCTAAAAGCAGGTCCGCTCCCACTAAATCATCCCAGCCAGGGTTTTGTCTAACCGAGCCTCAAATGTTTCCAAAGATGGAGATTCCACCATCTCCCTAGGTAACCCATTCCAATGCTTCACCACACTCCTAGTGAGACAGTTTTTCCTTACACTCAACCTTGACCGCTCCAGCTGCAACATGAAGCCATTGCTCCTTGTTCTGTCCTCTGTTACCACTGAGAACAGCCGAGCTCTCTCCTCTTTGGAGCATCCCTTCAAGTAGCTGAAGGTTGCTATCAAATCCCCCCTCAGTCTTCTCTTCTGCAGACTAAATAAGCCTAGTTCCTTCAGTCTCTCCTTGTGCGTCATGTGCCCCAACCCCCTAATCATTTTCGTTGCCCTCCACTGGACTTTCTAATTTGTCCACATCCTTTCTATAGTGCAGGGCCCAAAACTGGACACTATTCCAGATGTGGCCTCACCAGTGCTGAACAGAGGGGAATAATCACATCCCTCGATCTGCTGGTAACACTCCTACTGATGTAGCCCAGTATGCCATTGGCCTTTTTGGCTACAAGAGCACACTGTTGACTCGTATCCAGCTTCCCATCCACCATAACCACAGTTGCCACCATCTTTATTGTTCTTCAACATTAAGGTAATTAAAGCAGTTCTCACATCACAAGACACTATTCCTTTTTGGCATATTTCAGAGAAGACATTTGAAAGATCGAAGAAAGGTGATTAAAAACAATTTTGTAGACATATGCAGGAAGTCATCCATCACAGGTGCCTTGCTGGAATTTGCACTTTTATAGCTAGTTTGATCTTGTGTGCTCTGAAAGTTTTGCCCACTAACAACATTTGTTTGGAAATTAGGGTGTTAAAAGGTAGGCCTTCAACAAAACTATCAAATTTATTAGTCACATTGGTTATCTGGCTTATATGAAGCTTCATATAAGTAATAAATTTAAGCAATTCTAGCTATTTGTTCAAGGATAGCACTCCTGTCTTCTTGTATTAAGGAAGAAATACTGTGGCTGGCCAGTTCCATTGTAAATTCTGACAACTAGCTTACCAGTTTTATTTCTGTATTCAGAATATCTTTCTTTGAGCTTGCTCAGTATAAATGCCACTTGGCTAGATAAGCATTCATCGTATTAGTATTTGGTGTTGATTAGAGAACATAGAAGGTTTTCATTATTTGGGTCAATATTATGTGTTCTCTGCAACTCATCTATTTCCTGAGCCAGAGAGTCTAATACAGGCTCGTCCAACATGCGGCCCAGGACACCAGAATCCAGCCCGCCAAGGGCTTTTAACCAGCCCACTGAGTGCTGCCCCAAGAGCTGGGAGCTGGGGCTGGCAAGGGCTATCTGAAATACTCTGTGTTGCTACATCAAGTGTGCGGGCAGACACTGACAATTTGTGCAAGCAAAGGCAATGCTAAATATCACACTAATCATTATAATAATAAACTAAAGTTTATTAATAAAGCTCAATTTGTATGTCTTATCTATAAAAATTTTTCTCCCCCCCCCCCCCCCCCGTTGAGAAAAGAATTAATATGTGGCCCCTCACCCAAAAAGGTTGGACACCCCTAGTCTAATAACTTGAATTTCTCTCTCCTTTTAGGAGTCATACTTTATGCAAAAACAAGGAGTATGGTAGCACTTTTAAAGACTGTTTGCCACATAACCTTTTGTGGGAGAGAATCCCACTTCGTCAGACGCTTGAAGATGAGGAACTTACCAAAGTCAAGTAAGGTAAGTTCCCCATCTTCAAGTGTCTGATGAAGTGGGATTGTTTCCTGCTAAATCTAAAGGCTGCTAAATCCACAGTGAAAGTTGACGGGTACTTGATGCTGTATCAACAGTGGTCCCCCTCAGGATTCACTTAATGCCACTGAATGCAACTTTCTTTTTGTTAAGATCAGCCAAGGGCTAATTTCATGTCCCTGATATATATAAGGTTTTAGCTTTTCTCCGGCATTGATTACTTTAACCTTGAAAATCAGCAGCTTGAAGATGGTGGGTATGGGCTTGTCAGACTTCCACCTTCTAGTACCAGACATCTGATGGGCCCTTTCAATAACACTGGAAGCTAGGAGTGGATGATGATTATGTCCATGCAACATAAAAACCGAGAAGGTTAAGTGAGATGAATTAGCCTGATAGGCTGCACCTGGGGAAGAGCCTGGACTTGAAAGACTGACTGATGATGGAGCTCAGCTGAGAAGGAGCAGGTGGTGCTGGTAAGAACCCAGGAAGCTGGCAGCAGAAAAAAGCCCCATAAGACATGAAGTGTGTTTGGAACTGTGGAGTTAGAGAGTCTGCAGTTCCTTCTACAGAGGAGGGAGTTTGGACTGGTAAATCCAGACAGCAAGAGAGCCAGAAGATGAGTGAAGCAATAGGAAGAAGTCCAAGAAAAAAGCAACAGGGAAATAGCAGTAAGACTATAGTTGCTGGACAGAGTCTTGGGACTAGAACCTTGAGTAATGTGCAGGCTTGGGTTTCCCTGCCATTCATGCAGAACCTAACTATGGATTGGAAAGCCACCCGATCCACTAGGACTGATACCCTGGAAGGGGAGGAGCACATAGTAACCTGGCCAGGTGACTAAGCCATGAAGAGGGAGCACCTGTGTTGCAGAAAAGACTGCAAGAGGAGACACACAGTGTGAGGGGGCATCACATGTGAATGGAGCAAATCTCCAGAACAGCCAGGAAGCAGCACCCTAATGGTGAGTGAACTGTGTTTCAGGGGCCAATTTAAATATGGCATGGAGTAACTTCTGAAGAAAACTAATACTATCCACCCCCAATAGGCTCTCAGGAACCCACAAGATGTGAAGGTTGTTTCTTTGAAATTTGTTTTGCATCTTCCCATTTGTCTAGCTTAAGGTTTAAGGAGGCAATTTCTTCTGGGATTTCAGCAAGTTCAATGGCTGTCTCTTGTAGCTCACTTTCTGAGAAAGCCATTTGAGATTTTACATCACATACCTCTTTAAAAAGTCCACAAATATCTACTGAGAATGAATCCAGCCTGTCTAAGAGTTTTTTCTGGCTTTGGGCTATATTTTCCTGTGGTTCCCCCTTCAGCTGCTTAGGTGATTCAGGATTAGATCTTTTGCTGCCTTTCATTTTTCATTGGAAGCCATATTTAACAACTAAAATGTTTTATGCAGGGAATTAATTTACATTTTTTATGACCAACTTATTCCCAATTTGCTAGCAATGTAATTATTAGAGAAACTGATACATGTGGCAATCCAGGACAAGTAGCCATTTTCTTTGCAGCTACCGTGTGACTGGTTTGCTGATTGCAACTACCCATTTCTTTGCAATATTCTAATTCTGTACCCTTACCTTCCTCAACATTCTCTCAGCACAAGGGCAGGTTTTATCCACCCAGGTCTTCCAGTGATAATTATTTATTTCAGGAAAGCCTTTTCTTTTCTTAATGGAGGTTTGCTAAAAAAATCAACTCAACTCCCTGGAGAAAAAACAGTAATAATCTACCCCACTGACATGCCTAGAAGGGACATACGAAAACTGAGAACTTGAGTTTACGGTTATTCCTCCAATAACTAATCCCAGGTGTAAATTCATAAGCATTAACTATGAACTCAAAGCTTTTAAAGAAAGGTTCATTTTAAAAATATTGTATAGGAATAACTATTTAAAATATAACTCTTATTGGACTTCTGCAATATGACATGCTACTTTGAAGAACATAGGTAGCAACAGTATTTATGCTAGTAAGTCTTGTTTCGTTACCATTTTTTGTATGCTAAATAGGTTTTCTGAGAATTGGTGGTATACACATCAATTTTCACTTAAAATTTAATCTCTTTTCTATTACTATAAGAAAAAAGCATACATGTTACCTATTTCATCAATAAAAATGATGGAAGGCTGGAGCTTTATAGCAAGGGAGAAGACAGCAGCAGCAAGTTTCTGAGACTCCCCATACCATTTATCAGTCAGCGTTGAAGGCTGGAGATTAATAAATCGACAACCTGCTTCCTTTGCTGTAGCTTTGGCAATCAGAGTTTTGCCACAACCTGGAGGGCCATAGAGAAGTACTCCTGAAAAGTAAGTGTTCAGATTTTAGAGTCACTGCAAAGATGACATACTTGAGTGCAACTAGCATAGCAGTGTATTAAGTCATATTATAGCGAGATTTCCTTAAGGCTGGCATCCAATTGTCTCTGTTAACACCAATTCAACTGAATTCAGTGTACTCGATTGCACTGCAATTATTTTGTTGCCTTAATATAAAAAACCCCTTCAAATTACTCGACTGGCTTACCTGCTAGCAAAGAGTCAATGCATAACAGCTCATTAACACTTAAAAATGAGAATCAAACTTTGCACCTATTACAGTTGCAAGTAACAGTCAAGATTATGCTGACTCGAAGCTAGTGGGGAGGTGGGGGAAGAGATGGGAATCTTTCTGTTTAGTTATTTGGGGGCACTTATACTAGGGCTTTGTCTATAGTAACTCTACCTTCCTGAAAAGGTTTATGAAAAGAAATTACTAATGAAGCAGGGAAATCCATATAAACTTTTCTAAAAAAAGGATTTTCCCCAAACAGCAGTGCTGCTTAGAAACATATAATCTCATTTTCTAAAATTAGTCATTCAGACAATTTTACAGTTTCCTGTAGTGAATAGGTTTTTTTTCCTTATTTAGTTAGGCTTAAATGGATATTCTCTATAAACACAGCTGCAGAAGCTGATGAGTGAGTTTTTTCTTAATTTAAATGTTTGTGGCTTTCTACATCTACAGAGGGGTAATTACTTGACATGCATCTCTCATCTTCATGACTGATAAAATTGAGGGGCTTGGTCTGTTTGGTAGGTCTATATAAATAGCTCCTTCTTCATCTTATTAAGGCATATGACAGAACACAAATTTAAGCCCAGATGAATTCCTAACAAGCTAACAATATTTTTCTATAAAAACTGGAACTTTATTTCTAAACAAAACAGAACTGAGCATTTTAAGGGGATAATTAATAAAGACAAAGTAATTATACAAAGAAGGTTTTTCCATAAAACAGAGAAAAGCTGCAAGAGATCTTCTCACAGAAAAGAGCCTTATATTTTTATTCTCCTGTCTATTACCTATGTCCAAATTTTGCTCTTATGTAAGAGTACAAAATAATTGTGACTAAGGATGTAAGTGGAGATACTTCAACTTTAAAACAATATAAATGAGAGCAGATTTATCTCTTCTCTTGAGTTCACTGCCAACTCACTGTTTTTCTGTCTAAAAGCCAGAAAAGGATGAATGAATGGCCTACATCAGTAGTTCTCAACCATTTTTGGCTCCAAGGTCACAGACATTTTCACAACCCTGAAGAGCCGCAACACTCCACCAACAGCTTCCTATTCATCACGCTCACCCCCCACCCCCAGTCAAACAGAAGGAGTTTAGCAACAAAGTTGACTCCTTACTGATCTCCTGTCCTCCCTAGCAATGGCAGGCAAACTGAATGCATCCTGCAATCCCATGTACTTCACCTACGTCCCTTGGCAGTGGCTCCCTTCTTCAGTGGAGGGAACTCTCCCTCTGACTCCAACAGAGGCCCCAGCATCTAGGAACCCTGGCTGAGCACTTTGCTTTCTGCTGGGGCTATGGAGGGGGGCACCAATCTCTCTGGCCCCAACAGGGACCCCAGCACCTATGGACCCAGGCCAAGTGCTTTGCTGCACTCCTCCCCTGTAGCTGGGGTAGAGGTGGGGGGTAGTGCTGATGTGTCATCCCCCTGGCTGCAGCAAGCAGCCCGCACTAGTCTGGTAGCTCTACAGCAACCAGCTTTGCCTGGGTCCTTAGGAAAGGGCTCTCTTCTGCAGCCAGCAGCAGGGGACTGGAGGACCACTTTAAAAGACCCTGGGGGGGGGGGTCACATTTGTCCCATAGCCCATAGGTTGGGAACTACTAGTCTACGTAACAAGCAAGAAGCCCTATAGCACTTTTAGTCTAACAAATTTATTTATCGCATGAGCTTTCATGAGAGAAAATCCCACTTCATCAGACACTTTGAAGCAAAGTATCTGAGGAAGTGGGATTTTCTCTCATGAAAGCTCATGCGATAAATAAATTTTAGACTACAAGTGCCAGAGTACTCCTTGTGGTTTTCTCCCCCCTCCCCCGAACTAAACTAACACAGCTACCTCTTTGGAAGTAGTCTACATAGTCACACTTGCATTCCCTTATTGCCTGGATTACTGGATATCTGGGTTCAGAATAGCTGAAAGGAAGCTGCAAAATTAGCTTGCAGTAAGTGTTCATGTTTGCAGCTTTTATTTTTAATCAGTGCCCTGGTACTGTTTTCAAAGCGTGGAAACATCTCCTAGCATACAGCATGGATCTATTTCTGATCTTGGCAGAAGAACAAAACTAAATATAAAAAGGAAACAAATTTAGAATTAATGCCCAAGTTGGATGTCACTTGGAAATGTGTGTTTGGATTAGTAGAACATGCACGGGTAAAATGTGTATAAAAATTGACATTATATAGTTACAGAAGACTGAAGTAGTGCAAAGATCTTAGCTCTTCGTTAATTTTAGCTCATCTCAAACAGTCTCTCAAGACAATGAGCAAAGCTGTGATTCTATAAAGTCAATCTTTATAATTAAGATGACAGAAAAATACCACTCCAAGGAGCTATACTTTAAATATTATAGGTGGCTTTTGACCCTTCTGCTTAACACAAGGCTCACTACTGCCAATACCCTATGTGTCTGGAACGCGCATCTTGAAAACAAACATGTTTTTATCCATGTAGTCATTACAATCTTTTCAGTAAAAGAAACCAAACACAAGCTGTATCTAGGATGCTTTCTCCTTACCTTTGGGTGGCTGCAAGAGTCTGGAATTCTCAAACAAATGTTTCTTCTTGATGGGTAAAATGACTGTGTCCTTCAGATCTGTAATGACATCATCTAAACCTGCAATATCACTCCAGGTTACCTGATGTACAAACACAGTATTGAAAGTTAAAGACTGTATCATAACCATGGCTAGCAAATATTACCCTGACTGTTAGAGAACCTCCAAGGAATGATTCCAGACCTTTTTATTTATTTATTTTTTAAAATAAGTTTACAAAGTCAAACAATCCAGAGTGAATGCAGATTCCTCTCTCTGATGCAGTTGAAATGATTCCCTGGTTTAAAAAAAAAAAAAATTTTTCGTATGTATTCATTCCAATGATGAGCTTTGCAAGTTTTGAGGTTCCACAATTGAAAATATAACTCCTAATTGTAGGCTTTTTTTTCATCTGCTAATGATACTACTAAGATCTCCCATTATGAAGTGTTGCGCTTTGTTTTACACACAAAGTACCATTTTTATTACAGGAATAATAGAGAAAAATGAGAAGTGAATATAGCTTCTTACATGCATACTAAGAGGGTCTACCAGATGTGCAGCAATGCTCATTTCATATTCAGTAAGCTTGACATTTTTCACTCCAATCTGCTTCATTAGCTTTTCTGCCTAGAAAGCGAGAACAGCCAGGAACATTAGAAAAAAACAATGGCCAGTTTAAAATTGATTTCTAAAAAGTTGCTATCTTCGTTTGGAAAACTGGAGCTAGAAATGTGATAGGCATCTGTTTCAATGAAGCTTGAGTCCTTTGCAGTAAAAAGGCACTACTAGCTAGCCCACACAGAGCTAAATTCATGGTCTATTTCTGATAAGCAACGTTAAATTACGTACCACATACAAGTGCCAGTCACAGCAGGGACATCAAGGATTGAAACGGCATCAAGATTGTCCATCCTGCTGCCTATCATGCCGTGCAGTGCTAGGGAACATTGGCAGGTGGTGTAGACAAAGCACAAGCTACCTACCACTACCTGTGCAAGGAGCTGAATACCTTACCTTCCAGTACTGATAGACAGTGAGGGATATACAATGACCATATACAGCTTCTACAATACTTGGAGAGAACCTGAGAGTTTTAAAGGAATATTTTAAAACTTATTCATATGCACATATTATACATAATGCTGCAAGTATAAAGGATATGTAAATAGAGCAGTGCACACTTTTTGATGGAAATGACTGGAGTTTCTGGAAATCCCTTACAAGAGGATAGCTACACAGTCAGAAAGCAAATACTTAGATCAAACCAACCCACACAGCTTGGAGAGCATTTTTCTGCATTGTTTGCTGTTTAAAAAAAAAAAAGGTGTTAACACTCGCACAATTATCAGCTGAGTCAAAATACTTTTCCTCTAAAACTTGTTAGTGCAGACGTAATCTTTGAAGATCCCTTCTTTCCCTCTATGATGAATGACTTCTTTATCCAGTTAGTGCCACCATGTTGTTAAATGACATCAAAAAACAGATCACAAGGCTTGGAAGGTGAATTTTAGCATTAAGGCTGGAATATCAGCTGAGGTATACAGCACAATTTTGGCCTCCAGCTAGATCACCACAGAAAATTATTTCATTACATTTCACAAACTGAGTAGGATCAGATTTGGCCAGCTGTTATACAATAAACCTCAAAAGGAAGCCTAGAGTGAGGGCACTAACCACTCTGTCTGTATAAATGCACTGCCCCAGAATAGCAATATTAAGAACTTTGCATTAAAGATTCAGTCTCTTAAATGATGATGGTCCAAATGACCTAACAAAGAGCCTTGAAGGCAGAGCCAGACCAAGGCCTGAGGCTGCCCACCCTTGTGCCATGCTTCCCCCCACCCCCCCAACTGCCCTGATGCCCTGCCTGGGGGCACCTGCTCACCCCCAATGCTGGGGGATGTGGTCATGGACTCCAGGGTCATGGCTGGTGCTGCAGAGGAGTTATAGAGGGCTGTGGCCAGGCAGCACTGCTGTTGGGTTGGGCCACAGCCAGCACTGTTATGGGGGGGACAGCAGGGAGTGGATGTGTATGAACCCACAGGGGGCTGCAGGCAGTGCTGTTGTGAGGTGTTGGGTGGGGGTGGAGGCCAGAGCTGCTCACCTATGGAGAGGCCCCAAAGGCTGGTGCAGGAGGCAGGCCAGTGGCTGCTGCACTTCTGCCCCACCCTGGGCTGCCTCATCTGGAGCAGACCAGCCAACCCAGGGGCAGGGCAGGTAGGCCGCTGAAAGTGACTAGCGGCAGCCAGCCACTGAGGTCAGGGCCAGACTTTTGGGGGGCCCACTTTAGGCTGGGGCCAGGGGCTGTAGTCCTACAGACCCTGCATTAATTTAGCCTTCTGTGAAAGGAGTTAACTCTAATTAGTCTGGCCCAGATGCTGGAGTAAAGATACTCCATTTACCTAGACGTCTTTTGCATGAAAGGCAAGACCCTAAAATTTCAATTGGATATGCCAGTTGTTCATGAACAGTCTTAAACCAGGCTTGAAAAATTCATACCATCTGTCAAAAAAATAAACATTAGATAGATGCAAAAGACATAAGAGGGAGGGAATTAAATGGTTAAGTCCAGGGACAACACCTTGGAGAGAAACCCAAACCTACTGCTTCCCAGGGCATGGAGCTGCTACTAGGGTGCTAACCACAGATCCTGCTTGAGGACCATCAGCATCTGGCTAGGAGGTGACTTGGAAATTAGAACTGCAGTCTCTCTAGCTACTTTAAGACAGAAACGTTCTGTCTCTTCCCTCCTGTCCAGATCATCTTTGCTACTGTAGAGAATCACAGAAACATAGGGCTGGAAAGAACTTAAAAAGTCTTTGATTCCAACCCACTGAGCTGTGGAAGAACCAAACAAACCTAGACCATGCTTGACAGCTTTCCAATCTGCTCTAAAAACCCTCCAATAATTGGGATACCACAGCTTCCTTTGGAAGCCTATTCTAGACCTTAACTAACCTTTTGGTTAGCAAGGTTTTCCTAACATCAAACCTAGATCTCCCTAAATGAACTACTTTGCACTCAGTTACTGAATTTCATTTTGATTTCAGAACAATTCTCCAATTTGTCCAGCTCTTTTTTTGAATTCTAATCCTGTCCTCCCAGTACTTGCAGCTCCTCCTAGCTTGGTGTCATCTGCAAATTTTATAAGCATACTCTATTAAATTACCCAACTCACTAACAGAAAGGTAGACTGGTGACAGAGGCAGAACTGACACCGTGAGATACTAGAAACACCACCTCAGTTTGACAGCAAAACCACTGACAAATCCTTTAAGTATTGTCTTTCAATCAGTTGCGTACTCACATCAAAATTTAGACCACCATTCCCTAGCTTTCTTTTGAGAATATTATGGGGTGTGCGCCAAAAGCCTTATTAAAATCAAGATATCATACACAGCTTCCTTCCTATCCACCACATCAATAAGCCTGTCAGTAAAATAAGGTTAGTTTGGCATGATTTATTCTTGACAAATCCATGCTAGTTACTCCTTAACCCTTTTATCCTCTAGGTGCTTACAAGCTGTTTGTAGTATCGTCCAGGTGTTAAAGTATGGCTGATCTGTCATTCCTTGAGCCACCTTTGTTCCCCTTTTCAAAAGACAGACGCAGTCTCACTTTCTCTAGTCCTGTATTCAGTCCCCCTTCTTGTTAACATTGTTTGTGTTGAGTGTCTGCTCACTAAATTAAAACTTTTAGTGAAGAATAAAGCAAAATAGGCATTAAACACGTCAGCTCCTCTTTCCTTAAAGTAGAGGACTTGCACTTTCTTTCTCCAATGTATTAAAAGAACCTGCTTGTATTGCCTTATGTCCTTTGATAGGTGAAATTCATTGTGTCATAGCCTTTCTGATTTTACTCCTACATGCTTGTGCTGTTTGTCTGCACTCCTCTTTGGAATTCATCCATGTTTCCACCTTGTATAGGTTCTTTCTGATTTTCAAAACATTAAAGAACTCCTACTAGGAACAACAGTAAGAGGCTAGTATGGCTCTATCTCCAGCTCCCAAGTT
Organism: Podocnemis expansa; assembly: GCA_007922195.1. Classification (NCBI taxonomy): domain Eukaryota; kingdom Metazoa; phylum Chordata; order Testudines; family Podocnemididae; genus Podocnemis; species Podocnemis expansa. The sequence goes on along the minus strand of ML681981.1, from coordinate 15,611,571 downwards.
TTGATTTCTCCTCTGCCATGATTAATTCCAGTGACTACCTCTATTAACTTAAACTCCCAAAAAGCTGCACCAGTAGCACAGAATCAAACTGTTTGTTTAGTTTTACAGCTGCCCAAAGTTTTCAACAGCAGCAGTGAGACTATTCATTTTACTCTGCTGCTGCTAATGAAAACTATTAGCAGCTGAAGAGGGACTGTTGCTGTCTGCCTGCAGACTGAGGACAACATTGTATTTTACATTTGGATGGTTATTTTCAGAACCATGAGCTAGAAAATTGATTTTAAACTTTGCAGAGACTGACTGCTTATACCCTGACATCTATCACAGAAGTCTTCCCACTCACTTCTGAATGGGTACTTTCAATCCCTGTCCTAGATGCACTTCAGTGATTGAACTGGGTTGTGGATTGTGTAAGGGCGTTCTTAGAAAGTAAGAAACATTTCATCTTACCTGTTTCTGGGCTTCTACTTTTTGTTTCCTGGTTGGATCAATTGCATCCACCATCCATTTGATTGTAAAGTAAGTTACCGCACCAAATATTGTCAATCGGAAAATCAAACCAACAACTTCATTCCGACTCAGGGGGCGAGAAAAGGCTTCAGCATGTACCATTTTGATTTGATGCTAAACAGAAGTCAGAAGAGAACAGCCTTAGACTTGAAAAATATGCATTTTCCTTTAAAAAGTCATTAGAAATAGTTACTTTTATGCAGCAGTTCAACTATTCTCTATATTACATTAGTGGCAAAAGCTCATATGCAACTTCTTGCTATCCTAAACTTAACTAGTTGCATTGAGAACTAAACTAAAGGACTCCTTTCTAAGTGACAATATGTGAACTTCTGAGTTCTGCTCAACCTCAGACTGGAAACAAACAAATTAGCATGGAAGGGGTTAAATGCTTGGTGAATTCAACATCTTGTTTCATTTCCACCTCTGTTAAAGTATAAAAAGCAACCACAATACTTTGAATCCTTGCTTCTTTATTTTAACATGGTCACAAATGTTCATTTAGAACAGTTGTTCACTAAAAAAATTACAATACCTTTCTAATTTGGACACACCACATTTCAGTTCCAAGTTTACACCATTCCTATTGAGGACTGCTGGTTTTTGCTATGATTTACCAGCATCAAAAGTACATACACTGAGATTTGACTCAAAGACAAGGGAAAGAACTACGTGGTAAAGAAAGATAAAGACGTTATTTCAAGTTTCTTCCTCAGCTACTTTCGTATGTCTCTCTTTATGACTCTTGGTTACATTTTTAAGACACATATTCCACATTTGGGTATTAGGAAGTAAAGAAATATAATCTGGATCCATTACAAGACATCAGTAGTCTTGTTTTGTACAGCTCTCCAGAAGGCTGCAAATACTTTAAGCAAATGTAACTATTTTCTATCTTTAGCTTTCCTGGAAACCAACCAACCCTTCTCTGTTGATAAAGTTCCTTTGTGACATCATAGACACATAATAAATTGCTTCTGATCCTAAAGTACAAGGAATCAGATTAGGAGTTTGTGTTCTTCACTTCCCCCATCCCATGGGTATGGCCACACTACAGCAGCACAGATATGGTACCTAGCTGCATCTGCAGTGGTGGATAGCTTGAACTGACTGTATCACACAGGTTGTAAAATTGGACTCCTGAGCAACATAACTTGGCATATCTAATTTTTAGGTGTACACCAGAACTACTTGTTACTGAACAAGGAGGGTCCCAGTCTGAGTGGCCTTATTCATTCGGACTGCCTTGCTTTTTAGGTCCAGTGTGACTGAATAAGAGATCTAGGCAACTTGAACAATTTCCCCTTCTCCATGGCCAACTTCCAAGTTGAGCTGCCAGTCAGGCCCCAGCTGGATGATTTAGAACCAAAGTACCCTTAATTCTTTTTCCTCTTTTAGCTAGCTACTATTCAGTCATACCTGCAAAGACCCTCCGCTCATGTTAAGACAGTGATGCTATTCTGTTCTGCCTGACTGCCATACACGGATTGAGAAGCCTGGAATAAGAGCATATGTTCCAGGAATGATCACAAGAAAAAAATTTTTTTTTTCTTGTGAAGTCATTCCTTACTTCTAGGAATGCCTTTTTTTCTCTCATCTGTTTATACACTTGCATATTAAAGAGAAACTGCCATTTTAGGAGCTCAACTACCTAATTAGAACTATGTAGACCCTCAGCTGATTTGTTAAACCTAGTTTTTAAAGTGAAGGGAATAAAAATATCCACTCAACAGTAAGAAATTTTCAAATAAAATGTTTAGCAATACTTGCAGTGATTAAATCACTTGCAGTGAAAATATTAGATATTTTGAAGGCCAGAGCAATGTAGTTATGTCCCTCACAGTGCAGATAGAGAGCCTCATGTTTCAATGCATGGAGGTGAAAGATTAAACTAAGAACACAAATGGCATTTGATCTGAGCCTCAATAAGCAGACACTTGCAGAAGTGCCATTATGCTTAAAACTAGCACTTGCCAATCTTCTGAAAACTAATCTTTTGCCCAACATCTTAGTGGATTCTTCTGTCAATTTCACTGAGCAAGAGCAGTTATCAAAAGCTCAGTTTTCTGACCAATGGCTGCGTTTTATTTATTTTTTTGTTTGTTTTAAGTTCTTCCTACCATTTAGCAGCTCTTCATAAACATATAAAAACAGGCAGGTGTGCTGTTTTCTCTCTTTCAACACAAGTTCCTTAACTGGTCATAAAAATATTCTTGACTTTTTCTGGGCACCTGAGCAAAAGCAACTGCCCCTTTCTTCAGTATGTAAGTACAGGTAATAGCCGAGTGCTTCCCTATCCCCCCAGACATTCCTTTCATTTGCAATATTTCTCCTGCTAAATTATAAGCACTTTAGAGCAGGGAAACATTTTTGTGCATTTGCACAGTTTCTAATACAGTTGGGCCCTAACAAACAACTGTGGTCTCTGAGCTACTACCACAATACAAAGCATGGTGGCAACCACCTCACCTCAACCCTTTCTACACATTTCACTCTTAAGGTGAGCTCAAACATCTTCACAATCTTTTCTTGGAACTCCATCATCCCCTCTCTAACCACCATGTATGAATGACAAAATCATGGGTAATGTCTTCAGAATTACAATAAAACTTCACTTAAACTCCTTCTGGCTACCCCAAACCCTGAACACTAAACCGAGCTGCAAAGCTCACTTGTAATGGAGATTAGTCTTTGTTTCACATAGTATCTTTATATGAAAGAGAAACTAAAAAAGTGAGTCATTTCTCCTTCCTGTTATTGCTTCATTTGCTATGAATACCACTATTTTTGTTGTGGAACTATTACCTGGAAAGTCAAAGGCCAGAGCAAAGACATCAGAAGGTCACAAGAACAGAGAAGGTTACAGCACCTCTCTGCTTTTAAAACATCCATTAAGACTGGTAGAACTCTCCCCATATAATTCCCCCAATATCAAAAATAGGGTTTTTTATATAGTTACAAGTTCCCCCCTACACACCCCTTTCTTCTGGAAACCCTCAAACCACTTTTTGCTCTTAATTTACATCCGTACAAGACAATCTGTTCAACTTTATGCTAAACTCAGAATATTTTAGCTTAATACAAGAAAATTTGCTAGGATTAAATGGGGATTCATACCAGAAAAGCATGATATGCAACAATAAAAGTTCTACCTTTTGAGCAACACTACAAAACACACTGTGCTACTGGACTCCATTTCTAGGTGATGTCAGAGTATGGTGTAATTCCTGTGTTTTATTACAGGTGAGTCCAAAGACAATGGTGAAGTTTGGATAAGCTCAGCAAGAAACCAAAAGGACAGATGGATCATGCCAAGCCCTTTCCTCACTATTAAGAGAGGGCCCCTGACTGGAGCATCTCACCAGCAACATGTAGGCTGCTCTCCTCAAGACTGAACATCATAGAGGTCTGCATCCTGCAGCTCTTTGGCATCCCCCTTGAGACTTCTGGCTCTGTCCCCCTCAACCCCCTGAGGACCATGCAGGAAGCCCATGTGGGCACGCCCCCAACCTGTGCCAGGGGACCTTGTCATAGACACCCTAGCCCAGCTCCTACTAGGAGGTTACACTTAGTGTGGTTCTCAAAACATTTGATTATTGCAGAAAAGCAAGGAGTCTTGTGGTACTTAAAGACTAACAGATTCATTTAGTCTTCAAGTGCCCCAAGACTCCTTGCTTTTTTGGCTTTATTAGATGAACAGAGCTGTCCCTTTAGCACTTCACCATGGAACGATTTTTTTTTTTTAAAAATGTCTTACAGCTTGCCAACCCCCTCATAAGCCAAATAACCAACGGCAAGTGCCCCTCAGAGGCCGCTCCCACCACAACGGCCAAGCCAGGAAGGCACAGAAATGGCAATCAGAGGTCAGGTCTAGGCCCTGCTCAGCTGTTTCTGCAAGTCACTCACTCTCTAGGGCAAGGGGCTCAAACTCCGACCCCATGAGGGCCACACGAGGAGCGCCGGCCACACCCCTGACCCCTTCTCATACACCGTTATTGCAAATATGGACAAGGAGAGTGCCCTTGAGGGCTGCAGGAAATCACTTCAGGGCCTCATGCGGCCCACGTGCCTGAGCTCCCTGCTCTACAGCCTCGCTCTCCTGCAGGCTCCTGCGCTTTAAAAACGGAAGAGGGAGGCACGCGCCATGGCCAGGCCCGAGCAGGGCGGCAGCTCTGAGGGGAAGGCCCGGGAGAGGCTCATGGAGGACGAGAAGCGGCGCAGTACGGGGGCAGCGGTTCCCCTCCCCCAGCACGCGGCGGCGCCGCAGGCTGAGGAGAAGCGCGCGCGGGGGCGGGAATCCCCGCCGGTGAGCGCCCCGTGCGCCCAGCCGGCTCCCCGGACTCACCGCGAGGCGGCAGGCCCTGGCTCCGTCCCGGCGCGCGCACCGCCCGCGAGAGACAGGAAGGAAGCAGCCGGCGGCGGGTCCCCGTTATCTCCCTCCTCCGCGGCCCGCCGCCTCGCACAAAGGTTCCACCCGCGCGTGAGGCCCCCCCCGGCCGCGGAGCGAAAGGTGGGCGGGGCGCCTGCCGGCCCCTCTCCCCGCCCAGTGCAGGCAGCAGTGCGCCTGCGCGGAGCCGCTGCGCCAGGCCGCTGGGAAGAGCCTCGTGACAGCCCCGCCTGTGCGCGGGGCGCGGCCCCACGTGGCGCCGCCCCAGGCCTAGGGTTAGCGGGTGTCCGGCCGGAGGGGGACATTTCTCCTCTTTGCTTGCCCCTCCTCCATCCCGCAGGCATTTTAAACTACGTGACTTTGTCCAGCTTTTTACTTACAGGGGTTAAAGCATGCTGGACTACCCCCCACCCTGCTTTTAGGGGAAAGCACTCCAGGGCCCCCTAAAACAGAAGATTGCTACTTTTTTTTCCCCACACGTCCTCCAATGTCCTCCTTTTCCTATTTCCCTGTCCTCCTTTCCAGGCTTTGGTGTCTGCGATCTCATGAGGTCCCTTCCAGCCCTATGATTTGATTGATTGCTACCTGGTTAGGGTTACCAGATACCAAAGCCTGGAAAGGAGGACAAATGGCGAACGGTTGGTTACTTACCAGTAACTGTCCTTTGAGACGGGCAGCTCGCATACATTCAGTTACAGGTGTCTGTAGCTCGGACAGACTTTAGCATTAGCCTGTCAGGTCAGGGCGCACGGCCAATGCCTCCTCCACGCTGCGACTGCAGCTATATAGGTGACCATGACCCTGACCCTCCCAGTCCCATACATTTCTCTGATTTGCTGTTACCGTATGACCTGATCCTATGTTTTACACCCCCTTGCATTTATTTTCATTCCATTCTGTAAGTTCACCCATCTTCAAAGCATCTGACTTAGTGGGATTTTCTCCCATGAAAGCTCATGCGAAAAATAAGTCTGTTAGGCTATGTCCATGCCTAAATCGTTATTTCGAAATAAGTTAATTCAAATTAAGAAAATGTTAATTCGAATTAAGGGAAAGCCTGCTTTCGAAACAGCTGTTATTTCAAAATGGTTATTTCAAAATAAGGCCGTCTGGACATGTTTCGAAACAATGGTGGTGGTTTGAAACAACATGTCCAAATGGCGTTATTTCAAAATAATAACAGCTGTTTCAAAATGAATGGGGTTTAAGCTGTTTTGAAATGATGGTTCTTATTTTGAAATGACAGAGCCTGTCATTTCGAAATAAGAAAACGTCGTGTGGACACTCCGTTTTTTATTTCGAAACAACCAGTGTTGTTTCGAAATAAAAGACTCATGTGGACATACCTTAGTCTTTAAGTGCCACACAACTCCTTGGTTTCTTTGCTGGACTAAACTAACACGGCTATCCCTTTGGAAATTGACCATATACCCAAGGCTGGTGCTAGGGTTTCTGGTGCCCCCCTGCAACCAATAAATGGGCGCCGTCCCCCTCTCCAGGGCAGGGCAGGGCACTCCCTGGGGGCCGGGCCCAGGCAAATCACCCTCTACACCCTGCCACATTGGGAGGCAGGGCCAGCTGACCCAGGGGAGGGGCAGATCCCTACACTACCCCCCCCCCATGCCAGGAACTGGGTGAACAACCAAAAGGGAGGCTGGTGCAGCACTGCTGGTCCACCTGCCTGGCCGCGCTGTGACCCAGGCCTCCTGGGATAACCTTCTGAATGTGCCAAAATCAGGGCAAGCTGCAAAACCAGGGGCCAAACCCCCAAACCATTGACGGGTGGTACTTAAACCAGTCTCCCACTCAGCAACAAAACATGCTTCTGATTCCCCCACTCTGGTCATCACCAAGCATAACAAAATAGAAACAGCCCCCTTACTACACATAGGTTCCCATGGTCCCCTCTAGCCACTCAGTCTCTTAAAGAAATAGGTTCTCCTGACCCCAAAGGGCCAGCCACATCTCCCAGAACAATATAGGCTTGGATCTTACCCAAAATACCACGCTGCCAGCCAATCCTTTACTGACTACAACTAAAGGTTTAATATAAAGGGAAAACAAACAAAATATGAGAGATGTTAAGGGGTCAAAGTGAATCGCATACATACAAATGATTTAGAGTCCATAGAAAGCATATCCTTGAAGATCCTGTAGATAGCAGATTAGCCTCACTCCTCTGGTGTGCAGCCAGCAGCAGCAGTAGCAGCTGGGTGGGTCTCAGTCCTTTGTTCAGTCCCAGAAGAATAGTTCCAGAGGAGGGTATTGATTGCAGGTTGCAGACTGAAGACTAAAGACAAAATGAAGATGGGTCCCCTGCCTTTTATCTCAGTGTCCTTGCTAGATCAAAATGGAATTGGGCCACATGGTCAGGCTGGGTAACTGGTCAAACAGGTTTCTACTTGGGCCCACTGCAGCTGGAAGCCTCCCTGATGGGGGCCATTAAGAGGAACACTAGTTTTGCAGATGCCCAGTCTGGGATTGCCTTAAGACCAAATCACTTGGAACACATGTAAAAACAAATAGATTCCTAATTTCTAATACAAATATGATGCCTACATATAAATCATATAGTCATTCCTAGCAGATTACAGATTATTGCTGTTGATACCAAACATGGCATATCACATGGATTATTGCAAATATAAAATATTAATATGAAAAATAATCATAAACAGTCCCCCAAACCCAGACAGCATCAATCTCCCCTTCCCCCTAGCCACACAGGGAAGCCATTGCTCCTGCTGCCTCTGGCCATGGCAGGGAAATGATCCCCCCTGCCAGCTCTGGCTGCTGTAGGGGGACAGGATTGCCCCTGCTGGTTCTGGCCACGGCAGAGAGAAGTGATTCCCCACCCTGGCTGGAGCTGGCAGGGGAGATGGCTTCCCTGCCGCGGTCAGAGCTGGCAATGGGGGTCCCTATGCTCGTGCAATGGGAAGAAGGGACCCCTCCCCTGCTGCCAGCTCTGGCTGCGGCAGAGAAGTCATGTCCCCTGCCGGCTCTGGCCACGGTGGTGAATCACTTCCCTCTGCTAGGTCCAGAACCAGCAGGGGATATTGCACCCCCCCCATCACAGCCAGAGCCAGCAGGGGGGATCACTTCCCTGCTGTGGCCAGAGGCGGCAGGGGCAATGTCTTCTCTGTGGCACCTTTTAAATTGGCCCCCTAGGCAAAGCCCCTTTCCCCTTACCACCCTGACCATGGCAGGGGGAAGCAGCAGGGCCAGCTCAAGGGCTTGTGCCGCCCTGAGCCAACTTTTCCTTTTGTGTTCCCCATGGCCACACTTCCCCCCACCCTTCAGCGTGGAGCCAAAGGCAGTGGGGGGCGTGAATGAGAATGCAGAACCAGGTCTCTGTGCTGGGCTGGCTCTCCCTGCCCCCAGAACAGGGAACAACCAGGCCAGGGGTGGTGCAGGCCAGCCCAGAGGCCGGGCTCTGCTTTCTTGGCCCTCCCCTAGGCTGGCTGTTCCTCCCTAGAAGCAGAGAGGGCCAGCTCAGAGACTGGACGAGAGAGCAGAGTCTAACCCATGGGCTGGCCCGCTCTGCACATGGGGGCAAAGTGACTGGCCTGGGGAGAGAAGGGAGCATGGGGTCCAGCTTCTGGGCTGGCCTGCTCCAACCGCCAGCACCCCTAAGCTTCAGCACCCTGGGCTGGTGCCACACTGGCTCACAACTGGTGCCAGCCCTGATCCTGAGAGAGAAATTAGAACCACTGCCTTCGGCTGTTTGAGAATTTGATCCTGACTCGCTCTACATGGAGGGAAAAAGTGAATCCTTAAGAGTTGCATGTCACAAGCACTGAGTAGTTTCAGTCCCACGGAATCTGAAACAGTCCTTCTTCGAGCACTGCTTGGATGCATTCAGTAATAGGTGTCTCCGTGCCGGAGCGACGAATTGGTCAGAAAAACTTGTCCTAGCCTGTCAGGAGCAGCAGGCGGCCTCCGCCCCTCGCGCCACCCCGTGGCTATATATACGGCCACCTCCCGACCCCTCCTCAGTTTCATTTCTTCCGCCTTGCATGTCGGATTTGGAATGTCTGCTCCTTGCGAACTGCAAGCAGCCAGTCCTTTTTCTACAGCTTACTGCCCAGCTGGGAGCACCTCTTCGTGGATTTAATTCCACCACAAGAGTTCCCCACTGTTGGCCCAGAACATCTCGACGACCATGCCAGGGTTCAAACCCTGCGCCAAGTAAGGTAAGACCTTCCCCCGGGATGACCCCACGGGAAGTGCCTTAGGTGTCTGGCCCAATGTTCTCTCTAAGGGGAGAGAGCAGCTGAGCAACTCCTGTTGCTCACTGCGCTCCCCCCCCACGGGGCCCGC
>ML681981.1:15565528-15601954 GCA_007922195.1 Podocnemis expansa | reverse complement strand
CTTCTTCCGCAGGGAGGAGCCCGCCAACTCGTCGCCACCACATTTTCGAACCTCGGGGATAGATGTATCAGGGTATCATCACCATAGATGGTCAGTACACCCTTTTCCCCTCGAAAAGGGAACAGGATTCGGTGAGAACCATCTCCCCCCCCCCTTCCCTCTTCCTATTTGCTTCTGCATCTGCAGACCTCTGATCTTAGGCGACAAGGCCCTGACAACATAAAGACACCCCTGCCCGCACTGACGGTAGTCGGTACTGTGGTCCAAACCCCACACTTCCTAAGCAGCAGCTATTTTGAGCACACATGGAGAACCGTCCTTTTTCCCCCTCTCCCACCGCCTCTCCTTCCCTGGACATCCCTTCAACTCCACGTCTTTCACGCCAACACTCTTGCGTGGGATGAGAGGCGTGTCATGTAGTAGCCCCAGCACTGCTGCAGAGGCTCCGAGACGTGCATATTTGACGCCTACCTGGACACAGGACTGCGCCTGTGACCCTGATGCCTCCCTCAGGTAGGCCTTCCCGAGTACGGGTCAAGGGGAGGGGGATACCTCCGGTCGCATACCATCGGCACAACGCATACCAGTCTTTGTGACCCCAACCCCCAATTCGACGAGAACTACCTCCAACTCGTCAAGGGGGACACATCCACTTAGCCAGGGCGGATCTTAGCCTCGAGGGAGGGCCAAGGCAAACAGCCCACCCCAGCCTACACTTCCCTCCCTCATGGGAACCACGGCTCCACACACCCTTACCTTGTGGTGATCTCAGTGGCAAGGGTTCCTACCCTAGGAACCCTCGTCCTAAGCCCACCTCACAAATGCAGTGGTTAACTCTCCTTACGCCCCTTGCTTGTGAAGCAGGGCCGGGTGTACCTTCCTCGAACCCCCAAATAGGGAACCTAGGAGAGGACACTTAGTCGCATCTCTATGTAAAGGGAACAGCACTGGGACACCCTATTGGAACTTCTCTCATCAGTGCCTTCCTCCGCATCACCAGCCTGCCATAACCAGGCAGGAGACCACATGTAGGCAGAGGGGATCCTTCCCAAGTGACTTGTAGCTGCCTTTTCTGTCTCTCAGTCATGTACCCTGGCAGGGCGCCCCCCCCCCCCCGCCCCTTGGTTCTTGGGGCCTTCCCACTATGTCTGCTTGCAGACCTATAACTCTACCGCGGGGTCACCCCCACATGCGTTGGTGGCACCCAATAGTACTGCTGTTCCTCCTCAATTCTTGAGGAACCATTGACATACACTGCCCATCCACTGGTGTGATAGACAGAGAGAATCAAGCTGGAGCCTACTTCCTGCAATATCCAGGAATGTAGGGATTGTACTCCCTCAAATCGCCTTCTGACTTTCCGGCTGGGGACTATACTTTGTTCAGTTCTGTACCCCAGGGTACCCTTGAAATACTGCAGTTGCCACCCTGTGGTGGATTCACTTCCCAGGTGGTAGGATATGAAGCTTCTCGGGCATCCGTGTTTTTTGGGATATCCCTGTATTCAGGAGCTTCCCTGGCGCCCACACTGGAGTGGCAGAGCGGTAGTGCTGTCCCTCCTGGAAATACTATAGGTGCTTGTGTCCGTGGCCTTACACGGCACTTCTAGAAACCTATTGGTCCACGTTGGAGCGATCAAGCGATAGCTGGCGCTATCCCCAATCCTTCCTCTCCCTTCCTCACACACTCGTGAGGGTCCTTGCGATGCGAAACCCTGTGAGATTATAGGCCAAGCGGACCCTCCCCGTGAGCTTGCATGCTACTGCGGGCCTTACGAGGACCAGCTCAATAGCACTGCCTCAGGCCACCTTGCCTCTCTCTGGGTCTTATGTCCCAAAGCCTCTCTCCTGCGAGAACTCAGTCCTTGGTACCTAGTTTGGCTGAAAACATGCGCTTGTGCACTACCCGGTTCTATAGCTAGCATACTGTAGGACCTCCGTTCTGCTCAGCTTGGCCCTCTACATGCTGCTGTTAAGTGTCTCATGAACCCTTCTCAGTCGTTCTTGGAGTCCCACCCTACAACCCTGTATCTTCACCCTCACTCGCACCAACCAGACTCTGCTACGTCTGGTCGCGATCAGGCCAAGGGATAAGGTTACTCTCCTATGGCTACCTGCATACCCAGTAGCCATCCAGATCAGTCCATAGCTCTGTGAGTCCAGCTAAGACCTTGAGGTGATCACTTCAGGAAGTAACCTCCACCCTTTCTTCGTTCTCGTGAGAGACATGGCTACTATGGCTAAATCTGCACTTGTGGCATCCAGCGTTCTCCCACGAGACCACACTGCAAGGCCCTTGGCCAGACACTATATTCTGTCTGTCATACTTCACGTTTCCACCTATGTGGAACATCTAACGCAACCCTTTATGTTCACATTGTGTCCTTTACTCCGATTATGGTGACCTTGTTCCAACCTGCTTATGTTCTTATGTCTCAGCAGGTTCAGTCCTGCCCCTGTCCTGGGTTGGCCCTCAGTTCTTGACTCTTCTGGGCCACATCAAGGCCTGTTCACCTCCTGACTCCGGCTAGAATCTTGCTGCTGGACTTCTCCCATATGGGGCATGTTGCTGTGCTGAAGGCGGAAGACCCAACTCCACCCGCCATCCATCAGCACGGCTAGCAGTCACCTATTACTGAATGCATCTGAGCAGAGCTCAAAGAAGAACGGTGGGTTATTCACCAGTAACCGTCCTTCTTCGAGATGGGCTGCTCGGATCCATTCAGGTCCCTCCCCTCTGTCCTTGCATCTGGAGTTGGTGGCTCTAAGGAACTGAGGAGGGGTCTGCAGGCAGCTGTATATATAGCCACTGGGTGGCGCGAGGGGTGGAGGCTGCCTGCCCGCTCCTGACAGGCTAGGACAAGTTTTTTCCGACCAATCTGGCGCTCCGACATGGAGACACTATTACTGAATGGATCCGAGCAGCCCATCTCGAAGAAGGACGGTTACTGGGGAGTAACCCACCATTGAGGCTACTGCTTTGGCTCAGGGGAAGTGGCTGAGAGCAGGGAATGTATCACCCATCAAACTGGGCCCTTGCTGTCAATAAGTATGACTGACTATGCGTGCCATCCACTTCCCAAGATATACTGAAAAGATAGCAGAGAGGACTTTTCTCTGTGTCCTTTTCTAATCTTGGGAGTCCATGGACAAGAAATACGCACATGCCTTCAATTTTCTACACAGCTCTGCTCTTCTTTACTTCTGCTGCTATAACTCTGATGCTTTATGGGCCCAGTTTGAACCAAAGGCGAATGAGGAAACATTTTCTTTTGCCAAATTCCAAAGGGGCAGCCATGTTAGCTTAGTAAAGCAAAAAAAGCAAGGAGTCTTGTAGCACTTAAAGACTAATGGATTTATTTATTGCATGAGCTTTCTGATTTGCTGTTGCAGTATGACCTGATCCCATGTCTTACACTCCCTTGTGACCGGCAAGGTCAGCACCGAGGCGGTACTGTAGCAGGTCGGGATTTCGAACCTGGTACCGATGATCAGCGGGAATCTTGAGCCCGGGCTGATTGAGGGTCCAGCAGAGCGCTAGTGGCTCGGCCAGTCTAGGGGTGGCAGCTCCACTCCCCAAAATCGAGAGGAGGCAGTGCTCTCTTTCCAGCTGAGTCCTTCGCTTGAAGGATCAGCAAATGGAGCACTCTGCCGCGAGGTGGGACTCACCTAGGCAAGCAAGACATTTCTTGTGCAGGTCATCCATTGGAAAAGTCTTGCAGCATCCTAAACACGGCTTGAAACCTGGCATTTTGAGTTTTGCATGAAAGACAGGCACTTGCATTTAGCAAGATAACGCTGATCTGAACCGACACCAATGGCAGAAAAAGGAACTGAGAGGGTCATGGTCACGGTCATCTATATAGCTGCGGTCGCAGCATGGGGGCATTGGCTGTGCGCCCTGACCTGACAGGCTAACGCTAAGTCGCCCATAAAAATGTTTGCCTATTGTGGGGCCATGTGGGTACCAATGTTCCCTCTAACAGCCACTGGCAGCTGAGCAACTCCTGTTGCTCACTGCGCGGGGCCCCCCACCCCCCCGCGGGCCTGATCCTGGCACCCCGCCCCCCCGGGGGCCTGATCCTGGTGCCCCGCCCCCCGCTCCCCTGCTTACCCTGCATGGCCCTGCCACAGCTCCTGGGCCAGAGAAGCACTAACGGAGCATGCTCAGATATTCTGGGCATGCTCCGTTAGAGCTTCTCTGGGCGGGAGTTTTCAAAACTCCCAGCCGCAGAGGAGCTCTATGCAGGGACTCTGGCTGCTGGCCATGCGCGGCTGGCAGCCTTCCCTGCGCGGGGGGGCTGTGGCGGGCTGCACGGCCACGCGCCGCACAGCTTAGAGGGAACATTGGTGGGTATCCACAGCAGTGCCACTGACTTGGAGGTATAATTTATCCTCAGATCTGAAATGGTTGTGGGTGAGCACAAAGTCACAACATTCAGTCACAAGTGGTGCTGTGGCATCATCTGGGATGGTTCTTCTAATAGCTTGTAATCCATCCTTGTGTGGAATGTTGGTGTAAAGAGCTTTTACGTCTATAGTGGCCAGGATGGTGTTTTCAGGAAGCTCACTGATTAATTGGATTTTCCTCAGGAAATCCGTGGTATCTTGAAGATAGCTAGGGATGTTGATAACATAGGGTCTGAGGAGGGAGTCCACATAGCCAGATAAGCCTGCTATAAGCGTGCCAGTGCCTGAGATGATGGGGCGTCCAGGGTTTCCTTTCTTATGGATTTTAGGTAGTAGATAGAATGTTCCTGGTTGGGGTTCTGGTGGTGTGTCTGCATTTATTTGTTCCTGTGCTGCCGTAGGTAGTTTCTTGAGTAGGCATTGTAATTTTTTATGGTATTCTTCAGTGGGGTCAGAGAAAAGAGGTTTGTAGAATGTTGTGTTGGAGAGTTGTTTATAAGCCTCCTGGTCATAATCCAGTTTATCCATGATGACGACTGCACCTCCTTTGTCAGCCTCTTTAATAATAATGTTAGAGTTGTTTCTGAGGCTGTGGATGGCATTGCGTTTTGCATGGCTGAGATTATGGTGTAAGGGATGTTGTTTGTCCACGATTTCAGCCTTTGCACGGTGGCAGAAACAATCAATGTAGAAGTCTAGTCTGTTGTTCCAACCTTCTGGAGGAGTCCGCAAAGAATATTTCTTCCTGTGGTATTTGGAGAAAGTACCTGTGAGTCACTGTATTGATCATTGGTGTTACGGAAAAATTCTTTGAGTCTTAGATGGCGAAAGTAGTCCTCCAGTTCACCATAGAATTTTATCTTTTTGTGAAATCGAACTAATGTACAAATTAGATTGTGCGAAAGCAGGGCTGAATCGTGACTATGATACATTATAACAGGTAATTTGACTTCACTTTTCCTCTGTGTGCTGTTTCCTTGAGTTTGAATCCTTACAAATACTCTGATTTGCTGTTGCAGTATGACCTGATCCCATGTCTTACACTCCCCTGCATTTTTTCTCATCCAATTCCATAAATTCTCCCTCTTCAAAGCATCAGATGAAGTGGGATATTCTCCCATGAAAGCTCATGCGATAAATAAATCTGTTGGTCTTTAAGTGCTACATGATTACTCTCTTTTTTTGATTTTTGTATGTAATTCATTTAAGATCAGCATTTTACCTAGAGTGGAACTGCAGAATTTAGCCACCATTTGCTGCAAAAGCACAGTAGGCCATGATTACTATCCACATTATCCAGATTGAAAAAACTGGGTACAGAGAGGTAAAATTTGTTCAAGGTCATAGAGGAAATAAGTGACAGGCTGGAGGAATTGTGTTTGTCAACAGTTCTTTCCTAGTCCTCAGTTCTAGCATTTATACTAACATACTACTTACCTAATGCAATACAGATGTTTTCATACAGCCAAGTCCAAGTTATTTGATATAGATCAATTAATCTACAAAGAATAAGCAGTTAGGAGATGCATAAATTATTAATGATTATGTCTGTGATCCCACAACACTTATCCACATGCTTAACTTTATGCATGAATACTCATTGACTTCATAGGTGTTCCTCATGCATGTAGCATTAAACAGGTACATAAATCTTTTTAAGGTTGGCAACCATTATATTTGAGCTGTCTCTTAGAACAAGGAGAAAGATGGATTCCATAAGCATGCTTTAACTAACTGACTTCCCCAGTAATATGGGGTTGATCCCTAGCTCATGATTCATGAAACTCATCTTCACTCGATTTTCAGTGGTGTTATGAAAAATTATAACAGCTGAGAATCTTCCTCTATATAACTTCTAATTTAAAACTGATGCTTTATTCCAAGTAAGCATCATGCTAAGAGTACAGTAATTGCATGATTACAAATTTAATAACCCAATAAATAAAAAGTTCTAAAAACTTCTTTGTAGTATAGGACATTTTTATTTTAGATTGTCACCAACTTTCCTTTTCAGAGTTTGATGGTCATCTGTCATACTTCTAACATTACTCTCCCATCTTTGCAGGACATCACACTATTTTGACATTCCCCTCTCTCTCCAAAAAGGAATGTGTTCATATGGTTCACTGCAAGATCCATCACTAGCATTGTCAGCAGTAGACATGGTGGAATGGGATGGGTTATCAAGGGCAAGGTTATCCCTGGTTCGGAGAGAAGCATCTGTTCCCAAAGTATTTTTATTTCTCACAGGCTCAGAACCCAAAATCATATTTCCTATTTGGCAACATAACTCCAGGTTGGGCACATTTGCTGTTATTATTAACCTCGTTTCCCTGGATCTGGTAAAAGGAAAAGAACTGCAAAATATGTCTGTGGTTTTCTGACAGTATAGTTTTTAAAGAAGGGGTTTCACTTGATGGATGTGAATGGCTTTACAGTTACAGGATTAAATTTCCCTAAGATTTTATATAGCTATTAATATATAACATTTTAAGGAAATTGCTTAATCAAGAAACAAGAAATATTTGTTTCTTTGTTTTTCAATTTACTGCTTCATCTGTTTGATTACTGACCATCCTCTTCTCTGCCGTGGCACACCTTGATAACTTTAATTATTTTGAGGCATACCACCATATAGTCTCCAAATGAACTCTGAATATTCATGAGGCAATCCAGAACTCTGAGTAGTTTTTCAAAAACTTCTACAGCACACTGTGTGCCGTGGCACACTGGTTGGGAAACACTGCACTAGATTAAACAAGTGAGGGCAAAAAATTAAGATTTTACTATATTACCTTCTGTGTTAATAATATATGCTAAATAAACCTAAAAAAAGAAAGGGCTGGGTGGGTCTTGCCTTGAGAATAAAAACATATTTTTTAGATAAAGTTATAGTGTAATGCTTTGTGGGGTCTGAAGGATGAACTAGTGAAAACTATTTGTCTTCCTTCTTTCTCCTTCAGTTGCATACCCCACCCCAGTCTTGTTTTCTCTTCCAGTTCAAATCTCTAATTTTGTAGACCTGCAATACTGTATATTGTATGCCCAGCCAACAGCCATATACTTCAATATGTGTAAAACCAACAAAGTACACAGATTACACTATAGGTGTCTGACCAAAACACACACAATCATCATCATCATAATACAACAGCTGTTTTACTATCACAAGTATAATAGCTATGTGACCAGAATGCATATCAAAACCAGTGCAACACATTGCAAACGTCTTATCTTACTAGTCTAAAAACATTTCCAAGCCTTAAAAGGGATCCTCAGTACTACATATATAAACAATTCTAATTTGGTAATACAAAGCTATTTTTACTAGCAGAGAACAAATAATATTTAAGACCATAATGAAAAAAATATTTGCCTTTGTTCACACACACATTGTGAAAACTATCAGCTCAAAAGCATTTTTAATAGAAGATAAGAGAAGTGGATCAGGAATTTGCAATGAACTGTTTTACAACCTTAAGAAACTTAATATATATTTCATTATTACCTTTTAACTGAAAATACAACATAAGTGAGTTTCTAAAGATCCTTTAGTGTGACCTTCACAGATATCTGTCCATATTGCTTTGGGGGTAGAATAATGACCTCAGATCTGGGATTCATCACTCATGAAGTAAGGAAGTGTGGTTTGAAATGTTAATTCTCAATTCCCATAAAAGCGGATTGATAGATGAGGCATAAAATGGTTCCAGATGCTACAGTGTCTAAACTATTCATCTGTGCTCACTTTCCTCTATTTCTATAACCTGGAGCAATTTTACTGTAAGTAGGCCACCTGTATTCTCGGATTTACCTGAATATGGAAAAATGTCCTTGAATGTGTTTGGAAAAGATTTCTAACCTAGTAAGCAAGCAACTTGACTAAATGATGAGTGAGAACACCTCTGGAAAAATTACTTTTGGAAGATAACCTCATTAAATGAAAATTGTCATTACAAGCTGCATGGCCTCCACTCTTTCATTTTACTTGCAGCAAAAGTCCAAAACAGTGAGCCAGGAGATTTTGGATTTTTTTTTTTCTGGTTCTGCCCTAATGTCTAGTGTGACCTCAGACAAGTCAGTAATCATCTTTCAGCTCTGGCTTCCTCATCTATAAAGGGATGATGTAGTTTTAGGGGTCTTGTGATGTTTGTAAAATACCTTGAGATCCTCGGATGGAAAATAGTATATAAATAAGTGCCTAGTATATTTATTAACTACACTGGGGGCACGTCTACACGGCTCTTTTATTTCGAAATAACACCCGTTATTTCAAAATAAAAAAATTTAGTCTACATGACGTTTCCTTATTTCGAAAGGACGGACCTCGTCCTTTCGAAATAAGGATCGTCCTTCCGAAAAAGTAAAACCTATCCCCCCCCCCAAAAGACCGTTATTTCGAAACAGATGTTTCAAAATAACGGCTTTAGACCCGTTGTTTCGAAACAACGGTTCGAAACAGTGGTCCCATTGCCGTTATTTTGAAACATCTGTTTTGAAATAATGGTCTTTTCGATCCTGCGGTTTCCCTTATTTCGAAAGGAGCCCTTTCGAAATAAGGGTTTTATTTTGAAATCGGTCCTTTCGAAAGGACCGATTTCGGAATAAAACGGTCTGTGTAGACGTGCCCTGGGAGAAAGTTTTAACACCTGCTTCCCCCACCCAAGGTCTTCATGTCTCCAGGGTACCCTGAGGAGTTTTCTGATTTATTGTCATCCTTTTCCTTTATCTTCTACTTTCAATGCCTTATGTAATAATTCTTTTGCTCCAAGACAAGTATATTGAACTCCCTACTGAACTGGAGCTCCTGTAAATCATAGAATCATAGAATCATAGGGTTGGAAGGGACCCCACAAGGTCATCTAGTCCAACCCCCTGCCAAAAAAAAAGCAGGACCACCCCCATTAGATCATCCCAGTCAGTGTTTTGTCCAGCTGGGACTTGAACACCTCCAGAGATGGAGATTCCACCACCTCCCTAGGCAGCTTATTCCAATGCTTCACCACTCGCCTAGTAAGGAAGTTTTTCCTAATATCCAGCCTGGACCGCCCCAGCTGTAACTTGAAACCATTGCTTCTCGTTCTGCCCTCTGTTACTACCGAGAACAGTCGAGCTCCCTCCTCCTTGGAGCAACCCTTCAAGTAGTTGAAGGTTGCTATCAAATCCCCCCTCAGTCTTCTCTTCTGCAGGCTAAATAAGCCTAGTTCCTTCAGTCTTTCTTCATAGGGCTTGTGCTCCAGCCCTTTGATCATTTTGGTTGCCCTCCTCTGGACTCTCTCTAATTTGTCCATGTCCTTTTTGTAGTGGGGAGCCCAAAACTGGACACAGTATTCCAGATGTGGCCTCACTAGTGCAGAATAGAGGGGAATGATCACATCCCTTGATCTGCTGGTAACACTTCTTCTGATGCAGCCCAGTATGCCATTGGCCTTTTTGGCAGCAAGAGCACACTGCTGACTCATATCCAGCTTCCCATCCACCATGACTCCCAGGTCCTTTTCTCCAGTGCTGCTATTTAGCTGATCACTCCCCAGCCTGTAGCAGTACATGGGGTTTTTTCGTCCCAAGTGCAGGATTTTACACTTATCCTTGTTGAACCTCATGAGATTCCTCTTGGCCCACTGCTCCAGTTTGTCTAGTGCTCCTCATGACAGGATCAGCACACAGTGGCCCAAATAACCATAAAAATATGGTTTACATGTTTCTTTGCAGCCTCTTCCCTACCTCCCTCCAAACTAGATTGGGCACCAAACAGCCAGTGCTGGAATTATGGACCACTATTCCTGAGTTATATGCAGTTCAAACAACTGTTAGAAATTGAGATTTTCTTTCCTAGTTTCGTAGGCCTTGTAGATGTTAAAACATTATTCATCCACCAGGTACAGTGGTACCTCATCCTATCTGTTTTTCTTTTTTCTTACTCTTCTTGCTTATTTTTTCCTAGTTGACTCAAAATTAGTTATTAAATTTCTTTTTTCTGTTTTTCATCATGTAAGTTGACTCTACACTTCACTCTTAAATCTTTGACTTTACCTATAGTTACTTTGTGTCCTTTTCATGTCCTCTGATCCTCTTTCTCTGTATCTGTCATCTTCACACGCCACCCAGATGGCTCTTCTTCAGCTTTGTCTCCCTCTGCCCTGACACTCTCTCCAACCAAACTGTTGTTTTCCAAGAGACTTTTCCCATCTCCTGCCCAGTCGCCACGGTGCACCCTGTCGAATGCTTCTAGGGCTCCAGCCACCCACCTCAGAATCATTTTTTTAAAGGAAAAGTATATCCTTTACTACTCAACTTCTCAAACTTTTTCATAGAGTGAATAACACTTTCATAGACTGTCTCATGAATCACTGTCTTCTCTCATTCACAATTGCATGAATGACCACCCCTTCAAGAACATATAGACCACTTCCCCTTTATTTCCAGATGACATTACATGCCCATGGTAACTACAGCAACTGCTTACATGGAAATGTAATATTAGAAAAATATTTAATATAATTTTACTGGTCTCTTTATGTAATTTAGCAGCTGCAAACAAGCAGAAGAACCAAAAGGATTTGACTAGTCAGCTCCTTATGGACAACCAGGGAATGCTCTGTGGGCCACAGTTTGAGAACTACCAAGATATTTTTCACTTTTTGTTCTAACTTACAATATACTGTTGCTATGTACTTATATGCAACTGGCCCAATGCATGTCAAA
Source organism: Podocnemis expansa (assembly GCA_007922195.1). Taxonomy (NCBI): domain Eukaryota; kingdom Metazoa; phylum Chordata; order Testudines; family Podocnemididae; genus Podocnemis; species Podocnemis expansa. The sequence goes on along the minus strand of ML681981.1, from coordinate 15,590,840 downwards.
AGTGGTCAGCAATGCAATTCAAATGTCAGTAATGCAATTTCTGAAAATATAGAAGTTTTTATGTCCCAATGAGCTATCTCAGGAAGAAAATCATATATATATATATAAAATAAATAATTAAAATATATAAAAGAATTTGCTTCCTGTGAGACATTGAGGCAATTCTCTTCAAGGCTTATCTTTCTATTTTCTTTTATATTATAATTTCAAACAATTATAATGCAAAATAGAAGAGGTTAAAATAAAGTTAAAAGTGGGATCTTTGTAATGAATACCAGTTCTGAGGTTTTGAGCCATTTATCTGCTGTTGTCTTCAATAGTTCTGTCTTTGCACCAGTTTTTTTTTCTCCCTTCAGTGTTTAAAACTAGCCTGTCTCTGAGACAGCATCGTGTGGCTCCATTTTGTCCCTACCTATAATTTCTCATATCCTGGAATGACAGTTAGTACCTAACAGTCAAAACAGCCACTGGCTGAGTTGGGATTCTATTTCACCTTGTTCATGGAAAGACAGGTAGATTTATTACAAATGTAATAGTTTTATTATCTGACATTAAAAATCATTCACTGCATAGCAGCATCTGATGCTAGAGGATCATTAATGTCTCCCTTTTACTAAAGAGATGTTTGCACTGCTAGTGAAGGTGTGGTTGTAGCTGGCTAGCACGGTAACTATAGCAAGATAAATATGGTGGCATGAGCTTCAGCATAGGCTAGGAACAGGATGCTGAGGGATACCTAAAATTTATGTCTACATTACAAAGGAACCTAGTCTTAGATTCAGATTTAACTCCTAATCTGGCTACTGTACACACTGTGTAGCCTTCTGAAATGCACCAGAAACTGCTCAGGACTCAGGTCTGAAGATTTGTCCAGAGATACAGGTACAAGTCTGTTTGACACAGATCCAAGCCCACTCATTTTGCAGTGTGGATGAAATGGGAGCTCAGGTCACCAAGCTCACGTTCAGAGCCCACCAATGCTGCCCCACATGATCGTCTAAGTATGTATTCCCTGGCCTTTCTATGGCCACTCTATTTCCCTCTCTACTTCTATAAAGTGGAAAAAAATCTTCTGATTCAGGTACAGCTGTTAAGCATTTTAACACTTCTTTATTCTTAGGGACTGTTCAATTACAAACACAGTTAGCCTACTTTGTGTTTGCCATGACCAGTATGAAGAAGAAGCTTTAAACTGAGCATGCTGCTAAGCTGGCCAGAAGAAGACAACCAAATTCTGGTAAATCTGTGATGTGAAGAGTATGAGAGCCATAATTTCAGCAAGAGCATGAAAATGACTAACTGTACGTAAGAATCCTGGAGAGATTGGTGGCATTGGGCTTTTATCAAACTGTCAATCAATGCCGGGAACAGGTAAAACACAGGTACCGCTAAATCTTGGATAATAACTACACCCCAGGGGAGTCCCCATATACCTACCTCTTTTCTGGGGAACTTGATCAGATGCTGGAAGCTGAGCCATACAGAGACCACCATGCTGCATGACGATCTTCTGAGAAAAGATGGCAGGTTATAACTCCAGAATCTGAGGCACCACTACAGGAGAGGCAGACTGTGTGTAACCCCTTTCTCCCCAAATTATCCTGTTGCTTGTCCTGCATCAGGCTATGCTACTGGAGCAGCTTCAGCACATCCTGAGGCCATATTCAGAGGAAATCTTTGGGAATGGCCCTGAGGATCAGCCCATAGCAGAAAAGCATTGGCAGCTGTAACAAGCTGCTGGGATCATGCAGAGCTGTGAACCACTGTGTTACCTCTGTGCCCCCAGCAAGAGTGTGCTTTTGAACATTAAAATGCGTATCAGCACCCTTCCACCCCTGTCTGTCTTCATCTCCTGCAAACTCCTTGAGACTCTGTGGCTATGTCTACACTTCCCTAACTTACCTCAAATTTGTTAATTCAAACTAATAAGTTTGAATGTAGTTTGAACTCCATTCAAACTTATTAGTTCAAATTAACAAGGGGGACTAAGTTGAATTGGAGTTAATTCGACTTTGTTAGTTTGAACTAACTGCCCTTAGTTCGAACTAACAAAGTGGACTTACGTGTCCACACTGTGCCAAGTTCAAACTAAGGATTGAACTAAGGGCTTAGTTTGACCTAAAGAGCAGGTCTTACTAGTTCAAACTAAGCTTTTATTAGTTTGAAATAAGGAATTCCTTAATTTAAACTAATGAAAGCCTAGTGTAGACAGGGACTAAATTAGTTTGAATTAAGCCTCCTTTAATTCAAACTAACTTGCAAGTGTAGATATAGCCTATCAGTCTTAACCTTGAATAGTAAGTAACGATCTGCTTCCAAGTTTTCTCTCCTCTGCAATGCACAATATCTACCACTTACATTCACAGAAGATATTGTTTGCTGGTCTTGAAAAGAGTCAGTACATTACAGCTCATTAACTTAAAGGGGGTAAATACACCCTTCCCTTCAAACACAGCATTCAGCTGATACCCTGGGGTTCAGTGTTCTGTCCTACCTGGGAGCCCAACCCCTTCTTGACTGAAGTGTCCCCTGGAGTGCTCCCATGTGATGCTTTTTGCTGTAATTTTACAATGTAAATGTTCTTTTCCTGCAACCTTCAATGTAAATGAATAGCCCATTGAATGTGGCTGCACCTGTTTTGAGGTGTTGGCCTCTTTCATCTGTCTTGAGAAAACCTGTTTATCAGCACCTGCTTACATGCTGGTTTGGTTAGACTATAAAGTATAATATCAGTGAATATCCGTAATTCCCCACACCACATTGTCACATACATTTCACAATGACACTATTGACCAGTGTGCTATTAGTTTTCAAATGATCCCTTGTCAGGCATGTATTATGTATATAACACTGCAGTAGTGTGTAGGGTGTGTGCAAGAACCAAAGTCTCATATTTCAGTTGCAATGTGTTCTGTTATTAATAGGAAGAATGGGAAGAATTTCCAAAAATCTTTACTGTAACAAGCAGAGGATCGTAGTTTGCTCCCATGGATGGCAGAAGCCAAGCCATTTGCCTAACCTCCCTCTCCCCAACCTCCAGACAACATGAGGGCTTCCAAAGTAAATTCCAGGAAATGAGGAGTTGGAATAAAAAAAGCAGTTTTCATTAACTTTTTACTAATTCCATTTTTACTGGTAGAAAGACAGCTGGGGGTACGAGCCTTAGTGTCCTTATCTTCCTTTTCCTGCAAGTATGGAACACCCAACCATCTCTTGCTGCAGCTGGTGTCCCACTATTTAGTCCATGACTGCCTGTGTTGTGAATTCAAATGGTAGCCAAGGATGAATGTGGTCCCAGGCTGCCACTCTGGTCTGTGCGTGAATGCAGGGTGTTTGTAAGGCATCTGTAATGCATCTCCATTCTAAATCACCTTTTTATTGGTGGGGGCGGGGATGCAGGTTCTACAGATTTTCACCGATTCCAGGTTGGTGTTGCATGTGAATTTCTCCCAGTGTAGGAACTCATAGTCTCATAAACTCTAAGTTGGAAGGTACCAATATGATCATCTAGCCTGATCTCCTGCACAATGCAAGCCACAAAAACACATCCACCCACTTCTGTAATAAACCTCTCCAACTTAGACTGAGTTATTAAAGTCCTCAAATCATTGTTTAAAGACATAAAGATACAGAAAATCCACCAGTGAGGTGTGCCCCTTATTACAGAGGAAGGCCAAAAATAAATAAAATAAAATAAAATAAATAAATAAAAAATAACAAGAGCCCTCACCAATCTGCCCTGAAGGATAATTCCTTCCTGACCCCAAATATGGCAATCAGTCAAACTCAGAGCATGTGGATTATGTCTCCAGATGCTTGGTTACATTCAAATGTAGTACATATTTATTAGGGCCACCTCTATATCTCACAAACCCACTCCATTAACAGATCTGCAGGTCAGTCACTAGATGCAGAACAATCTCTTTAGCAGAGAGATTTGGCTATCCTGTGTTGGTCTGGAGTGGTTCTTGTAGAGTTTTAGGGGAAATTATAGTCCAAAAATGAGAGGCAGCATATTCAGAGCTGTGTAAGGAATCTTTATTGAAGGAGAACTGAGAGAGAGAGGACCTAACAGACAGGTTTCCCTAGCACCTAAACAACCCTCCCATTTATCACCATGACAACCCCAATGGCCCTAGGTAGTCCAAAACACCACATATTCCTTCGCCTCTAATGAGAAAGCCCTCCCTCCCCCTAGAAAGAATAAGGACTAAGCTAGGAGATGAAGGTAGACTGCCCCATCTCCAGCAAACCCCCAGGAAATTATTCTGCCCCATGAAAGAGGGGGTCACCACTAGCTGAAAGATCCAGCCGATTAGGAGGCCTTCTGTCTCGAGGTGGATTACGGCGAACTTCTGGTGTGCCCACACCACAAGGTGGTATTGGTGGTAGTGTGACTACAGGTACTGGGGAAGTAGGGTAGCCGGAAATGGAGAGGATGTTGTGGCTGGTTGGTCCAGGGAGGCCGAAGGCATTGAATAGGTGGCTGGAGCAGGAGAGACATGAACAGTGGTTTCATGCTCTGATGTTGTATCATCAGTAAGGGCGAAGTAAGGTAACGTCCTCTGGAGATGCATCTTCTGGATGGGTATGATGGAGAAGCAACTGATTTACATGCCATCACCAAACTAAGCCACTCGCTGTCTGGACAGAGTAGGAAACAGGTCCCATCTGGGCAATGACTGTTGCTGGAACCCATTTAGCTCCTGAAGAATAGTTTCAAGCAAGAACAGGCTGTCCAATACTGAAGGTGCGGTCCTTTGTTCTTGGTAAATGTCTGCTGACCTGGACCTGCTGTTGGCGTTGAACCACTTGCCATGTGTCTCGTGGTTTCAACAAATCAAAGCAAGAGCGCAATTGCCATCCCATCATAAGAAAAGCTGGAGATGCCTTAGTCGTAGCCTGTGGAGTGTTTCTGTAGGACAACAAGTTGTCCAGATGCTTCTGAAGAGGCGACTGTCCCTTTGCAGATTTTAGAGCTTGCTTCATGGTCTGTACGAACCTTTCAGCAAGTCCATTTGTAGAAGGACAATATGGTGCTGACCTGATGTGATGTATTCTATTGGCCTTCATAAAAGTTTCAAAATCCTGAGAAATGAACTGAAGTCCATTGTCACTCACCAGCTGTTCTGGAAGACCATAACAACTAAAAAAGCCATGCAGGGCCTGGATAGTGGTTTCTGTAGTAGTGGACTGCATTACAGAGACTTCTGGCCATTTTGAATGGGCGTCCACAGCAATTAAAAACATACATCCTTCAAACAGGCCAGCAAAATCAACATGGATACGTTGCCATGGCCTTTCGGGCCAATCCCACAGGTGAAGAGGTGCCAACTGAGGTGCGTTCCAGATGCTCTGGCAAGAGGTACAAGCCCTAACCATTTCTTCAATGGCCCTGTCTAAGCCCGGCCACCAGAAATAGCTCCATGCAATTTCTTTCATGCATACTATGCCACAGTGACTTGAATGGAGCTGTTCCAACAAACGTGATCTTAATGAAGGTGGGATAATTTAGGCATGGAGGTGCAGCCTTTGAGCCTCCCCCCCGATACCCTCTTCGGGCCAGCCTTTGCCTCAACAGAACCGTTAACAGTTCCACCCCACCTGAGCACATGGGACCTTGCATGCTCCCGGTGGCAGAGCCCAAGTTCCATTCCCCCAGTCTCAGACACGGCGAGCGTTAAATATTGGGTGTCCGAGTCGGATTTTCCTTCTCTCGTTGGTCACCCGGTTCCCCCAAGGGACGAGGTCCAGATGGCGATGGGACCTGGGGAGCCCCCCAGTGACCCCCTCCTATCCTCCAGGGAAGCCAGGGAACTGGACCTGTTGGGCCGTGAGGTCTACTCATCGGCCTTCCAACTGTGAGTCTCAAACAACCAAGCCATAACCAGCAGATACTTGCTGGATGTGTGGGAGTCACTCGCAAAATTTAGAAGCTTGCTCCCACCTGAGGCCAGAGAGGAGTACGATGCCTTTCTGGAGGAAGGCAACGTAATCTCTCAAGATCTCCTCCTTTCGGCACGCGATGCGGTGGACACAGCCGCTCGCACTGTGGCCTTGGCGGTAACCATCCACTGGGTGGCATGTCTTAGGGAGGCTAGAGTGCCCCCTAATGCGCAGCAGGTGGTCCTCGACCTGCCCTTCGAGGGGGACGCTTTGTTTCCCCCTGAAACCCTATTAGTCGTGGGGACCCCTCGAGATCCCAGGGGAAAGGCCAAATACTTTGGCCTGCTCCCCCATGGACCCACCCCTCCGACTTAGCCCCCCCCCCAACATCCCACCCATTTCTCCCATAGTTGGAACACAGGGGAACTTCCTTCCACCACACCACCCGCTGCAAAGGCTGGGCCCTTGCCCTTCTTCCGCAGGGAGGAGCCCGCCAACTCGTCGCCACCACATTTTCAAACCTCGGGGATAGATGTATCAGGGCATCATCACCATAGATGGTCAGTACACCCTTCTCCCCTCAAAAGGGAATGGGGGTTGGTGGGAACCCCCCCCCTTTTCTTCCTATTTGCTACTGTGTCCGCAGGCATCCAACCCCGACCAGGTGTTCCTCCCTCTGATCTTGGGTGGCATGGTCCCGACAACATAAAGATGCCCCTGCCTGCACCGATGGTACCCGAGTACCATGGTCCAACCCCCACACTCCGTAAGCAGCGGCTACTTCGAACACTCATAGAGGACTGCCCTCCCCCCCCTTTTCCAGACATCCCTTCAAATCCATGTCTTCCATGCCAACACTCTTGCCTGGGACGATAGGCACATCTCGTAGTAGCCCCAGCAGTGCTGCAGAGGCTCCTAGACATGCATATTTGATGCTTACTTGGACACAGAACTGTGCCTGTGACCCTGATGCCTCCATGAGGTAGGCCTTCTCAAGTCTGGGTCAGAGGGGAGGGGGATACCTCCGGTCGCATACCATTGGCATAACCGTACTAGCCCTTTGTGACCCCGACCCCCTAATTCAATGAGAACTACCTCCTACTCATCAAGGGGGATACGTCCACTTAGCGATGGCAGATCTTAGCCTTTGAGGGAGGGCCAAGGTAAATGGCCCACCCGAACCCACACTTCCCCCCCCATGGGAACTACAGCTCCACACACCCTTACCTCGTGGGTGATGTAAGTGGTGACCAGGGCACATGTCCTAGGAACCCTCATCCTAAGCCCACCTCACAATTGTGGTGGTCAGTTCTCCTTACACCCCTCACTCGTGAAGCAGGGGCCTAGTGTACCCTTCTCGAACCCAGGTACGGGAACCTAGGAGAGGACACCTAGTCACATCTCCACATAAAAGGAACAGCGATGGGATACCCTATCGGGCCTTGTCTCATCAGCGCCCTCCTCCATGTCACCAGCCTGTCATAACTGGACAGGAGACCACATTTAGGCAGAGGGGATCCTTCCCAAATGACTTGTAGCTGCCTTTTCTGCCTCTCGGTCATGTACCCTGGCAGGGTCCCCCACCCCACCCTTTTGTTTCCCTGGGTCTCTCCACTACGTCTGCCACAGACCTACAACCCTACCACAGGGTCACCACCACATGTGTTGGTGGCGCCCAATAATACTGCTGTTCCTCCTCAATTCTTGAGGAACCATTGCCATACACTGCCCGCTCTTTTCTGTAATGAACAGAAGGAAACAATCTAGAGCATACTTCCTGCAATACCCAGGAATTTAAGGGGTTGCACTCCCTCAAATTGACTTCTCGGCTGGGGACAATACTTTGTCCAGTCCTCTTAACCCCAAGGTACCCTTCGGTTACTGCAGTTGCCACTTTGCAGTGGATTCACTTCCTAGTTGGTAGGAAATAAACCTTCTCTGGCATCCGTGTTCAGGATATCCATGTATTCAAGAGCTTTCCCTGGCACCCACACTGGCGCAGCAGAGCGGTAGTGCTATGCCTCCAGGAAATACTCTAGGTTCTTGAGACTATGACCATACATGGCACTTCTACGAACCTTTTGGTCCACATTGGGGTGACCAAGTGATAGCTGGCGCTATCCCCGATCCTTCTCCCTTCTTCACGCACTTCTGAGGGCCCTCACAATGTGAAACCCTGAGAGATTATAGGCCAAGCGGGCCCTTCCCATGAGGTCTCACACTATCGCGGTCCTTACAAGGATCAGCTCAATAGCACCTTGCCTCCCTATGGCACTTATGTCCCGAAATCTCTCGCCTGCAAGAACCTGGTCCTTGGTACCTGATTCAGCGGAAAACGTGCACTCGCGCATTACCTGGTTTTATAGCTAGCATGCCGTAAGCCCTCCGCACTACTCAGCTCGGTCTTCTACATGCTGCTGTGAAGCGTCTTGCAAGCCCCTTCTTAGTTGTTCTCGGGGTCCCTCCCTACAACCCTGTATCTTCACCCTCACTCGCATCAACCAGATGCCGCTATGTTTGATCGTGGCCGGGCCAAGGGATAAGGCTATTCTCCTGCGGCTACCTGCATACCCAGTAGCTGACCAGATCAGTTCATGTCTCTGTTGTTCCAGCTAAGGCCTTGGGGTGATCAGTTCAGGGAATAATCCCCATTCTTCATTCTCGTGTGGGACATGGCTATTTTGGCTAAATCCACACTTGTTGGCACCCAGCATTCTCCCACGAGGCCACGCTGCAAGGCCCATGGCCAGACATTATATTCTGTCTGTCATACTTCACGTTTTCACCTATGTGGAGCATCTAACACAACCCTCTGTGTTCACATTGCGTCCATTATTCCGATTCTGGTGACCTTGATCTGACCTGCTTACGTTCATATGTCTCGGAGGGTTCGGTCCTGCCCCTGTCCTGGGTTGGCCCTCAGTTCTTGATTCTTTTGGGCCATGTCAAGGCCTGTTCACCTCTTGACTCCGACTAAGATCTTATTGCTGGGCTTCTCCCATATGGAGCATGTTGCTGTGCTGAAGGCGGAAGACCCAACTCCACCCACTATCCATCAGCATAGCTAGTAGTCACCTATTACTGAATGCATCCGAGCAGCGCTTGAAGAAGAACGGTGGGTTACTCGCTATTCAGGTCCCTCCCCTCCATCCCCAGATCTGGAGTTGGCAACTCTGAGGAACAGAGGAGGGGTCGGGAGGTAGCCATATATATAGCCACGGGGTGGCACGAGGGGCGGAGGCTGCCTACCCTCTCCTGACAGGCTAGGACAAAGTTTTTTCCGACCAATTTGGTGCTCCAGCATGGAGACACCTATTACTGAATGGATCCAAGCAGCCCATCTCGAAGAAGGACAGTTACTGGTGAGTAACCCACTGTTAATAAGGCACTCCCATATCCCCCCTCAAGATAAAATCATAGGCTTTGTCCACACAAAGGGAGTTAAATTGATTTAACTTGAAGTGATTTAAGTTAAATTGATAACAATCATTAAATTGATTTTACTAAAATCGATTTAACAGGTCCCCACAAAAAAACTAAATCAAACTAGCATGTTCGGAGACTGGACTTGCTAGTTTGATTTAGGAGAGGGGCACCCTGGGAGGTGTGGCAACATGGCCTACTGGCAGGGCCATGTTGCCACTCAATTCCAGGCCTGGGTCTCCCAGGAGAGCCAGTGGGAGGGGAAAATCATCCCCCATCAGCTCTGGCTCCCTGGGCAGGGGGTGGGTGGAAGACATCCCCCAAGACTGGCTGCAGCCTTTGGCTCAGCCACGCATGGGGGAGAAGGGAACCCCGTATACCTAGCTCCCTAAGTGCTAGCCAGGGCGGTAGGGGAAGAGGTCCCTGTGTGTCTGGTTTCCCCTTCAGCTTGCCGGGAAGGGACCCCCCATGCCGGGCTTCCCCAGCCTTACAGGGGCGGTGGGGGAAGGGACTCTGCATGCCCGGCATTCAGCAAGGAAGCCGGGCGGCAGGGAAGGGATCCCCACATGCCTGGCTCCCCAAGCAGTTGGGAGAGGGAGCTGGGGAAGAGATCCCTGCACCCCCAGCTTCCTTGGCAAGGAAGCCAGGTGGGGAGGGGATCCTAGCATGCCCAGCTTTCCCTGCAGCTGGCTGGATGTGCAGGGAAAGCTGGGTGGCAGGGAAGGGACCCCCCAAGCCAACTTCCCCAGCCTTAGCCGGGCAGCGGGGGAAGGCACTCTGCATGCCAGGCGGGAAGAAAGTCAAACAGCAGGGAAGGGACCCCGCATGCTTGGGTTTTGAAGTGCTGGCCGGGCGGTGGAGAGAACAGTCCCCCGAGCCTGGCTGCAGGGAATGCTCCCCCAGCTCCTGGCATGCTCCCTGGGCGGTGAGGGAGAGGGGACCCCTGTACCTAGCTTTTGGTGCATGGGGAGTGCTCCAAAAGCCAGGCCTGAGGGTCCCCTCTCCCCTGCCGCCAGGGGAGTGTGCCAGGAGCTGGGGGAAGCATTCCCCACCACCCGCATGCTCTAGCTGGCCCAAGGGTCCCCTCCCCCACTGCTGGTAAGCGCGCTGCAGCGGGGCTCAGGGGATTCTTCTCCCCACCGCTTGACCTGGGCTTCAAATGCTGGGCATGCAGGGTCCTTTCCCCGCTGCCTGACTTCCTTCCCGCCCGGCATGCAGAGTGCCTTCCCCCGCCACCTGGCTAAGACTAGGGAAGCCGGTGTAAGGGATCCCTTCCCTGCCACCCCGTTTTCCCCACACGCCCAGCCAGCTGTGGGAGAAGTGGGGTGTGCAGGGATCCCTTCCCCACCGCCTGGCTTCCTTGCAGGATGTCGAGTGCAGGGTCCCTTCCCCTGCCATCCCTGTATGGCTGGGGAAGCCCAGCGTGGGGGGTCTCTTCCACCCCCACCCACCCTTGGCCAGCGTGCTGAACCCTAGCCCTTCCTTCGAGGGTGCTATGCACCTTGGGAGGAAGGTCTAACCAGGGTTCAGATTCATATAATAGTTTCACTTTAACTATCATATTGATATAAAACTAGGTTTAACTATATCTACATGGGTATGTCTACACACAGGCTTAAATTCAACCTAATTAACATTAGGTCAAATTTAAAAATAGAGCTGTTTAAACAGCACTTGGATGATTTGACCTAAGGCTTCCCTTTGGTCAAATCCAAGAGCAGTCCCTTCGAAGTTACAAAACCTCGTGTAACTTCGAAGGTATCGTCAATTCGAACGCTAAAGCTCAAATTGATGCTGTGTAGACATGTGAATTCGAACAAAAATTAGTTCGAATTCATATGTTTGACCTTCCTCTCAGGGTGCATAGCACCTTAGAAGGAAGACCAGTGCCAGCCCTGTGAAGCGCTGTCAATAGCAGCGGGGTTTGACAGCCCCATGCGGGGCTGCTTTAGACAGTCGCCTGTGGGGCTGCCTCTGCACCCCGCTCACAGCGGGGTTTGACAGCCCTGCGGCGGCTGACACAGCCAGAGTTGGGGGGGGGGAGGGAGGAGAAAGGATTCCCCCCTGCCCCCACTGGTGGAAAGTGTCCCCTGCCCAGCTCTGGCTGCAGGGTGCCTAGAGCTGGGCAGGGGATGATTTTCCCTGTGCTGGGCTGTGGGGCCTGGAGCCTGGCATGGGACTGGGTGGCAACATGGCCCTTCCAGGGGGCCATGTTGCCACACCTCCCATGATACCCCTCTTTCAATTCTAACTAGCAAGTCCTGTCTATGGACATGCTAGTTCAAACTGGTTTTCCAAGTGTGGTCGTGTTAGTTCGAATTGACTCAATTCAAACTAATCATAATTAGTTCGACTTGATTAGTTTGAATTGAGTCAATTCAAATTAACAGCCTAAGTGTAGACATACCCCATGACTTTCCTTATAGCTAAAAGACAGAGCTTCTCATTTCAGTTTAAGGAAACATTGTGTGGACCTAACTATTTTAAAATCAAAATAACCAGCATTATTTCAATTTAACAGCTGTGTGTGGACATACCCATAGGGAATTTATAAATGATCTCCACTGATTTTGGTATCTCCAGCTTACCATGATGCACACTGGCTTGAAGCGTAGCTTGCAAAAATTTCTTGTGAATAGGGCAGTAATATTTGTGTGAGTAAAATTAAACTGAATGATAAAATTGTATGGATAAAATTAAACTGAATGACCCTGAAGTGATGCAACTCCAGAAAAAGGATAGAAAATATTTTTTCTCTTCATTTCTTCCTCATGGTTAGACAATACCATGCTCTTTCATTTTTCCATAGCAGGCTCTTGCACCTCTGCTGGGCAGAGACAAGGAACCAGGAACCTGAGGGAAGGGACTCTCAACTAACATGCCAGAAGAGGGTGAGGGGTGAAATGATGCTGATTGTGTGGGCTAAGGCCAATGAACAGAGAGAAGACAGATAAAAGATGAGAAAGAGAGGTTGCACACCATGAGGAGAAATTGGCACCAATAAATAAATAAATCCTAGCACATAACTGGAGGAAGATGGAGCACAGCAGGAGTTTTTCAAGAGCTTGCTTGCTCTCATAGCCACCAGATGGCAAGCTCTAGCTCCACTCTCTCACACTAAATCCCCTCAATGCTACCAAATCCTGCAGCTTATGCTACATTTAGATAATCCTGAGGCTGGCTGGTTGATGCCTCAAGCAATGAAGACTACACCAAACAGAGAAGTGTACCTTGTACATTCCTGCTTGCAGGTTCAGCCACAGCCTACAGGTGCAAAACACACTCGAGGAGTCAAGGTAAATAGAACACAAGGAGGACACAGTTCCCGCAAGTTAAACTGCTATGGTGGCAATGTATATAGTTTGGCTGGTTTACACTTTTGTTTGTTTGGTTTCTGAACACACACTGTTTTTGTTTCTCATCTTTTACTTCTTAAAGGCAACTGCTCTGCCTATAAAGGTTTTTAAATTGGAATTTTTTTACGTATGTTCATGTTTAAAATTAAATGTCTAATTTGCAAACAGGGCTGTATGAGTGGGTTTTATATTAAACTTAAACTTTGTCAATGTAATTCGTAAGCTGTGTGCTGAAGTACATGAACAGTACTGTAAAATTAATTTAAAAAAATCTTCCTAAGGTGCCCCAGTCTCCGAAGTTGTTGGATGAATGCAGCACAATTTAAGTGGGGGGATAATTATATTTTCATCCATGTTTATCTGTATCGCCCTGCAAATTATATTATGTAGGCACACAAAGCATCCCTGATTTTTTTATGTGAGTGCAGGGGCACAGCCAGCCCCCACTTTATGGCCAGGCTGCTGAGTCTGCATATGACTGGAAGCTGCCTGAGACACTCCAGTTGCTAGCACCTCTGCTGAACTTGGTACTTAGCAAGTGGAGTTGTATGAGGAGGAGGGAGGGGGAGAGGCAGCGAGATGAGGCCCTCCCCCCACAGTGCCCAGCAGTGATGTGAACTTTGCCGCCACAGCTGCAGAAGTTCATGCTGCTGCCAGGTGCTGCAGTAGGCAGGCCTCATCTCCAAGTGAGTGGGGCCCAGCCCACCTGGGGTCCACCCATTGTTAGGCCCCTGCATGAGTGGATTCTACCCCAGTAACGACAGGTGCACTTTCTAATTGCATGCACCATTACAGCAATCCAGCAATGTCTTGACCCTGCATTTGGTTAAATAGCTTACCTTTGGCCTTGCAGATGTTATGAAATACACTGCAGGCCTCAGTAATCCAGATGACATTGACTACATTGGTATCCAAATGGTTCTGAAGGCACCACCATGTTGATTGCAATCTGTCAAATGCATACTCCACCACCATTCTACAGTTACTGAGCATTCTTATGTCAGGCCCTCTGAGATTAAGATACAGCATCATAAGCCATGGCAGAAGGAAAATACATGGTGTCCCCTAGAACAACAGTGGGGACAGTGATTTCATTTTTAACAATGTTCTTGAGAGTCAACGTCTCAAGCTTGTCTATGATGATAAAGTCATAACCTCCAGTAAACTATGACATCATGCCTCTTGCCAGTACATCCGACATTGGCACCATGAACCTGTTGTATGGGCGATCAGAGCCTGCATAACAATTAAATAGTACTCTTTTTGTGGCTTATATTCTCATGCTCTTTGCAGAGGTACACTATGAGCATGAGTTCCATTGACTGCTGTAGGGCAGTTTGGAAAGCTTATTCTATCAAAACCAGCAATTATTTCAGGGACATTGGTTATGCACCAAAAGCGCTGCTGGCCCAGGAAAAGACCTGCAGCTCACCGCACTGTGACTTGGGGCTTGAGCCCTGTAAGTGCGCCGCTGTCACGGGCAGCCTGGCAGTGGACCTGGGACTCGGGCACTGGGACTCGGGGCTCGAGCCCCGTAAGCCCAGTGCCAGCAATGGCTCTGTTATGCACCAAACCTCTGGGAAAACCACAATCCTCACTGCCTCACAAACTTCCGCCACAGTCCCCACAATTGACTTGCAAACACCAAACTGGCTATCCATGATCCTGTAGCAGACTAGAATTGTCAGCTTCCAGCAGACAAGAGAGACTACTTCTGGACTGGCATGGCTTCCTTGTTGTGTGTGTCCTGACACTGGACAATCAGGGCAAGATGTTCTCAAAGATCCAAGAACACTGACTTCTTCATGCAAAAGTTGTGGATCCACTGTTGGTCATCCTAAATTTCTATGATGATCTGATACCATCAGTTTGTGCTTATGTCACTGCTCTAGAAACACAAGTCTACATCTCATGCCAATTGGAGTGAATAATATCAGTTGGGTCATGAATACCATGCTTCTTTCCCCATCTGAGGGGTCCCTTTGGTAGGACAGTTATTGCTGCTAAAATGTCCACTAGCACCTCAGAAATGTTCTTCCTGGTTCCTAAAACAGGAGTGAAAGTGAAAGCTGAAGAAGTTCCTCAGTGATGCGTGCTCTAGTTGCAGAAAGCATGCACACCTACAAAAAAAAAAAAAAAAAAAAAAAGTCTGGGCTGATTGTGTTAATGACCTAAGACAATTTCAGTTGAGTGCTGTAGGAGGACAGGCAAGTTGTCCCTTAATATGCCATGAACAAAGCTCTAGAGCAGGTACAGTTAGCAAGAGTGTGGAGAACCTTGAGATGCGCTCCAAGCAGCCATGGCATCTGCATTGTCTGTGCATACTGCAGTACGGATACAGAAGCACAGATATGAGGTGCATGTATCACTGCTATGAGAACATTCAACTTTGCGCCTGGAGCCGTAGGGGAGCATTCCTCTCCACTTCTTCCAATGACTCTGCCTTGCTTCCACCTTCACTACAGAAGCCCAGAGTTTGACCTATCTCTCACTGAAATAAATGGAATCCCTTCCATAGAGCTTAATGGATTTTGGATTTGTTAATGGACATGAGTCATCCATGTCAATAAGATAGATTGTAATTAATGAATTCTGCCACTTACTTCGTTGTCTAATAATTATTCAAGTTCTCAGAATTAGTATGAGTATGAAGATAAGTATTGAACTTGGTTGCTGATTTTGCTCCACCTGTCTGATAAAACGCTTTATACAGAACTACTCCTGTAATAGCTGTCTAACTGCAGACTGATTCCCTCAGAGCTATTACCAGTTTATCACTTCATATTTTGTTGCATACTTTTATGGCACTACACAATAAAATTATATTTAACCAGGAAAATAATATTACCTAATGCCTGTAGTGAGGTAGAATGGCCTTCCTACCAGCTCAACAGTGAGGGACCACTACAGTTCTCCTAGTGGGAGGAGCCAAACAAGCCCTGCTTCTGCCAGAAGTTCAGGGTTGGGATGGGAAATATAAAGAGAGGATCCCACAGCTCAGTTGGGATAGCGGCAGATACCTCAGGCCCTCTGCAGGATTCTAGATCAGGCCCTGACCCTCTCTATGCCCTGCCAGCAGAGGGGATGGAGAGGAAACTGGAACTGCCATCTGCTCAGAAACCCAGAAGTCACTGAGGAAGTGTAACCAATGGAGCTGTAACCCAAGAGAACCAAGCAGTCTGGTTATATTGCTGGCTAGCTAGGCAACGTGTTTTGGGGGGATCCCTGCTAATCCAGTGGTAGGATCACCTGTCACTGTTAGGGCCCTAGGCTGGGTTCCTCCTACTGCCTGCTTTCAACCCTACCCCTGGGGTGGTGGCCTATTCATTTGAACCTGGAAGACCTGTGCCGATTTGTGACCCAGCCAAGCCTAGAGACTGCAGGCCACTAAACTGAAATTACTGTCTGCTCCAGCCTGAAGGCTGAAGCTAAACACTGTGGGCTGCTCTGCCCCACCAAGAGGGTCAGAGCAATAGACTGCGAATTTTTGTCTGCCATACCCAGAAGGCTTTGGGCTAAAAACTACTCCTTGCTCTCCCCCAGCAAAATGGCCAGAGAAGCAGACTGTAAACTACTGTCTGCTCCTGCTACCAAGAGACTTGGGCTAAAGGCTGTGCGTTGTTTGGCCCCGCCTAGAAAGCCAGAGTCTCTAGACTGCTGATTGGCTGCCACTTGCTGTCTGATTCAGTGAGGCCTCTCTCCAAGCCTGACAGTGAGGGACTGCTAGAGCCTAAATATGCATATTGGTGTGTACAAGACTGTTTGTTTTTTTTCAGAACTGTCTCTAAGGACAAATAAAATTGTACTGTTCTAGAACATTTTTTTCTTGTTTCTTTTTTAAAACCTCAAAAGGCACTATCAAGAGAATCAGCATACATTTTAAAAAAAAGTTATGGTAACAGCTTGCATTATTAATTAATTCCATTTGTACATTTTACTTTTGCTACTTGCTTATCTTCAACAGTGAAGCAGAATTGATTAATTTAGTTTCTATGTTTTGCTCAGTTGCAAACTGGCTGTTGAGGATTACACACTTCAGGCAAAAATTTAGGATTCTTTTCTGCTTCACCTCCCTCTCTCCTCCACCTGCCCCAAATAATATTTATTAAAATTAAGAATTAATTAAATTCAAATATACTTATTTAAAAAAACAACAAAATAACTGTAAAATTCAAATTTTGGCACTAAACTATTTGGCCACTTGGGCACTAAATTAGATGGAAAAATACATTCTGAAGATGTACTCAAAGAAAAATAATAAAATTGTTTCACAAGCCAACAAATGTAAGTTCAAAGCTAAGATTGATGCTTATGTTTTATGCCACACAAAATGCATAAATTGGGCTGCATGTTGATTTCTGCCACAAACTAAACATTAAAATAGTGTAGTAGTTGGACAGGATCACAGGAGGTCATCTGTCCAACCCTCTGCTCAAAGCCCGATCTATCCCAATTAAATCAATTATTGATTAACTCATTGTTAATTATATTTGTTTTATATTTTATGAGTATTATTTATAACATTTTTGTATAGTGTTTGCCAACACAATGTGAATTTTTTGATGCCTTACTGAAGCAAAACTAATTTACCTGTAATACTTTTTACATCCCTGGAGACTCAAAACAGGACTTTACAATTTTAGGCCAAAATCCCTGCAAGTGACTGCATAAGGACAGATCCCTAAAATCACTAAATCTCTGCAGATCTGTCCACAGAAGTGACATGACTAGAGCCTTAGATTTAAATCAATATCTTCCAGTAAAATTCTCCTGCAGAAAGGGATGAGGAACACATTTGCTGGTAAATATTGATATATACAGAAAGAAAAGTTGTTTATAGACTACATCCTCATCTATTAGTTTCCTGCTGTTCCTAGCTAACATTATAATAAAGGCACTGTGAATATAAATGTACAAAAGTGAGAAAGTTAGTTTTTCAGTTTTAATTTTTTCCCCCAAAGACTCCCTTTCTCCCCCTCAGTTCTCCAATCCTGCAAATGTGGATACGTTTTACTTTACTCAGACGAGTGGTCACACTGAAATCTCTGTCTTTTGTTGCATCATATTATAGTTTTCTAAAAACACAGGGCTCAATTTCTAGGGCTGCTCCAACTGCATGGTCCCATGCAGAAAGCAAGAAAAAAGTTAGATTAACCAGCCACCTGAGGTCTACCTGTTTGTAAGGGGAACACAAACATTTCAGGGAGCAGGCATCAGTGGTTCTGTGCCATCTCAATCAAAGTGTCCATATGCCAGCTTGATCAAAGTGCCCACCATAAACTGATGGGAGAAAAAGAAGTGTAAGCAAGGTCATTACCCACCTACTGGCTGTTGGAATATACCCTTTGTGGTGTGAGGGTCCAGACATCCCCTTGCAGATGGCTAAATCAGGGAAATGCAAAAACGGCTAAGGGTCACCTTTGCTCTCTCACCCCCAACTGTGCTGACCCTATGCAACCACATCCAAGGTTTTAGTGCATGTGGTATGCTTCCTGGTAAAGGATGTGTTTAGAAACCAGCAGTATAAATGGAAACTGATTTGGAGCACTTTTTGTTTTATGTTTGTTTATTTACAGTGGAGCAGGGAACATTTCTGAAAAACAATACATGCAATAAAAGTAAGTGTGTTGATTTTGAGCACTTGTATTGAACATGAGGACAGCTTTTTTTTTTTTTTTTTTGACAACTGATAAGTTTTGACTCAAAAGTCCTACTGGAAGAGAAAGAAGTGACCCAACCTCTCATTAAACAAGGTAGCTTAGAGTACACATGGAATTATACTGTTTCTGCCTCTACTACTACTATATTGTTACGTGTTATGTTTCTTGGATGGGCTTGATTCTGCAACCACTGAAAAAACTGGGCTTTTCCAGTGATTTCTACTTGAGTAAGGGCTTGAATCCAGCAACAGAAGAGGGTGGAATGTTGAAAGATGGTTTCATTATAGTTAGAAATGGGAAGCTGGTTCGTGTAGGATCCAGAAGGAGGGAATAGATAGAAGGAAGACTCATAGAAAGTGAGACAAAGTATGTGAGAAGGGAGAGAAAGAGCTGAAGGCAGACAAATGAGTAGTTAAGTGAAAAGAGTTGTAAAAGCATCAAAGAAGGAAAAATAGATTGAAAAACTCATCTGATGTTCCAGTTACTATGAGCATGGTAATAAGAATATTCCTGTATAGGAAGGTTGCTGTGTAGAACATGCCAGCTAAGTAGGGTCAGTCAAATGGCTGTTAATTGTGATGGTAGCATGTATGCATTCACACAAAAGTGTTAATGATTCTTGATTTCTAAAGTTGGTAGTCATCATGAAGATCAATCACCTTGACTCTGGGTAAAAGATGACTGCTGAATATTTTTCTGATATGACAGCCATCTACATGCACTCTTTAGGTTAGACTGGATTTTATTATCCATATGAGCTGGGATCATTAGCCCAGGCCAGGGACTTTGCACTAAAGCAGTGGTTTTCAAACTATGGATCAGGACTCAGTACTAGGTTGCAGACCCTCAGGTATTTGGTTGTGGCACCCCTTGCTGCTACTACCAAAAGACTGGAATGCATTTCTCAGAGATGTAATTGCTGGGTCATAGGCATAAATGATTTTTCTTTTTTTCAGCTGGGTTCCACGGAAAAAACTTTGAAAACCACTGTGCTAAGGCATATGATCTTTCCTGGAAGAGTCGTCGTAGAAACGTTCATGGTCCTGAATACATATTGGACCTGCAGAAACCTCCCTGTAAAAGATGGACTTGATATATTTACTGTGATTACATCCACACAGGTGGAGGTCCAGACTTAAGATTTCTGAGACAAGGGCCCTCTGCATCTGTGTGAGCACTCTGTCTTGTTCACAAATGTGTGGAGTTTTAAGGTCAGAAGGGACCACTATGATCATTTAGTCTGATTCCCTTCATAAAAGAAGATATGGCATTTAACCCAGTGAATCCTGCATCTAAACCAACAATATGGGACTGAACTAGAAGCACAACTTTTAGAAAGTTATCCAAACTTTATATAAATACTCTAAATGATGGAGAATTTAACATATCCCTTAGAGTCTCTAAAAACCTGCTAATTTCTGATCTCTATTCCTCAGAAAGGGAAGGAAAGAATAGTTTCAGGCAGTCTGAGTCGCTTATTTCCCTGTGTAAGTAAATGGATCTGAACTTTCTTTCATGTGGAGAAAGGAGAAAGGAAAAAAAAAAAAGGATCCTTACTTAGTGATATGCGAGGTAGGAGGGAGAATCAATTTTGTGGAAGATGCTTTTACAATCCACTGGAAAAGGAAACTTCTCTATGTATTTCTGATTTCTATTACTAATTTAGGTGCCTACACTCTTTCTGAGTCTCTGGAGAGGGAACAATTCTTGATCCTAATAGCACCATTTTGGCCCAAGTAGATACAGATGTTGGTGTTCAGGTCTTTTATGGAAAGATGACCAACACTATTCATTTTGAACTGAGACACCTCATCATCTCTTAAATTGGGAATCCTTTCTTCTACAAATTGCCTCTTCAAGCAAGAATTCACAGGAAAGTTGTTGCCGGACAAGCATCCTGAGTCCTCTTGGCTTTCAAAGGTGTTTATTAGAAGGACAGGCAATTTTAATGGGAATGGTTTATGGTGTGGTATACACAAGGCCTTATGTGCCCCTTACATCAAAAATGTTCCAACCTCCTACCCAATTGATATCTAACTTAAAGTCTGACTCCATGTTCATTTGGTAGCTAAATGAAGATAGAACAATGTTTTTGCAACTGTTTGTAAAAGGTTCTGTGGGCTTAATGATTTTGCTCCCTCCCTTCTATTATTAAACCAGTGGTGTCTTGGGATATAAATACAGTCCTGACAAAGCTGCTTGTGAGCCATTCACTATCTGTGTGTTCAATTTTCTTGATGATAGACCATTTCTGGAAAACAGTGATTTCATCTGATAGGATAACAGAGCTTAAGCTCTGATGCATATTATACCAAATTTAACAAAAGTAATCAGAACTAAGAATCATCCACAATATTTTTTTCAACATCCAGTGTTCAGGGGCAAGGGTCATTAAGACTTTACTTGGAGTGTGATAGAGGCTTTAGAGAGCCAGCTGATTTTCAACTGTATGTTACCAATTTCTTCATCAGTGAAGTCAGTAAAAGGAACATGGCTGAAGTTTTGTGCTCTGGTCTGCCTGCACTTTGAAGGTCTTGTCTGGGTCTGTGGCCTCTGAGGTGTTAATTGACAGGCCAAGGAACATTACAGACACAAATACATGCCCTAATCTTGGATTCGGCCCCCTAGGGAGAAATCAAGCTTCCATCTTTCAGATCTACCTTATTTCTTCAGACTGGGGGATCCATAGGGGCAACTCTTAATTGCCACTGATTTTAGTTCTTTCAAGAAGTCCCTACTCTGTGTAACTTGGATGTATTTTCTCTTTCAGGTCCACTCCTCAAAGCCTCTTGTGTTTCTGCTTCATGCTTGTTGGTAGGTGTCTACTGTGGCCTTTTAAAAGAAGGCAAAAAAAAAAATAGTAGTTATGTGGTTTTCAATAGGTCTTTGTTAAGAGAGTACTGTGTAGATTGTTTTCATTTTATTTGCACTGTCCCTCAGGCTACTTTCTAAGTGCAAGAACCCAAGAAGACAGTATATTTAAAGAAATGTATTGAGTGAAAATTACTTACCTTGTAATTTTGCTTCTTTGAAGATATTATCTCATAGGATCTTCATCCTACCTAACTCACCTGCGTTTAGCAGTTGCTGTTTTCATATGGTGTTTCCATTCTTAGGGCTCAGCATCAAGATGAGGTGTTAAACTCTTGAAGATATTCTATGTGCCTACTATCCCTAGTGTTTTAGCATTAGACAACACTTCACCTTTCTGTTCCAAAAATCATGAAACAACTAACTGAGGGCATCAATGAGCTTTCCAAATCAAAGCCTGAAGTTCTATCTGCTGTGTTTGTGTGTGGCTGTGAGAGAACCTCTCTGCAGCTTGTTGGCTTTGGCAGTTCTAGCTAACTGAGTGATGGAAATTTCACACCTGGAGCAAGAAGAAATCTATGCTTTTATTTATTTATTTTTTTTAAATACAACTCCAAGGTGTTACTGATCCCAGCAAGCGTCCCTTGACACTCCCTTCTAGGACAGGTGTTAGGGAATTTTAAGTGTCTGCTACTCTGGATCGTTGGGGTCCTTCAAGCTCCTAGAATCTAAAAGGTATCTAGCCATTGCCGTACTTTTGGGGTCCCAATGTCCAGTTGCTCTGCGTGCAGAGCAACCTATCAGACTCCCCAGTATTTACACATTCCTCTCTCTCAGAACTCCATCCCAAGGATATGAAGCTTCTGGTTCACAGAAGCCTCCTTCATCTTAATGTGAAGTAAAATTACTCTCTTCTCCACCCCACCCAGACCCTTTATAGACTCTGTAGCACCTTTTATTTTTTCCTGCCTTTTGGTAATGTTCCGCTACTCCCATCAGACAAGAGGAGGAAGTGTTTTCTCCTAGCTAAAGCAAACTGATTGTCCAAAGGTATTTTGCTTTGCAAAGATGACTGCTGAGTACTGATCACTTACCACTGGCTCTGGCCTGGAATAGACTAACAGACATGCTATCTCATGGTGGATCCACTTACATATCTGCTGCTTTCCATGACAGTGATTTCATGATTCAGTTTCATAAAATCGCCTACAGTTCAAAAGTGTCATGGACAGCACCCCAATATCATCACACAAGTAATTTTCCCATTCAGATGAAGAACAATTGGGTTCCGAAGGCAAATCATTAGAAGTGAGGTGGAAGTATTTAAAGTAGCAGCCTCATCTCCCAGCACAAGTGATTCCTTCCTCCATTCTCAATACTTTGGGCAGACACAAGCTTTTAATGATCCACATGCTATGCTCAGTTTCTAATGCTCCTTAGCTACATTTCTGGTGGAAATGGTGCAAAAATGAGAATTGCAACTATGTACAGAACGGAAAAGGAGAAAGAGAGCTGGTGCACTAGTCATTAATGTATTGCCATTGTACTCTTCAAAGCAGGTTTTCACTCCTGCTTTTGGTCTTACTGTCAGGAGGGACTGACTCCCCTGGGACCTATGAGGCTGCAGGGGGCAGTAGGTGCCCATATACCATTACCAGTTAGAGGTGATGCTTTAGAAAATTCAAACTAATTAATTAGTATTAGAAGTTATGTAAATGTTGCCAATAGGTAAAACAGGAAAAACCTCTGCTCTTTCTCAGTAGCAGATGCAACAGTTTTGGTGCTTTAAATCTCATGTACATTTCTAATTAAATATGTTTCAGGCTGTGCTTTATCACCACCTTCTTGCACAGGTTTTGCCTGGTGGTTTGATAGCAAATAGCTTCTTTTTTTATATTTCAGATAATGGGCTAAAAATATCTTTGTCAATCTCATGTCTGTTAAGCTGATTACGCACTCATTCCCTTGGTTTAATATGTTTCCACTTCTAGTGGTCATTGTATATTTGAGGACAGCATGCTCCACCTTTGCATGTCTGTGTAGTAAGATATCCGTTATGGTTATGTGGCCACCCTGCTTGTGGTTATTTTTACTCTTTTTTCCATTGACTCTTCTATCATGCTTTTAGGTCTTGGTCTAATGTTTTTAGTATCATTGTGTTAGTTACAGACCTTGTACCACAAGACATGTGCGTACAGAACCCTGAATTTTTGTAGGGAGGAGCTGTGGCTGGTTCATAGATGCTCCCTGCTCATAGGTAACAAGTTGAGCCAAGTTCCAAAGGGGCAGGCGTGTTAGTCTAGCAAAGCCAAAAAAAAGCAAGGAGTCTTGTGGCACTTGAAGACTGATTTCTTGCATGAGCTTTCATGGGAGAATATCCCACTTCATCAGCTGGTTTGAAGAGGAAGAACTTATAGAACTGGATGAAAATAAATGCAGGGGAGCATAAGACATGGGATCAGGTCATACTGCAACAGCAAGTTGATCACACAGGCACCCTGACTGGAAAGCTATAACTGTTTCACAACAGCTTAAAAAAAACCCCCAAAACTGTTTTCCTTCAGTATTTTCATGGAAACAAAACTGAGTCAGGGGAAGAGAGATGTTTCTTGTTCTGGTTTGATACTTTGAGTACTGGCCTAGACCTATGCCCTGAATTAGGTATCCACCACACGCCAGCCACCCAGCTCTATTGCCTCTGCCCAATACCCCCAAAAACTTCCCAGACAAAAAGCTTTATAGAAACTGATATTTTTTGCAAAATGTTTCATCTTTGTAAAAACTGCATACTTTATTAAAACAGTTTAACCAGCTTCACTCATTGTAGCAATTCCTAATGCAAACTATTAACCTACCACATCCAGATCCTGCTTCTCCCACCCCACAACTGACCATTACATTATGGGAATTGCTCCACTCAGCCACTCTGCAGTTTTTCTTGCAGAACAGTTGTCCTCCCCTGGAAGCAATTCCTCACTGTAATCAGCACCTGGCAAGATGCTGGCCGCTCTCACAGTCCTCACATTTCCTGCCTCTACCTATTTCCAGCAGCAGCAACAGCAGCATCTTGAACCAAGACTATTGGACACCGATGACATCACCAGCTGAAGAGCCATTCTCTCCCTCATACCCACTGCCTGCTTGCTCCAGTCGAGCCTTGCCCCTCATCGACTCAGCCACTTACTCCCACGTCTTCACCTTTCTTTCATTCCCCCTCGCGGGAACTCCTAACCACCCCTCCCCATTGGCGTTTGGGCCACACGTTAAGTCACAGCTTTAGTTCCCTCAGGAGAGGGACCGCCTGCTGGGTGGGTACAGCGCCTAGCACCACGGGTCCCCCGGGCGTAGCGCCGGGACCAGCTCTGCAGCCGGCGCCGAGCACTAACCGACGGCTAAGGGGGGACGCAGCGGCCAGGCGCAGACCCTGCCGCATGCCCCCTCCGCGGAGCAGCCAGGCCGCCGAGGCCCAGAGCCCTGCAGGCTGCAGGCTCCGGAGCGCGCGCGCCCCGACCCCAACGCTCGGCGCCGCGCGCGGCCAGGAAGTGGGGGGGGGGGGGGCCGCGGCCAGCCCGGAGAAAAAGGCCCCGGCCAGCCTCACGTGACTCCACCGGCAAGTAGCTCCGTCCGGGCGGTAGCGCGTCCGTATCCTTCCGCTTCCCCGCGGCCTGCCGGCCCTGTGCTCCGCCGAAGCGACCGGCCGGGCCTCCCTCCCCCCCCGCGGCGCTCGGGCGGAGAGCAGGGCGGGGCCGAGGCGCGGGCAGCGCCGCGGAAGGACGGCGCGGGACGGGAGGCGGCAGCTGATGTGGCGGGACTACTTGTCGGCGGAGGAGGCGGGGGGCGGGGCCGGGCCCGTCTCCTCTCGGAAGCTGCAGCCATGATGGAAGTTTAGGGCGCTCAGTGGCTGCGGGGGCGCGGAGGAGGCCGGGGCCGATGAGAGCGGGCGGCCGGCTGTCCCGCACGCACCGCGGCGCCTGAGCCCGCGCAGACTCGCTTCTCCCTGCCAGCCGCGGCCGCCCGCGCCGCCTTCGCCTCCCGCCAGCCAGGCAGCGCCCGCGCGGCCCCATCGCGCGGGCCCCCCCGTCCCGCTCCCCGCCCGGGGCGGCGGCGGCGGCGGAGCCCGCGCGATGGGGCCGCGCGGGCCCGACACCGTCACCATGTCTGGGGCCCGGCGCGCTG
>ML681981.1:15549538-15565128 GCA_007922195.1 Podocnemis expansa | reverse complement strand
TCTGGGGCCCGGCGCGCTGGAGAGTTCCCCTCTCCGCCTTCCTCGCCTCAAAGACGGCGGCGGCGGCGGCGGCACATCCAGGGACCTGGGCCGACTCTAAACCCTTCCTCCTCCTCCGCCGCCGCGGCTCCGGCGCCGCTCGGGGGAGGAGGGGGCCGCCGCCGCCGCCGGGAGCAGCAGGAGCCCGAGCCCGAGCACAGCCCGCCGCCGCCGCTTTGCCCGGCCGCCGGGCCTCGGGCTGAGGCGCAGAGGCAGGCCCTGTCCGCGGTGCCATCCAGCGGCAGCAGCCATTACCCGGCCGCCGCCGCCGCAGCCGCCGCCGCCAAGCCCAGGGCCCTCCGCATCCTGCAGCCGCCGCCGCTGCCCTGCCTCTCCTCGCTCTTCCTCAGCAGCCCCCGGCTCCCAGACATGACCGCCATCATCAAAGAGATCGTCAGCAGGAACAAAAGGCGATACCAGGAGGATGGCTTCGACTTAGACCTGACCTGTATCCGCGCTCGCCTCCCTCCCGCCCTCCTTCCCCGGGGCTGCCATCTTCTGCCTCCGGCCGCTGCCCCCCGGCGCCCGGCCCTCGGCCTAGGCCCGCAGCCGGGCCAGGGATGAGAGGCAGAGGCAGAGGAGCGCGGCACCTAGCGCTCTTGCATCAGACCCTAGCGGCGATGGGTTAGTCTTATGTCTGGAGCCCTGCTCGGCACGCTTGTTTGGAGCAGGAGCTGTTAAAAAGTCAGCTGTGTGGTCCTTTCTTTTGCAGTTGCTGGGATTGCTTAGGGGGTCGGTTTTTAGCAGTCTTATGTTCTGAAAAGTCGAGCCACTAACTTCCAGGCGAAAGCTTAGCCCAGGCTGGCAGTTGTCTTGCTCCCAGTGGGGTGCTTAGCCATGAACTTCCCCTGCTCTGGAGAGGTGGTGTTTTTAGACCAGTGTTTCCCAACCGGTGTGCCAGGGCACACGGGTGTGCCGCCAGGTCTGAGCAGGTGTGCCGCAAAACTTTTTGAAAAACCACTCAAAGAGCTCTGGATTGGCTCGTGAATATTCAGGAGTTCCTTTGGAAACTCGGTGGTGGTGTGTCTCAGATTAGTTCAAGGTAGCAAGATGTGCCCTGGCAGAGAAAAGGTTGGGAACCACTGTTTTAGACTGCTCTATGTAGCTCAAAATAGAGATTAAAGAGCTGCTTGGTTCTTAATGAAGGTGTCCTGGAGGCTGATGTGTTTTATGTAGCAAATGGCGATGGCAAAGATTAACACTGGCGCTCACTTGAAATTAACGCGTTCATGCGTGGCTGGTATTGACACTTCCCTTTAGGTGTCGTGACCCACTAACAGTGATTTCATTGCTGGTGTTCAGAATGCTGTTTGAAAAATACTGTCTTTTATCCTGATATTTGAGATTAGCTCAGGTAGGGAGTGGGATTGTCTTGCTGAGCTGCAGGTAGTGATGTCTTTTTTTCTGTTGGTAACTCAGCTTCTTGAATCAGAAACATAAATTTCAGGGGATGTGTGTTGCTTTGATTTACTGTTACCAGGTCTCTGTAAATAGCTACAAAAATGTGTATTAGCAGTGAACAAAGCTTAACTTCCTAGTTTTTTTCTTAAAAAAAAAAAAAGGAAGTTCGTGTTTGAATACAAGAAAATATGGATAATTTTCTTACATGCTTAATCCTAAAAAATTGATTTAACTTTAAAAGCACTAATTTGTCCATTCAGCAATATTTTGTGCAGGTGGATCTGTTATACATTAATGTACCTATGTCTGTGTGTATGAGGACGTTTCACAAATGAAAATAGGACATGAGGTTCTTTCTGACAGCTGACTGATATGTTTTGAATATATAGGACTCCTAAGAAGGGCACTGTTTTGAGCTATGTAATCTAGCTCCATTAGGGCTAACGAGTCAAACCGTGAAGATTGGAACTGCACAGTCTTTGAACAGATGTAGTATAGCACCAGCAGTGGACAGATGTTTGGCTTTGAATATGTGCTGCACAATTAACAGTATGAAAGGGTTGTACTGTGGCATATTGTACTCTCAGACTTAAGTTCTGTTTATCACAGACAATGCTATTAACTAAAAGCAGAATTTGCTATTTATGAAGTACTTTCAGTTCAGCTCTAAAGCTAATCTTAAACTTTGAAAATGGTATTCATGTTGAGATGGAGGTTCAAGTTTGGAATTAGTTTATGGCGGAGGCAGAATAAGCTCAGCTCTTCAGAATGTGAGCTGAATTGCATCACAATTACTAGATTTCTTCTGTGTGGAGAGAGCAAAGTATCTGTAGTACAGAATTTCTGCTGCTGCATCGATTTGGGTCACAGCCTTGAATGTTGAAGACTATTAAAAACAAACGTGATGCCAGGAAGTGGCCTTTTAGATTTTTAAAAGACTAACTGCTACTTAGTTAAAGCATTTGTGGTTTTTAGTAAATATATTTCATTCCGTTTTGGGAAGTACTAATAATGTAATGCGTTGCCGTCGTTGCAGACTTTAAATTTAAGTTCTTCAACCTTTTTGTTTCAGTTTGGCATGATGCGAATAATACTGCACTGCTACATTTTCAAAATATGGATTAGTATTATAAAACCTGCGAAACTTACTACTCAAATAGAGCTTACAGACTTCAGTTTTTATTCTGGTGTACTTAACGAGACTTCTATAAAGCTGCTAAGAGGGGACAACCAGGAGCAAGAAGTCTAATTTTATATCGTTTTAGGGTTAGTCCTTAATTTTTTTTCAAAAATATGTATCTCATAAGGAGATGCTATAGCAAAGTAAAACTTGCTTTTAACTGTTTATCTGTATGTGTCCATTTTTGGCTTCTTCATGAAAAGATTCTTGTTCAGATTCTCCTGCTCAGTTATGAATGATGCAGCATTGTTACAAAATTTGTCTACTTTGTACTTTGCTGACTTAGAAAAAAATGTATAAACTTTTTTTTGAAGAAGTAAAATCATCACTGAATTGTGAAAAGATGAACTAATTTGGGCATGGCCTACTTCTAGTTTCAATTTAATTAAGTTGGTGGAAAGATGCTTCAGAATAGTCCATGGAGGAATTAGTATCTACATAATATGAAATGTCACTTTCTATCAGGTTCTGTATTCATTGTAGGAGATTCTGAACAGATAATGAAGGTGGTAGGCTCCATGTACTGAATTGCAAAATATAATTGTATTAGAATACTAAATCTAATACTTTAGTAACCGTTTGATTATTTTTATCACCTTTGTGAAGGCTGTACAACACGGCTTTTTGCAAAGTTACTAATCCTGTCTGGTACCTCAAAAAGTTCTTTTTCAGTATAGCCATTCTTTGTATGTGTGGACTGCCAACTCTTATATGAACTTTTTCGTCCATAGAGAGACTGTTCATAACTTTGGGAAGAAGAAACTCAATTTTAAACATAGCATAGAAAGCTATATATGGGTGAAGTGTCAGCTTTTTGGGTTTCACCTCTTGTTAGTTGTTAATGTCAAAATTCAGGATATATCTAGTTCTTTTAAAACTAACAAAGATTTATATAGGTTAAACTTTCCTAAATACATTATACAGGCTATAAAACATCTTTTCAACTAAAGTGAATTGAAGAGCTTTTTTGAGGATGTGTTGGAATTGTTTGTATGGGTAATGGTCATGTCTCAAGGTTAGTACTGAGATGTTTTTATATGTTGGGCTTATGTTACTTGATCAAGACATCATAAACTAATCACTCACCAAATGTCACATGATCAGTTTAAAGTGTTCATGCAGAAAGAGGACTTTAACATTAATAGATTTTTATTCATTACACAGATTGAACTGCTAAACAAATTTCTTGCATGACACACTTCATCAGGCACTATCTGTGAAAGGTTTTTCTGTGCATCCTTGGAATAATGGTAGATGTCTTCAACGTTTTATTAAGTCATTTTAAAAAAAGCTTTCAAAATACTTGCCCCTTCCTCTGATTTCCTTCTACCATATTTATCGTTACTTCAGTGTCATCAGTGTTAAGCGTGCTTTGTGAAAGTAGTAGGAGTGGGGGAAGGGGGTAAACATAACTTAGAGATTACTGGTGTTCCTCAAAGATACAATGACAACTGCATTTTTAATAATTTTACACTGCTTGATTATTTGGCGTTTCTGCAGCTATATACTTGGAGGGTTTTATGCACTGAGGTTAAAATGTAGGTGGTAACAAATGCCTACAGTTTGTCTCATGTAACTTGCATTGAATTCGTATCTTAGCTGTAGTGTATAGAAAGTTTACTTAAACCTTTTGTGATGTTTCTCAGTAAAGAAGTCTAAAAATAAGTAGTTAGCACCTATTTTGTATGCCACTTCACAGCTTCAGTCAGGCAAGTTATGATCATTGCATTTTAAAATGTTCTTTTTGTGCCAGTTCCACCCTGCACTGAAGTGAACTAGCAAGGACACCTGTGCATGTCCTGAAGCAGGAGTAGGACTCTATTTGCATGGGTAGTAACTCTTATCCACTGAATGTTGGTGAACGTCTGTAAAAGTTGTTTTACTATGATTACATTTAAAAGTTGTGCTTATCAGTTATTTAAATCAAAATTTTGAACAAACTTCAGTGTTCAGTAAATCAAATTTTTCCTGTTACTACTCCCAGAACACACTGTATTTTGTAATTAAATCTTAAACGATCATGAACCTTCTCCATAAATTACTTCAGTTTTATGAAAATAAATCTGAAGTAATGGTGAGATGTCTTAATTACTACATATTTTAAAATCTAATATTGCATTAAAATATAAGCAATATTTGAAGTTGCATCTAGTGAGGAAGTCTTTGTAGCTGTGACACAGCATAGTGATTCTTATTAAATATTTAGTAAAAGAAGATTTTCATTGACAGAAGGGCATTAAAATCCCCCAAGTTATTAAGAACTTTAAGTGTACAGGTAAATCATTGTATTTACTAAATTCACCAGTGGAAAAATATTCTTGTATTTAAGTATGCATTATATTTGTTAGCAATATTAAAAACGACAGGTTGTAATTGCTCTTGGAGAGTTGTCTTGGAAGTTGCATTTGGATTATGCAAAGGTTATTCTCAGTATCTCTGTGAATTACTTGTCTATCCTCTTGTTGAAATGTCTAATTTTTTTCTTTTAAAAAATGTGCACCAGAACAGCATTAGAGCACTAGGGCCTCAGAAAATCCAGCTTCAGTTTCCTGCTCCACTAGAGATTTCTTGTGTGACTAGGCAAATCAGTCTAATTTTCCCATCTGTAAAATAGCTTAATAATAATTCCCTACTTCACAGTGGTGCATTGAGCGTAAAAAGAATTTGACATGCCTAGGTACTATGGCAATTATAGGCCAGGTAAAAAGGACTTAAAGTAGAAGGCAAAGTGCTGTTATATGTAGAAATTTATGCTTAAAGAAGTAGTTCACTGATTAAGTCTTTTAGACTGAAAGTTTGTGTATTATAAGTTTATATATCACATACTTTGGTAAGTAAAATGCATACAAAATGTGTGTATTGATAATTGTTTGCTTTTGCAAAAAAAAAAAAACTTTAGAGCTCAACAGCTTTGTGCTGTTAGTCAGATGGGAAATGGCGTATTTTCACTCAAATTAGAGCTTGGCAGTAATTATTTTGCTATTTAAATAGTTTGCGATAGTGCAGACCTTAATTTGATCTCTGTTGTCTAACCATTTTGGTCAGTTTGCAGCTTTTTAGGAGCCATGTTTAGCTTGTGCAGACAAAAGTTAAATATTAACAAATTACCTATGCAGGCTTTGAATGAACAGAAGCTGGCAGCTCTTGTTCCGTGTGCTCACTTGTAGCTACCATTCAAGTGATGGCTAGCTGTTCTATTTGAATTCTTTTCAAGTAAGAGAGAGAAATGGTTAGTGAATTACTTGTAAATGTTTCTTGAATGAAAACTGACTTTTGAAAATTAGTCGGCTGCAGTGAAATTGTGTATGCTCTCAAACATTTGAAATAGAAATTAAGGGGACAAGTAGTTCTGGAATATGTAATGGTAATGTCATAGTCCAACATTGTATTAAAAGAGATACTGCTCTGTGACGTGTGAAGTGTTGTGGGGTTTAGTAGAACAAATTTAATGCTAAAAGTGAGATTTGGGTTAAATAGACCAAGTAAGGAAGTTTAAGGTCAAGGCTGCAACATTAACAAAACATTGACAGTTTATTTTAGTGCTCTGTACAAAATTACGAACTCTTGGAAGATATCTACAATACCGTCGAGCTGTGCAACTGGACGTCTTCTGACTTGATTTGCTTTTGAAATGTTATTAAGACCACGTTACTTTAGAGTGAAGTTTTCAGAAGTGCTGAGTTTTCATTTTGGTTGCTGAGTTCAGGGGGAGTGGAGTCAAACCAGTGCTGAATGCTTTTGAAAGTCTCACTCTGTCTTTGTTTTAAGGTACATTTCAATGGCGTCGTAAAATGTCAGCTGGCCAGTTAAACTTCAGCATTTGAGAGTGCTGTCATCTTTCTGGACATGAAACTGTCTAGGAATTTTTGGCTGTCACACTGATGTCTGAACATTAAGGCCTTAGGTCTGTCTCTAGATCATCCGATGCAGCTATTCTTGTTGATTTCAGTGAGAGCATGTTACTATGTGTCTGGGGAAAGAATATAGCCCTTTGTATAGAGTTTGTGAAACTCTTGATATGGTTAGTATTGCTGCAGCACGGCATATATTGAAATATAAATTAGGTTTCTTCGTATCTGTTGGTCCAATAGCTCTCTGAGTAAAGAGGTGTGTGTGTTTTGTTTTTATTTTTTGGTCATTACATAGTCTGTTAATTTCAGTATACTTAGTCATTGTATAACAACTGTATTGCAAGTTTTTTGAGTAAAATGTTTGTCAGAAATAGTTAATTTTATTTAGGAAAGCTTTATAGTCTTATTGCATGCTTAAAGCTTTCAGAAGCAGCCAACTTTGTTTTAGGCTGGCAGGAGGCACAGTTACATGTATGTTTATGTATTATCTTGGTCTTTGGAAATTTGGGTACAGAAATTTTTACGTTGATGGGTAACTACTAATTTGGAAATGGCGTGTATGACTTGTAGTAGTTTCAGGAAGCAAAAAATGTTGAAAGAGGAAAATTTTCTGCATATGAGCAAAACTATAGATACTATTTCTCTTCAAAACGTGACAAATTAAGATTATCAAACAATTTCTGTATATAAAGTTTCTGCCTAGAATGTAGTTTTGTTTGGTACAGACTGCTGACTGTAGTCTTTATAATGGAATGACAGGCTTTCCCTGAATTAGTGAAGTCAGACAGCACATTAATGCAGTACAGAAATATCAAATTCAACCTTTGGCTGTTAAGTCCGAAGTTAATATTTGAGTTGTATCCCTGACCAATGCAAGCCATAAAAAGCAAGGGGTAACTGTTTTCAACACTTCTCTTCTTAGTTCTGTTTCACAACCCCTTGTATATCCTCCGCCTGGTGTGTGTTGGTTGCTCAGAACTCTAACCGTGTTTGTTTACGTATCAAGTCACATCTTCATATGGTTGGTGTGGCTTTCATAATTATGTTGCGTGTAATTCCGTATGTGTGTGTTTCAGTGTATGTAAAGGATACTGTAATAAATTGCAAATAGTTGCAAGATATTTTTCTGTAATATTTAGGAGATGATGTGAATGGGGTCGTTTGTTAATTTAGCATTTATAAAAATTGCAGAATTAAAATCTGCACCTGTATAAAAATAAAACTTAAGTTTTGTAAATTGGTGTGTGGGTGAAGATGTATAGGCCGGAAGGGTGGAAGCTGAGATCAAGAAGAGGAACTAGTGAGTAGAGTGTAGGTGGGATATTTGAATGACTTCATTCCTTGCTTTTCATGGTGTTCGTTGGGCAGTGTGGGAGAGCGATAG
Source organism: Podocnemis expansa (assembly GCA_007922195.1). Classification (NCBI taxonomy): domain Eukaryota; kingdom Metazoa; phylum Chordata; order Testudines; family Podocnemididae; genus Podocnemis; species Podocnemis expansa. The sequence continues at coordinate 15,557,273 of ML681981.1, read as the reverse complement.
GACAGGGCTCAGATTAATGTTTTTCTGTGGAGAATTTGCCATTGCTTTTATTCTATATACCAATATGGATATTTATTTAGTTGGGTATTAACATTAATATATGTTGCATTTAAAAATGTAAATACCAAAGTTAAAGTTGTTTTGCTTGTGCAATTTTAATTCAGTCCCCATGTGTGTACCTTACCTTAATTCTGTCTAATGTCACATATGAAGTCCTGTGACAGAGCCAAGAATAGAACCCATTTCTTTTGGATTTCTTATGGCTTGTGTATGGCCTGGTCTACTCCAGGAAATTAGGTCAGTATAGCTATGTCACTTGAGTATTAAAGGTACACAACCCTGAGCAACACAGAGAAAACGACTTGACCCTCAGTAGAGACAGCGCTAGGTTGACAGGAGAGTTCTCTTGCTTGTCAGTAGGGGTGCCATGTTGTGGTTTAGCTTAATCTGTTTTGGTAATGGATTCAAGAATGCCTCTGTGCTTTAAAATCACAGGCTGCCTTAATCTGTATTAACTTCCACTGGCAGATAAATTCTTAGGTGATTGTCTAATGTGAGTTCACACCCTTTCTGTTCCTGCAACTGTCTGCCCATCCTGTGAAGTCAATGAATGAGGTTTGTTAGCAAAACAAAACAAAAAAACCCAAAACAAACAAAAACCCCACATATTCTTGTCCAATTAAATATGTCAGAATGCATTGGTGCAGGGAATTTGAATAAAGGTTGACTAGGCAGTTTTCTAATGTAGCCAGTCCTCTGACAGAAGCATGTGTATGTTTAAATGCTGTGGGGGAGGACGGGGTGGGAAGTTGTTGTAATCTTTTTCATCTTTCCTTTAAAAGAAACCCTAGGAAATCACATGGGAAAACTAAAGAACATTGTTTAAATTGCCATGTAAAGTGCAAAAAAAAAAAAAAAAAAAGGTTAAGTATCAGTGTTATGGTTCTCCCATGCAGTCTTATTACTGCTGTCCTAAACATAAGCATTATAATAGTTATTTATAGGGTTGCATGCTTTTCCTTCAAGATCCTTGCATCATTTACACAGGCTGATTTAACAAAGAAACAAAATTAAAGTTGCAGAGAATTTGAAATCCTGCATTTTCTGAGTGCTTGATATAGTAGTTAACATACTCTTATTTTTGATCTAGTATACAAGGATTATTTCCAAAATAATAGAAATCACTAGATTTCATTAATAAAACAAATATATATTCCATTTCAAATCTGGTTTTGATGATTGCTTTGTATATTTTGCATTTTGGCTTTTGTCTCTGTATTGATGATTTCCCAGAGATAGATAGTTGAGCACATTAATAATAGAAAATTCATGTAGTACACCAATTTTACTAGATTAGATTTCACAAAGTTCTTTAGTATAAAATGTCTGTACTACAGTCTGATAGGCTCTTGTATTTTTCCCCTCTTTATAGAAGTTCTGGATATTCCTTTAGGCTTCTATAAAAGCATGTGTACTCCAGACCTTGCTAAGAGCAGTGATGCAAAAGTGTGGATGTGGTGCCTTGAAAACAGTTACTGGAAAGATACAACTCTCTAGCCTAGAAATTCTTTTTGGTTAAGAAGGAATAGAATCTAGCTTACTCTAAGTGGTATTTGGTCTTGCAGGCTAAAATGAGTAAATAGGAGTAGAAAGTCGTTGAATGTGACCTGAAAAGATTCATACTCTCTACATATACAGGTAGTCCTCACTTAGTGACCGGGTTCCGTTCCTGAAACTCGGTTGATAAACGAATTGGTCACTAAACGAGGAGCAGCCCTTACCGGTATTTCAGGCATAATGTACTTTACTGGTAGTGGGTTTTTCAACCATCGGTAGATAGTTTTAATGTCACCTTTGCATCATTTATAACATTTTTAATACATATTTTAAATGTTTTAAGCTCTAATGTACTGAACTTAGTTTGCATAGTGTACTGTAAATATAGGTAATCTGAGAGAGTTGATGTGAGTTCTCGTACATCGCCATAATACCAACTCATCAGAGAGCCGGTCATAACTCTGAGGGGTCACTAAACGAGTAGGTCACTAAGTGAGGACTAGCTGTACACACTCTTCAACTGGCTCTTGGTGCCACATGCATGGTTTCTTGTGGAACTGAGCATTTGGACCTGACATTTACATAAATGAGGGACATAGCTTCAATTCCTTCTCTCTAGATAATGCCCGATCTCAGTGGTTCCCAGCCTTGTCTCTGCCATGGCACACCATGATACCTTCAGTTATTTTGAGGCATACCACCATATAGTCCCCAAATGAACTCATAAACATTCATGAACCAATCCAGACCTCTTCGAGTAGTTTTTCAAAAAGTCTGTGGCACACCTGCTCAGGACTGAGGGCACACTGGTTGGGAAGCAATGCCCTATCTAGTAAGCATTCTAATAGCTGCTTTTATGTTGTTTGGTCTTCCTTGTTGAACTGTAGCTTACATCAGGGGTCAGTAAGTCCCAGCACTTATGCCAGCAGTGGCATTTGAGCCTATTTTGGAGTGGCTGAGCTGCCAAAGTTGTCACTCCTGCCACTGAAAACCACTCCAGGGGCCTTTCTGTGGCACATCTGGGGAGCCGAGCCCCCCCCCCCCCCAGTCCATGGCCACTGCCAGCTTTTCAGGTGGCAGCCTCTTCTTCTCAGTGGAGGGGACCAGCGGCAGTCATTGAGAGCCAGGGAGGAGGGGCTGGCATGGAGATTAGCAAAGGTTGTTGATGCCTGTTTTACATAATTTGAAAAGTATGGTCATGCTGTTGCTTGGTTAGACCCTTTTTGTTTTAGGTTATGTATGTACCAGGGGTCAGCAACCCAAAAGATAAGAAGAACCATTTAAAAAAAAATCCTTTGAATAACCACGTGTTTTGAGAGCCACAGTGTAAGCCTCCTGGCAGGGAATGGGGGAGCACGGGGTGGGCAGCCTGCAGAGGCCAGGAGCAAGTTGCCTGCAGTGTCCCCGACAGTGGTGGGGAGGAGGGAGTGGAGCCAGGATGCAGGCTGCCTTCAGGGTTCCTTTGTGGCAAGAGGGAGTAGCCAAAGAGCCACATGCGGCCCTGGAGCCTGCAGTTTGCAGATCCCTGGTCTGTAGTGGTGATGGCTAATTTGTCACTGTCAGACTCAATTTTCTGGATCAACTCAGTGGTCAGTTAAGACACACTCAGTTAATTTAGAAATTGACTTAATAAAGCCACACCCTCAAGTGGCATAATGCTGCATTGACAGGACCGCATTTCCCATTGGCACAGCATAGTGAAGACACTGCGCTAAAGGGGAGTTAAGAAGTTGATGGCAATCACACAAGCTATATAGAGTAACTTGAGTAATGCCCATTGATTGCCATTAAAATTTCCCAGCAGTGTAGATCAGGCCTTGAATTTCATATTGCTTCTTTTTCTTGATGGTGAAAGATCTCATTCATGTTCTGTGACATCAGCTACCCCTAAGAGAATTTCAGGCCTCAAAAAGAATTCATGCCATCTTTTTTCAGTACTGAGAATGTCTTATCCATGAATCTTTAAATCATGCTGCAATACGAAATTGAGCACATCTTCCCTCAAACTCTTTACCAACTCTTTTGGAGTAAATCTGACCCATTTGCACAAAGTACAAAGTGAAGAAATTGTTTTCGCACATTGCTGTCAACAGAAGTTGCTTATAGTCTTTGTACTGTACATTTTTAAGTTTTATAAATTGAGGATTTTTCTCCTATGCTCCTTGTATAGGATTGCTTACCTGCTTAAACTACACATTTAAGAAGTTCAGTATAAAATATATGAAGGATTTGAAGCAAAAACATCAAACATTGAAAGGTTAAAACATGTTGATACTAAATCACAAAATTATGTCAGTAAACCACATCTGAGATTCTCTCTTGTCCTTTAAGGCACAGATGGTAGCACTGGCAAAGTGCAGCTGGCTGACTACAAGAAATAATCCTTTACTTTCTGAAGAGCTTCCTTTTCATTCATTTCCTTTCTACTTCCTGACCATCCAGAGTTGCAGAAAATAAGCAAGCTGGTTTTGTGCCCCAGAACCACCTAATGGGAATGCAGCCTGTATCTAAATAGGGAATGTGTCCTCAGGATAGTACTGCCAACTGGCAAGTGTCATGTGTGCCAACAGGCTTCTGTGAATGCTTGTCCAGTACAGCTCAGTGCATTTTTCACTATGAGGAGGGCCAAGAAAACTACACAAAAGTTGATTGGCTCTTAAGGTATGTTTCCAAAGGGATAGCCATGTTAGTCTAGTCCAGTAAAAAAAAACAACAAGCAGTTGTGTGGCACTTTAAGACTAACAGATTTATTTTTTGCATGAGCTTTTGTGGGAGAAGATCCCACTTCCTCAGCTGCTTCGAAGATGGGTGAACTTACAGAAAGGAATGAAACTAAATGCAAGGGGGTGTTCACCCATCTTCGAAGCAGCTGAGGAAGTGGGATCTTCTCCCACAAAAGCTCATGCAAAAAATAAATCTGTTAGTCTTAAAGTGCCACACAACTGCTTGTTGTTTTCTTAAGGTATGGCCAACATTTTTAAAATCTGCCTCAGAGAATGTTTATCACTTTAGGAGGGGAATCCTGCTCTCTGCCTGTCTCTGTTGTTGAATCAATAAGATTTAGTGGTGCAGAGGTTGAAGCAAAATTTGGGTAGCTCATGTAGAGGATTGGCCCATCCTGTGTGCCACTAAGGTCCTGCTCTGCGACCCTTTGCACTGCATACAATTCAGATTTGGTAGTGGTCAGTGAATCCAGTGTCCACTTCCTTCACACAGTGGAGCAAAACAGACACTGAAACAATCTAGCAAATAAGGAATGGTAACTGCCGCCACAAAGTGTTGGCATGGGGATTGACCCCAGCGTGCACTTCTTTTACTTAGGATATGCACTCTAGCTGGCAGGTCCCAGCTCTTGTTTCAGACTCTCTGCAGGCTCAGGAAGACAGCACAGCATTGCTTTCATTTGTCAGGAAGTTGCCCTCTTTGTAGTGGTGAGTAGGCAAGTAGAGCTGTCAATTTGTTTGTCTTGGGGCATGTCTGTGCAGCAGGTGGAAGGTATAATTTCAGTATGGGTGGATATACCCATACTAGCTCTTTTCAACCTTCTGCTTAAAAATAAGTGTGGCCGTGGCAACTGAAACATCTCTTTATATACATGCTTGGGCAGCTCACCTGAGCTACTGTCTATGCCAATATGACTGTGCCAGTATTTTTAGGTGCTAAATCAAGCAGGACTAGCATGTGTGTGACTCCACACTGGGGATTATACTTCTCAGCTTCTGTGCAGACATATCTTTAGTTCAGGCCTTTACAAATGTAGGTTTCTGGTCACCATGACAACCAGTTTTAGTAGTCTGTTGCCTAGCGCCACTGCAGAAATGTAATGGAGGAGCTCCCTCAGGCGCTATGAATCAGTTTTGGCCACCCAGCTTTAGTTAGTTCTAAAGAATATGTAGCTGAGAGAGAGAAGGCGCAGACTGATAGCTTGTCTGTCTATTACACTACAGTCCAGCCAAACTTATGGAACTCAAGAGCCAAACAAGTTGATTTTTAAATCTTCAAGAGCTGAATTGAGGCATATAGCCGTATACTATTACCTACTAAATTGATTTGCTGACGTTCTTCTGCAAGCCACGCTTTTTCATTCAAGAGCCACATGTGGCTCCCGAGCCGCAGTTTGGCCATGTCTGCTATACTCTAAGGAAGCATGCTTTCAAAATTTTTTGTTCATGGATTTTGTAAACCTAACAATTACTTTAAAAAAAAAATATTTAGACCAGTGGTTCCCACCCTTTTCTCTGTTGTGGTACACCTTGATATCTTTAATTATTTTGAAGGACACCAGCAGATAGTCTTCAAATGAACTCATGAATATTCATGAGCCAATCCCAAAGCCTGAATAGTTTTTCAAAAAATTCTGTGGCACACCTGCTCGGGCCTGAAGGCACGCCTGTGAGCCATGGGACATTGGTTGGGAAACATTGATTTAGACAGTAAGCCTTTTGTGTTCTCTAGAGTGGTTTATGAATACCATGCAAAACTTGTCATTTGTTTGCAACTTGTTGCATAGGGAATTGCAATTAGCTGTGAAAGGAAATCCTTAATAATGCATTTTTTGTATAAAAATAACACACCATATAGTTCTTTAGGTAATCTAATGATTTAAAGCTCTAGTTTTGTTGATTAAAAGGGAATGTTCTTCATATGACAAATAAACCTTTAGTTGTCTGTGTCTACAACTCTTGGGAGTTGATTTAAGAGCAACTTAATTGGAAAATATTTCAAGGTAATTTATTAGGCCTACTTTCATTATTTATTGTTCTATAATATAAAAATTCTGTTCAGTAACTTCATCCTTAGTTTTTTAGTCATAGTAGTGCACAGGTACACGTTAAATGGAATTTATGTGAACATCAAAAATAAAAGCACATCCTTAATTGTTGGCTTACGCTTCAGATGTAACTGCAAAGGAGAAAGTTAACTTTTTTTAAAAGTCAACTATAACTGCTCTTAATGGTTAACTTCTAGAAATAGCAGAAATGTCAGCTTTTAAAAAATGTTAGTTGTATTTAGATTTTGGAAATGATTTCAGAGTTATAACGGAATGTATTTACCATCAATCCAGATAAACCGTTACAGAAGAACACATTATAATGTATAGATAATTCACCTTCATGTTTCTTTTCCACATTTTATCTTTTAATTTATGTCACTGTTTAGGAAGTGTCACATTTTCATTGTAATATTTACTGTTATTGCCAGTGTAATTTTGTTAAATTATGCAGTCAGTTTCAGTTTACATGTCTCAGACACTCTCCTGTTCATTCAGGTAATACTGGGATGTACGTCTTGAACTTGAAATATATCTGAGTTTCTTTTCTTCCAAGAAATGTATAAATGATTGTCAGAGCTGAATTCTTTCCTTTTGTAAGTTTGTCAGCTTTACTTTGGGGAAATACTTTACTCTTGAATCTGCATCAGATAACAGATTAAGATAATCTTAATGCTTGGGAAGGTAGAGAAGCTTTTACTGATATCTTGAAAACTTGCACTTCAAATTTAAGCCTTAAGATTTTTCTGAAACAACCTTCCTTTTTTACCTTCCCACGTATCCTGATGTTAAGTGGCCATTTTTGAACTAGCAATGAGAAGAGGAAGCCATGAAAATTTTAGTTTTCAATAAATCACTTTTGATAGAAATGTAGTTTGTAAAATCAGGACATAAATTAGTAAACAGCTGCACCAGAATGCAATTTCTATGCCTGTTATGAATCCCATTTAAACATCAATCTGTGCATGAGAGCCTTTGTTGGCACAAAAAATGAATGTTAAAACTAACATGAGCAAAACCATATGTGGTATAAAGGGAAAAATTGCTTTAAATAGAAAGTTTGACTGTGGTAATCTAGTAGACTGTCTGGTTTAAATCCAATTTGGATTACTGATTCGTTAATGTAAGAGACTTAAACAGACTCTCCAGGTATTAGAGAGAGAGCTCAAGATAAAAACAAGAATAGTCCAGCATTGCTGTAGTTGGCTAGATTCTGTCTTTTCACTGAAAGATCTACAGAGATTGTGTGTACTATGTGTCTGGCCCCCGGAGTTACTTACTGTTTGTGAAGATTTGTTAGAAAAAACTTCAGCAGTTGGATAAGTTATTGTTCCCAACACCAGGGTCTTTAACTGTGCAAGTGTGTGTGTGTGTGTGTGTGTGTGTGTGTGTGTGTGTGTGTGTGTG
>ML681981.1:15329281-15549528 GCA_007922195.1 Podocnemis expansa | reverse complement strand
GTGTGTGTGTGTGTGTGTGTGTGTGTGTGTGTGTGTGTGTGTGTGTGTTGGGGTGCGGTGGATGGGCCAAAACCGGAATTTCCCTAAAAACTAGCTTGAAAATAACTAACTTAACCTATTGGTTTAAGGTATATTATTTGCCTTCATGTTTGTAGCTAGCTGAAGTTTCCTATTATCTTGTCTGAGTGACATCTGAAAAATAGAATCTAGCCCTCAGTTGAAGACTGTTCATGCAAATACACAGTGAATCTCAGTTTGGGTCTTGAATTTAGAATCTCCCTGCATTCAACAATTTTGTTTGGGGGATAGGAGTGAGAAATGAGTATGATGGCTTCATGGCAGATTTTGAAAACTTTAAAACAAATTGGATTCTCTTTCATGTTAGCTAACGTATACATTTTAACTGTCTTGCTTCATTTTAGGAAACTTCTTCTCGGAGGCGTAAATGATTTCATTTATGGCTAAACAAGTGCATGAATTTTTGTGTCTGTGCTATTGCCTCTATTTATTACTCCCAAGATAGTCCCTTTGGACAACTGCATCTGCACATTACGAAGTATTTGACCATAGCTGACCAGGTTTATATATGCTTTACATGTTAAATGAATTGGGGATTTATTAAGATTTTTTCTTATTGAAGCATTTCCAGAAACAATACCCAGTAAAATGTGGAAGTTGTCTTTACATCTTTTAAGTCTCTGTCTATTTTTAGTTTATCTTCTCAGTTTCTGGAGAGGTTCAGAATTCAAATGCAATGAATTTCACATTTAAAACTTTTTGAAAATTTGTTATTAAATCATTTTGGCATGGAAATCTGGTATGTATTTCCTGTAGTGCTGTGGTTGGAAAGGAGTCTAAGCAGTTGAGTAAAAGTGAAGTTTCAGTAAAATCTGTGGTCAATAGTACTGTGCTCATGGGCAAGGTTCAATTTCATGCATTACTCAAGTAACCCCCTTCACTTGCATGGGGCTTCTTGCACAGTGAGGTATGATCTACTTTGAATAAAGGTGGTAGAATTCACTCTAGAGATACAAAACTCTCATTTAATTTATTAAGTATCATTTTTTGCTGCATAAAAATTGGTTTGTATCAGTACTTTAAAAATAAGCAACAAAGGTGTGTTTAGAGTAGATCATAGTCAATGCACACATTTGCAACTATTCCAGATACTGTAGAAACTTGTACTGCTTGGAAACTGACAGGCTGATATGACCAGGTGGCAAGGTTTTTAAGTAATGATGTAAGACCGTGTTGACCAACCTTTTAAGCAGCAAGTCCCCTTAACTTCCAAAATTTTAAAAAGTACCCCAATGCTCAATTTTCCACAGGATTTTATGTTTATGGACTATGGGCTGTGTGTTGGAAGAAGGGCTGAGTATATAGGGCATGTATACAAAATGCCAGGTGTAGTGTGGATAGGATTGTGCCTTTTATATCAGAGATGTGCAGCTTAAGGTTTACCTGGGCTAGAGGTGATGCTGGCCAAAGCCAGGGGGCTTTGAGCATCATGCCAAATTATTGATGGGGAAGAGAAATTTCTGTACTTGTGCTGAGTCACACAACTATGAACTATGCCCAGGAAGCCTTGTGTGCTCTCTAAGCTTTATAATGAAATCTTTAATTTCACTGTTTGTCTAGCAGTGAAATTGACAGCTAGGCCTGAAGGTAGAGTCCTGCTTCAGGATCAGGCACACAATTGGATTCTCCATTTTGCTTTCTGGGCTTTGAACCAGGAGGGAGGCTGCCACCTGGCTGCCACCCCAGGGGGTTAGTGACTGCCACCCACTCTGAGCTGGGGGGAGGAGGCTTCTGTGCTGGGCTGTGACCTCAGCTTGTAGACAAGTGGCTGCCACCGGTCTCCCATTTGGGACACAGGAAGCTGCCACTTGACTCTGACCCAGGGCACAGAAGGCTGTCCCACAGCTGTGAGCCAGGGCATGGACGGTTTCCATCCAGTTGCAAGCCCAGCTAGTGGGGTGCAGGAGACTGCCACTGGATGGCCAACTGAGAGCTGGAGCCACGTGGGAAGCAAGTGGCTTCCCAAGATTGAGACAACTGCTGCTTAGTGTCCCAAGACTCGAGGGGCTGCTCCTGCCTCCCAGTTGGGAGCTAAGACCCAATGGGATGTGGGCCTGAGCTGATTCATCCTACCCTAGGGACAGCTCTGTGCTTTTTTCACTGGCATGCATGTACACCCTGTCTGTGTGTCTCATACCCCCAGGGTTGGGAAACTGGAAGGAGTTTGTGACAAATCTGTAAATCAATTGGTCCAATTTACAGCTCTTTTCCACCTCCTACCTGTATGTTTTAAGAGAATGTATAGCTTGAAACAGTATATCCATTAGTTTGCACATGGACAGTTGGGAAGGGTTACCAGATACCAAAGCATGGAAAGGAGGACATTGGAGAACACATGGAGAAAATGTAGTATTAATGTAATATTTTGTGTTTTTAGGGTGTTCCAGCATACTTTAACCCCTGTAAGTAAAAAGCCAGACAAAATCATATATTTTTAAAATGCCTGCTGGAGGGAGGACGTGAAAGTAAAAAGGAGGACATTGCCTCCTTTTGCCTGAGGTCTGGTAACCCTACACCTAGGGAATGGAGGTTGTTTGTAACTGAAATATTTGTAACTGAGACATGGTCCTTACTCATAGTCTCAAGCTGAGGCTGGGAGTGATCTCTGCAAAGGTGGCAATGGGTAGCACTGCCTAGTTTGCATGCTGCTTCCTGCTCTGTTCCTATTTCTTACTTTTGGGCTGAACTGAGAGCGTCTGCCTTGCACTTTTGCCACTACAAGCTCCAGCCTGCAGCCACCTCCCCTCAGGGCTTGCTGTGCTCTGTACACTGCTCACCAGGTTCCAGAGGCAGCGCATGACAGGGAGTTGGTGCCAGCTTGCTGCTAGCATCCCTCCCTTCCCTGCCTCTTGTACTCCCAGCGGTGCTGCCTGGATCCAGGAGTGCAGCCATGGGCAATATGGGCTGTATCAGTGCAGAGGCTATATGGCCTTTTAAGATTCTTCTGGAGCACGGCTCCTGCACTCTAGCTCCAGGCCGGATTTTGGCTACAACAGCAGCAGCAGCAGATCAATAACTCCCTAAGACAGTTTCTTGGGCTCAGGCCTGACCCTCTTGACAGGTTGTAGTGGTGAAAACAGCTTCCCACACCCACTGGGGTGAAGTGGGGGGAGGGGGGAATTAAACAGCACCTTTAGCTTCCCCAGGCTGCTTCTGTTGTATATGCCTAAGATGCAATACAGGAACACTAGAGTGAGGCATTGGCTTTTTTTTCCTCCCTTCCTCCACTGCTGCTTGGCTATTTACTTCCGGTTTCACATGCTGTTAGGTTAACCAGTCAGTTTGTAACTCTAGTGTTTGTGTCTGAGGTTCTGCAGTATCATTGTTTGGATGCTGATTGGTTGGTTTGGTTTAGTCTCTTTATGGCCTGTGTCTGCTGATCACACCTATACAAATCCTAGTATTTGCTTTGTTAATGAATTTGCATAGATTTAGAGAACAGTAGCTTTCAGTGTTTTGAGTTTTTTCTACTCTAGACATAGCTCTAGTGGCATAATATTGTGTGGGTGAATATTTTAAAATATATTGTGGAGCAGTAAAATTTAGTTGAATTGGTTTGCAAACAAACTGAAACATGTTTGATTTATGGGGAAATTATGGTTCAAGTACGGTGTTTATTCCCAGTTGTAGAAGCAGAGGAATTGCTGTATTTAAGGTTGTTTCATGCAATGTACTGCAGCACTTGATTAAGTATTTTTTATAATCTTTATGAAATACTTGTGTATATTCTCTTGAGATGGAGAAATAATTTTTCCATGGAAAGTTTTGTGCTTAGGTATGATGTAGCAAAATGACAGATACTAATTTGACTTTGCATATGTTGCTGGTGTGTGTGTGTGTGTAAGTTTATTTTTATAAAGGCAGGTTTGTTAACACTTTGGAACAGTGGTTTGTCATAAGTGAACTTTTTAATGTTGGCTGCAGACTAAGCATTTCTGTGAGCAAAAGGATTGTTTTGAAATAGGAATAGGGTCTTCTCATGTCTTCTGAGCCCCATTAAGAAATTTTGTGTGCGCGCTCATTAAAAAATAGTTAGTTGAGTAATTTGTGGTTCATGGACATAATATGAGGAGTTACCTTATTATATAATTATTAGTTTCTACTGACTGTAGAGTAAAAATCTAGTAATTACTAAACAAAGTAATACTTAGTTCTTGTAATTACATTAAGGGAACACGGCTTACTGTTCCTTTAACAAAAAGCTGTAGATGGCATGCAGTGTGTCTTCAAGACAGCATGTCATATCAGACCGCATAAGTCTGTCCTAGCTGTGAAAGACAAACAGCTTAATGATTAAAGTATTAAAATTGTAAATCTTATTTAACTTTCACTAAAACTTGAGGTTTAATAAAATGAAAAGTAGCTAAAAATTACCTCATACATGATTGATTGAATTCCAGAAAAAATTAGAAAACATTTTAAAAATTACAGTGTAGAAAATTAATACATATAGATATCTTGACTATTGCATGTTTTGATTAATAACTGAGAAATTTTGTTTTGCATGAGTAAAATAGATGATGCTGTGTAAAAATAGGGTTACTATTCAATAAATCATTGTTTTTGTTGAAAGTTTAATACATTATATTATAAACTCTCAGGACTTATTGTATGGTATGCAACTTAAGTATTTTGGTTAACACCATTTGTAAATACAGAAGTCTCAAATTTAATTCAAGCAGTATAGACTATGCACAAATTTGTGGGAAGTTTATAATGGTTGCCTGAAACTACTTTACAGTTGTTATCTTGTATCTTATGATAGTCTTTGAGTAGTACTGGCTAATTTGTATAAAGATATTCATGTCTTCAGACGATGTGGTAAATTACTCTGATTTTATTGATTAGTTAAGCTTTGTTCACCTTTCGTGTATCATGATAGTATCTCTTAGCTTTAAAATGTCATTTATTATATTTTTGTTTTTTATTTAGGTTTATTATATGTTCTCATACCTTTCTATATTTTCCTTAACTGAAAGACTTCAATAATATTCAGAAGTAAAGAAAATGTAAAGACGTCTCCTGTGATTTAAATTACTGTAACTTTTTTAAGTTTTAGTAATAGATTGCTGTTTAACAAAAACTAGTATCCAGTGAGGGTTCGTTATCAGATAACTGATCTTAAATTTTGCTTAGTGAAGTTTGTTTTAAAATTGGCCATTCATTTTTGTAATGTCGTCTTGTTCCATGTATATCTATTTCCTCATCTTTATTTTAAAAGTTAATGGGGGGGTGCTACTTCAACTCTTTTAAAAGTATTAACCAGAATATGGGACTTGAGTGCAAATGCTTGAGCATTATGTTATGTAGCTGCTCATGCTTAACCCCCCTCCCCCCAACCCTGTATCAATTCTTCCCTAACAAACCATGTTCATCTGGTTGTCTGATAATTCTGTTGTTCACTGTGGTTTCATCTGATTTGTCAGGCACTTAAGTTAGGTGTACCAGCTTGTCAGGATCACCTCTGGAGCCTTTGTTTAAAAATTGGTGTTGCACTAGCTGTCCTGCAGTCACTTGGTGTAGAAGCTGATTTAAATGATAGGTAGTGTATCAGTTAGTAGTTCTCCATTTTCAAACATGAGTTGCTTCAGAATTCTTGGGTGAATGCCACCTGGTCACGGTGGCTTATGGTTTAATTTACCACACTGTTCCAAAACCATCTCTAGTGATATTTCAACCTGGGATAGTTTTTAAAGCTCGCATCTAAAAAGAATGGTTTGGTGTGGGGGTCTCTGTCATATCCTCTGCAGTGAAGAACAATGCAAAAAAATTGTTTTGTTTCTCTGTGTTTAGCTGTATCTTCCTTGAGTGCCACTTCAGCAACTTCATCATCTAGTGGCTCCACAGCTTTGACAGGCATCCTCCTTTTGATGGACTTAAAAATGCTTTGCTTTTCACTTTTGAATCTTTTGGTTAGTTGCTTTTGAGATTCTGGTTTTTGGTCTGTCTCATGCTTTTGCACTTGACTTGCCAAAACATATGCCCCTTTCTCTGTTGCTCAGCAGGATTGAACTTCAAGTTTTTAAATGATAACTTTTCGTCTCTGACCTTTTATTTTTTCCCCTACTTTATTGTTTAGCTGTGGTGGAACTTTTTTCGTTCTGTTACTGTGTTTTTTTGTAATTTGTGCATACATTTATTTTGAACCTCTATTATGGTGGTTTTAAGATTTTTTTTTTTTTGTGACTCCACCTCTTAGTTCCCATTTTTAACTACTTTCCTCATTTTTGTGTAGTTCCCAGTTTTTTAAATCAGACGCTAGTCTGGTGAGCTTCTCTGGTGTCTCCCTTGCACCCCTTCCCTCAATGTTAAATTTAATTATATAATAGACTCTAAGGCCAGAAGGAACCAATATGATCATCTAGTCTGACTTTCTGCACAGCACAGGCCACAAAACCTTACCCACCAGCTCCTATAATAAATCTTTTATCTCTGACTGAGTTATTGAAGTTCTTAAATTATAGTTTGAGGTCTTTTAAGGTACAGAGAATCCACCGGCAAGCGAACCATGCTGCATGCGACAAGGAGAAAAACCTCCTGAGCCGTTGCCAGTCTGCCTTGGGGGAGATTCCCTACTGACTCCAAATATGGCAATGAGTTATGGTTCTTAACAAGCAGTTCAGCTATCTTCACCTTTTCACCAGATCTTTTGCTCCATGTAGGACTAAATCAGGAATTTTCTAAGGGATAGCCGTGTTAGTCTAGTCCAGCAAAAAAAACCAGCAAGAAGTCGTGTGGCACTTTAAGACTAACAGATTTATTTTTCGCATGAGCTTTTGTGGGAGAAAATCCCACTTCGTCAGATGCTTCGAAGATGGGTGAACTTACAGAATGGAATGAAAATAAATGCAAGGGGGTGTAAAACATAGGATCAGGTCATACAGTAACAGCAAATCAGAGCAGTTGTTAGGTTAAAACCCTGGGAAGCCTGAAGTCAAATTACCTTTTGTAGTAGGAAAAGAAGCCATAGTCTCGATTCAGTCCTGCTTTCACTGAATTTAGCTTGCATATTAATTCGAGTTCAGCTGTCTCTCTTTGAAGTCTTGATGTCCCAGCCACATTTCTGACAACAGTCGTTAACAAATCATTTATCGAATGATTAGAAAGATGGAAGTGCTCAGCAACTGGTTTCTTTATTCTGTGATTTCTGATATCAGCTCTGTGTTCATTCATCCTTTTGCGCAGTGATCGCCCTGTTTGTATAAGGTGTTGGGGCATTTCTTGCACATGATGGCATGGATCATATTAGTAGATGAGCAGGTAAATGAGCCTTTGATGGAGTAGCAGGCTTGATTAGGGCCTATGATGGTATCTGTTGTGCAGATATGTGGGCAGACTTGGCAGCATGGTTTGTTGCAGGGGTACGTGCCTGCTTCAATGCTTCTGTTGTTAGATCTGTAGTTGCTGGTGAGTATCTGTTTAAGATTGGGTGGCTGCCTATAAGCAAGGAGAGGTCTATCTCCCAAGGCTTGAGAGAGAGGGGGATCATCTTTTAGAATAGGCTGTAGGTCCCTAATGATCTATTGCAGAGGTCCAACTTGGGGTTTGTATGTGGTGACTAGTGGTGTTCTGTTGCATTCTTTAAATCAGGAATTGCCTCTCCCGTTGTGGATTCCAGGGATAGCCACTCCAAGCATTTTTTTGAAAGAGGATCCTTATGTTCTTTCTTGAGATTGTATGGTGTTGAGGTAAATGTGTGACTTGAGCAGTTTGACATAAGTAAATGGTGAGCACAAAAATGAGAAAATTGGACTGTCTTACAAAGATATACTTTGATAATTTTTCTAAGTTCTTGTAAATTCTCATCTGTTGAATGTTGCATATTGAGGACTGCTGACTTATGGGAGATATAATGCCCCCTCAGCCATTTGCTCTGTTAGTAGATTACATTATTTGTGTGGGGTTGCCAATCCTTGTGTACCTGAAACATGAAGTTGTTTCCTAAAGTGGAATGTTGTTGTTTATTACTGAGCTGCCTACTTTAGGATCCTATTGAGGGCTTCAGTTAGCTTTTTAGCTTGGAACATTTTATAACTTAAAACTGCATAACAGTTTTATATATAAAAATAAACTTTATGGTCATGGATGCTGAAGGTATGGACAAGTATTTAGGATGCGTAGGTATTGTGGAATAAAAATGTGAGTGAGCAGGTGCATTAAGTTTATAATAGCACTTTTTCTTAACATTTTTGTTGTCTTGGTTCTCTAGTAGATTAACAGTCACCAGGAAAACAATGTGTTGTCCAACTGCACATGTATCTGAAACAGTTCTTTTTTAAATTTGCAACTATGCGCGTGTTTGGGGAAGACATTCGGTCTGCGCTGGGATTAATCTGCTTTGCAATACACTCCCCTCTTTAACCCTGAAAAAATATTTTGGAAAGAATCTTTTACATGCATTTATTGTTTAATTTATATTTGTTCCTTAGAAGCCTTATTTCCTCATTAAAGTAATTTTGAACTGGTGAACTTTATTTTCTTTGGTAACAAAGTGGTTGGGTCATTACCTTTTATTTTTATTAAAACCTGTTTAATACTATTAATTATTTGTGCAATTTTATGTACTTCACAGATTTACTTTCTAAATGTTTCCTTAACTTGAGTATTCAGATATTTATCCAAACATAATTGCTATGGGTTTTCCTGCGGAGAGGCTTGAAGGAGTATACCGAAACAACATTGATGATGTAGTAAGGTGAGATTAATATTTTTGCTGATTGTCTATGGATAATTTTCTCATATAGTGGTGTTTTTTTGCAATACTCCCTATTCTTGTAGTAGTTTAATGTTTAATGCCTGTTATAAGTATGCTGGATGGATAGACTCAATCTTCTTAGAAGAGGTAGGGGTGCTTGGGGGAAGGGCAAATGTTGTGTGGAAGTGGGCTTGAATTTGGCTGCTTTGGTAGGAAGTGTACTTTTAGGAATTGTATTTCAGGCTACATTCTTCCTACATATCAGATTCATCAGTCAGTTTTTCAGATGACACATTGATTTGGGTTAATTTGTGTTGCAATAAAGGAAATTCTTGGGGGTATTAAAAATGTGTGAAGCAGAGGCTTTGTTACCCACAGCCAAGATTTTCATTAGATAACTCAACATTTCAGAATAGATGTTTACTCATGGCCATTCTTATTCAGATGAAAAACAGAGTGTCCTGTGGCACTTTTAAAGACTAACACATTTATTTATTGCATGGGCTTTCATGGGAGAAAATCACACTTCGTCAGACCCTTTGAAGGTGGGGCAACTTACAGAAGTGGAGAAAAATAAATGCAGGGAAGTGTTAGTCATGGGATCAGGTCACACTGTAACAACAAATCAAAGCAGGGATCCCTGGGTCGCAGGTTGGGAAGCACTGATTAAAGCTAAGGAGTAGACAGGGAAGCATGTTTAGTTGCTTAAAAACTTTTTGTTTGCCTGTTACACCAGTATCTAAGAAACCCTTGAAAGAGTGTTAATTAAATTATTAAATTATGTGTTCATTAAAGTTTCAACATCCTTTCCCCTTTGAGGTGGAAAAACTTCAGCAAAACCAGTGGAGACAATGTTTGATGTTCTTTTGTTTCCAAGGTGTAATAGGCCTTAAAACAATCAAAAAGCTGAAGTACCATGGTGTGGTGGTGGGGGGAATGACCAATGCCACAAATCACAAAACTAATTAAAAAAGGATCCTAACTGACTCTTAAGTAAAAGGGGATTTTGCAGTACTGCTTCAGAATATTACAGCACTACTATGCTAGATAAAAAGCATTGTACTCAGTAGTTGCAGATAGGGCCTGTGTGCTACTACATGCAATCATTATGAACACACTTGCCAGAAGTTAGGATGACTGAATTTGTAGTGGGTGTGGTTGTTTCAAGTGTAAATGGGGACAAATAATGTTTAACAATATTTAGATAACCCTGCTTTAAAGAATTAACTATCTTAGTTTGAATAATTTAGTTGAATAACTCAGTTGTAGAATACAGGTTTATTGCAGGAGTGGGAAGGTGAGGTTTCATGGCCTGGATTGTGCAGGAGGTCAGACTAAAATGATCATAGTGGTACCCTCTGACCTCAGAGACTGAGCCTGTAACTGAAACAGGCGTGGTTAAACCCTGCACGGTTAAGTGGGATGATGCGAAACTGGCCTCATCTCTGTCTACCCTTGAAGCTTAACTGTGCTCTGTTCCAAGTTAGCTAAATCAGATTATTACAGATGTGCACATAATGGCTTAATTTTGTATTGCAAGTAGGCCTTTGTATCCTTATGCGCAAATGCTCCACATTTTCCATGGCCAGTGCTAATACTTCTGAATGCACTTCATAGAACAACATTTCTCAAGTCACAGGGCCACAGCCTGTTGGGGGATGGATAAAGTGATAGACTGTTGTTGGGTGGGTGATAGGAATTTTGATTGGGAGGCCTTTAACAGCTCATAGTAAGGGGTGAGTGGGAGAAGTGCAGTATGCAGTATGGATTTATTTATACAAAACTTTTGGAAGCGTGCTCTTGGTTACTCACATATCTCTGTAATTCCAGCATGGATGAGGGAACTACAGATGTAGATCTTCCAGAATGAATCCTGTCAATTTCCCATTTTGTACCTTGTCCATAGACACTTGGTAATTCTAGAAAATCCCAAGGTGATCCTAAATTGGTCTTTATCATAATTTTTTCTTTACGGAACAGTTTTTGTTTCCTGTTTTTTAACAAAGGATTGTACTTGCCCAATACAGCTCAGGAGAGATTTTATTCGCAGTTCTCAGGATGCCCACTACCTCTGATGATCAAATCATAATGCACATAAATAGGCAAGGGGTAACTAATCGGTGGTATGTTAATGGGTGTTATATTGAATTGTCATCATCAATTGAATGGTGTAAATTTCAGGAATGGGGACTTACATTTAGTATACATCTCTTATACTAAAATGAAACTATCGTTATGCTGTTGTCCATTTGAAGGCCTGAAGTATTTTTACAAACATTCATGAATTTAGACCTCGTAAGCGGAAAAGCTTCAGTAAGACCAAGAATTCATTTTGTACTCTTGTAATGTGCAGCCTTGTTTTTACAGTGCCTCAGATTTCCTCATCTGAAGTGGTAAGTTTTCCAAGGTTATACCACAGGTCTGTTGCAGAGCTGGGAATAGAAGGCACATCTGCTTCTTTCCAGTCCTGTGTCTTAACCAAACTGTCTATTTTTAGAACTCCCTTTAAGTAACCATTTTATTACTGGATGACTAAACATTTTCTTTCATGCAGAAATATTCAGCTTTTAGTTTAACATGTTCAGTGTGAGCGCTCAGCCTGGATGGGTCAGGTAGCACTCATATTATATGAGTTCGTTAGGAGACGCGTCTAAGAGACCAAGCTACCTAAAACTTTTCTGAAGTTTCTGGTGTCATTGCTTGATTCTGTGTTACTAGAAGGACTCTTCATGCTCTGTGCCTGAAAGAATGCAGGTCATCTGGAAGGAACTCCAGTTCCATATTCCTGTTTCACTGGCACAGATTCCAGGAAATGTTCTCAAAGCATTATCTGGAAACCAGAATCCCCACCCCAGCTGGAATCTGGGACTGACATTGGAAAGAAGTTGGTTATTTCTTCAGTTAGCACCACAACCAGGAGGTTCAGACAGGAGAGGGTCACAGTATTAAATAGCACCAGCCAGGACAGAGCCCTTTGGTGGTCATACCTGTGTTTGTCCTGGATCTGAGTCCCACAGCCAGGCATTCCAGGCCTGATCTCTTGGAGCTGAAGCTGGGTTCTCCAGCCTGAGTGTATGTATTTGACAGTTTGAATGCTGGCTAGCAAAGCAGAAGATTCTAGTTGAAAGCAGACAATGTTGCTATGAAGCAGTTTTCTGTATGTCTGCAACAAACCTGCAACCTTTTAAAATCCATCCTTTTTCATGAGTCTCTTTTTGTATTTTAAGCGCAAAGTCTTTCCTCTGCTTGTTGAACTCACCTTGCCATAGTTGATGATTTCAACTTTAGTATTTAATTTTTCTCATTATTACTTCTTTTTTACTGAAATGATTGTTCCATGTGTGTTGCCTTTGAGTCATCTTGAGTTATCAATGAGGTGTTCACAGTTTTTTACATTATCTCTTCTTAGCTTATTTTCTTCATTTCTGTTGGTTCAGCCAACGATGACTGAGCTACAGATGCTACTGGCTGACCCATTTTACACTGTGCTCCAAGTGATTTCTGGCTTCCAGAAACTGCCTGTGTTTTTACCTAAGCCCCACTGACATCCTTTGGGTATGGGTTCTACACTGAAAATGCCATGAAAGATGGGAAACATTAACCAAAGTGGTAGTGCAACACAAATTAGTGCTAAGAGTGTAGCTTTGGGCACCTGCCCTCCCAAGTTCCAAATATTAGTCTAATTGCTTTAGAATGTAGAAAAAATGTACTTGAGTATAAATACTGTATATTAGCTGTAAATTATAGGCTTTTTTTCCCCTGAAGTTCAGTGTTGAAAATATATCCATTAATTTTAGGAGGTTAAAGGAGAAATCTTCATTTTGCAAAGCAGTGTCACAGAATCATAATCAATGATATTAGGTTATATTTTTAAAAAAATGCAAATTAAATCGCTCCAGAGGAACTGGATGTGAGCTGAATTATGAGTTCCTTGTTTTCAGACATGAAGCATGACTGTACAAAAATATGAACATGCAATATTTCAGCAGCAGTAACCCATTTTCCCCTTTTATAAAATTGAGTTCATCTGTGCTTTCCACATAAGCTGTATAAGCTTACTAAAGGTCCAGTATGTGGTTCTGTGGCTGTTCATTTTTCCTGAAGAATCAGTGTCAATGTGATGTCAAATTAATGACATTAGTGTGTTTCAAATATTCCATTTTTAGAAAGATCCAAAGAGGTAGTTACGTTAGTCTAGTTCAGGAAAACAATCAAGGAGTCCTGTGACACTTTTAAAGAATATCAGATTTATTTATCACATGGCTTTCGTGAAAGAAGTGGGATTTTCTCCCACTGATGTTCATGCGATAAATAAATCTGTTAGTCTTTAAAAGTGCCACAGGACTCCTTGTTCGTTTTTAGAAACATATTATACTCTTCATCTTCAAAAATACAGGCAGTTACTTTCAAGTTGTGATGTAGTGGTGCCTGAGGTTTAATGTTCTGTGAATTCAGTGCTTAGAAAAATGTCTTATTTTGATAACCCTGGAAACTGAAACTTGGCCGCAAAGCCGGTAAACTACTAGCAGGAACAGTGGCAGCTTCTCTTTCCTTGCCCCCATTTCCTCAGAGTATTCTAACTCTTACCTCATGGGGCCCTCTCTAGCAATGAGGGTTCATTAAGTCTTGTGACCTCTCTGAAGCTGCTTACAAGGGTGTCAGTTGTAGATGTGATCTATAATAATTTTCTGTAAACGAAATTGCAGTCTTAGTGCTATACTATGAGTACTCACATCTGTTCTTATTTTAACGCATCAGTTTAACCACAGAGGTTCTTCTGGAGTATTATGACTGATAACTAGAGCTTGTTTTTGCTTGAGCTTTCCAGGATTTTAGCAGCTCATGTTTCTTTTCAATTTGAACAGCATGTTCTGCCGTGGATAATTTAATTCCTTCTGGCTGATGTGCAAACATACTTTGTTGATAAGTGTAAACACTTGTATGTTGTTTCTTATTAAAAATTGCCAGGTGACACATTATATATAATCATGGTGCACTTGTTCTATCATGGTTATAATTCAGCTCCTAGAACTTCCACATGAAGTGTGTTATGTTACCGTAGAAGAGAGACCCTTTACTCTTTGCTGCATTTAATTGGGGAATGGTGTGTGGACAGTACTTTAACTGACCTGAACAAAGCAGGGAAAACTTGACCTTGTTCCCGTGTTTTGTAAATTTATTGCTTACATTTTCTTGGTTCTCTTCTTGGCTTTGCTATGGACTGACTTTATACCTGAGGTGAATGAGGGGCACTTTAGAGGAAAACTGCCAGATTAAATTTGGCCTCAAATTTAGACTTTTGTTTTAAATAAACTCTTTACAAAATCTAAGGTGAATATGAAAAAATACCAAATGAAACAGTTAAGAAAAAAAATCACAATTTGTTTGGTTTTGCAACTCTAACATTCTAGACTGGTGCTGGAACATAAGAACAACATGAAATGGGCAACAAAGTGAATTTGACTAGTCTGTCTTATCTCTGGTCTGTGAAAAATAGAATTTTTTAAAATTAATTTATGGTTGTATCTGTAATAGGGGTAAGAACACTTTAACCCCGTCCTCAAAATAAATATATACAACTCAGTTCTTGTTCTCACAGTGTACCTCTTAACTTTTGTGCCTCATTAATCTTTAAAATGGGTGTACTGTCCGCCTTAATTGGATGGGATGAAACTGATTTGAAGGGCTCTGGGAATTTTGTTTGTACCACTTTATGAAAACATGATGATCTAAGAATGACAGTCACTTAAACCAGGATAAGGATCGAATTTAGTCCAAAGTAGTCTTATATGCTCCTATTTGGAATGTGTAACATTGCAGAGAATTGTGCCATCAAATGGTTACTAGAATTTTAATACTGGGAAAAGATTAATCTAGTTTGAGAGATCAACGGCTGGTCAAAGATGCTGGTTCAAGTAATGAGAAACTCACTATCTTCTTCATTTTCTTTATGCCCAAAGTACTAATTGAAATGCCTTCTAGAGTACATTAATGGTTAATAAGGCTATTTAGATCCATTTCAGAATTGGATTTTTAATTGCAGTAGTTTTTATACTTGATTAGCATATCTGTACAGGTACATTGATAAGCTTAACAGAGCTGCTTGTGAGCTGTCCTAGTAAATATTCTGTGTATGTGATTTACCTTGGAATTAATTAATCTAGCAGTTATTTTATTGAGTTAGTTAGCCAGACATCGTTTTGGCAAAATATGCATTACTATGTTTTAGTTTAAATGTAATTTCTATACTGATGACATGAATATTAAAAATACAAACTGTAGTTAGCTATATAGACATAAATCCTCTGCCTTCACTTATACATGCAGTTTGTTTGATGCTAGTGAGTTCACATGTATGAGCAAGATGTGCAAGACTGGCCCCCGTGAATGTTCCTCAAGGGATACTGTGAGGTGGCGTAGTCAGCAGACTAGACCACAGGCCAAATCCAGACTGCCAGCTGCATTTGAACAGACTGTAAAATCTTTGTATTATCATTGTTGTTGGGTTTTTATTTTTCTATAGGCCTTCACTGTTCCTTGACAAAAAATAGGCAACCCATAATGCAGTGAATAGTCTGAATTTCGGACTCAAAACTGCTTAGTTTAAAATTCACATAGAAGCATTTGGTTGTATTGTAAATGTATTAAAATATTTTGAAACCAATAGCAGCCAATATGCATGTATATAAATTGCCTTTTCTCTTCTCAGGTTTTTGGATTCAAAGCATAAAAACCATTACAAGATATACAATCTGTAAGTATGCTCAGATATCTATACTTAATACTGTTATAAACTTTTTTGTTATAAACTTAACTCATAAATGAAAGTAGTTTCTTTTCATACTGAGGCAGAGCTGAATGTGTTAGAAATTTCATAAAACAGTTGTTTCAGGAAGACTGTATCACTGCTATTTCATTTAGTAAAGTGTAATGATGAAGTTAAATGGAATGCTGGTGTGAGCTCTTTATTTGATCTACTTTAAATTGTGTGGGATACAGTCTGTTTTTGAGCCCCTAGCTGTGCCGTAAATTCAAAAGTAATTCACATTAGAGTTTGTTAATGCATTAATGACATCTTTGGTGAATATCGGCAAAATATCCTGTTGTTATGCATCTCTATTTATGTGGTACTGTATCACCATTATACACTTTAAATAGCTCTATTTTGCATGTGCTTGAAGTATTCAGTGTCCCCTTGTATAATTTTGAATAAATTATTTCAACATTTAGTGGAGTTGAGCTTGCCTGAGTTTTTTATGTATAATGCTTGTTCTTGCTGATTTGAGTAGTTAAAGTATCTAAATGATAGTAAAACATTTGGTAGGATTTTGATACTTGCCTCCTTTTTTTCTTCATTTTCCTTTTGTTGTAAACCTGATCGTGATCTTGTTTCTGTGTTCTGAAATGCACAGGTGTGTTATGGTGACTTCAGCTGAAGTTGGAGCACATAGTATTTAAAAAATGAGGTGTATCAGAAAGCAAAACTTATAACCCTGCGGTCTGACCTGGTTTGAGCTTCTCAAAGCTTTATTTTTGCTAATTCCTAATTTTTTCTTTGTTAATAGAAAAATCAGTCCAATAACTATGTCATGCTATAAATGGGTAATCATTAAAAGTAATAGTGTAAATATGGCTTAGATATAATAAAAATAAAAATAAAAATATGACAGGCATAGTTTAATATAACAATGAGAAATGACATGCTTTAAAAAATAATAAAGGTTGTGCATAACAAATGGAAGAAGGGAAATTTATTGCTGTTAACCAAAATATATATTAAAATACAGCTTTGGCAATTTTGAAAGCGATTCCTCATACATTCCTGTGATGAGGTTCTTTTCTTGTGCCTATAAATTGTCCAGAAAGTAACCTAATTGGAATATAAGCTCCTGCTGAAAGGTGTGACAACACTATTCACAGATAAGTGACAGTGTTTCTAAAAGCAATTGATAATTCATTTGAGTATACTCTTCTCTCCTTAAAAAGCTAAATAGGTATTTACTGGGTGTCTGTCACCATTTTGCTCTTTTTGCAGTTCAGCCTGGTTGCCTGAAGCTTGAGGGCTGTAGTGTACATTCAGATACTTTTTTAAAATGTAGTGATCAAGTGGAGGGCTTTATCATAGTCGTCAGGTTGAATTTCAAAGATTTTTTGGTCTAGTTATTTTAAAAAGGTTATTTGTTGAATAGCTTGTGAAGCTGTATGGTCAAGATTGAGTCAGCTTTTTTTATCCCTCCAGCCCATGCTGCTTTCCCCCAATCCTATTTGTAGCAGCCAGTTTGATTTCTGGAAATAATTGAAATAGGGTAACTACAGCTTCACTTCGTTCTGCTTCATAGGGCTGTCTGTTTTCAGTAAAGTAGATGGCTCTGATACCACTCACAAGTGGAGTGTTGAATTGCTCAGTACAGATCCAGTCATTTGAAACTGACACAAATAGTGATAGCGCATCTAGTGTTTTTACCTAACTTCTAAATCAAATCAGCATATAAGAATCTGTAAGGAAGAGTTGGAGAAAATGTTTTTTAAATATGTGGGTTGTTCAAATAAAGTTGGGGGCACAGAGCTAGTAGTTTAGAGGTGAAAGCTTGATTACTCCTTTAAGAAGTGTGGCTTTAAAAATGAGGAGAGCATGATAAGAACCACCCTCCCTCCCATATCAAGGACACAAGCCTTTTATATGTGGATGTTGCCAATACTCTTGTTTCAGATTTTCGTACATTATCTACTGTGTTTTTGAACCAGATTTTAAAATGTCAAAGGCTTTTTAATTCACGTTCTAACTTCATGGCAAACTTTTGAAGTTTACGTGAAAAATCCTTTTCGGGTACAGGAGCAATTAAAACAAACAAAAAAAACCTTAGTTCAGGTATTTGATTTCTTCCCTACTTAGTTAACTCAAGACTAGCACAGGTGACTTCATGATTTACCTGAATTACCAAATTTACCCTGTGGATGAGACTTTCACATGACATATGTGCCTATAAGAATTTTGTTTGTTCAAGATGTGGGTTGATAGAGAATAGATTCAGAACAGAATGATTCTACAGCTATGGTAAACACAGTTGGTAGATGCCACTCATTTATGTAAAGAATCCAGAAAACTTCTTATTTCTTGTTACATAGACAAAATCTGCACAAGCTCTTATTCTGGGTAAACATGCAGAGATTCTTGTTCTGGGTAAACATAAATCTATGCAGGATTATGCAGCAGGTCAGTCAGCACAGCATTTTGTCTAGAGATAAGGAAGAGATCAAATGCTAGCTTTCAGGTGCTGTTAAGGGCCACATTAGGTGTGGCATCTCTGTATGATATTAATCTGCAAGACATTCTTTGTAGCTCCTAACTTTTTAATTTAAAAATAAGCACAGTACTGGTTTTCTTACATGAATATTGAAAACATGAGCCTTGTGAGGGAGAAAAATTATTATGTAATTAGTTTATCATAATACTTGCATAGTACATCTGGACCTTGAGGCTGCAAAGTCAGGTACTCAAAAGTTGTATTAAATTACCCATTGTATGAAATCTCTAATAATATCTATACCAGATGCTTAATGTCAGTTTAACTTGTGGTTTCGAAAGCATTTTAGTTAAATTGGTGTTCAGATTATGTCAATAAAGCCTTTTGTAATAATTGGGCATTTCACTTCCTAGAAGGTATTTGTAAATATAACTGTTCCCTTTATTTTCTTTCCTGTTATTCACTTTTACTTTCTTTTAGCATATGTCTTAACCCATTTAGTCTCAGTTTTCAATATTTTTATTTACCCCATGTTCTTGGGTTAAGCAAACATGATGATGAAACCAAAGAGTTGTAATTGCCCTTTTTATTTTTGGTGTCTCATTTTTGTTCCCCATCTTCTTTAGTATACTTCTTTTGTGCTTGTACACAACTTCTTGCAGTCTCGTTGTTTGAATAATTAGTTGTGCGTCTATTTTTTGTGTTCTCTTCTTTGAAAGTTTCTCACAGGGGCATAAGCTGCCTCTGGTTGAATACAGGTTGCTGCTTTCTCTTTGGCCTGGAGACCTATCAGCCAAGTTGATGGGTAATACCTCATGATTGTATGACAGCCAGAAAAATGCCATACTAGTTGCAGGTTAAATTATGACCATTTTTAAAGCTCAAGTGGCTTAAAATATTTGAAGCCTCTGCTAGGGATTCCTGATTGCAGGCTTGGCTACAAAAACATAGCTGCAGCTTGTCTGGATTAAAAAAAATACCCTGATGTCTGAGCAGCTCAGTTACTGTTTTACATTTTATTACAGTTCTAATTGGACTTATAAACAGAAAATTGTAAAAATCTAAATGAGTAAGGAATAGGAAAGTTTTACTACATGGATTATCGGTGTGCCAAGTGTGGGACTGAAGTCTTGAAAAGGACTCTCTCTTTGGGGCTGTGTATTTGTCTTTGCCTTTTTATGCCCTCATGCAAGGGTGTAAAGGATGGTGCAACTGTAGCCCTCCCTGCATTTCTTGTCAACTAGGACAGCAAAATGGAATCTAGTGACTGTCCAACACACCACTTCAGAGCTTCAGAACTTGTGTTTTTAACAAGAATTAGAACTTTTTCAATCTTCACATCTTTGAACAAAAAAAGACAAACACTATCACTTTGGCCAATACATCACCCTCAAGTGAGATGTGTATGGCGCTAAACTGGCCATGCTTAACCTGGCTTGTACTCTTACAGACTGCTGCCCTGGACATGTTGAAGGCCATCTTTGCATGTGCACTGGAGTAGATTCTCCCCCACACGTTGAGGAAGAGAAGCTTTTACTCTACAGTAGTATTTTTATCCAAGTCACTTATTCCAGTGTCAGACTTTGATCTCCAGGAGCATGTGACAGTGGAGATGCAACAACCACCTTATTCCCCATCTAAGGAATCTCATCACCACTGGTTTGGCCAATGGCACAGGCAGATGATGATTTCAAGGTCTGCAGCACCTCTTGTCCTGGATTACAGCGCCCCTGAATGCTGAAATCACATGAGCTCTTCAAAATACTAATCTCTACAACCGTGACCTGGATCTCTTTTCTCATCAGTGAGGACATACTCCAGCTATCTTAAGGGCTATGGCTAGGGTTACCAGATACCAAGACATGGAAAGGAGGACAGGCAAGTATGAAAAGGAGGACATTGGAGGACACATAGAGAAAATGTAGTATTAATGTAATATTTTTCTGTTTTTAGGCAGCCCTGGAATGCTTCCCCCTAAAAATAGGGTGTTCTGGAGGGTTCCAGCATACTTTAAGCTCTGTAAGTAAGAAGCCAAAACAAAATCATGTATTTTTAAAATGCCTGCCTGATGGAAGACATGAATGTAAAAAGGAGGACATGTCCTCCTTTTGCCTGACATCTGGTAACCCTAGCTGTGGCAGACCCTGGCATCTTTGTTCTCCAGCTGTATATAAGTGGAATGGAAGTACTGAGTGACTTCAGAGGGCTTTGAACACTTCTAAACACACTCAACTCTCTGTTGGCATCAGCAAAGCAAAAGATGTTTGGTCCCCAAAAGGGACATCAAAGGAAAAGGACTTTAAACCCAAGCAAACCTGGATTGCTTCAGGTGAAACACACATTCTTCCACTTCATTAGAGTTCTGCATTGTGAACTACAGACTTCTATTCACAAAATATAAATTACTCTTTCCCCGGGTGAGGAAGTTACTTCTGTTCAAAATGCTTCAGGAGAAAGTGAAACATCATAAAATAGCTAAGTGGTCGCTACGACAACATTGGAAATGACCATGGATGTCTCCAAATATGGTTGAAGTGAGTGGCCATGGCTGTCGCCATGAAGAGCCTTCTGACTGCTAGGATCAGTCATCCCAAAATAAATGCTAGCATTCAGAGTTCCCAAAACAGGCGCAAGACACCAGAGAGAGGACCTCTCCTTTGGATTGATGAGGTTCTTTAGATGCAGAACAGCCAAAACCCTCCATTTGCTGATGGACTTGTGGGCCCCATTATGATCCGTAGGGATCTGTACACTAACTCCTATCAGAAGCAATACAGATGATAAACTCAGCAAGAGGCACCTTTCTGCTCCAAGAGGAGAAAATTTAAGTACCTTCAGAGAAGATCATTACACTAGAGGAGCTGCCCAATGCAGTTGTTAGGTTTAGTTCCATTATCACAGCAGGTTTTGAACACCCCCAGCTAATCTGCTCATTCCTGCATACTCACTACCCTTCCCTTCCCTTTCCCTTTGAGACCCTTTGCACAAGATTCTCTTTAGCAAGGCCAACTCTTTTTCTCTTCATTTAGTAGTGAAGGCAGGAGGTACTTCAGAAGTACAGAGGAAGAGACTCGCTCTTGAGTCTTCCATATCCTGAAGAGGAAAGTGGTCTTATCCTAGACCTGAGGAGGCCAAACAGATAAATATGCTGCCTCAGATTCAGGATGGTATCTTTTGTCTCATCATTTCAGGATCAAGACTGGATCTAGCTGTCATCTTAGCAGGCAAGTACTTCCTCATAGCTACCAGTCTGGCCCAGGGGAAGTTCTTGAGTTTCACATTGGGGCTGGATAATGATCAGTAGAAGGTACAATCATTCAGACTCTCCACAGTATTGAGAATCTGCACAAAGTACCTAACGATGGTGGCAGCCCACTTGAGAAGATACTATCCACATCTGTCCTTAAGCTTGGCTGATCAGAGATGGATCCCAGCAGGATACAGCAACAAGCCTAGTGCATGCACATGTTCTTTATCTCTCTTTTTGCCTGGCTAGGTTTTCTGGTGAGCTGTGAAAGTTTCATCACAGATGCTAGTTATGGGAGCTCTGGTCAGTTCCAAGTCAAGGAGAGCATAACTGTATGAAGACAAGTACCTGTTGGTTGTGAGGGCTGCTACCTCAGATAAAATCAAACCAGACTGTGATGTATAGGGTTACCTTAGGATATTAGCCCACAAATTGGCATGCACATATGTGATGCTGTTTGCCAGATTTCACTTGTGGCACCTCTAATTGTGACTCAGATCGGCGTACTCTCTGACAAGACACTAAAAGATCTCCTTACCATTTACCTGTTCTTGCAGAAATGAGATATGGGTTATAACCCAAGAAAACTTGGAGTATAGTACTGTTCCCCAGCTCCCTTCTGGACAAGGATACTAATCTTTGGTGTTTGAGGAGCAGGTTTTGGAGCCCTCCTGGACCGGATACAATGGATTGATCATCAAAAAAACCTGAGACTTCACACACACATCCTGGAACTCAGAGCCATCAAGCTATGTTGTGTGCATTCTTACCTGTCCTTTAAATTCTAGTGTAGCTTCTGGGGGATCATGACTCAGCAATGCACAATACCAGAAATTCTCAGGCTTGGGTAGGAGACTGGGGACTGTAATCTGAGGGTGTGTGAACAGATGTAGGAGAGTGGTGGTTGCAGGCCAGGAACCCAGCTCTGAAGCCAACACTGCTGTCAGCAGTGGAGAAGGAAGGGTGGCAGTGCCATACTATGCCACTTTTACTTCCACATTTCTGCTAGAAGTGGTGCCTCCATCAGAGCTGGTACCCCTTTGGCAGCCAACATGCTCCACTCTGTCTTGGGAGCTGGGCAGTGGTATTTGTGCTTGTGTGGCAGGGGCAGGGAGGAGCATAAATGACTGCAGATGCTGAAGGGAATGCACTATGTAAACAAGTATGGATTTCCAACTCATCACCGCTTTGTCTGTGCACCATCAGTTCAGGATCACTGTGATGGCTCTCCACCTCCAAGGTGCCTGCAGCAGTCTGATGACTTTCATGAGCAGACAGTCAGGTAACGGCAGATAAGTTTGTCACTGAAGAGTTATCTCAAAGAGCTGGTGTTCCATTGTTGTGGGAGAGACCAGTTTGCCACCAAGGACAATATGAAGTGTCAAGAACTCTTGGTCCAGCGAGGCTGACATCTTCATTCTTCAGTAGAATTGACATTTGCTTTTCTTTCAATTGATCTGATCCTTCAGGATGATTCTGAAATCAAACAAGACAAAGCAATGATGATTTTCATAGCTCCTTAGTGGCAAAAATAGTTTGGGTGATAGACCTGCTATAGATGTCTATCATCACTTACTCAGTCCCAGTGTGCCTGTACTTAATATTGCAGTTGCACTCGCGCCTGAAGTTACTGCATCTGACAACAACTGTGTGGCTGTTGGTTGACTAAGTACACGGACAGGGGCTGCTTTCAGGAAGTTCAGGGTATCCTGATATAAAGCAGGATGCTGTCTACCAGAAACAATTGCATGTCTTAATGGAGTTGCTTCTTGATGTGTAGCTCAACATAATTTGCACCCTGGAGACTATGCCATCAAAGATCCTCTGACTTACTGCCTACTTTTTTAAAAAATGCTCTGGGTTTTTGTTCAGTTCCATTAAGGTACCCCTTATAGTGATTTCTGCTTCCCATCCACTAAAACAGTCGTGCCTAGTCATCTTTCATCTGGCAATATTCAAGCTACTTGAGGACTATTACATACTTATTCTCTAGGCCAGGGGTCAGCAACCCCTTGCATGCATATTTCCAAAGGGATAGCTGTGTTAGTCTAGTCCAGCAAAAAAAATCCAAGGAGTCGTGTGGCACTTTAAGACTAAGATTTATTTTTTGCATGAGCTTTTGTGGGAGAAAAATCCCACTTCGTCAGATGTTTCGAGGACGTGCGTCTGTTCTGACAGGCACATGGGGCCACTACTGCTCCCCTCGCCCACCAGCTGGCCCTGCCTGGGGTCAGAAGAGCTGCATGTGTTCACCACATCTCCTGTGCTCTGCTGGCCCCACCTCTCAATTTAGGAGCATGGCCAATGTGGAAAAGGAGCCTTGGCACACAGGGCTCCTGTCCCTGCCTGCTGCTTGGGGAGTGCACCCAACAGGGAGAAGGAGCTGCAGGGCTCCTGCCCCTGCTGCCCCCCCCCCCCAGCTGAGAAGCCAAGCTAGCACAGAAAAGAGCAGTGGCATGTGGGGTTCCTTTTCCCTCTGATCCTCCTCATCCCCACATCCTAAGCAGTGTGGCCAGGAGAGAAAAGGAGCCATGGCACTTGAGGCTCCTGGCCCCTGATGGTGCCCCCCCCCCAACAGCTGGAGAGCACAGTCAGCAGGGGGCAGGAGCCCTATGTGTGGGCCAGGGCCATCAGGAAGGAGTCCCGGTCCCTTCTCACCCCAAAACCTATTGGGCCTACCTCCAGCACCTGCTGTAGGCAGGGCTGGAATGGCAATCTTTGCTGACCCCCTGTCTAATTGGAGAGTCTGCTCCTGTCCAGGATGAGATCTTGAGTCTTGGGCCCTTTCTTTAGATCTCTGTCATAATGCTCTCCTTAATCTCACTGAAGACTGCTTTCATCTTTGCTCTTCCTTTAAGTAGAAGAGTTAGCTCTGAGCACTTAAGGCTGATCCTTCCTACACAGCTTTCATAGAGACTAAATGGTGTTGAACCTTACCCAAAGTTCATGCCTATGGTGGTCTTTGATTAAGACACAACTCAGTTAGTTTCTCTCCCACTGTAGAGAGAGGCTTTGGAAAGATAAGTTGTTACATGCTGGATGTTTCTAAAGCATTGCTTTATTGCATCAATTGAACCAAACAGTTCAGACTATCTGCCCACTTTTTTTTTCTGATAATTAGGCATTACAAAGGTCAGGACATCTCTGCTCAGAGAACATGGAGGTGGATAACATAGTGTATCTTGCATTGTTTCCAGCTGGCTGGTGTGTCTTACACAGTATCAAGCCTTAATCCTCCAAAGCTCAAGTGACATCTTCCACCTGCTTCAGAAGTGTGCCAGTTTCTGAAATGTGCAAGGCAGTGACATGGACTAACCACTGATCTTCGCCAAACATTTGTTCACTGGATTTAGCTGCAAGAGTAGGTGCCAAGTCCGGGACAGAATATACTACAATCGCTTTCTGACTGATGTAGCTGATACTCCTTATCCCACCCTCCAGAAGGGGTGCTTCTTGACAGGCAACTACATTGGATTCCACACTGACATTCTTGAAGAAAGAAGTTTTACTTATTCTGTGGTTCTTCAAGATAATGATTTCAGTGTAGATTCTATAATCCATCCTCCTTCCCTGTTTTCAGTGTATTTGGCTAACACAGGTTTCAAATTGTGAGGAAACTGAGGGAGAGTCACTCCCCCCTTTATGACCTTGTACAGGAAGGCACAGGTGCATACACAACCCTGAAAAATCTAATCTTGCTCATGAAGCATTTAACGGGGAGAGTTAGTGACAACATCTTGAAGAATCACAGTTACTATAGGGCAACCTTCATTTTTCAGCAAAATATATGGAGTTTGATGTAGCAAAACAATATATTTAAAAAAATATGCTGAATGTCATGGGCCTAGTCTAGATGTGGTGTAGAACTGTGAAGGTGATGGGAAAATAAAGGATTTTCCTTGGGTTTTGTGCTCTTATCTTTACATAAAAAGACATACCTAAAGTACTTACTTTGAGCTTTAATCTTCTCTTTTTAGATGTGCTGAACGACATTACGACACCGCCAAATTTAACTGCAGAGGTATGTTTAATGTGCTGTCTAGAGTCTAGACTATTAGCTTTTCCCCCCTTTGCAATTTCACCTTTTATTTTTATGACCTAAGGAATCAAGTGAAACTGTCAAATATCAATGTAGTGATTTGAGGTTGGAGGGGAATGGTATCAATGTAACTTAAGATTCCTTCGTGAAAAGTTTTACAATGATGTTTGACACTGGAAAATATGTTTAGTAATGAACTATGTTGGGCTAAGGACACAAATAATCAACATTTCAATGTGCAAGCCTGATGTTATGATTTAAAATTAATTTTAAAACAAACTTTGAAGCTCTTTATTTAATATGAACATTCAGTTTACAAAAAATGGGGATTTTTGCTGAAATTGGTACAAAGGTCCCTTTTCTCATATACAAAAATCCATAGAATAAAAATGGAGAATACTAGGCTAAGACATACTTATTGTTCAGAGGGTACCTCTATCCACTGCAATAAAAAACATTTGGAACCAAATCTCAGAGCCCAGGTCAGCTGACTCCAGCCCTCAGGCTGCGGGTCTAAAAATTGCAGCATAGATGTTCATGCTTGGGCTGAATCCTGAGCTTTGAGACCCCCCCCCCCCCTGCTTATGGTGCTGTTAGTTTGGACTCCAGTCTGAGCCTGAACATCTGTGTTGCAGTTCTTAACCTGGAAACTCAAATCACATGAGCCTGAGTCAGCTGACGTGGGCCAGCTACAGCCATACCATGCATCTGTTATTGCAGTGTAGACGAGCCCAGTGGCAGCTCTGCTGGAAAGTTCTGGAATCCAGTTTCCCCTGTATAACTAATTGAAATTACATCATAACTTTGGGAATTCTGCCTCCAATTAAATGAGGCAGTTCAGTATTTCTCTTAGAGACTTGGCGCTTTTCTAGCTACTGAGGGGACATTTTGGGTATTACTGGGACGAAGTATGCCTCTTCCTGATCCTAGGTTAAGCAAAGTCTTTTTGAGAGGCCACCTGATGAAAGTGAACTAATGTTGCTGTTTTATATCATCCCCTTTCTTCAGTAAGGGATCTGGATTTCTGCAGGGTAGCATTGGCAGAGAAATCTCTCTGAACAC
Organism: Podocnemis expansa; assembly: GCA_007922195.1. NCBI lineage: Eukaryota > Metazoa > Chordata > Testudines > Podocnemididae > Podocnemis > Podocnemis expansa. The sequence continues at coordinate 15,523,162 of ML681981.1, read as the reverse complement.
TGAGCATTAGTAGTTTATTTTTCATGGTTCAGAATGGATGGTCAGCTAGAGGTTCATAAGTATGGATGGCCTAAGTGTTTTTGTGGGAGATGGGTTTAGCAGCTTCCTTTGCTTCAGAGGGAACTCTAAAGGAGAGCACTTCCAGCTTCTTAGATGGAAATGGATTTTAGTTTAAATAGGCTACACTGCAACTGTAATCCTCAGGACTACAAGGTAAGCTCACTAGGATCTCCAGAGTCCTTTTCCTTACCTAGTCAGTGGTATAATAATCTCCTTTCATGTTTGTTCTAATATTTTCTGAAATATGGAGCATGTGCCCCTGGAGAAAGAGCATGAAGGGTTAGCTGGGGGCTGGGGAGCATGGTCAGACCTCTTGGTTCACTTTCTTGTTTGTTTAAATATTTTAAATATGCTCTGGCTTTAGCTGTTACATTTGCAAAGAAAACCTTCAAACTCCAGTTGGAGTTTAACTGATTCTTCAGTGGCTGTCTGGGTTTACAGAGACATAAAACAATAGATTAGAGGCTTAAACTACCAGTGGGTGCTAACTTAGATGTCAGCTATGATGCTTTGTCATCCTTGCATGCTTTCATAGTGAGTGAAATAGTTAAGTAAGAAGAGGAAGCATTCTATTAAGATTGATTCCAGGACTTCCAATAGGGGAAGGAGGTATCATAAATCAAGATGAGTGAGCCTTAACAACACATGATAACTTTTATTTTTAGTTTGCATTATGAAGCAGGAACCTGCATTTCAGAAAACCCTGATTTACTTAAATCCATTTACTTTGGAGTATTACAAAGAGTTCTTAACACAGTTAAGTTTATGCCTCGTCCCAGTTGCTTAGCCCACAGTGCCTTGCTGATTTTACTCAGAGAGAGGTTTTTTATATTTTACCTTTCACCACAAAAACCAATAATACATCTTTTTGATGTCCAAGTCAGTGACTTTTAGATGAGTGCCCATTGTGAAGCATCATGAAGGTGTGTCATATTCAGAGGGTGGGTTGTCAGCCAAATTAAGTATTTTCCTTGTGAGGCAAATGAAATTGAGGAGCGGGGAGTGGGGAGAGAAAAGCTGTCCAGAATGAAATTATCACCCTCTGTGGACCACAGCTGGTTGGTTGCTTAAGGTTTGTGTAATCTTTAAGTCCTTTCCTCTCAGTAGTTTTTAGTCTTTATGCTAGGAGTCAAGGTGTCCTCCCCTGTCTTATGCCTCAGCTTTCATTGGTTCATTTCTGTATTTAGGGATTTTCCCACAGTCTATAGGTGGATGGTATAAGGGAGCCTGGGCCCTCCCTGTTACTTTGGAATATTGCCCCTGAACTGGGGATCACCTGTCAACCCCAAATTCCAGAATGTCTTGCTTTTCTTTTCCCAGTGGCATGTTGTACCTTTGCTTAACTCCACTTATTCCTTCTCTGGAATCTTCAGCTCAGCCCTTCCTAGGCCTGTGGCTCCTTCTCTGCAAGGAACTGTGCCAGTCTTTACTCAGATCTACTCCCTGAGAGCTTCCATAGCAAGCTTTTGTTGTCTTAGAACTTTCTTCCAGGACTTCCTCTGTGGCTTACTCTCCAGTGGGAGCCTTGGCTAGTTCTAATATAAAATGGAATCTAACTCCAAATTTCAGTGATATTCTAGTGTTACCATATTTCAGATGCCCTAAAAGTGGACAGTTTCAGGCAGCTGCTTGGCTGCGTCTGCTTGCTGTTAGGACTCAGCTCTGGCATTTCTGGACAGAGGGGTGCCTCAGCAACTGACCCATGATAGGAGCAGGGAGGAGGCTGATCAGCTCTGGCAAAATCCTGGAAATTTTTTTATATTTTAAAAAACACAGCTAGACTCAAATTTAATGTCTGAGAAGGAAGACACGTCCAGGAAAACCTGTGGGTATGGTAACCCTAAATATTCTGAGAAATATCTCGGAATATTGTGTCTCTTGTTAATGCCATGTTCGTAGTGTTTGAAGGACTGTTTTGGTTTCCTTCTACACAGTTGTCTAGAGGGCCTATGTCTGTTACCTTCACATGGAGGTAATTGTTTTGGGAATACTTGCTGTTCTGTGTGAAAGACAGCATAGTAGTGCATTTTTTACATTGGCATAGTTTGCAAGACTCACTCATTTCTGAACCCTTGATGGAATCTGAATTGAGTTCTGAAGTGTTGTGGACTCTTCTTTTTAAAGCCATGTGAAAACTTGTTTGTTTCTGTCAGTTTTGTTTTCTGGCTCTTCTAGGAGATCAAGTGGATGGCCTACATTGTCAGTGTATATAAGCTGCCTTTGCAGTTTTTTCCTGACACAATAGTATGTTGCACCATGCCAGAATTTTCTGTTAAAATTTCATGGTTTGATCATAATTATTACATCTCTCTTCTGCTCTTAAGACCTAAACTGTGTCTTCCAAAGTAATTTCTTAAACTGAATGTATGACAGGCTAGTAAAATACTATGTATTTGTGAAATTAATACAAAGACTTCCCCAAAATTGGATGCTTTGTTCATTCTTTGATGCTCAAAAAGAGCACAAGCTTCTAAGGTGATAACTTTTGACAAGATCTGAGTGGCAATCTGTGTGAGAGCCAGTCTTTCCACATAGTCAGTGAGGTAACCTGTTGGGCAGAGAAAATGCAGTTTTGTATTACTAAATATACAGAGCAGCAATACGGGTGATATCTAATTTTGTTTGATATTGTGTGCATGTTTTTTGGTTGCTGCTGTCTCCTTGTTACTGCTTATTTCTCTGTTCCGGTTCTGTTTTTCCCTGATTCCTAATTCAAGGTGGTTGCCACCCCTCATCTGAGGAATTCTTGTGTATGAGGAAAGTTATTTTTGTTTAAGAGTAAAACCCAGACATTTGTCTCATGGGATGTGTGACTTTCTAGTTTTTTTATGCAACTAGGAGTTAGTTACTTAGTGTTAGAAAGTATTCTAGAGCATTTTGGAACTCATGCAGATCTGATGGGTTCATTCCCTGGAACAGAGTAAGTCATAATCTCGGAATTCATCAGCAGAATTGCCTCATACGATCTGTGAGCATGGCTTTGCCCCTCTATTTTTTTTGAACAAGTAGGTTCTGGTAAAAACTTTTTGGAATGGCGGGTTGTTATGAAATAAATTGTCAGATCTGAGCAAAATTGCCCTATAAATAAGATAGTAAGAGTGACTACAATTTGGAATTTGCTATAATTTAAGGGGCCGGGCTATTGGCACGTGCACCATATATTGCACACTCCCTTTCTGGAATCAGTTGTTGCATTATTTGTGTCAGACCACTTACCCTATTCAGTTATCTCTTTTGACTGGTATTGTGTGATACGCATTTTGTTAACTCTGGTTAAAATAATTAAGATTTCAATGTAAATCTTACTTCAAATTTAAATCTGTCTTCCTATTACAGTTGCACAGTATCCTTTTGAAGACCATAATCCACCACAGCTAGAGCTTATCAAACCTTTTTGTGAAGATCTCGACCAATGGTTAAGTGAAGATGACAATCATGTTGCAGCAATCCACTGTAAAGCTGGAAAGGGACGAACTGGTGTAATGATTTGTGCATATTTGTTACATCGAGGAAAGTTTTTAAAGGCTCAAGAAGCCCTAGATTTCTATGGGGAAGTAAGGACCAGAGACAAGAAGGTGAGTTATTGTACTCTGCTTTTTTCTACATCTACAACCATTCCCTGGTGCTTTTCCTGATTAAGATAAATTCACAGGCTAGCCTTCCAAAAGAAAGTTTGTTAGACTTACTAGTTTAACTCTTGGTGTATATACGTATAAAAAATCACCATCATCAGTGCTCTTGACCAGGTGCTATATTGAAAAGAAAATGCTGAAGTTCTCTTCCTTGTTTTTCTGTCCATGAAGATTCTGAATGTTTATGCTAGTCATAAAAATATCAGACCATGGCTTGAAAGAGGGTTCTGTATCATTACATCAAGCTGGTAGCGGGTGGTCAACTTTCCCATTCGTTTATACAGGCAGCAGCTTCATCCAACTGGAATATGGGTCTATTCTAGTTCACTCCATTTAGTGGATGAGCTTTCCAGATCCTCCATTTTTCTAATTCTTGTGCATCATTCTGAGGTATTCTGTTACTCACTTACAGCACATGTGTGTTCTAGCTCAAATGCTACGAGTCACTGTAATGCGTTTGGTTTGTCTTCACTCTTCATCAACCTTTATTTTCTCTTTACCTGGCTATTCTGTATGGTCGAAATTTTCAGGGCAGTAGCAGAGGTTGCTGTCAGCATCTCCTCATAGCCTGCTTCATGGAGAGCATTACCCAATTGAGGCCTATACCAGCTTCTCAGTGAGAGGAATGGTTCAGTTCGGGGAGTGACAATGGTAGAAGGTTCTCATGGCCTTTAACTCCTTCCTAGTAGATTTGGTGGCAATCCTGCGTTAAGATCTTCTGGCACAGGCACGTTTTTGTTCTGTTGCTGTGGTTGCAGCTTGCTGATGGTAATCTTCAGTGGCTTGGGGTCACAGAATATTTTTTTTCCTCACTTCTACCTCAGGGTCAAAACATTTTCCAGCTACACTGAGGTTTGTCTTTCAACTTCAGACAAGCAGTCTCCTTCCTTTTCTCCCCACCTGTCCTCCCCAATTTTGTCTGCAGTGTTACAACAATTCAGACAGCTACCCTGGAAAGGATTGGAGTTGATAATGTGTATGTCAGCTCCAGTCCTTTTTTTAGGGTCAATGGCTGAATTGCTGTAACGTTGCACAACTATGGTGTAGATAATGTGTGTGTTGGATTGCATTTTGGTATTTATACATTTCTAAGCATATAGATCTCTAAGCAGAGTCATGGGTTCAGGGGCTCTTGGGAGTGGAAACATCAGTTGAGCAACTGAAGAGGTTGCCTGTTGACCCCAAGAAGGAACAAATTAAACAGTCTTATGCAGCTAGCCACTTTAACCAGTCATAAGAGATACAATACCATTAGTCTATCTGTCTCTGTACTGATGTAGTACTGTACAGAAAGAAAACGGTCAATTCATATAATTACATCTGTGTTCTGTACCAAAAACCCATCTGGGGGGGGGGGGGGATTCTTTGTGAGGGGGTGGGGGGGGGAATGAAGTGAACTGAGGTGAGGTGGCATTTGATGCTTGAGCAGGGTGGTTGTGTTTCTCTAGAGAAGTGGTCCTCAATCTTTTGCGAGCTGCAACACGCTTGATGGCATATTGCCTCCCTGCAGAGGACACCAGCCCATTGCCTCCAAGTCAAATTCAGACATCTCTCCAGCTTTCTGTGACACACTTATTGCTGTGTTGTGACATTGTCATGTGTCCCAACACAGTGGTTGAGAACCACTGCTCTAGGTTACCCAGGAACAGCAATTATTGAACTTCTAGATGTTTTTAAGACTTTATTCCCTTTTGTGGACTATGCTATAATGACGACTATGGACAAATGTCCTTTTTCAGGAAACCCCAACATCAATTAGTGACTCCAGTTTAGATTTCCATTCATAAATGTAATGAAGATTTTAACCAGTGAATGAATAATTGATCCTCCCTTTCCCCCCAATGGTCTGACTTAGCAAACAGGCATGAAATTCTCTATAATTCTTTGCAGAGACGATTTAATGGGCCCTGAAAAGGGAGGTGAGAATGACTTTTATTCTGAAGTGATACTTCAGAGTGGTTACAATTGAATGAGGTCACATGTCCAAACAAAGTACTAACTGTTGCAGCAAAACCTGGCAAAGGTAACTCTGTAATATCCATAGAATAGAAGATGTCTGACAAAGAAAACATCTGCAAACAATGTGAAAAATGTGATTCTTCAGTAGATTTTATTTATCACATTACTCAAATGCTGATGGTTGAAACTGTCATCTTAAAGCATGAATGATTTAAGCACTGTACAGTACAAAGGTTATCTCTATATATTCTGAGAGCAAGCTACTGTTGAACGTTTTGTCTGGAAGTAGAATAATGGTGAAATCCCTATGCAGGTTCTTGTTAAGGGGGGTGAACTTGCTAGGTAACTTGTGTTGATAACAATGGTATCTTGCTTTGATCTTTTAAATATTCTTAGCCTGCCTGTGTGTTCTTCAGTCACTCCTAAGGGCCCTGTGCCTCAGTCCCTTCCCTCTCCCTTGTAAAAAGGTGGTTTGTAGGATAAATACAGTTAGGGAGGTGTGCAGAAACATGATTTGAGCCATATGTACTTATAGATGTTCTTTTGAAAATCCTATGATATCTTGAAAAAAGTGGTCAGAGCCCTATTTAAAGACTTATTGTAAATACCTGAAAACCATGTCGATGATGGACTGCTGTATTCTGTAACATCTGCTGTCTCCACCTCTGTTTGGACCTGATCATTTAACTGAAGGATAATATGCAGTAATTAATTTTAGGAGTGCTGGTTATAGACAAGTATTAAATACTTTTAATCTTTTGTATATACCTATTGTATATCTTCATCTTAATGCTGTGTTTCAAGTGCTGTTCTTTGAACATTTATAGTTACAGTTTAAAATCCTGATTTCCTTGTTGAGCTGAAGGTGGAATAGGGTACAAAAGAACAGCCTCTAGACCAAGGCAACCAACTGCCATTTTCTATTGAGGCAAAGACCAAGAATTAAAAAAAATGAAAATTGGCTATAATTTAATGCTTAATTCTCTCCCCAAAGCAGCCCACAAGGTGCATAAGACCTGCTTAGAGTAGTACAAATCTCGGGGGGGCAGTAACTAGGGAAGATTTTTTGCAGTTCAACAAGCAAGGCAGATTAATTCTTTGATTGGTCTTATTTCCGTCTACATTGTCTTTAAGTGTGATGAGGCAGAGGAAGTATGACAAGTAGTACATTTGCCAGGATTTCTACCTTTCCAGTGTCTCTTACTGGAAGAAGTTTCTCAAAGGTCTTTGCAAAACCAGGCAAATAAGAAAAGTTGAGACTACTTGTGAATTTCCTTGACAAAGAAAACATTTCTCACCCTGCCTGTCCTGCTCCTGACCAAAACAAGAAAGGTGCCCCTCTGGTAGGAGCCATTCCAGATTCTGTCAGTAAGCTGTAGCAGAACTTTGATGTATTATTGAATACTTGGGCTCTAGAGACAGCAGTGTATCTAAGCCTACTGAAAAAAGTTGATGCCAAGAAGGACTTGCCATCAGTCCTTTCCCACTTGAAGTCCATTTAATTTCCCAGAAAAATACAGACAGAGAAGATTAAAACTGGGTGTTGAAAGTAGTGCATAAAAGGTACCACATAATTTGTTTCCCTGGAAAGGAGGATTGCGATTTATCCTCTACTCTGGGACCTAGGGAAGCAGAATAAAATGCTTCCTGAAATTCAAAATAAAAATACATACAAACAATACTTTTCAGAGAAAACTATTTCAGGAGGTCTGCTTCCTCCTTTTTGCTGTTCTGAAGAGATCAGGAGTGCTTTAATAACTGGCTGATCTTGAACAGCTGATTTTATTGCACATGGTAGTTTTGAGAATGGACATTAAACCACCATTATGACAGTGGAGCCAGGCAACTTTCCTGCATGTTCTCCTAGAAAGAGGCACTGGCATCCACACCCACTGCTTTTTTCAAAAGGCGTTTCTAATGGTAGTTTGGCCTAGAGAAGGCAGATATTTGTGTTTTAATCTATGGCACCACTAGTAGGTTCAGGCTTGGTCCCACATGGGAACAGCCATGACTAATGACTTCAGTTTGTGATGTTTCGTTCCTGTCTTTGGAGGATCAGCTTTTTGAGACAGCAGATCTGGTATTAAGATTTTTAAACATTGTTCTGTCTGAAGAGATCAATGGGTATGAAATGCATTCTGACTGGTGTTTCAGGATGGCTATATTTGGATATCTGACTTTGTTCAGTGTCCAGTGTGTCATATCTGATTCTGTTCTAAGAGGCTGATTTAACATATAGTACTCAAGTCCTTGGATGATGTCCTTTGTTAAATCTGATGACCTGAATCTGGCAGTACTCACAGCTTCTGATTTTTGGTATTGATAACGCAGTGAAGCCTCTACTGAGCGGGACAGTGTTGTGGAAAACTTTCAGGTTCTGCTTTTCATAACATGCGGTCCATGTTAAGGTGTAAAAATAAAGGGGTAAGAAGCATCAGCACACTTTGTCATCTCAGGAACACAATCCAGGCAGAGATCTCTACATCACTCTTTTTCAGTGCTAGGTCTTTGCATTCAGATTTCAGTTTGTTTGCCTTTTGGTACTGGTGTAGATGCACCACATCAGTGAATTACCAAATTTTATATATTTGGGTATAAGCCAGTCGGTACATAAGCCGACCCCCAATCTGAGCCCAAAAAAAGGGAGCAAAAATGGGTGACAGGTGTATAAGCTGAGGTCTCGTTTAGGCCTTGTCCCGTAACCTCTCCCTCCCCCCCCCCCGTGCTGCTTGCTTTCCCTGAAGTTGCTGACACCCTCCCTAACTCCCAACCCTTGCTGCTGCTCTTCCCCTGTCTGCATGCTCTCTCCACTCCTCAGTCCTACCCCCTGCCCTCTCTGTTCCTCTGCTGCCCCCCCTGCTCGCTTCTCTGTTCCCTGCTGTTCCCCAACACTCTTTCCACCCCTTTCCCTGTCACCCCCCAGCCTCTGCTGCTGCTTTTCCGGCCTCCCCCAAAATCCCCGGGCCCTGTCTCTGCTTCCCTGGGCTCCCTGAAACCCCTGGGCCCTCCTGCTGCTTTTCATAGACTCCCTCCCTGGCTCCTACACACTGCTTCTTTCCCTGGACTCCCAACCCCTGGACCCTGCTGCTGATGCTTCCCTGGCCTCCTTGAACCCCTCCTCAATGCCCAGGCCAACTGCCCTCCCTAGGGACCCCTCACCTGGCCACTCTAGATGCTGGGATCCCCTCCTAAGTCTAACCTCAGCTCAGGCAGACTGCCCAAGTGGCCGTCCTAGCCTCACTGGGGCTCCAGCCAGAAGCATGGTCAGTGAAAGTGCTGGGTTGGGGCTGTTTACTGTATTCACCTGTGCAGAAGCTGAGCGCCTGTTTTGAAGCCAATTTTCAGGCACAAAAATCTCGGCTTATGCACAAGTATATACGGTATGGTAGCAGTAGAGCTACTTCTGTGGCATGCCCTTGCCTAGCATCCATAAAATAACCTAGTCTAGTGGGAAATTACAGCTTCTCTAGGAACAATACAGATCTTACGGAGGCTAAAACAATTTTTAAAAGGGGGTTTTAAAATTTAAATAGCACTTTCTTATTTAAATCCAGGCTTATTTTTAAAACTAACCTATTTATGAATTTATTTAAAATGGTGACAACCTATGTTAAGTTTGAATTCACTGTAATGTGTTAAATCACTTGAATTAAGTAAAAAAAAAGTACACATGTGCCAGGCTTTAAAGGAAGTCAGACCAGTGCATTGGTGGAAGTCACTAGCTAAGCACCTGCTGAACCAGTTTTCTGACAACAGTAGCCTTGTCTAGATGTGCTGTAAGGGAACAAGGCGGTGTTGACCAGAATGCACTGCAGTGAAAACAAATTAGCAGTGTAGATCAGGCCTTAGTGTTCCTATCAGTATGTGACATAAAGATAGTGTGGTTTGGGAATGGGAGTCTAGCTGATTTGAGGCACTTTTACATCCCTAGTCTCAATGTTAGCTGTTAGATTTGAAAGATTTCTATACATAGTGTTTGTTGCAGAGTGGAGCGGATAGACGCAGAAGAGAACCTCTTTCCTACCTGTTTTTCTGTGGTGCTCTGAAGTGCTGCTAAGCTGCATGTTTGTCATTTTTAGGGTCAGGTTATGTTTCTGAATTTTAAGTCCAGGCTTGGATTTGGAAACCATTTAAAAACTTCTTTAAGAAATGGATCTCATAAAGCAGTTGTTTAGCTGGTGCCTGAAGTCAAAACCTTGTCATCAAACTGAGTTTTATGATGGATACTTTCAGAAATTCATTGCACAGGTACCACGGGGAGAAAAAACTATTGTATGATGTAGAAACATTTGGAATTGTAGAAGCCCACCCCCCCTTTTTTTTTCTTGCAGCATTTTTAGCACAACAAATATTTAACAGATCACAGATTGTGTGCCTCTTCAGAGTTGAGATGTTTGCTAAATTATGGTAAAGTACCAGTTACTTAGGCGAAAATGTTTGTGGGGACACAGACATGCACACAAAAGATCTTTCTCAGAGAACAGTTACAGCTAGTTTTGTTCTATTGTAATGTGAATGAGTAATAATTGTCTGAGTCTGTATGCTGTAAGTTACATATTGTATTGTAGAATATTTTCAACTTTCATTATTGAGTGAGAATACTTACTGTCCATGTTTACTAATTTTTGTTCTGAAAGTAACAGAAATGACTGACAGGATTTTTGATTAACTTATTGCTGCATTCACATTTTAAAATAGCTCAAAGTCAGTTTAAAAACCAGCTATTCCTCAACTGTAGTTTTTCAAAACAATCATTCAATGTAGTGTACTCAAATCTAGTGTAGCTGTACAATCCTCCGCTGACAGGAATTTGTGTTAGCTCGCCTAATCTACTGGATCTTTCCACTTCTAGTTTCTGTAAAATCTCTCTCCAATGGATTTCATAATAAATTATAGAAACACTGTTATTTCTAAAGATGGTGTTAGCAAGCATGGCTGGAACATACAAGATTTCAAGTCCATAGTAGAAGTGTAAATCATTTGGAGATTATTTAAAAATACAGGTGGTTCATGTGGCCTTTCCAGTAAATATATGTTGCAACTAACTAACATTGCTTTTCCTAAAAAGCAACTTTATGTGGTAGATTGCTCTGTGGCCATTAAAGCCTTTAGAGTTTTTTGGTTTTTTTTTAATAGTAATTTAGTATATAAAATTGAGGGTAGCATTTTGTAATACTTTTTGTTTCATACCATCTGTATTACTTATTTTGGAAAACGTGTAGATGCGTTGAGAGTAAACAAGACTTGGGGAACCCTCTACACCATGCAAAATTAGAATGATTGTTGATAAGGTGGACCCTTTGCTCTTATGCAAGTTCACTGTCTCTCATCCCATGTGGCCTGCCTGCATTTGAAAGTTACGCAGGAGAGGTAAAGAATGTGTGGGGGTGTATATGGGAAGAGGAGAAATTGTATAGTGGACCCCTTTGCATCTCCTTCCCCACACCAAGAAGGTGGCTTGCAGGCAGTTCTTCAGCTTGACTAGGGGCCTTAGTCTCTATATTAATAGGTTTGGGGTAACTTTTTCCAGCCCCTGGTTGCCAGTAATGAAGATGGTTTTACCACCAATGATATGTAAATGCTGAACTATATGATCTGTCTCCATTATGACTTTATTCTTAGAATTGACTTCAGTAGCTTGACTTTAATTATTAACAGGCAAGGAGAAAATGAATGGGAACTAGTAATTAATGGTCGGGATTGTTTTTGAAGTTTGGTTTCTCTTTATTTAGGGAGTAACTATTCCCAGTCAGAGACGCTATGTGTATTACTATAGTTACCTGTTAAAGAATCACCTGGATTATAGACCAGTGGCACTGCTGTTTCACAAGATGATGTTTGAAACAATTCCAATGTTCAGTGGCGGAACTTGCAGTAAGTATCCTTTTCTTCTATATTAATGGATCTTTTCTTGGAATCTCTTGGGTTCAAATCCTGCCCAGGGCTAATCACTCTTTCATCCTTACCAAAGTTCCATGTGGCCTGTATGGGATTTGTTTTTACAGAACTTTACACAGTTGCTGTTTCATTAAACTTTAATTTGAAACCATTTAAAGTGATTGGGAAGCTAAAAATGCATTGAGACAAATACTGACCTTTTGTTTTTCAAGAAGTCAGTCAAATGCTGCAACATTTCTGAAATAGTACTGCTGAAAAAATGGAGTCTTGATTCTGTGCATGGTACGTTGACTTTGAAATGCAGCCATCCTATGACTTCTGAACCAACTCATGAGATTTTTCTTCTCAGTGAACTCTAAAAACATGTGATTCTACCGCATGTGTCCTGCCCATTTGATTCTTTCTGAAGGAAGGGCTTATTTCAAAGAAGCTAATGAAGTAACATCAGCCAGATGTAGTTTTGTCTGGTTTGGGAGTATGCTGTATATTGGCAAAGAAATGGTCAGCTGACTTAAGTTCTTTAATGAAAATGTATTTTACCTTTGTCTTGGAGAGACTGCATTTCAAAGCCATAAGTGCATAGTAGCATGCATTCATTTCTTATTAATGTGCGAAACGGTTGCTTTTCATGATTTAAATATTGAGATTACTTTATTAGGTAAAACAAACAAGGAGTCCTGTGGCAGTTAAACTAACATTTATTTATCACATGAGCTTTCATGGGAGAAAATCCCACTTCGTCAGATGCTTTGAAAATGGGGGAAACTTGGCACAGCTTACAGAATCTTCAAAGTATCTGACGAAGTGGGATTTTCTCCCACGAAACTCAAACAGTAAACAGATTTGTTACTCTTTAAGTGCCACAAGACTCTTGCTAGTTTTACTGAACTAGACTAACACAACTGCCACTTTGGAAATTTAGTGGGCAATATGTAGTGAACTTTTAAACTTCAGTATGGCCACAGGAGATACTGAAATTAATGCCATTGTAACATACAGCCTGAACATACATTGAGTTAAAAAGTAGCCAAGGGCAGGTTTTTGTACAGATAAATAAAAACTAGCTTGATTTTTCTGGAACAGGAAAGGAAGAGACTGCAAACAAAAAAAGAGAAACCACCAAAATGGTAATATGAAGATTGCACAGATGCATTTGCAGATATCTGTTCAGCAAATTTCAGGCCTTGTGATATAGAAAGTTAAAATGCCAAGGTTTTTTTAAATTATCCTTAGTGTGGCTTTCTAAATTCAGTCTACATATTAATTTAAACATGTACTTTTTTGGTAAGTTTCTGTATTATTCATACTCTGAGTTAATGAATTATTAGACAAATGCATTAAAATACCAGAGTGTGGTTTTTTCCCCCACAAAAATATGGGTTCCATGAAATTTTAAATGCCATTTCAGGTACCAAAGCCTGTAATGGAGTACTTCTTGAATCTCTATGTTCAGATTGTACCTGTTACGATGGCATTAGCTTTATCAGGCATACAGGGCTAAATCTTACCACTCCTTCCATGAGTCTGGAGGCTCTTGGCTCAACAGTGCTAATGTGACTGTTGTGCAGAAGGTGGTGGTGGCAGGATTAGAAGACACTATATATGAGTGTTTGAGGGAGGAGATGCAGTGTTAAGCATAATGCTGTTCAGCCTTATAGATCCGTGGTTCTCAACCTTTTGCAAGTTGTGGCACACTTAGCGCACCTTCAGGACACACTAGTCCACTCACTCCAGGCCGAATCCAGCCACCTTCCTGACTCTCCGTGATGCACTGAACACTGTGTGGTGACATTGTTGAGAACCACTGTTAGAGTCCTCTGGCGGAGACTCTACACTTCTGAGGTTATAGTAATAGATTCAAAGTGGCTCCATGGTCAGGGGCAAGATTCGTTCCCCAGTTGCTTAGATCCCCACTAAAGAGCTTGGATTAAATATTTACTGGGGTGGGATTTGACCTGAGTTTATATTCTTAAAATTGATAGTGAAAGATGCTGCATTTTATGTTTTTCATTAATTTCTAGATCAGATGTGCTTAATTTGCAAGTAAAATAGCTTTTCTAACTCATAGTCTGCGGATTTAATTTGAGCTGAAAGTTGAGTTGCTGATGGCTTAGGAATCATCACTAGCAGTGTATCTTCTTTGAGCCAGGTTAATTCAAGTTTTATCAGCTGCCCCTATATAGCCCTGTTGTCTTTCCCTGTCTGTGTGTAGGTAAATTTCTCTTAACTTCAAAATTTAGCATAGTAATTGAAATTTAACAATTCTGTTTACTTGCAAGTCAGAAGAGAATCCAGTTTATTTTGAGGTAGCTGTCTTGACTCTGTACTGCAAACAGGATTGAAAAGTAGACGACTTACTTCCTCATTAAAATACTCAGACATGAATGTGTTTTGGAGTATACAAAGTGATCAGACTGTTAAATTGCCATTTTTATGTAGTCAAACCTTACTATAACTGTTATAAATTAAAATATAGATTAAATTTATAAGCATTTTACTGTATTATCATAGGTTGAAAATCTTGACTTATGGTGAATGCTCAAAGATTGTATGAGGCAGTGTCTCTATGCTCTAATCTCTGAAAGATCTTTCTGAAGAGTGGTGGTTTATCACAATAGAACTATCCAAATACAGTGGAGACCCATTAACGCGCGACCCCTTTGCGCGTGGATCCGCTTAACGTGCGCTCCGGTCATATCCCCCGAAGCCATTGACTTAACGCGTGGGACTCACTAATGCGCAGCGCCTAAAGGCGGAAGTTGGCCTGGGAACAGAAACGTGGAAAGTGAGCATTAACTTAAGGAGCCTGAGAGCTGGGGCTAGCCAGAAACCTCTATCTCCTGCCCTATGCACAGCCACAGGTAGGAGTGGCCTGGCCAGAGAGCTGTGTTCAGGGGCTGGATTCAGCCCATTTCAGTGGGGGCCAGGAAAGGAGTTGGAAGCCCCTGCAGCGCTGGGAGATGGAAGAGGAACCCATTTGGGTTAAGGGAAGGAGAGGAGCCCTTGTGCAGGGAATGACGGAAGGTAGGGAGCAGGGACCAAAAGGAGCCGTTGTGCTGGGAGAGAGGGGAAGAAAGGAAGGGAGCGGAGCAGAGCAAGAGGAGCCCTCATGCAGGGAAAGAAAGCTAGGGAGAGAGGGAAAGAAGCCCATGCAGGGAACAGAAAGACAAGAGAGGGAGCAGAGCAGAGCCCCAGTGTGGAAAGAAGAGAGAAGGAAGAGGGCAGGGGATCCTGCACATAGAAAGTAAAGGAGAGGAGAGCAGAGCCCACAGGGAAAGGGGTTGGCAAGTCCACACAGCCGCATGGCACAGCAGGGGCCAGGGAAGTGGTCAGGAGCCCACGCAACACTGGTTGGGGAATGGATTGCGGAGTCTGAGTGGTGAAGGGCAGGAGGAAGGATCCCGTTTCCTCACGGTCTGTTTAACGATTCATGGCAGGGTCTTGTCCCCTGACACCTGTGTGTTAACGGGTCCCCACTGTACGTACTTTTACAGTCTGTTACACGTATTACCTGTTATGAGTCTAACTCAGGTTTTGACGAAGCAGTATCATTTCACACAAATTACTTTTATGTTCTACCATGCAGATCCTCAGTTTGTGGTGTACCAACTAAAGGTAAAGATATTCACCTCCCCTTCAGGACCCCCAAGACGAGAAGACAAATATATGTACTTTGAATTCCCTCAGCCATTGCCAGTGTGCGGTGATATCAAAGTGGAGTTCTTCCACAAACAGAACAAGATGTTGAAAAAGGTTTGTTTTCTCCAGTTAAGAGAAATATTGTAAACCAGATGCAACGCAAGTGGGAAGTGGATGCTCCTTTTGTAAGGTGTGAGTCTATAGGAATTATTTTCAACGCTGAAGGTAGCTGCAGAGTTGAAGACTCTGTTGTCTGAAAATCTTGACTCCTGCACAAAAAGAGATTTATTTAAAGTGCTAAAAGTCACCTTAGAGTTCCATTTCAGGAGTCAGAGGCAAAAAGGGTTTTTGAGCTGTAGAGGGGAGGGAGAAACTGAGGGCAAAAGGTAACGTTCAGTTAAGTTGGAACAGTTGCTTACCACAGGGGCAGACAAAATTGGCCTACAGCTAGGCACCAGCAGTTTTGCTTTTGGTTGCTACAGGCCACTCGTCCATTACATTTCTGTGGCAGAGCTAGGTGACAGGGTACTAAAGCTGGTCACCATGGTGACCAGAAACATATTCCATGAGGCTTGTCTTACCACTTTTTATAACCAATTCTATATTTATTTGACAGCTATTATTGCACTGTCACAATACACTGGTGCAGTTCCCTACCTGGAGGAGCTTAGATTCTGAGTTAAGGCAGAACATAACAACAAGGTGATACTAGAGTAGTGTGGGAGATATAGTCATTTTATAGCCAAATGCATAAATCTGATGTCTGTATGTAATGTATGTGTGTAGTACATTGTGGTGGGATGAAAAGGTTTTATCAGCTAAATTTCTGAATGACCTAGATTACTAACTGGCAAAATGTAGTTGTTATCCTGTGTGCTACTCCTTCATGCATCCTGTATTCACTGTTACTGTTTTCCAAAAATAGTTCTCATGAATTTTAAACCTCTTTCTTTAATTGAGACTATTTCTTATTCCTCACCTGCTAAACCAGGTATCTTAGTTCAGGAGAAACACTGTACAGGACTGAGCTATTAACATTTCTAGAAAAAAAAAATCTCAACTGTTTTTCTGGACATAAGGATGTCATGGATACATAATGTGGAAGATTTGGAGGAAGGTAGTATTCAGGGGACTTCCAGATGTGTAGTCTATGCTAAGCAACCTGGACATAAGTCAAAGAAAAGGGAGATGAGGGGTAATATCCTTTCCTTATATTTATTGTATAATTTCCTCTTAGTCTTATAAGGAAGCATATTTTAAATGTAAATTTAAAACAAAAACCACTTTCCTTCCAAGATTCTGGCTTATTCACACACGTAGTCATGGAAACAGTGAGGGGAATTGGGGGCTACCATCTCTAACACCTGGCCTTTCCTGGGTTTTAAAGAGAGATTCCTAACCAAAGGCTTCTTTTCTCCATCCTAAGCTACTCAGTGTTTTGATCACTTTCCTAAATTTATTCACTTTCGAAAACTTTTCTAAATTTGCCAAATTTTGCAAGGTAGCAAAACCCAGCACCAGAGGTGGGCAAATTTATGGCTCACAGGCCAAGTACAGCCAGTGGGAACATTACATCTGGCCCTCCAGCTGGGCCTGCCTGGAGCAGAGCAACCTTACCTCCTCCCTGGCTCACCCCTCTCCCACAACGTTAGCCCAGTGGTGGTGTCCTGGCAGGAGCACACAGCAGCTGATCTCTTTTTTCCCCTCAGCCCCCAAGCCCTGCCCCTTCCCTATCACATGGGTCCAGGAGCAGAATCGCACTGCTCTTTTCCCACCATGTGAGCCCAGTGGCTGGGACCTAGCCAGAGTGAGATGGCCATCCTCCTCCTCTCACCCCTCTCCCACCAAGTGCGTCCAGTGGCAGTCACTCTCCCCTCCGAGCCCCGCCCATTGCTCTACACATCTGTCGTCTGTGGCCCTCCATTACTGTGGACGTGGCCCTCAGTCCACTCTGTTACCTGCTAGTATTTTGGATCCCCTCTTTGGTTTTTGACCATCCCCCTCTTCATGGTGAAGGGGGAAGTGCTCCAGTGCTCTTTTTGGATCTGTGTGGTGTGTGATGGTACCCATTACCAGGCATTCCTGTCCCAACTGAAGGAAGCTGCTGCGTGCCCAACTTTCATCCTTCATTGTTGTTCATGCTATTTGAAACAGCTGTTCACCAAAATGAGCGCAGCTGTGACCTCCAGTCTTGATTGTTGCAGCCAATTATTATATAGAAATAAAACAAAACACCCTGAAAATACTCTAACAGGTGCAAAAGTTGGGAGCTGATCTGTTCAACACAGGTTACTGTTAACTTCTTTTTGGTACTCTGCTCTTGGACTGGCTTTCTATTAAAACAGAATGCAGTTCTAATCCTCTGTTGCTAATACTCATAACCTCTGTGGATTTTTAATCTTAATAGTTACAGATTCACTCTTTTCCTGGCCATGATATTCCATGAACGACCATTCATCTGGCCATGATATTCCATGAACAACCATTCAGCTGTTGAGTTCAGGAGACTGATGTTTAATAGGAGCTTACACTTAGACTATGGAACTCCCAGACGTGGTACCAATGGCTATAAAACTGACAGTTTTGAGAGAAATACGAAATCTGTCATCTTAGCCTTTCCTCAGTAATTTTGCACACATTTCTTGTTTATGAGCACACTTAGAAAAATGTGTACCGAAGACCCTGTAAAGCCGATAAGGCTGGTAATTAATCACAGTAACTCAAGTGATTTTGATCTGTTTTGCATTGACTTGTTTAAAAAAAGGCAATTAAAAATGCTGTTACTAGAATACCAGTTTAAATTTATTATGAATATTTTGGATGTTTGTTTTTCTACATTTTTTGATGTGGGCTTCAATTAAAACACAACACCAAGTACACTGTATTCACTTTGTTTCTATTACAAATGTTTGCACTGTAAAAGAGACAGATTTTTCAATTCCCTTATACAAGTACTGTAGGGAAATTACATTTCTAAATTGCACTTTCACAATAAGGAGTTTTGTTATGTTACTGCACTCAAAAATAAAACAATGTAAATCTCTAAGGCCTACAAATCCACTCAGTTCTACATCTTGTTCAGCAAATCTCTAAGACAAACAAGTTTATTTGCATTTACAGAAGATAATAGTGCCTACTTTTTGTTTACGGTGTCACCTGAAAGTGAGAAGAGGTGTTTACATAAAACTATTATATATGGCATTGCAAGGTATTTATGTGCCAGATATGCTACATGCTTGTATGGCCCTTCATGCTTTGGCCATCATTCAAGAGGATATGCTGATGAGGCTTGTGTGTTTTAAAAAAAAAAAAAAAAAAAAAAAAAAAAAAATTGTGACTAAACTTCTTGGGGGAGAATTGTATGTCACCTGCCATGTGGTTTTTACTTTTATTCCACCATATATTTCATGTTGTTATAGAATCATAGAACTGAAAGGGACTGTAGGAGGTCATTGAGTCCAGCTCCCTGGAGTAATGGCAGGTCCAAGTACCATCTAGACTAGGGGTTGGCAGTCCCCTACGTGTGTGCCAAATTTGGCATATTGGCCAGTCCTGAGCAGCACACACCCTCAAGCCTGGGGACACAAAAGCCGGGGCAGTGTGGTGCTGCTCGGCTTGGGGGGTAGCTTGGGGGGGGACGGGGGACGACAGGGCAGAGCAGCTTGGCGTTGCTCGGGAGCCAACACGGCACAGCTCAGCGCAGGGAGCTGGACTGGTGCGGCTTGGCACAGGAGGCCAGAGCGGCTTAGTGCGGTTCCAGGGCTGGAGTAACATGGCTGAGTGTGGGGGGTGGGGTGGGTGGGCAGAGCAGCTCGGCGTAGCTCAGGGAGCTAGAGTTGCGCGCCGGGCCCAGGGTCAGTCCTCACAGTGGAGTGGAGCAGGGCAGCTCAGCCATGGCGCCTCCGGGCGCCCCCCCCCCCCCCCGCGGGGGGGGGCGCGGGGCCCGGGGGAGTCCCCCCCGGGGGGGGGGGGGGGGGGCGCCCCCCCGGGGCCCCCCCCCCCCCCCCCCCCCCCGGGCTGCCTGCCTCCTGGCGTCCCTGGCTCTGCCCCCATTTGGCCCTGTTCCTGGCACCTGCTGAGGGTGCAGTGGCCAGGGCTGGTGCAGGGGCCGGCAGAGGTTGCTGACCCCTGATCTAGACCATCCCTGACAAGTGCTTGTCTTAATGATTTTCAGTGATGGAGATTCAACAACTACTCTGTGCAACTTGTTCCAGTAGTTAATCACCTTGACAGTTAAGAATTTTTTCCCTAATGTCCAACCTAAACCTCCCTTGGTGTAGTTTAAGCCCATTTCTTCTTGATCCATCATCAGTGGTTAAGGAGAATAGTTTTCTCCCTCCTCTTCGTAACAACCTTTTATGTACTTGAAAACTGTTATGCCCCCTCCATCTTCTCTTTTCCAGACTAAACAAATGCACTTCTTTCAGTCGTGCCTTTTAAGTCAACTGTTCTGTATCTTAATAACTTTTATTTCTCTTCTCTGGACTTTCTCCAATTTGTTCACATATTTCCTGAAATGGGGTGACCAGAGCTTGACATAATACTCCAGTCGAGGCCAATCAGTGCAGAGTAGAGTGGAAGAATTACTTCTTATGTCTTTTTTTTTTTTACAATATTCCTGTCAATAAATCCCAGAATGATGTTTGTGTTTTTTCTTTTACAGTGTTACACTGTTGACTCATTTAACTTGTGGTCCACTGATATTCAGATCCATTTCTGCAGTACTCCTTCCAGGGCAGTCATTTCCCATTTTGTATGTGTACAACTGATTGTTCTTTCCTAATGGTTATGGTGGTCTCAAATGATGATCTGGCACATGTTGTTCATTTTAAGAACACTTCCACTGTGGATTTGACAAAATGCAAAGAAGGTACCAATCTGAGATTTCTAAAGATAACTGCAATACTTGACCCAACGTTTAGGAATCTGAAGTACCTTCCAGAATCTGAGATGAGGTGTCAGAAGTCTTAAAAAAGCAGTGTTCTGATGCAGAAACTACAGAACCCAAACCACCAGGAAAGATATTCAGTCTTCTCTTGGTGGTGTCTGACTCAAGTGAAGAAAATGAGAATACATCACTCCATACTGCTTTTGTCTCATCGTTGAGCAAACCCAGGCATCAGCATGGATGTATGTCCTCTGGAATGGTGATCCTGTGCCCCTTCATGCTTTGAATATTTCATGCATCTGGCGCATAAATATTTTGCAATGTTGGCTACAACAGTGCCATCTGAACATGTATTCTGACTTTCACATGACACTGTAAAAAAAGTAATAGGCAGCATTATTTCCCATAAATGTAAACAAACTTGTTTGTCCTAGTGATTGGTTGAACAAGAGTAGACCTGAGTGGACTTGCAGGTTCTAAAGTTTTACATTGTCATTTTTTGAGTGAAGCTATTTTTACATAATTTTACATTTTTAAGTTCAGCTTTTATGATAGAGATTTTACAACAGTACTGTATCAGGTGAATTGAAATATTTATTGTGTTATTACAGTGCATATACTTGTAATGAAAAATAAATATAAACTAAGCAATGTACACTTTGTTTTAATTGAAATTGACATTTTTGAAAATAAAGATAACATCCAAAATATTTAATAATGTTCTAGTGTTTAACAGTACAATAATCATGAGTAATTATTTTAATCACTTGACAGCATTATTAACAATGCTAGCTCTATTCCTGTGAGTAGAGAGGAAAAAAGATTCATTGCTCAGATGCTAAGGAGATGGGATGGGGTTTGGGAAAAGACCAGTACAGAAAGGGAAGAAAAAAATTTTGCTTTGTTTACAGCTCTGCTAGCCTGAATCTAAAGACCAGGTGAAGCTTTACTGCCTAGAGGCAAGACCACCACCATTGCTGGCTTCAGGGTTGCTGCCATCAGGCTTCTGTAAAGTTGCTGTGTAATCTTTTAACCACAGATTTAGAAAGCATCATTGCTTACCTTTGGCCTCAAAAATTTCCATTTTAGACTGCTTGTGCTTTAGACCTTGTTTCCAAGGTAGTGGAGGCCACTTTCCTTCACCAACTGCAAGTTCTTTCAGGATGTCCTTATTGGTCACTTGGGAATTTTTGCATGTGTTTTGCCCCTGTTTTCTGTCTTCAAGTATTTTAGAAGTAAGAAGCCTGCAATAGGTGGGTCTTTTGCATGCCAGAGCTTAGGTGATCAGTTAAGGAAGATAAGAGTATCACTGAGATGCTGGATGACTACTTTGCATCAATTTTCCTCAGAGGTGGTGTGTAAGATATACGTATCTGGTGGTCTTATTGTCCGTTTTTCAGGCTTATGTTTTTATTGGCCATCTTGAATTGTTTTGCCCTTCTGGGAGCAATGCCTTCTGTGCAGTTGAAGAAACAAGAGTGGGTGACATTTGAAGGCCAGTGGTGGTTTGGCTCATGTTCTACTGAAGTTGCTCTTGTAAGGGTTAAAATAAATCTTACAAGCTACCAGTTTTGTGCTAAGATGCTGAAGCCTTTGAATCCTGAAAGATACTGTCATAAAATCAGAAGTCTGAGGTGAATAATTGTTGTTAATTTGTAAACTGCTAAAAATAGGTTTTGTTTGCTCTGATAGACATCATTGAACTCTCTCATGTGCAAAGAGCATTTTCAGTAGCTTGGAAGGTTTAACCACTTGAACTATTTAATGTTGGCTACAAGAACGACAACACATTTTAATATGAAATAAAGATTAAGTTATGACTTAAACAGTCTGTTTAAAAAAGGGGGGGGGTTGCTAAATGAGCTAGCTTTAAAAGTGGTGGGAATGTACCAACAAGCACTTACTATTTTGAACATACCATGCAACCATTGTCAAAATCTTCTAGGTATACAGTTCTAGAAAGAACACGTTACACTTTTCTCTGTTTTTTTTAATGTGTGCCTATCTCAAAAGCTCCAGCTGCCTGTTCAGGGTACAATGTTAAAAAAAAAAATATATATATATATATATATATATATATTTGAGAACCTAACAAGTTAAATGGGTACCTTCCTTGAACAGCCCTCCCAGCCACACAGGCAAAGGATTAAGGTAGGATTAATTGGAGTTGGCCATGTTGGCATAAACAAAGAGTCATCCAATAGATTTGAGCTCAGTGATGATCAGGGGCGTGGACCTAGTTCTCAAGTTTGAGGGGTGACCTACCTCCAGTTGAAATATCTTAATATACTTACTGTTAATAAGCACCACAGCTGATGTAAAATTAGCCATGTAGAAGTTTCCATCCAGGATCCAGACAACACGTGACTTTCAAATTGTGGATATCCAAGTGTAATTTTACCTGAAGCTATAGAAAATTAATGCAGTTTTTGAATGACAAATGATGTGTACTTGTTTGATACTGTTAACTGAGTGGGAAATCTGCATTCTGCTAACTCCATTTACAGTGTAGTCCATCAATCCAGTTGGGGGAGAGACAAAAGCATGGATGATGTCAGTGAAGTACATACATTTCTTAGCTAATTGTACATAAAGGCAATTTTGACCATCAGTGCCACCTGTCTCCCGGTTAGGAATATGCAAATACACCCTTGTTCTCAAATTTCCACCATGGTGGCAAGGTGTATCCTCTCCATGATGATGGAAATATACACACATGCTTGGAGGTTGTTTGTGTGTACATATATGGAGAATAGTAATGAAATTATCGCAGACATGAAATACAAAGCCAGGGTACAGAGAAGCTAAGCTTTAAGAAAGGCCATTTTATGGTGGTCTATAACATAACCAGTAATGTACTAAAATACGTTTTTACTAGCAAAACAGGAATAGAAAGATTTTTCTCCAGTGCGGTGAGGAGATTGTATTGCTTCAGTGGCAAAGCTGCGCCAGCAATGTTGCCATCTAATGAAGGATTCGTCTAGCGTGGGGAATTGTGAGTTGGTGTAGACACACTGCAGCTTCTGTGCTGGTCTCAGCACTTCCAAATCACACAGTGGTGTGGTCTAGAAGGGTTGGGGTTTGGTGGTGGTTTTGTGCTAGAAATGCATCTCATTCGATCATGTTGTATTGCCACTAATCCAGTTCCCATTCTTCTCAGGTATGACACCCTTGGATGTTTGGTGGCAGGTTTTTTTTTTTAATTTCCTGTGTGATTTCCCTCTTCCCCGCCGGTGTTGCAAGGTATTTTTCAGTGTGAATAGAATAGAATCATAGGGTTGGAAGGGACCTCATGAGATCATCTAGTCCAACTGTTGTGAGAAGAGCTATAGCAATGTCAGAAAGCTGTAGCGATGTTAAACATTGCTCTGTTTTGATCTGAAAGGATCAAATCCATTTTGAGTTTATGCTAGAAGGAGACATAATGAGGAAATAAATTTGTTTCAAAGGGAGAAGCAGTCTCGGTGATAGTAAGGACCCAGCCATTAATGACAGTTAAGTTCTTGGAAGATTTGGTGTTGACTGTCCAGTATGGAGGTGGAAACCAGATAAGAAAACTATATAAAGGGATTAGACACATTAAGTTTGGTATCTTAACTTTCATCAGAGATTTAACACAGTAAAGGACAAAACACCTTTATTGCTGCTTACCCAGGAGTGCATGTGAAGCATTTTGCAATAGAATCACACCACAACACCTCTTGTTAAAATCAAGAGTGTGAATTATCAATGCTTGTATGTGTGAGTAAATCAATCTGAGACTTGATTTTTTTTATTTACATCTGTTTGCGTGTGCATGCTGAAACACTGCAGTATGAGCTGATTTATACTTTCTGTTTACCTGCTTAATGTCGGGGGGGGGGAGACATTTGGAATTTGTAAAAGAATTTTCCACCCTTCATTTGGTCATTAGAAATGCCAGCAGATGTAACTGGGCATCTCAATAAACATTTATATTATTGCCTTTCTATCTTTTCAGAAGTTCTGCAAATACCTTTCCTATGGGCTGACTCCTGTTCTTCCTCTTCTCCCTCTCCTCCCTCCCATTTTAGCAAGTGCTTGCTGTTGAGATGATCTTAGTACATGAGGGAATTAAACGTTTTGTGCTACTGTCAATACTGAAGTGTGTTCATTCTTATCACAGCTGTTTTTCATATAAAAAACAAAGATAAGCAAAGCATACTGCAGAATGGAAAGCTAATTATATTGCTGATATTAACATCTTTCACTAACTATCAGGGCTGTTGATCCAGGTAGCCTGGTGCACAAAGATTGGTTCTGAAGAAGTAGCTACTATATGAATGTGTGTGCAAAGAAAGTTTGGGTTTTTTAATGCCTGGCGTCTATTTTCTTGGCGTTTTCTGCTACTTTTCCTAAGTTTTTAATCTCCTATTTTGTAGATTTGTTCACTTAAGTTATTGAAGCCTTTCTGGTTTAAAAAAAATCAAAACCTTTTTAGAAACAATTACTTTATTACATGAGGAAAAATCATGCAGTGATGAACATGGATTTGTGTGTTTATATAGGGACACCAGTGATAATGTACTTCCTGACATTTGGTGATGTAATATTGTCAAGATTTTCATGCGTTTGTTGTTTTGGGATTGTTAGTTGTCATTTTTTTAAAAATTAGAAGATGGTTGTGTTTTAGTAAAATAATATACTATCTGTAAACACTAAAGGAAGTTTACTTCTCCCCACAGGAAAAAATGTTTCATTTCTGGGTAAATACGTTCTTCATAGGACTGGATGAAAATTCAGACAAAGTAGAAAACGGAAGTCTACTTGGAGATCAGGAACTTGATGGTATTTTCAGCACAGAACGCTCTGATAACGACAAGGAATATTTAATTCTTACTTTAACAAAAAATGATCTAGACAAGGCAAACAAAGATAAAGCCAACAGATATTTCTCTCCAAACTTCAAGGTCAGTATATTTTAAAGCATATAGAATAAACTGAACTGGAGGAGATGTGCGTAGTTATGAAATATATATTGTACCATCAAAACATGTTTATTTAGGAACCATTTCTTACATAGTTTTCTAGACTGAGGCAGAGTAATTTTTAATATGGATATCTTATTGCTTAAGTTTATCTGCTTTTAAGAACTCAGTATCTGATACTTTAATTATTACAAAAGAAATGGTATATTTGCAAATGTTAAATAGTTTTTTTAATAGTAACTTGTCTTGAATTCTGATGATTTTTTAAATAAATTTGTACAGGATAATGAATTTGGTCATGGCCTAAAAAATTAGAACACTCAAATTTGACAGACCCACTGTAGTGGCAAGTAGAGAAATTTCAAGAATTAATAGTCTCTATGCTGCTTGTACGCCCTCTTCTTGGGGCTGACAAGTCAATCCACCAGCTCTACTACAAATATTTGATGAGTTGAATTCTTTTTTCACTGGACTGAGCTGGAATAAGCTATTCATGGAAAATTACAGTTTGTCTGAAATAAGCTATGCCTATGCTAGGAACTCTTGTCAGTAAAACAAGGGGTCCTGTGACACTTAAAGACTAATAAACTTATTTACTGTGTGAGTTTTCATGGGTGAAAATCCCAGTTCATCAGATACTTAGAGGAACTTAAAGAATGGGAGGAAAATAAATGCAGGGAAGTGTAAGTCATGGGATCAGGTCACACTGTATCATCAAATCTAAGCAGAATAGTGTTCCCCTGTGTTCAAATCTAAACATCTGCTTTGATTTGCTGTTACAGTGTGACCTGATCCCATGACTTACACTTCCCTGCATTTATTTTCCTCCCATTCTTTAAGTTCCCCCATCACCTAAGTGTCTGGTGATGTGGGATTTTCTCCCACAAAAGCTCATGCAATAAATAAGTTCAGTGCTACAGGACTCCTTGTTTGTTTTGCTGAGCCTAGACTAACACAGCTACCTCTTCAGAACTTTACCAATATAACTATAGAAGCAAAGCCTTGCAAGTGTAGATTTGGACTGTTATCTCCATTGCTTTGAGAGAAATTTAGAATATATTGATTTTTTTTTTCCTTTCTTTTTTCCCCAGGTGAAGTTATTTTTCACAAAAACAGTAGAGGAACCATCAAATCCAGAGGCTAGTAGTTCTGCTTCAGTAACACCAGACGTTAGTGACAATGAACCTGATCATTATAGATATTCTGACACCACTGACTCTGATCCGGAGAATGAACCTTTTGATGAAGATCAGCATACGCAGATTACAAAAGTCTGAATATTTTTTTAATGTGGAAAAAAAAACCCACAAAGAAACAAACTTGAATAAACTGAAAAAGGACCTTTTCAATGGCAATAGGACATTGTGTCAGATTACCAGTTATAGGAACAATTCTTATCCTGACCAATCTTATTTTGCCCTATAAATCTACAGGGTTTGACACTTGTTGTCCAGTTGAAAAAGGTTACGTAGCTATGTTATGTATATACCTTTTTGTGTCAAAAGGATATTAAAATTTCAATTAGGAAATACAAAGATGGCACTTTCCCATTTATTCCAGTTTTATAAAAGTGGAGACAGATCCAATGTGTATGCGTAGGACTTTCCCTTTTGTGTTCTGTCACAGACCGCAGTTGGGGGGTGGGGGGGAAGCTTTCTGATACACAGGTTCACATCCTGCCCCTTTCTTTGCACTTAAGTGGCAACAGGTAGTCTGCAATTGGCTAAGAGAAGTTTCTAAAGGGTTTTACTACATTCTAATGCATGTGTTCTGGATAGGGGAATGGAAAGAGATGCTCTGAAAGGAATATACTATGCTGGACCCTGGACTATGTACCGTATCCAGCTACTTACATGCACCTTTCTTTAGCATGCTGCAGTAATTAATCCTGGACATTTGAGGAATCGGCTGCTGTCACTGCTTGTTGTTTGTGCTTTTTATTTTTTAAGCATAATGGTGCTAGAAAAGGCAGCTAGAGGGAGTGATTCTGTATAGGGGTACAGGAATGAACCTTCTACAAACATCTTAAAGACCCACAAACGAAGGGATAAGAAAATAATGGCCACAGATAAGAAACACAGCAACAATGACTTAACCATATAAATGTGGAGGCTATCAAACTAAATAGGCTTGAAACAATTGTTACGGAAAAGACAATGATTTATTAGTTGTTTCTCTCAGTTGTAATGGCTGCTCCATCTCCTGTGTAATCAAGGCCAGTGCTGAAAGTCAGATGCTATTAGTACATACATCAGTCAACATCTTACACTTATATTAGTTTGTCAATCCGTACCTGCTGTGAATGTTTCATGTACTGCATTGCAAGCTTTTTTCTCATAAAATATAAAATATTTTATAACGGTGCACGGGAAGCTTCCATTTGCGATTCTACAGCTTAGTGTTTATTTTGAAGATTTATTATGCATTTATTCAAACAAACATCTGTCAGACTTTCCACCCCTTTGACCTTACACATTCTGTTACAATGAGTTTTGCAGTTTTGCACACTTTTTAAAAACGTCAATTAACTGTTAGGGAATTTTACTTGAATACTTAATACCTGCAATGTTTAAAAAGAGATGTTACCCATTGTTTAATGGAAACTAGTACGGCAGTAAATTCTCAACACTGCACAGATAAAAAGATTTCTACTTTTTAAAAGTAGAATTTGTCCCAAATATTTTATCTGTTGATTGTTATTAAAAGATTTAGATACCCAAACTAGCAGTGTTTCATCATTTGCTTACAGGGATGTAGCCAGAATGAGGGATTGAGCTTCCCTTTTGATGATTATTTTTCATGTGCCCAGACTGCAGATAATTAGAGTACAACTACTGTTGTATACAGATATGAAGAAATGAAAAAATTCTTTTCACTATAAAATGCACTATGACTTTCAAAGTGTTGGACTAGCTCCCCCAGAATTTATACATTGTGGTGTAAAGTCCCATTTTAAGTAAGTGGTGCCAACATTGTTTGTTAGTTGTGGTCTTATCTAGTTAATAAACAAATCTGGAATCTATCAGCCCAATACAGCAGCATTAACAGAGAATATGAATTCTAAAAAGACCAGGTAAGACTTCACCTAAATATTGGTAAACAAAAGTGCAACATGCTTCTCGATATTTATTCATTGATTTTGCTAGTCAAAGTAATCATCTAAAATTCTAACAAAACTAATATAGGATCTTTCTGGTTTGTAAGTTTTAGATTTTAAGGTTTTAATAGTTGATAAATGCTGGTCCTGCACTCATAATTCCATTGATTAACTTGACCAGCAAGAGAGGGCTACCTTAAAATCACACTGAATTTGATACTTTTCACCTTATGCCTGCTTCTAGCACTCAAAAGTCATGTTGGCTAGTAAAAATATTAATTCTTTAAAATATTTGGATATTGACACTGTTCTGTATCCCACTTTTGGGCTCATGATACCACAATTTAACTTGTATGGTTTCAGTATGTAACACTGATGGCCAGAATGGAAATAATGGCATATTTTAATGGGCTTTTGCACTGTTGTTGTTTTTCCTTTGGAATGTGAAGGTCTGAATGAGGGTTTTGGTTATGAATGTTTCAATGGTTTTGAGACGCCTTGCTTACATTTTATGGTGTAGTCATTGGAAATGGAAAAATGGCATTATATATATATTATATATATATATAAATATATATTATACATACTCTCCTATACTTTATTTCAGTTACCATCCCCATAGAATTTGACAAGAATTACTATGACTGAAAGGTTTTTGAGTCTTTATTAAAACTTTATTTATGACAGTATTCATAATTAGCTTGAAATTCATTCAGTAGGTAATCTCTCTTTGAGTTTCTGGACTGTTTGCTTAAACTCTTGGATGTGCAACGGCTTACATGTCTGAATTACTTGAAGGCATCACTTTCTAAGAGCTTACTGTTAGGCCCTGTACCATCCCTGGTCATCTGTAGCCCCACTTGAAAGGTTTTGCCACAGTTATTAAAGGGCAGTTGTATAAAT
Organism: Podocnemis expansa; assembly: GCA_007922195.1. Lineage (NCBI taxonomy): Eukaryota > Metazoa > Chordata > Testudines > Podocnemididae > Podocnemis > Podocnemis expansa. The sequence continues at coordinate 15,494,140 of ML681981.1, read as the reverse complement.
AGCATCAGGATTCTTTGCTGTGGCACAAATTGTAAACTAAAGTGGAGTTTACATACAACATCAAACTTTTCAGCTTTAAAAAAATAACAATAGGGTGCCAGTGTGCAAGTTCCATGTTTAGTTATAGCAAATTTGTGCAATATGTTAACGATGCCTGTGGTTGCCACAAAGTGCCTCGTTTACTTTTAAATACTGTTAAAAATGTATCATGCATGCAGATGGAAGGGGTGGAACTGTGCGCTAAAAGGGGGCTTTAACTGCAGTTTGGCAGAGCTGTCTTTTACTCTGCCAGTTCAGATTTTCAGTCTGTTTTCATATAGAGTATATATATATATATATTTTAAAAAAAAGTCTGTCAAGCAGCCTTACTCTGAGTCAGCCTCTTCAGATACTATTGTGCTGTGCAACAGTGGCTCTGTGTGTAATGCTATGCACTGAGGATACACAAAAACAAAAACAAAAAAAAAAAAAGACATGTACAGGATAATGCCTCATACAGATCAGATGTCCGTTTGTTATTGTGTTTAACAACCCTTTATCTCTTAGTGTTAAAACTCCACTTAAAACTGATTAAAGTCTCATTCTTGTCACTGTGTGGGTGTTTTATTCAAAGTATTTTGGCTGTAAACTACTCAGATTAATTTTGCTATTAAGTAATGAAAAATCAGGTATGATTGTTGGAATAAGGAACATTCACCTAAAAGCAGCTCCTTGCCTATCGATAAAAATTTCAGGAAAACTGTTGGAATCAGAAATGTGGGGTTTGCTCCCACTGCTTTTCGAAAGCTGTAGAATAAGTAAGAGTAGGTGGGTTTTTCAGTTTCACAGTCTTCAGCCTATGCAATATAATACAGAATGCTGATTTCTTTAACAATTTATTGACTTTTAAGTCACCATGTTTTATTACCATGAGACACTTTTTTTTCCCCCCCAGATAATCAGTAATTAGCTTGTTTTTGTAAGGAAAGCTCAAACTTTTCATGAAAAAATATATATATGGAGATGACAATTTAATTTTTCTGATCTTAAACTGCCAGTGGTTTACTGAATTTGTCTGCAGAATGCTTTTTTCCAGTGGGATTAGCATAACAATATGTATATATTATGTGAATTTTTTTCAAGCCTACATGTCTCTGAAATGAATTTGAAAATATTTCGTATGTCTTCATGTAGAAACACTATCCTCTGTTAACTTTCTCAGCTTATTTTAGTATTTGAGACTTAAGAAGGAAAGAAGCTAGTTGATTTTTCCTTAAGCTCAATGAGGTTGCTATAGATTCAGTGGCTTTGTAAAGGTGGAAAGAAAATATTGCACTGATTTGTACTGATGATGACTTTGCAGGTTTTTAGATTTTGAAGATTACACATCAGACTACTTCATTTCCACATGTGCTATTTCTGCCTCCTTCACATTCTTCATTTAAACGTGGATAAATGTATGAAACATATGATTGAGAAGAAATACCTTCAAAATTGATACCCATAGTTTTGTGAATCAATTCACAACATGTATACTCAGTGCTATAGCCGTCACCATGCTCATTTTATAATGGAAATGAAAAACATTTTTCTGCTTTAATAATGCATGATTTCTCCAGCTTGAACGGAATCTTTCTCCTGGTTGATGTTGGACACAACCAAACTGAATTTGTTAATCACTGTTGCATTTCAGTAAATAGACAAATATCACCTGTTCATAATTAATCCTGAACTTCTTTCTACCTGTATTCTTTTTTTATGATAGTAGTTCTTTACATTCTGAAAGCAAAAGTTTAAAAAAGGCGCAATTGTCTTGAGGGAGAAGGAGAGCTGATTGGTGTGAAGCATATGAGAGTAAATAGAAACTAACAGAAAAAGTCCCTTCAGCACCCAGTCAAATAAGTGGTTTCTAAAAGAATATTGGAAAACTATATGAAGAGGTCTGGTGATAGGACAATTGCAATTACGTTTCTGTAACCGCTGTAAGGACTAGTGGACTGTAGTTTACTTTGGTGCAGACTAGAATCCTTGTGAATCTCTGTTCAGTTGTGATAGTCTAGTAATGGACTGTTCCAGTTGCTTATTTTTTGTTTTCAGTAGAGATACAAGGTGTTTCCCAGCCATACTTTGAGGCCTTCTGGTGGATGTATAGAATCGTCGCTGGGTTTTGTCTGTACTTCAAATTGTATGCTGTTTGCTTTTGAAACAATTCCTCTTTATATTTATTTCTTTGTAATTTGTCATTACTTTTTCATAGATGAAATTTTTGGAACATACTGTCATTTATCTTTGTTTATGTGCTGTAATCCCACTCTTCAAGCTTTTGCAAACTGAAGCTATAAACTTGCTGTTTTTCATTACTTCAATTTTTTTCAAGCACTTACTAATGCTTACTGAAATTGCAGTTTCTTCAGTCAGAGAGGCAGTGGATAGATTTTTCTACATGTTCAGTCGTGGTCTCATCACCTTCTACTCAGCATGCTTTAATTCTGTGTCTCCATGTCCATGCTGCTTATGGCTTATACTTGGCTGCCATCCTGTGAAAGTTTTATCTTGGTGGTTTTATGAGAACACTTTCTCAATGAAAAACTTTCTCCTGAATACCAACTCAATTTATGTAGGCCCCTTCAAGCCATAAAGTGGAGGGTTTTTTAAAAATTGTAGCCATAAAACTGAATTACTAATATAAAATGTCTTGCTCAGAATGGTGGAATAAGCCATTTTAAAGAGTACAATGCTGAGAGAGTTGCATGTTATGCCTCGTGATGGTGTTTGGTATTGGATAGGAGCCAATAGTAGAGAAGAGATTGATCAGGGTTCCTGAAGGAGCCAATAAAAGTATAGCAGGATCTTTGTGAGGAAGGTGTTTGTAGAGAAGAACACAAGCAAAATTAAAAAAAACCAAACAAAATAAAAAGCTAGATGCTTGGGAAATAAAGTTGGAATTCAACCACAGTTAGGTGAAAGAATATATTTTTGCTTTTGTTCTTCATCTTTAGCCTGATAACATTGGTGTGATGTCCTGATCTTCATGGATTTAAATCTTGAAGCTTACATTGTATTACATAGAGCTTTACAATGAACCACAAAAGTCTTCAGTTGCAGAAGTAACACAACAGATACTAAAAATAGCTGGGAGTATGTTACTTGACATGACTAGTGGAAATCAAATGGTGAACACTGGCTTTTTTAAATTTGTGCTTGAGCATCTGCAAAATTAGAATGTGAGATGCTTGAAAAGGTGGCTTGAATTTTCTTAAAATTGATTTGCCCATATTCCTCTTCATTTTTCCTCTCAGACATATCCCTTTCTTCCTGATCTGTCCTTCATCTTACATACTGTAATGGAAAATATGTAAAAGCAGTGAAGTGGGTTTTTTAATTACAAGTCTGCAACTCTATTGGTATGAAGGTCAGTGTTTTACTTTTTGGTCTTGTGTTTTCTGTAGATCACCTGCTTTTGGGAGCATTCTCCATCCCAGGGATTCTCAGTCCCTTTATTGTTGTGACACAGCTGGGAGGGGTCCCAGCTCAGTGTGACACAGCACACTGCTGCTTCTTTCCCCTTACTGCTGAAGAAGAAGTCACTCTGTAAAAGGGATTTTTCAGCAGCTGGTGGTTTGACTATCAGCCCCCGAGGCCATGAAACAGCTAATTCTGCCATAGCTCTCTTCAGGCAATTGGTGCAGGCTGATTTCATGCAACACACTCAGCCACTGTGCTGCAGCACAGTTCATGTTCTGACACAGTGGCTGAGAACGACTGCTTTTTCCTACTTGTTTCTAATGGCGTCTCCTCTACCCTGCCCCCAAAAAGAAAGTCAGTCACATTACCATTTGCAGTTAAGCTTTCTATTTTGGATTTTAAATGATCTGATTTGTAGATAATGCCTTCAGGGGAAAAAAACCTCATGGTGCTCTACATTAATAGAATAATAGGAACTGAAAGGGACATCAGAGCTCATTGACTCTCCAGTCCCCTGCACTCATAGCAGGACCAAATACTCTCTTAAACCATCCCTGACAGGTGCTTGTCTAACCTGCTCTTAAAAACTTCCGATGATGGAGGGTCCACAACCTGGCTAGGCAACTTATTCCTGTGATTAATCACTTTGACAGTTAGGAATTTTTCCTAATGTCCAACCTAAACCTCCCTTGTTGTAAGTTAAGCCCATTGTAGCTTCTCCTTTCATCAGCGGTTAAGGAAAACAACTTTTTCCCTTCCTCCTTGTAACAACCTTTAAGTACTTGAAAACTGTTACGTCCCCTCTGCCTCCTCTTTTGCAGACTAAACAAATCTAGCTCTTTCAGTCTTCCCTCGTAAGTCAAGTGTTCCAGGCCTCTAATCATCTGTGATGTTCTCTGGACTTTCTCCAGTTTGTCCACATCTTTCCTGAAATGAGGCACCCAGAACTGCACACAATCCTCCAATTGAGACCTAATCAGGCCAGAGTAAAGTAGAAGAATTACTTCTCATGTCTCTTACAATATTCCTGTTAATACATCCCGGAATGGTGTTTGCTTTTTTGCAACAGTGTTACACTGTTTACTCATATCCAGCTTGTGGTCCACTATGTTAAATAGATCCCTTTCCACAGTACTCCTTTCGAGCTGGTCATTGACCATTTTGTACATGTGCAATGGATTGTTTTTCCTAAGTGGAGTACTTGGCCCTTGTCTGTCTTGAATTTCATTGTTTGCCTCAGACCATTTCACCAGTTTGTCCAAATCATTTTGAATGATGATCCTATCCTCCAAGGCACTTGTAACCCCTCCCAGTTTGGTATATTTGTCAAACTTTAAGTGTTCTCCCCATGCCATCATCTAAATCACTAAGGAGTATATTGAATAGAACTGGACCCAGAACTGATCCTTACGGTACCCTGCTGGATATACCTTTCAAGCATGACTGTGAGCCATTGATAACTATGTTCTGGGAGTGGTTATCCAGCCAGTTTTTCTCCCATCTTACAGTAGCTCCACCCAGCTTGTACTTCCCTAGTTTGTTAATGAGAAGGTGATGCAAGATCGTATCAAAAGCCTTACTAAAGTCTAGATATACAACACCCACTACTCCCCTCTATCCACAAGGCTCATTACCCCATTATAGAAAACTATCAGGTTGGTTGACACAATTTGTTCTCGACAAATCTATGCTGACTATTACTTAACACCTTTTTCTCTTCTAGATGCTTGCTAATGGATTCCTTAATTATTTGCTCCATTATTTTTCATGGTACAGAGGTTAAACTGAATGGTCTATACTTCCCTGGGTTGTCCTCATTTCCCTTTTTACATATGGGCACTGTTTGCTCTCTTTCCAGTCCTCTGGGACCTCTCCAGTTTTCCATGATTTTTCAAAGATAATAGCCAATGGCTCAGATATCTCCTGACTCAGCTCCTTGAGTATTCTAGGCTACATATCATCAGGCCCTGGTAACCTGAAGATATCTAACTTGTCCAGGTAATTTTTTAACTTGTTCTTTCCCTATTTTAGCTTCTGATCCTCTCTCATTTTTATTATCCTTCCCTACATCAGGCATCCAATCACCAACAATCCTCTTGGTGAAGGCAAAGCAAATCATTTAGTTTCTCTGCCGTTTCCACATTTTATGTTGTTGTTTTCCCCTCTTTGTTGAGTAATGGTTCTATGCTGCCCTCGGTCTTCCTCCATGTTCCTAATGTATTTAAAAAATATTTTTTGTTACCCTTTATACCTTCAGCTAGTTTGATCTCAGTTTGCTCCTTGGCCTTTCTGATTTTTTCCTCCTGGCAGCTGTTCCACTTTTCCCTAAAGGAATGACTTCAGGTGAATGAATTTCTGAAGTGCAGATAATGTAATAGTAAATAGTGTATATGCAAACTGAATTTTGTTTACAGTGAACTGAGCACTAACTGGAATATTTGTTCACACTATCACTTAACCTGGATCATGTTTTTCAGTAAACTTTTCTTTGTGGGTAATACTAGTGTTATGGTACAAAGAAAAGATCTTTCCCCTACCCACTCCCCCTGTTTTTGACTGATTCTTTGCTCCTGATGACTCTGGTGCACACTTCCACAGATGAAAATCAGTGGCTTTCCTTCTTTCTTTTCTGGAAAAGTCCTTCTGTAAGTCAAATTCTGCACTTGATCATGTTGCATTGTGATTCTCGTTAAATGCAATATAAGCCAATCATAAGAAATGTTATACTCGGTCAGACTAACAACCCATCTAGTCCAATACCTTGTCTTTGGAAGCAGGGAGTGCCAGATGCTTCAAATGGGATTAACAGAGAAGGGTAATTTATTGGATGATCCAGTTTGTCATCCAGCCCCAATTTCAGGCATATCACAAACCAAAATTTGATCCTTACTGGATTTTTAAGTTAATGCAGGCTTTGTTCATGTGGTCTTGTTAGTGCCTTGCTGAGTGAGTCTTTTGAGGTACAGTAAGGGAATTTACTTAAATTAGTTGAAATCAAGATCATGAGCTTTGATGGTGAACAAAGGGCACCAATGAAAGAAAGAGGTCAGTGAGGAAGGATGCACTAATGGAAACAAGGGCCAAGTGTAGAAAAGCTTTTTTTGCAATGGGGCAGTGAGGAAAGGATGGGTTCAATCACAGAGCATGAAGCTACAGGACATAATATGGAACTCTGAGTATGTAGATGACAATTGAGTCTTGGTGCATGAAGGATGGTGGACCACTGACATAAAGGAAGTATGTGATGGAAAGGATTAAGAAGAAAATATTAGTTCAGTTTCGGTGTATGGAAAACATCCGAGTAGATTTGGTTGGGAGGCAACTGGAGAGAGACATGCGAAGGGGAAGTAGTTATGGCTAAGGGATAGACTGGGAATTATTTGCATAAGGGTGGTGGTTGAAACCAGAGGAATAGATGTTGCGGAAGTTGGAATAAGGTTTAGAAGAGGGGACTGAGGAATGAAGCTGAAGAGATGTCAGCAAGGGGTGGGGGCAGCAGGAGGAGGAGGAGCTGTTAACAGACTGCTGAAGTGGTTAGTGAGAAGAGAGAACCAGCCAAGTACAGTCACAGGAGCCAAGAGAAAATTATAAATTGTTATGAAGTATCACAAGATAACATATGTCTCCCAAATTCAAATAGTGATGTTTTACGCTAAATGATGAGGGTAGTGCCAGACTTGTTACTCCCTGTATTAAGTTATTCAAGAAACTGTTTTAGGAAGTACTTAAGTGTTGAAAATACAGGATATGTGAACTCATTTGATTTATTAGTTGCAGCAATGCTATTGCTAATTTTGCATGGTTGTACTTCCACCTTGGGAACTATATGCTTGTGGAGATCTAGTCCTTATTTGTAACATTTCTAGATTTAATTTCTTTAATTAGGCTGTTAGAAAAAAAGTGCCTAAGAAGTTTGGGCTAGTTTTCCTAATAAAGGATTAGATTCATGAAATGGAGTTATTTCTAGTCTGAGGGTTCCAGAATAAAGTTAACATCAATTTTTTAAAATGCCTGCTATTTTCTGATGTTTTTAGAAAAACAATATATTGTAATGAACTGATTTTACTATCTTATATAAATGTTTAATATTAAAAATACAAACTGTCATTTTAAAATGACAAATGTAGTCTGACAGATTTTTAGCGATAACCTGTCCTAAATCATTTTTTGTATATTATAAATTAAACCATATAAGAATGAGCTAAGCATCATGCTTATGTAGGAAAGCCCTTAAGATGGGAATCCCAGTGACTGACTTGTGTTCGTTACTAAAACACCTGTTAGCAAACCTAATAATCTTATCTGCTTCCTGTAACGCTTACACATGCAAGTCAGGTGTTACACAGTTGCAGAGGAAGAGAAAAGTTGGAAATGAACAAATATATTTGTCCTCTTCATCTTACAGAACACATTAATGGATTAATTCTTATGCTCCACCTTATATACTGGCACTCCACCCTTTGATATTTGCTAATGAAAATGACCTGTCCGGGAGAAGGGGAGTGTGGAACCTAACAGGTGGCAGTGTGGCTTAGGAGGACATGGGGAGGTGTGGGCAGATGATGGGAGAGTGACTTGTGAATTACAATGAAGGTGCCCAACAGCACACGGTGTTGGGGACGTGTGCCTGAGTTTAAATCTTGTTTTCATGCATGTCACCAAGAAGCAATGATAGTTTTAAATCATGGCACCCATGGCCACAGCAAAGCTTCCAAGCAGCCATCTGTCTTCTCTGTGCACACTATTATGGAGTGGGACTTAAATGCCCTTCTGGATGAGATACAATATAGTGATGGGAAGTACTTATCCATACCACATGTGATAAACTACTTGAAACCTTTTTGCAGAAAATTTTGAAGCACTCCTGGTAAAATGAATGATGGAATGGAAACAAAATCAGTGTTATGTGGGGAAAATGAGATGGGGTAACCATGAATGGGGTGAAAAGGAAAGCAGGTATTTCCAAATATTCTGTGTTAACGTTCTAGAAGTGTTGAAAAAAGACTTCATGCAAAACTCAAATAAACCACAACACACCTTCTATTTTTTGTGAATGAGCTAAGAGCACACCAACTTCTGATCATAGATACATGTACAAGCTCTAACACGGAGGGACTTTTTATAGTTGAAAACATTAGCAAATTACCCCCAAATGCAATACCAAAGTGGGAGAATTTGTGGGGACCATCACTGTAAGTGGTATTCAGGACAGAGATACCTTGTTGAAGCTAGCTGGTGATTTTATTTGGAAGGAACAGACTCTTTCAGATGTCAAATGACTGCATGTCCAGTCTGTCTCAGCACTTGTGGAAAGAAGCAGAAGGAGAAGCTTTCTACAACTGAGGATTGGGAATGACCCAAATGTTTGTTTTTGATGGGTCAGGATGGGAGGGCCATTTTGTATTCCATTGTGGAAGTTCACACTGACAGAAAATTATCATCCTGGATAGCTGCGCAAAACTAAAACTGATCTCTGCCTGTGCCATCATTCTCTGGAAGGTCTTTACAGGGCTATTCTTTTAAAGGTTTTCAGCTCATCTTTCCTACTAAAATATACTTTGTCTTGGTATCTTATTTTGTTCTTGAAGAAGATAGTCACGTGTTTCAGAAGCACAACTCTTCACCTTCTTTTAAACATATTGCACTAGGACGGTTCAAATTCATTTGACCCTCTGATAGTAATAAAGAAAGGGCTGGTAAATTGTAGGAAATTGGCATGTCTGTGGTTTGAAAAATGTTAAGTCTTGGATGTTAAGTTTATTTTCCGGTCTCCTCTTCTCCATCTCCCATTATTTGATTATGGTCTCAATCTAGGATACAGTTAGCTAAAAGGTTCTTAAGTATTTTTTTTTTGTTTTTGTTTTTGTAAGTACTCTAGATGTGATTGTTTACAGAGCAAATAGGGCAAAAGCCAATCAGAGAAATGTCTCTTGGTAAGACCAAACAGTAGTAGGTGGGCAAGTTTTAATTTGGTCCAAAGTTTGCCTGTAGGGGTGAAAAGATCAAGTAAACAGGCAATAGTCAATTTACTACTTGGTTGGAAATAAACAGAAGATGGTGAAATGAAAAAGGGAAGCTGAAGTATGGAAAGATGTTGGATGAAGAATGATTAGCCTGAAAATGTGGATCTACAGTGGCACATGACCATACTGGGATCTTTTCCGCATGGAAAAACTTTCAAGTCCTGGAAGATACTGGAGGTGTTGGGGGTGGGGGAGTCTAGGGTGGATACTAAAGTTATGTGTTTTCCTGCTATGAACGTAGGGCTGGATATGATTTGTGCTCTAAGACTGGGGAGGAGGGGGTGTGGAGGAGAGGGAGATGTGAAAGTTTCCATAGTCTCAGTAAAATTTCTGTTTATGGTAGGAGCTATCAAGACCTCTCCTACGGACAGGATTCTCATGGCAGGTCAGACATAAATTTCAACAGGGGGCTAAATGGGACAACTTAGTGTTGTCCAGCAGTCTTTGATATTTTATTAATGAGGTACATCTGAAATTTGCAATTACAGTATGGAATTTAAGAATGCAAGTGCATAATCAGTTTCTACTCTTGCACATCTTTATTATTTCCTCTTCCTAGCATTTAACAACCAATTAAGTAGTTTACATGAGAACTGTTGCTTTTAGGTACGTGCTGTGAATGAACACATAATGTTGGCAACACTTCTTAATCAAATCAATAGAATCAAATCATAGGATTGGAAGGGACCTTGTCAGATAATTTTTGCATTTCTCTTTATTAATTGATAGTTGCCTTCTTTCAGACTCAGACATGAACACATTTTTAATGTGACTAACATACTTGCACTGAAGGGATTATTCCAGAGTAGTTATTTGTGCCAATTTTGTCACTTTCTATATTACAAATACCTTTAGTACACTTACACTAACTAGCAGGGCAGTCACAGGTTCATAGCTTGTCTTTCCACACCACCTTCAAGATGCAATGCCACCTATTCTGATAAGCTAAGCAGTTCTGTGAATGCTGCAGTTGGAGAGGTGCACTACAGTAAATTACTCTTGACTACGTGAGTCAATGATGCTCTCTGTTTGAATAACAGAGTTCAATCAAATTCAATCAAAGCCCTAAGTATGGTGGAAGTGCACCTTCTTCTAATGAGCAAGGTCATGTTTCATGTCTGATGAAACAGGTATTCAGTAGAGCTAATCTAAAGATCTCATGATCTCCCCCCGCCAAACATAGGGAGAATTGAACTTGGCAATATAGTTCAATTACAACTTTCAGATGACTTAAATCCCCCTGCAGTTTCAACTGATAACATATGTTTGGATCATCTTCTGTTGCTATATGTTATATACCTACTGACTGCTACCTTTCACCACTAGATGAAATGATCCCTGCTTAGACAAGTAATGTATAAATGCAGCATATTCTCTTTCTGCACTCATAAGGAAAATTACTTTCAAGGAAAATAAGTTTACAATAAAGAAAAAAGTGAAGGAAAAAAAAAAACTTCTTTGCAAAGCTTGAGTAATCTTTTCTGCCATGTTTATATGGCCAAATAGCTTCCTAGACTTTTAAGTCCAAAAAAGACCATTGCAATCATTTAGCATGACCTGCATGACCATGAAGTTTCACTTGTGATTCTTGGATCAGGGTCATTACCTGTGGTTTAGCTACAACAATGGTTTTCAAACTTTTTTCTTTGAGACCCAGTTGAAAAAAATAATTTATGCCTGTGACCCAACAATTACATCTTTGAGCAATGCATTACGGTCTTTTAGTGGTGAAAGCAGAGGGCACCACGACCTGGTACCTGATGGTCTGCAACCTAGTACTGGGTCCAGACCCATGGTTTGAAAACCACTGAGCTACAGCATATCTTCTTTGAATGCTTGTTTACGTAGATTCCAATTAGGTGTGTGCATGCTTAGTATGCAATTGCTGGAAGGATTTTTCCCAAGGAGCACCTGTAGAGTTGGCTCTAAGTTCCCCTGGAGTCGCATGCTTATGGTGCTCCATATAAGGGTTGGCACCGGCATTGGCAGCAGGGTATGCGGCACAGTCAACAACCCCTTCCACATCCAGATCTTCAGATCATTGGTGGCACTGCTCCCTCTCTCCAGTGCTGCAAAAGAGGAGGTGGTCAGACACAAAGGGCTCCCCAGTGAGGTAGAGTACTCCTAAAAGGCTGCAGACTAAGGCACAGCAGCCATCAGCACCATTGGCACCAGTCCAGGTGGAGTGATTGGCTCCGGTACCCGTGGCGTCCCCCACACAGGAAATTTTAGGGGAAGATATGCTGCTGCCTTCAGTGCCTGAAACATTTTGAGGCAGCGTGTGACCTTGTTGAACAGACGGCGCTGTCTGGCTCAGGCCCAGCTCCATCTCCAGCACCCATGTCGGGACTGTCGAGAGGGAAGCCTCCGCCGGTGTGTCCAGCTTCACCACGCTCTCCACCACCGAGATCCCGGTCGCCCTTGCGCTTTCAGGTGAAGGACCCTCGGGCACTGTCAGTGGTGCTGTCTCAGTCTCAGTCCCCGGTACCATCTGCCATAGTCACAGTGGCAGGGGCACGCCAATACTGTTTGCCTCTAAGGAGAGGCTGTCACCTCTCTCCTGTGCTCCCAAGAGTACCTGAGAACCAAAGCCCGCAGCACCGCCATAGGGCAGCCTCCGGTACCTCATCACCATGGTCCCCATGAAGCGGTCCTCCACCTGATGCTTAAAGCCATGAGCTGTGGTGCATAGTGACTCCGGAAGCCCTGGCTCTGGCTGCCCTTTCAGCCACCCCAACCCTTGAGGGACTTGGGGTGGGGGGGGCTCATCTTGGTCCCCTCACAACCCAAGGCCTTTGGGGAGACAGTGAGCTGAGCCTGCATATCAATGTGAAGGAGCTTTGAGTGGTCCACATGGCCTGCCAGGCATTTCTCCATGAGCTGAAAGGCAGGGTCGTGTCAATGCTTACGGACAGCACCGCTGCAATGTATTACATCAACAGGTGGGGAGGACCCACTCCAGCCTGCTTTGCGACAAAGCCCTCTACCTATGGAACTTCTGCATTTGCCACTTGATTCATCTAGTGGCTTCATACCTTCCTGGCCAGCATAATCTCCTGGTGGATTCACTGAGCAGGAGATTCACAACTCACGAGTGGTCCCTCAAGTGGGAGGTGTTGAGGCCCATTTTTGGTCTGTGGGGTTATCCCCAAGTGGACCTTTTGTGTCCAATCAGAACAACAAGTGCGCCGAGTTTTATTCATTCAGGGGCAGAGCCAGGGCTCAATTGTGACCACTTTCGAGATATCTTGGATGGGGATGGCCTGCTACATGTTTCCCTGACCCCATTGATTCCGAGAGTCCTCTTGAAAGTCAAACAGGACTGGATCTCAATCATCTTGATAGCCCCAGCGTGGCCAAGGCAACATTGGTTTACGACTCTGCTGTGTCTCTAGGTCAGCAACCCGATAGAGTTGCCAACACCGCCAGACCTGCTCTCCCAGGACCAAGGGCATCTGCGCCACCCAGATCTGAGGTCACTACACCTCCGTGCATGGAACCTCCATGGCTAAAAGGCAGGGAGTTGCAGTGTTCAGCGCAGGTCTAGCAGGTCTTGTTCAACAGTAGGAAGCTCTCGACAAGAGCATCATACAAAGGCAAGTGGGACAAGTTTGTGGACTGGACACTTAGCAGGGATCTTGTGCCCCATTGGGCTCCAGTTCAAACTATCCTAGACTTCCTCTGGGGTCTGAAAGCCCAGCGCCTCTCCTTGTCTTCCATCTAAGTCTACTTTGTTGCAATTTCAGCATTCCACGAGAAGGCAAGCGAAGCTTCCCTCTTTGCCCATTGGTGAAGCGCTTCCTTGAAGGTTTAGAGAGGTTCTTCCCCATGTTGTGTTCGCTGATCACGCATTGGGACCTCAATCTGGTCCTCTCGAGACTCATAGGGCCCCCATTCGGGCCACTTGCCTCCTGCTTGCTTCTCCTTGTTTCATGGAAGGTAGCCTTCCTAGTGGCGATAACGTCGGCCAGGAGAGTTTGAGATTTGGGTGTTGTCAGCCTCTCCACCTTATACGGTCGTCTTCAAAGACAAAGTCCAACTGCATCCTCACCCAGCATTCCATCCTAAGGTAGTTTCACAGATTCACTGTAATCAGGAAATTGTCTTGCTGGTCTTTTACCCAAAGCCACATGCTTCAGACAAAGAAAGAAGGCTCCACACTCTGGATGTTTGCTGGGCTTTGGCCTTTTACATAGAGAGGACGAAACCCTTTAGAAAGATGTCCCAGCTGTTTGTAGCAGTGGCGGACAGAATGAAAGGGGAGCCAGTCTCAGCTCAGCACCTGTCCTCCTGGATAGTTCCTTGTATTCGCAAATCTTATACATTGGCTAAGATTGACCTGCCAGCAATCAAGGCCCTCTCTATGAGAGCTCCAGCTGCGTTCTTGAGCGGGGTGCCAATTGTAGACATTTGTAAAGCAGCTACGTGGTTGTCTGTGCACACGTTCATGCAGCATTATGCAATTGATCAGCAAGCTCAAGGCAACACTGCAGTGGGTAGAGCAGTTCTGCAGTCAGTGCGTCTGTGATTCTGACCCACCACCATAGGTAAGACTAGTGAATCACCTATGATGGAATGGCGAGGAGCAATCACTCAAAGAAGAAGAGGTTACCTACCTGTAATTGGTGTTCTTCGAGGTGTGTTGCTCCTGGATGTTCTACATCTCTCCCTCCTCCCCTCTGCAGAATAGGCATTCAGAAGGAACTGGGGAGAGGGCGGGTCGGCTGTGCTTCATATAGAGAGCTGCGATGGTGCCACTGCCAACCCTATGGGTGCTCTAGAGGAAAAAGTCTGGTTATCTGTGCACGTGCGTGTGTAGACCTACAATGGAATGTCCAGGAGCAACACATCTCGAAGAATACCAGTTACAGGTAGGTAACCTCTTCTTCTTGGTGGTACACCATAAAGACTGGTTTCAGTTCTTGCACCTAGAAAGACAGAGGTTGAAGTTTCTCCTCATGAGGGTTGTCCTTCAACCATCTCCAAGGCAAGTTGCACAGGAGTAATTCACCCCCATCAATACCAGCAGGGCCCAAGGGAGAAAGCATGACCCACGTCAGGCCACTAAGGCACTACCCCTAGATCTGTGGCACCATCAACTCCAACACTAGAGAGGGATGCATCAAGTCCAGTGCTGACCACTCCCCTCCCCCAGGGAGCTTGATGAGGAGATGAAAGACATACAGTCACCCTCCACTCTGGAGACATTTGAAGCTGCCATCGAGTTCATCAAGAGCATGGGGAAAACCACTGGAGGTGGTAGCACTGGTGCCCTGTAGATCAGTACCTTCCAAGGGGAAGCCTGCTCTGTTATCCTGACAACCATTGCCTTGGCACCATGCTGCCCTGGTCTCTAGGAAGTGGGTCCAGATTTGAGTCCAAGGCAGAATCCTTCACCTTGCAGAGGAGTCAATGCCAGGACAGGAGTTAGCACCAAGGCCAAGATGCCTCAGTCTTTTGTAGTGCCATAGTTTCCTCTGTGGCAAAATTTATCCAAATGGGCTCTTCTGGTCATCATGGGCTTTTCACCAAATGTGGGGTCCCAGATCCAGTTGATCTTTTGATCTTTGTGTTGGGGAGCAGGTTCTATCAGACTGGATTGGTGACGATCTCTTGACCTGATGCTTACATCATACGAAGCAACTCCTTGATTCTGGACATAGCGCCTATTATGGAGGTAACTGTGCCAATGCCAAGTCTGACTCTGCTGGCGGCATGGAGAAGATGGATCACTTGGTACCATGGGATCCTCTGGGTGCTGAGGGGACAAGGGACTAGCCCATTAAGAGAGTTATCCTCTTTACTGAATGTGGTAGTGGGAGGTGCTGCTCTAGCACTAGCAGTTGGGGACAGTAGGGTGCACCAGCTCCTTCTCTGCTTTGTTGCACAGAAACTGGGGATCCAAGTTGAGGAGGTTTCTGGGAGGGGGGAGTGAATGGACCTAATGATAACATATTATTCCTATTGGGGCTGTTAAGGGTGGCCTTACCACTGATAAAAACAATTGACAAAAATATGAAGTCAATCGGACAAACCGCACACTCCATTTCACTGATCACAAAAAAAAGTCAACCATAAATACTGGATCCCACCTAAGGGTTATGGCTATCTCTATACCCAACACCCCTACCCCAATCTTTCCAGGCTCCCTGGTTGTCATGACTGTGAATGAGAGGGAAAAATAAGCCTCTGTACCTAAATCCAAAGAGGCCAAGAATATAGACCTCTCTGTCAGGAAGGCATATTCCACTGGGGGCCTATAGATCAGATGGTGAATCAAAAGGCTGTCCTAAGCAGATTCTCCAATAACATCTGGCAGTCTATCCAAAAGTTTGCAGGGTCTAATCCTGCTGAATTCCCCCCTGCCCCCCCAAAAAAAAACAAAAACAAAAAAAAACAAAAAAAAAACCAACCAAAAACCAGTTTGTAATCTTCCTGGATGAGGGCAAGATGACAGAAAAAGCATCATTGCAAAGGACTTTGGATGTGGCAGATACAGCTGCCTGGATTATGACTTCAGGGGTATCTCTGTGCTGCAGCTCTTGATTGCAAGTGTCTGGTCTTCCCTAGGAAATTCATCAGACCATGCAAGACCTACCCTTTGAAGGTGACCAATGGGAAATTGTAGTATAAAGGATTCTAGGGCTGCCCATAAGTCCTGGGACTGTGCATGACAGCATCCCAAAGGTGACATTTTAGGCTGCAGCCTCTTCCCCATTTTTACCAGTCCCATCAAAGGCAGGATTTTAAAGGCAGAAACAACAACAGAAGAAAGACCTACCAGTTTTCATCTGTCCAAAACACGGGCCCCACAAAGCAGCCCGTGGGCCCAAAACAAAACTTTTGGGGGACACTCAAGGATGGCATAGCAATTAAGAACTATGACCCCCCCACACTCCATTATTTTCAAACTGTTTATCTCATTTCTTCTATGCATGGACCCAGATTACTTCAGGCAAGTGGGTTCTATGCATGGTAAAACTGGGATACTCCTGTCCAGTTTAGTTCTCTCCCACTTTTACACCTTTCCCCTACATTCCTCATCCCTCTTCAGAGACCTTTCTAACAGGCAGTTTCTAATTCAAGAAATTCAACAACTTCTGGATGTGAAAACAATGGAAAAAACTCCAAAGGTGTTAATAGGAAGGAGCTTTTGTTCCTGGTGTTTCCTAATTCTGAAAGCCAAGGGTGGCCTCAGTCCAATCTTGGATCTTAGGAACCTCAACAAGTTCATGAAGAAGCTGAGCTTTCTTATGGTCTCCCTGGTGTAAGTTATCCTCTCCTTCGATTCAGGAGATTGGTACGTTGCCCTCAACCTCAAGGATGTGTAGTTCCTTGTGCTGATCAGCTGGAGATGCAGGAGATTGCTTAGATTCGTGGTCAGCAACACCACTACAGGTTTACAGTACCTCTGTTCAGCCTCTTGACCACTGCCAGTGACTTTACAAAGTGCATGGTGGGGGTGATCATTTTTCTCAGGAAGTGGGAGATATGGGTCTTCTTCTATCTGGATAACTGACTGATCAAAGGAAAATCCAGACAATAGATAGAAGAGAACATAAAGTTCATAAGCAAACATTTGCCAGTCTGGGCCTCTTGGTCAGCACACAGGTCTGTCCTCCTTTCCCAGCAAAGGCTATAGTTCATAGGGGCAGTTTTGGATTTCCACCAGAGACTCATTTTCACAACTTTCTCTCTTTCAGAGAGGAGTGAAATCTGTGCTCTGTGGTCACAATTGGAAACTATGTAAGGTTGTTGGAACAGCTGGCAGTCGACACTCGGGTAGTTCAGTACACCAGAATACATTTCAGACCTCTGCAGGCCTGGCTTCGTTCAGTTTACTACCCCTCTTGGGATTGTGTAGACAAAGTGGTGTCAATCCCACACCAGTGTTTAGCCTCACTTGCGTGGTGGCTAAACTAGGGAGTGATCTGTGCAGGACTCCCCCTCTCAAGCCCACAGCCCATCATGATGCTGGTAACTGATGCCTCAGATTCAGGCTGGAGGACCAATTTAGGTCATATAAAAACTCAGAGGCAGTGATCGCAAGGGGACTTAGCAACGTAAGAGATTTGATAGTGGTAAGGTTAACATGTCAAGTCTTCAAGTATCATCTGGTGTGCAAATGCATTGCAGTAAAAACAGACAACATGACATCAATATTTTATATAAACTAAGAGCAGGTGCGCACTCTTGTCCCCTATGCCAAGAAGCCCTTGACTTCTGGCACTTCTTGTAGTACTCACCAGTTCCATATAGAAGTGTACCTTCCAGAATCCAAGAATGTTAGCAGACTTCTTCAGTAGGTCAGTCACTACCCATAAATGGTCTTTACACCCTGACATGGTGAGTGACATCTTTCAAAGGTAGATGAACAGTAGACATGTTCATAAAGTCCAACAGAAAATGCATGATGTTTTGTTCTTTTCAAAGACGGTCAGAACTCAATAACAGATGCTTTCCTCATGTCCTATTTTACACTTTTGCACTGATCCCATTGATACACAAGGTCCTTCTGAAAGTGAAGAGAGACAAATTTGGTGATAATCCTGATTGCCCTGGTGTGGCTATGCTAGGTTTACCAGGTTGCATGAGCCTCTTGTCGAGATCAGTCTCATTGCTACAAGACCTAATCAGGCAGGAATGGGATGCCTTCCTACCCAAACCAGCAATAATCCTATTTCATGGCTTGGAAGTCTGCCTGAACCAGCAGGAGTTTCGATGCTAGGAGTAGGTTACGGGGATCTTAAAGAGAAGTAGAAAAATCTTCTCTAAGAGCTACTTATATGGCAAAGTGGAATTGGTTCTTGCTTTTGCGCCACAGCAGAAAGGGGTTTCCCCAGAGGTTTCATCTAATATCACTTATTCTGGACTATCTGTTACATCTTAAGCATCAAGGGTTATAAGTATTCTCACTGAAGGTCCACTTAGGGCCATTCATTTTTCCTGAACCACACTGTAAGCCATTTTCTTGGTGTCTCAACAGAATGTTCTTTGAAACCTGTCAGCCAGTTTCTCAATTGGACCTTGACTTGGTGCTGTCTGCACTGAGACCATCCTTTGAACCATTGGCAACATGTTCCCTTTTGTACTGGTTGTGGAAGGTGGCCTTCCCAGTAGCAATTTACTGCATCTGAGGTGTTGGAGCTGAAGGTCTTGAACCTCCATATACGGTGCTTTTCAAGGATGAGTTTTGTCTATAACCACATCCAGTGTTCCTTCTGAAGTTAGTCTCTCAACTTCTCTAATCAGGGCATTTTTGTCCTGCTTTTCTACCCCAGGCCTCATGGTAGCAACTGTGACCCGAGTCTTCATTGTAGGAAGTTAGGAGGGCTTTGGTCTTCTAGATCAAGAGAATGAAGTCCTTTAGGAAGATCCCTCAGCTCTTTGGCGGTGGTGGTGGACAGTATGAGAAGCCTTCTGGCCTCCTTGCACATGATATTGTCATGGATTATGTCATGTATTAGGACCTGTTGTGAATTAGCAAAGGTGCTGATCACTGTTTTGATAGCACACTTGACAAAGGCACAGGCAACTTTGACAGCATTCATAGTTCTGATCCTAATCCAGCACATTTGCAGGGCAGTGACATGGTTTTTCCAATCACTTTCACAGCACAGTGTGCCATTACGTAATGGCATAGGTATGGTAGGCCACAGAGGAAGCAGCAGTGGGCAGAGTGAGCCCCCAGTCGGTTTGCCATTGAACCCCAACACTGCTGCCTAGAGGAATGCACACAAGTCGCCTACCTGTAAGTGGACTCAACATGAGCGAGTCCTCTAAGAACCTTCTGTAGCTGTTCGTCTTTGAGACGTTACTCATGTCCGTTCCAAACCCACCCACTCATGTGCCCTCCTCTTGGAGTCTGAGAAATAAGGAACAGAGGAGGCAGCTTAGCAGGCCCTTGCTTAGAGTGCCATGGATGTGTGACTCCAGGGGGCTCCAGAGCTGACCCTATGGCTACTACTGGGGAAAAATATATTCCAGAAACTGCATGGGGTGTGCATATACCTAGTTGGAATGGGTGTGAGCAGCGCATTTTGAAGAACAGTTACACAAAATTAGCAACTGTCTTTTTTTAAAAGCAATTGCAACTGCGTGTATGCTTGCATTGGACAAACTCACCCACAGTGGTGTACTCAGGGAAGTGGCAGTCTGAAGTTCACTGAAACTTTTTCAATTACAGACAAGTCTATGTTAAAACTTCCATGGTTGCATACTACAGTAAATTAGTGCAAGCCTCAATTTCTCACTCCTCAGTCTGGTGCCATGAATATAATGGTTGCACATTGGCCCTATAATGTAAAATGTAAACACTCAATGTTCAAGGGACTTATTGATGTGCAATAGTCTGTTTGTCTTCCATTTAATTACAGAAGCAGAGGGAGACACTGCAAAAACAGAAATGAAGAGCTTTCAAATAAGACTTGTCGACATGTTGACTCCACAGTGACAAGGAGCTGTAGCCAGTCTGCACAGTATATATTTCTGATGAATTGTAAGTTTACTGTTGATTGTCTCCTACATGAATCTTTTTTCAGCTATATTCCTGTCCCTGAGCCAAAATTTATGCTCTGTATAAATTCAGTCTTCCTTCTCACTATTGCCCCTTTGTCAGCGAGTTTCCAGATTCCCCACTAATACATTTTAGTATTGTTTTATTAATTACCTTGGATTACATGATCAATTTTTATGCAGTAACTACTTACAATATGAAAGTTCACAATATAAATGGAAAGGGGAATACACCAGATTGTATAGATGTTTGGCTAATCCTGACACTTGTAAGAGAACACAGCCAATCAGTCTCTGGAGGAAACAGCTCATGCATGAGACCAAGTCTAAAGGGCCTGTTTTGAACCTGGAATTTCATCTGGCAGCCAAGTACTTCTGCCAGCATTTCCAGATGTTCACTGCAAGAGCAGGTGTAGAAAGAGTATGCAAGAACCAACAGATCTGTGCTGGAATTCTAACACTTTTATTCACAGATTTTCTGTGTTTGATATTTGTTTTGCCTGTCTTTATAATGGGAACTGTTTAAAAGTATATGAGAAGATACCTCAGTTCTTCAAGTGCTTGCTCAAGTTCATTTCCAGTTTAGATGTGTGCATGCACCACGTGCACTTGTGCCAGAAAACCTTTTCCCTATACAAGTTAGCTCTAGAACCCGTCCAGCAGCATGCACGTGCTCCCGCATATAGGTACTGGCTTCCCCTCCTCCTCAGTTCTTGTCACCACTGACAGTCCTGGGACATCTCTTGCTAAACCTAGTGGTTAGTTTGGTTGTTCTGGGGCAGTGGTTCTCAACCTTTTTCAGGTTGATGGCATATCCTGACCCTACAGGACACACCAGCCACCTGCCTCCCTCTCTTACCCCAGCCAAATCCAGTCATCTCCCCAGCTCTCTGTAACACAGGTACTTCTGTGTGGTGACACAGTAATGTGCCCTGACACAGTGGTTCTGAACCACTGTTCTAGTGTATATAGTTGATTATTTTACAATGGTTAGTTTTAGTGGCAGAGTCAGAAAGAGCAGGTCTGCTCAACCCAGGGCCAGCACATGCTCTCAGAAAGCAGAAATCTGTTCACCTGATCAGCCTATGGGACTAAGTGGAAATGCTTCACCTGCTGGATGGTTGGTTGAGTGTGGTGCTCCCCTGACAAGAGGCATTTATCCCAATGATCTTGGAGTACCTGCTCCACTTGAAACAAGGGGGAGTGACTCTCTTGTCCGTTTAAGTCCATGTAGTGGCCATATTTGCTTTCCACCCTTTGGTGGAAGGTGAGACAGCTTTCTTGCATGAGATGATGACTGAGGTTTCTTAAGAGACTAGGAAGAGCTCTTCCCACCCAAAAGGGACCCTCCTCAGTAGGATTTGAACTTGGTCCTCTGTACACTCACAGACCCCACTGCAAACCCCTGGCTTCATGCTTCCTTACATATCTCTCTTGGAAGGTCTCTTTCCTGGTGGCTATTACTTCACAAGACAGGTTTTGGGGATCAGGGAACTAACAATGGAGCCCCTCTATGTGGTATTTTATAAAGGCAAGGACTACCTATGCCCGCATCTGGCCTTTTTGCCTAACACAGTCTCATTTTCACCTTAACTGTGATCTTTCTGCTGTTTTTTTGCCCCAAATCTCATAGCTCCAGTGAAGAGAAGAATCTACATGCTTGTGACGCAAGATGGCCTCTTGCATTTTACATTGACAAAATCAAACCTTTTTACGCTTAGACACAACTCTCCGTGGCAGTTGTAGACAGAATGAAGGGACTACTTGTTTCTGTGCAGTGAATCTTGAGGGGGATCACAGCCTGTATCCAAGCCTATTATGAACAGACTGGAGCTGTGCCTCTGGTATCCTTAACAACCCACTCAACGAGGGCACAGCATCGGCTGTTGTCCCAGCTCATGTCCCCATCCAGGACATCTGCAGAGCAACTACCTGGTCATTGGTATGTACTTTCATGCTCCACTATGTCTTGAGGCAGCAAGCTCAGAATGATGCTGGCTTCGGTAGAGTGATGCTTCAAGTGTCTCATTCATGAACTCCTGCTCACCACCAGAGATGCTGCTGGTGAGTCAGCTAAATTGGGAATGGATGTAAGCAAGCACTCGAACAGTTACTTACACCATAATTGATCTACGAAATGTGTTGATCATGTCCATTCCACACCCTCTGAGTTACAGCAAGAAGGAACTGAGGAGGAGGGGCAGGGATATGTCAGGATGTAAATGCAAGCACGTGGGGGTGCTACTGCAGAGGGTGCTATAGCTGACTTGTATGGGTACCACTGAGGGGGAAAAAAGTTTTCTGGCACCAGTGCATGTAGTGTGCATGCACATGCCTAAATTGGCAATTAACTTGAGCAACACATCCTCAAGAACAGTCATTATGAGTTAAGCAACCATTCTTCTCTCTGCCTCCTAAGTATACTTGAAAAGCCTTTCTTCTAGGCTGTGCAGGGTAAATGATCAGACTGGCAGGAGGATGGCCTTCCTTTGAGGGGCTTCCTATACAAGGAAGGGAGGTGAGCCCTCTAACAATGTCTGTGTTTTTCATCCTGTGGACTTATGGGGGCTTGGGATGAGTCAGACGTGATTCGCCACAGGAGACTGAGGTGAAAACTTGTTGGAAGGCTTGCTGCTTCTGCCTGTACTCCCCTGCTCAATGCCCTACTGAGCTTGCAACTACCATATTTCATGCCTCACCTCCATTGCCCTTTAGGTTGTTGTCATAACTAATGCTGAGTTTTCAGGCTTTGTGTAGAATTTGATGTAAATATGGTGTGCTAGTTCTTTTGACCCTTTGCCTTGCATTAGCTTTCATTTTGTTCTCTAGAGGGTCTAGTGGCTGGACATCTGAGTGAGTTCTTGAATATGCCACATTTATTTACTACGGGGAGAAGCCTTGTCCATGTGTCTTTGCAGCTGTCAAGCAAACTTGGGATAAGTTAGAAAATAGTGCAAGGATGCTGGCATTATACTTACATATGAGCAGTCCCCATATCCAATGTTTTCTATCCAATAAAATTAATTTTTCTATCTGCCAGTTGTTAAGTGTTTGTCTGCAAACTACTTATACCCCTTGAGTTTTGTTAAGCTAGAAGTTATGCACAGCTATGTCCTTCATACTACTTTTTTGTTAACTATGTTTAAAAAAAACCTTTTCTCCTTGCTCAATCCCTCTGAGACTTGCTTGAAATACAGATCTTTGTAAAAAATCAGTACATGCTTTTATGTTGTCTGCACTTCTGGGAGCGTAATGTGAAGAAGTTGAATATTTGCCACCAGCTCGGCTTGTCCAAAGATTAGAATCTTTCCCTGCTAGATAGAGTCCATCTCTTTCATGGATTGCATTAGGTTACGTGTTTAGTGACTTGAGGGCTTCGTCTAAAATTTCAGAAGTACCTAAGTTCCATTTTCTAGAGCACTTTATGCAATTAGTAGCATAAGTACCTCTCTGAAAGTCAGTGGTATTTAAACTTCTCCATGACTCAATCACCTTTGAAAATGCAGATCAGTCTTCCTACTAACTTTTTGTTACATCATGAAAATAAATCTTTCTAGTCACAGAACCTGCACAGATTTGACTAAAATCTGTTTTCAACTGATTTTAATTGAGCTGCTGCCCTTCCTGGATACTGCTCAGCTGGTTTATACCAGTCATTTTGATTCTGCTTAACCTGGCAAGTTACTGCAGACTGTAATACTGAGTATACTAGCAATTATGTGGGTATCTAAAATTGTTTAGGTAAGTTGAAAAAAAAAAAAAGAAAAAAAAGGCAAACAAATAAAAAAAAACTTACAATGTGTGCAAAGGGAACCTTTCCTCAGTCTCATATGACAATCCTTTATCATCATAATTCTGTACATTGCAATGTGAAGAATTTCCTTGCTCCTTGGCAGGATGGTCTATGGCTTTATAATCCAGGCCTCATTCAAGATATCTGTGCTACTTAATACACGTGGTGACAGCAGAATTCAAAGTTTGTCCTCTAAACTGCTCACAGCCTCTGATCTTTAAAGGAATTTTTTTTTCTTTACAGTTAAACCTCTGAACAATAGCATTTTCCCTGTGTTGAGAAGGACATGGGAGTAAAATGCACTATTGTTCTTCTCAGCTAATATCTCTCAATCTGCAGACAATCAAAATTATCAGAGGGACATTCGCCACTGCAATGACACAAGAGCAAACTTGATTTTGTAGGCTTGGAGTTTATCAGAAACTTCTTGGACAGGCCAATATCAAATCATTGCTTGGATTCCCATGGATGTTGCTTGTTTCTCAGAATGGAAAATGTTCTATTTTTGCCTTTACCATTTTTTGGAAAAAAAACTAAAGCATGGCAAGGGTTCATGTGTGTAGACTTTAATAGTGTATGAAAACTGGTAGGGTTTTCTTCTGGGAACTGAGAAAGGGCTTACAACTGTAACTGCTTCAAACAGATGCATGAGTTATTAAAGTTCTACTTCTTATTTAAGGCTTAGAAAATAAATGCATTAATCAAATGGGATGATCAAGAGGACACTGGCATGAAAGTTTATAGTGGCAGCAGATTTGGGTGTGGGAAAATTCCTTTTTGACCAGAAAAAATTAAAACAAAGGGATAAATGCCCAAGTATATGTCTCAAGACCCCAAAAATGTGCTCTAGATCAAAAGAGAGCATCATTCAGGAAAACAGGGAAGCCCCTAGTGAGCAAAGAAGCAAGCAACCAACAAAATGACAAGCCGTGGGAGTGATTTCAAGCTGGCAACATATCTATTAACTAGCCATTTTTCAGCCTGGAATGTGACGCTTGGTGCTCCTATCCAGAGGGTTAGTGCAACATGGTAAACTTCAGATGTGTCCCGCTAAACTCATTTTTTAACAGACTCCCAGAGTAAGGGCCAAAACAACTTCACCATGGAAATGCCTTGTTTGTAGCAGACAGTGTATAATATACACTGCTTAAATAAACAGCAGGTCTGCCTTTTGCTGCCACATGGAAAATTAGGACAACAGCTAAGGGTACAATTAAGTCTGTGAACTTTCACTACAATTTTGCTCAGGTAGTCTACTAAATGTATATCTTCTTTTGAGACGCATGGCTAGAGCTTGACATTTAGTACAAATAAAATTTTATCCTTGGAGACTGGTCTGTAATATTTACCTGTAAAGAGATTTGGTGCAATTTAATGTCAAGTCAGCAAGAAGGAAGAGTTAAAACTACATTTAGGAAAACTGGAACCACATTCCCTTAAACTAATGTGGTTTTGTTTGTTTGCTCGTTTGTTTTCGAGGGGGTTGAATTTCTGGTCCTGAAAATGAATCTCAGACTATTATTTCACTAGGCAATGAAGTGCTGCTCCTTCCCTCTGTGTCTAAATTCACTAATTCCTTCCCATCAGGCAGGGACAGATTACCACATAGGCCAATGGGCCTGTGCCCAGGGGCCCACCACAGCCTGAGGGCCCTTCGTCCTGCTAGCAGTGGGGAGGGGAGCAGAGAAGAGCGGCCCAGCCCAGCCCAGACGCCACACACGTCCTGGCTGGTTGGCCCCTGGGTGCGGCAGGACCAACTTGTGCATGCAGTATGGCCCATTGGCCTCACCACCCCCCAGGGGCTGACCAAGGGTCCCCACCAGTGGGTGAGGCCCAAGAGCCCTGCAGCCCCTGATCCGCTTTTGCCATCAGGAGACCACTGTCCAGGCAACAGGGACTAGTTGGGAGTGTGGGATGTTCAGATCCCCTTCAGTGCTGCTCCTCAGAACCATCAGAGCTGTTTATAATTGCAACTATGAGGTGCTCTAGGTCAAATCCTGGCCCCCACTGACATCTGTGTCAAAGTTCCTATTTCCTTCAATGAAGCTAGTAAGATTACACTTTCTAAATCCTTGAAGCTGAGAGTGAAACCCTGGCTGTGTTGAAGACATTGGCAAAACTCCTATTGAGTTGGACAGCAGCAAGGCTCACCGTGAGTGTCCAGCCATTGCAATGTTCTTGACCCCAGCAGTATGACCAGCTAAAGATCAAAACTAGGAATGAAGACCCAGACTCTGTATGGCTACAGAATGGCCACCAGGATCATTCCAGTAATTTTATTTTTTAAATTAAAAATTGAGAATTAAAATCAAATTTAACAGTGAACAGATTGCCTTTTAAAAAGGAAATGGCCTTGCTGTTTTTCTCCATCTTATCTGCTACTGAAGAGTAAAGGCTTGTATGCTGTCAAAAGATATATCTACACTGGAAGACAGATGAGGAGTCTGGTGGTACTTTTAAAGACTAACAACTTTATTGCATGAGCTTTTGTGGGAGAAAATCCCACTTTGTCAGATTCTTGAAGATAGGGAATTTACAGAATGGGTAGAAAATAAATGCGGGGAAGTGTAAGTCTTAGGACCAGATCAGACTACAACAGTAAATCAATGCAGTTAAGAGTCAAACAGTGAAGAAAAGCATATAGGAGGGAGGTAGGAAAGCAGAATTACCTATTGTAATGGGAAGAAACCCATAGTTTGTATTCAACCCTAAGATGATGGTGTCAAATCTGCATATGAATGCCAATTCTGCAGTGTCTCTTTGAAACTTTATCCATTTGCCTGAGTATGGCTATTAACAGATCATTAATGGAATGGTCAGGGAGAATGAAGTGTTCTCCTATTAGTTTTTGAATGTTATTTCTGATGATAGATGTGTCCATTTATTCTTTTGCAAAGAGACTGTCCTGTTTGTCCCATGTATGAGCTGGGGGGGGGGGGGGCATTTCTGGCACATAATGGTATGTTATGTTGGTGGATGAATTCCAGAACTAAATACAACTGTTTGAATTTGTGCAAAGTTGAGAACATGGTTTGTTGCAGGGATATGTGCCTGCTTTAATGTTTCTGTTGTTAGGTCTGTAGTTGTTGGTGCATACCTGTTTAAGGTTAGGGGCCTGTCTGTCAGTCTGCCACCCAAAGCCTGAAAAAGTGAAGGATCATCTTGTAGACTAGGCTGTAGGTCCTCAATGATGTGCTGTAGAAATTTGACTTGGAGGTTGCAGGTGATTACAAGTGGCGTTGTTTTCTTTCTTGGGCTTTGCCTGTAGTAGTAGACTTCTGAGTACCCATTGTGCTCAGTTAATCTGTTTCCTCACTTCTCCAGGTGAGTGTTGTAGTTTTAAGAATGCTTGATAGAGATCCTGGAGGTGTCTGTCTCTGTCTGAGGGATCAGAATAAATGTGGTTATATCTTAGGGCTTGGCTGTAAACAGTGGATCAAGTAGTGTGTCCTGGGTGGAAGCGCGAGGGATGTAGGTAGTTGTAGTGGTCTGTAGGTTTTTGGTACAGGGTGGTGGTTGTGTCCATCACTAATTTTTACTGTAGTGTCCAGAAAGGTATCGTGTCTGTGGAGTGTTCCAGGTTAAGGTGGACTAAAAATCATCAGTGCTGACTCTCAGAGCCTGGGGCATTTGAGTTTGGCTCATGGGACTCTGGTGGTGGGGCTAAAAATAGCAGTGTAGATGTTAGGTTTTGAGTTTGGAGACCTTCTCCCCTCACCAGGTTTCAGAACCCAGGCTCCGGTCCATGCCAGAACTACTTTTGCTGCTATTTTTAACCCCACAGCCCTGAGTCAAATGCCCTGGTCTCTTGGACTTGGCACTCCACTAAGGGTTTTTCTTTGCAGTTTAGCCATATGTAAGATCTTGTCTATGCTAGCAAAATACATCACTTTAATGCAATCAATTTAAAAAACATCAATCCAGTTAAATTGGTGCACACTCTAAATATAGACGGACTCAAACTGGTTGCTGGTAACTTAGAAATGAACTAAATAAACATGACAGAATTTATGGTGGCTTAACTTTGTCAACTTTATGGTTTGCACAAGTTTAATTACATGGTTCTTTAATCCTAATTTTCACTGGTGCACCTGTCTAATGCAGTGCCAAAGAGCCAAGAAATTGATTAGGACAATATACATTTAGCTTGTTTTTAAATAAAAATGCTAATTTGGGAATTCTAAATACATATAATTGTATTAAAAGTTTGGGATAAATATGTCTGCAACTATCTTTTTCCAATTGACTACAAAAAGAATCCTGTTCAAAATCTTTCATAAATACTTTGAAGTACTAGTAAAGCAGGAAGTTAATTAGAGATGCTTTGATATCTTACAGCATGTTTTAACAGCTGTTTATGAGCCAGCTTAAACAATAAGAACCAATGTGGTTTGGGACGTGCTTGTGAAAGTCTGCATTGTCCACACTGAAATGTCTATGCATGTTAGAGCAACAGCAGTTTGTTTTAACTTTTTAAAAAGAATTTAAACTAGCTTGTTTTCAAACCTAACAGAGGAACTTTAAAAAGGAAGGTGGCCAAATGTGAATATGACATTGACAAGTGTATTCTATGCCTGTATGAAATCCTTTAATATACTTAGCTTCATTCTGAAATCCTGTTTTCAGTCACTAACTTTTCCAGATACTTTGGAGTCTAAAACTTCCACGTTTGACAGCTCAGAAGTGTCACTTACTTGAAAAATTTTGAATGAAAGCTACATAGCTTTTAATTGTAGCTAAGTTTTAGTTTAATTTTCAGTTAGAAAATTCATATTCATTGTTCCACCTGGAGAATAATATTAAAAAATTGAAAGCAACATAAGTTTGAAGTTTCAGTTCTGATAATCATAGTAAGTCCATCTGTGTGATGTTTTTCTTTAATAGTTCAATACTATAGAAATACTCTGAACCATTGAAAGCAGCAGTTCTTTCACACCACTTTGGGAAGCTCAGATAAATCTCTCTCCCTGTTTGATTCCCAATAGTTTTATTCACTTTTAATTTTACCTGATTATGTTGTTACACAAGTTTTGAGAAAAACAAACTGATTTTATTTTTGTTTTTATTGAATAATGTGTTGTTTTCAATAACTTGCATGGTGAAAATTTCCAGAGGGGTAGCCGTGTTAGTCTGTGTACAGCAAAAACAAGAGCTTTGTGGCACCATAAAGACTAATGGATTTCTTCGGGCATAAGCTTTTGTGGGGTCCAACCCACTTCATCGGATGCTTTGTCAGAAATGGGTTGGCACCCATGAAACATTATGCCTGAAGAAGTCATTAGTCTTTTTAAGGTGCCGCAGGACTCATTGTTTTTGTTTTCAATAAATATATAATCAAACTCTGCAGGTGTGCAGCTCTGCTTTGTTAATACATCTTCAGCCATGGGCATCTTGCAAGGTTAATCTTGATGAGTATTTCAGTGGGAAAAGTGCAGGTGTTGTGAATGCTAGGACACAAACTTTTTGGTGCAAAATATTGCAGCCAATTTCTTGATGATCTGCTTGCCTGCTCTTATGTGCACCGTTTTTATTAAATGAACCCATGTGAATACAACATTAAGGTTGAGATTTCAATTGTATAAAAAAGTCTGTCCTCATGCATTACAATAAAGCCTTTGATTATAGTTGCACAATAGCGGGCAGTGTGACAGTCTTTGTCATAGCAT
This sequence comes from Podocnemis expansa, assembly GCA_007922195.1. Lineage (NCBI taxonomy): Eukaryota > Metazoa > Chordata > Testudines > Podocnemididae > Podocnemis > Podocnemis expansa. Next base: position 15,464,699 of record ML681981.1, on the reverse strand, counting down.
AATGGAAAGAGACTGCACCTTCTCCTAGAATCATGGCTGCTTGTAAGTAGTGTTTTCTGTTACTAGTTATGTTGGTGTGGGAATCTTAACTCTGAATTTCTTAATCAGAATTTAAAACATTATGGGCCTTAATAGTGTCCCAACATAATTGTTGTGAGATTATATTCGGTGTGAGCTAATAGGTGCCTAAATATTGCCTAGGGACACTAATGTAATGCAGGCAGGTAAAAAGTTGGTCATAATTATATAAAAATGTGACTGGTTTATTAAACTTGCAGTGCTTCCTTCAAGACTAAAAGAGAGCTAACTTATTTCTTCCTTTTAGTGTTCCACATGTTGAGCTTAAAGTGGTGCTGAGCATTTCTTAAACACTTATTATCTATACACCATTTACCAAACCTTCAGCTTTGTTAGCATATAATAAATGAAAATTCAAGTTGTTGTCAGTCAGCTGAGCCCAGATTGTCAAGAGGTAGTTCAATTTTGCATGCAGCTGAATGCTTTTGGATAGGAAGTCATGACTGTAGTGTAACTGGGAATGGGGAAAATGTTGTGGAAGTATTTGTACTTTTTAACTTTCAGGCAAATTAAGTACTTAAAATATACTATATTAGTCCTCTGGCTTTTGGCTTCATTTTTGCTTCAATATACAAGTTTGTGTGAGAAAAATTTCTAGTGCTGGAAGGTGTATAATTCATGAACACTTTGGGACAGGTTCTTTAGCTTAGTAAATCAGCATGGCCCCATAAAAAGTTGGGGCAGCAACAGATCAGGTTTTTAGAACTTTCCAAAAAATACTATTGAAAAGATGCTACCAGGGAAACACATGTGTAATTTTTAGAATATAGAGCAGCCTGACTACTGTTGTTTAGCTAATGCACTAATGTTTGTCCTTATTACTAAGTACTTCAATGAGATGGAAGACATGAGCGTTTTATATTGGAGGGAGTGAGCATTTCATGTATATATATTTTAATACAATCCAGCATCTATACCTATACTTATTACATACAATTCCATCTTTTTCAGCTTCTTTTTTCTCTATCAGGAGGCCAGATCAACATCACTCATGCACACCTTGGCCATCAGCCCATCTCACTTTTGCAATGAGTAACAACATCTGCTTTGCCCATTAAAGTGATTTTCCTTTTACTGGCCTTGAGCCTGTGTGCTTGCTTCAATTGATTATCAAGAATTTCCTTCTATACCTGCAAATTCACTGAACTTCATTGGATTGTAATTTCTATCACGTGTGCATGCGTGTGTGTGTATGCACACAGATGTACAATGACTGTGTTTTTTTGCTGCAAATTTTCACTGATTGTTTTAGTTAAGTCTGAAGTTCACATAATACGCTTGTAAGGCTATCTTTCAAAAGCATGAATGTAGCCTTTTGATTTTAAATCCAGTACCAGTTCTGTCTTGAGTGACAAGTACCTTTCACATTCTTACTGTCCCTTTGTTCTCTAAACTGTAACAGTTACGTAGTCAAAATGAGTCACTTGGCAGTTATGGTTGCCTCTATGGGACTTTCATGCAATGAACAGATAAGTCTTTGAAGATCTCATAATTAGCTCACAGGAGGTAATGGTCAAGTTATTTTCAACATTGCAAACAATACACAACTTAACGCTGTCATGGCATCATCATAATTGATGATGTTAATTAAATTTTGCAAACAAGTGGGTAAGACCTATCAAGTTGGAAGATGCAGTAATAGAATTTTTGTCCTTTGGCACTGCTGACCTTTTTTATAAAGCAGCACATCATGTCTTTAGTGAAGTTGATTCTCTACAGGTGCCATTCCCAGAGCAAACTGGTGGTTTATTTAGACTAGAGGAAGGAAAAAGTCACAATCGTTCTTCATACCCTTTTCTTAAGAGTCAAATGATCATATTACAGACCAGACTGCTACAGATGTGACCCTGGTTCTTCCACCTATTAGCACAGTTCTTGGTGTGTGAAAATAATAGGAAGGTAATTGAAATGACCAGCTCTTACAGAAAGGTACAGTTGCCTGAAGTAGTTTGTCCCTGCATTTTCTGTGTTTTGTATTATGTAATTCCTTAGGACACATCCTCTATTGATGTTGATGTGAAAAAAATCATATCTTCTTTGTGTTACAATTTCTAAAATTATTACCCACTCTCCAGGGTAGGCTATTAAAATCCATTCAGTTTTAATGTTGGTTTTAGATAACTGAAATATACTTATGATGTAAGAGATTTGTTATGCATTTTCAGCAGAAACTCAAGGTTGTTCCCTCCAAGTCATTCTATTATCACTTGTAAGTAGAAATAGCAGGGTGTGAAATATATCTGATGTTTGACTTTCCCAGCAGGGGTATTTGTGCCATGTCTTGGGGCACTGCAAGAATCAATAAAATAACCCATAACCCACCCTTCCCACCCCCCCTGCAGAATTTTCCAGAAACAGTCCAATGTGTTATAGAGCAATTGAGAACCTTACAAATATAGAATCTCATTTCTTGCTTCCAGGAAGAAATAGTCAGGGAGAAAAATACTGGACAAACTGCCAGGCATTTGTTCTTCATGAGTCAAACACAATTACCAGTACAACCCCAAAATAAACAGGAGCAATGGAGCCATTAGCTGAGGCTGCAGGGTACTGAAATGAGCTTACTCATTCTGTTTCAGTTCTGCTACCAGTTTCTTCAGTAGCTGGGATTTTAAGAGATTCTTCCCCTTTCCATAGTTTACTAGAAGCCCCCAAGTGATAGCTGTATTGGTGAAGCCCATTGGCGAGGCCCCTCCAATGTTCATCTTTCTTCCATTCCTGTGGTATTGTGGACAAAGTATGTGGGTTACCTGCATTTCATGTTTCTTAGTAAGCGAGCAGTAAATGCACAACCACCAAAATGGCATTTCAGCAAAAGACAAGAGTGTTATCTTATGTTAGACTACCAAGCAGAAAAGAGCAAATACATAAAATGAGGCCTGATTCTCCATTGTCTGACTGCCTTGAGTATTTACCCTGGGTTCCCATGAGTGAGAAATGCTACTAGATCAGAGTTTGGTAAATGGCACAAGCTATAAGGAAGGGGAAAAACAAACTCTTACTCTAATTTAGGTAAATAGTCATGGAATTTAGGTAAATAGAACTGGAATGGATTAACAAGTTCAGATTAAATTAGGTTGTTATGAAATGAGGCCTGGCTATGAACATCAGAACAGCTACCAGCCACAAGGCTGCAAAAAGTTATTTCCACTCTCCACAAGGCTAAGAACTATATGCCCACTCTGACGGATGCTGTTAGTGAAAATAAGTGGAGGGGTGGGTTATAGCTACATTGCTTGAACTTCAACTCAAAACTCAGATTTATTTCCAACCTTTTCTTGTTGTTTGGAAGGGTTTAAGGTGGTAATTTTGTGACAGATATTGTAACAGTATGCAATATCTTTGGGGAGTGAATTGTATGAATCTCCATTTGAGAAAGTTATCGCAAATCCTACAAGAACTAAGAACAGTGAAGAGGGTAGATAAAGGCAAGTCACTGAGACTAATCTCTGCTATTACCCCCAGGCCAGTTTGCATATTTTGGTTTAAATGGATTTCCCAAAGACTAGGAGAGAAAGAAATGGCATTTGTTATATTAAAAAAAAAACAAAAAAAACAAAAAAAAACCATACAGTGACATAGGGCCTTCTTTCTAATCCAGCAAATGGATGGACCAATATTCTGCAACTCTTTGGGAAGTGATGGAAAAACTATGGCGCTAATGGACCTTCTCAAGTCTGATGGGTGAGTCTTGGTATGTTTAATATGTTTAAATTTTTGTTTTCTCTGTAATGCTTTTAACGTAAGAATAAATGTGCTTGCTTAGAAGGAGGTGTGTGGATATCTGTAATGGCTGGCAACAGACTGGTTGTAGTCCATGCAGAAAATTTCCAGAGGGGTAGCTGCATTAGTCTTTATACAGCAAAAATGAGATTCCTTCGCATCTGACAAAGTGGGATAGAGCCCATGAAAACTTATGCCCAAAGAAATTTGTTTGTTTTTATGGTGCCACAGGACTCTAGTAGTCCTTGGAGAGAAAACAAAGCCCAAGCACTGGCCTTGTTAGGCAGTCTGGCTTGCTGGGATGTTCCAAAGGGGTAGCTGTGTTAGTCTAGTCTAGCAAAACAAACAAGGAGTCTGGTGGCACTTTCAAAGACAGACAAATTTATTGTATGAGTTTTCATGGAAGAAAATCCCACTTTGTCAGATGCTTGAAGAGGAGGAACTTACAAAATGGCTTATTGGAGTATCTTAGTGTAAACCAGGCAACTGTTCAACCTTAAAACCTTGGAAAAGAGGGGGAGACGTGGGTCTTCACCCCTGAGAGGTGACAGCTTGAAGCTGGACACTTGTAGGAGCTACCTTGAAGGGATAACTGAGAAGGTATACACGAGCAGTTACCCTGAAACCATGACACTGATTATTTGTGATTCTTTACTTTCTGGTTTTGGGGTGAGACTTTGGAAGTGCTATACATTTCTGCAATATTGTGCAATTTATTAACTGATTTGTAAAATTCTCTGTGTAGTTAGGTAAGTAGATAAGTATTATCCCTCCCTATCTTTAGACAGGGTGGGATGCTATAAGTTTAAATGATTTGCCTAAGGCCACATGGTGAGTTAGGGGGTAAAACTGGGATTAGCATTCAGGAGCTCTGTATTCCTTTCTCAGTCTGCTAGATCACAGTGTCTCACCTGGTCTCTGAAGTAGCAAACAGCCATTCTCTACAGTTAGTCAAACACTCAAAGGTCTGGGATCTTTCTCACCTCCTTTTTGGAACAAATCTTTGATGTTCTAGAGAAGGTACTGGATGTCTGTGCTTCCCTCCTCTCTCTGCTGTGCGTTCAATGTTTACGAACTCTCCCAATACTATGAACAACCGGCCCCGTGTCATGACAGAAGAAACGTTCTGTTTGTGATTGCAGTCGTCTATACTGTTAGCTCAAGGTCACACAACATTTGCAACTCTTCTAGACTACGCAATCAATGGAAGTGAAGTCAGAAGGCCCTTGTTCCCTAGAGGGATTATTATTGCCTGGACAAGAGAAAAATGGGGGAAGCCTGGAATTAGGTTGAAAGCAATTCAGCCACATGGACAATGCAGTGCTCAGGGTTTAATAAAGTTCCATTTGTTTAACTTAACCTGCATTCAGCTTCATTCTTTGCAAATGAAACACAAAACATCTGCTGCTGGGAATTTTAGTTCAAATGTATTCAAATCAGCAATTTGTTCCTACTTTCAAACTATGATTATAATTGTGTTGGCAAGCGAGTCTCTTTTAGAAGAAAAGATAAAAATCCTCCACAAAATTTACATGAAGATAACATGTTGAATGTAAATTAAGAAAAAATTGAATCCAGAAGGACAAGAAACCCCAGTGTCTGGATCACCGTACTGAAGTCCCACTGATAGTTCTACAGCTACCATGATGGTCAGCTGTGAAACCGAACAGGCAGCCAGAGAAGAGGCCAACCACATGCTACTCCTAGAAAATTACATGTCAGAATTTTTGACATCTGTTAGCAGTCTCAGTGTTTTGGTCTGAAATTGGAGCAGAAACAGGGAATGAAAACGAAGGGCAGAACTTCCTTCCCCATAGCCCATGGATACAGAGCAACCCTCACAAGTGCCACCCTGTGTCAGCAGACTTTAAAATGTATTGCTACAGCAGTCTACCTTTCATTTTATGTGCTGCCAGGTAAGGCGCTAATAATGGCCTGGGTAAAATGAGTGTATCCAGTCTTATCTGAGATGTGGTGTTTTATGGTGGTGGGTTTTTTTTTTATGGGCTCCAATTAAATAAAAAATGAGAGGATTAAGTCATAAAATGATACATTTAAATAGGCTTTAAAGAAAGATTTGAGAGAACTTAACAAATAAAAATAGACAGCTGCTGGGACTGACTTAGGGTAGAGCAAAAATTCAGTGACTGTTCCTACACTGGGGGGGGGGAATCATGTTTGCAAATTGGTTAGCTAGCACATTTCACGGAAGTTAAACGTGACTTAGCATCTGGGGTTGAACTGTAATTGTTAGCATGTTTGTAACACAGCTGTCTCAGTCCATGCTAAAGAACAAAATCATGTTCAATGTTTGTTAAAATCCACAGGTCTGATTCTCGCTATTGAGCTTTGTCTGTGGTCTTCCGTGGGAAATGTCACAACCTGCTGAGCTAATTTCCGTCTCTGTAAAATGAGGTAAAACCCACCTTTGTAAAGCCCTTTGAGATTCCCAGGTGACAGGTGCTAAATTAATAGAGCTTGGTCCTGTAGGTAGCTAATTCTCCATTTTTCTCAAATGCTTTTTATTACTGAAGGAGTGGCTTTCTGAGTGGGGTATATTTGTTTCTGGGGCCTGTCTCGAGTGGTCTGACTTGCTTCCTGGCATGAAGGAAAGTTTCTGCTTTAGTTTATTATGTTTTTGCCTTTACACTTGGCAGGAATTCAGACTATGAAAAGGAATTGGTCGTTTTTGGTTCTTGTGGTTAGCTGGGTCAGAGGAAATACCCAATCTATATTTATCAAGATTATGCTCGGATGGCTGGTCCCCAACTTCCAATATTGTATCCAACTTGAAGATGCTGCAAAGTTTGTTATGGACATTTTGGTCATAAATGTCTATCAGTTTCCTGTCCAGATTTGATAGAGAAAAGGGGATAAGCTGTCCAAAGACATTTTCAAAAAGACTTGTTAATTTTTTCAAAATGCATTTGATTAAATTCCCTCAGAAAATGCCCTTGTGGTAACTTTGGGGAGGTGAAATCTAATCATGGGTTAAAAACCGACTAATGGGTAGGAAACAGAAAATAGGAATGAAAATGGGACAATATTCTAGCACGCAGAACAAGGAGTGGTATATGTGAGAGATGTGTACTAAATGCAGTGTTTCCTGATTGGATTAGTGATCTAATCTTATAAATGTGAATCATTGATTATTACAGGGAGCATGCATTTTGGACAGCTTATTGAATAGGTGCTCAGTGCAAGGCAATAGTTAACGTGGCATAAGATGCTACATATAATATAGGCAGAATCTGTACTGAGGAGAAAACAAATTGAATATATTATGATGCACTTTTATAAATCAGGAGTATTATAGTCTCAACTAGAATACTCAATTCACAATGGATCACATTGTCACAAGAAGATGACAGAAATATAAATGGCCTCCAGAAGGATAATAAAAACTATTGGAGGCACGGAGTACATTCTGTACAAGGAAATATTAGCACTGATGATTTGGAGAAGGGAATGAGAAACAGGTGAAATGAGGGTGGTATGACAACCTATGCAAGATGCATAGAGAAGGGTCATCTTGGATGCTTCTGTTTTGCTTTTTTCGTTCAATGCAAGAGCAAACGGGAACTTAAGATAACAGGCTCCATGTTTAAAATGACCAGAGGGAATCCTCTCCAAACATTTAAGTCCCTCTGTCTTCCGCTTCTGTGGCCACCAAACTGAGGGAATTGGAAAGTTCCTATCTTATGGGTTACAAGGCCACTACAAGCATGTGGGAAAAATTACCAAAAGAAATGATAGTGATGGAGTCAGAGTTCAGAGATGACTGCTCTTATAGAGACAGTTTAAAATGCACGTACTCCTGAAGATTATATTGGTTTCTTTCTCTCTCTCTCTCTCTCCCCCCCTTTCATACAACATGATAGTTGCAAAAGTTATAAAACTGTATATGCTTAGTGATTGCATTTTGCTGTTTGTAAAGATGTATTTCACTATCTCCAATATAATGATGGAATGCACGTACACAGGTTTATAGTTATAGGAACATAGTAATGGCAGGACAAAAGAAACAAAAACCTTCTCCTCTGATTGCTCATTGAAGTCTTGAAAAATTGCATATACAGCATGGAAATTGATTGCACATTGTACTGAACTGGGCATATAGAAGGTGGAGGAAAAACCAGACTGACCTTTGCACTCCCAAACAATGACTAGAAATCATATTTTAGCCAGGTGGGAACACAATCTCCTTTTGATTGATTCTTCTGTCCTCTTGTCTTGTTTAGTGCCTTTTTAAGTGCTGAGCGGCATTCTATAAATACTTAATAAATAGATCTGGGTATCAATTTACCTGGAGTTTCATTTACTGCTTCAGCTGAACCAATGAAAATAGAAAAGAGTTAAATCAATACAGGTTTAGGTTAATAATCTTGCAGACTGTGTATTCATTGCTCCAATAAATATCCGTTCATGAAGATTTCAGGTGTTGTGGGAGTCGCTAACAGACTGCAAAGAGTACAAACACTGTAAAAGCATGATACTATTTCTCCTTTTCAGCTTTTATTGAGTGCCCTCTAGTATATGTTAGTGATTTTTCACTTCTACGTTAACATCTAAGAAAAACTGTTGTAGTAATTTAATGGGAGATAGGACCTAATTCTGCAAGTCAATCATGTGTTCAGCTCTTCTATTGATATCAGATGCTGAAGATTTTCAGGTCAGAGTTCATGATGTCAGCATCAGGAGAATATTGTAAATGTGTAGGGCACTAACATTGTAAAAGCCAAATTGAATAGTATGGGTCACCCTGAAACACTTGTTAACAATCCATGGATTTTTTGCTAGTTGGAACTTTTATTCGGGGGGTAGGAAAAATTCTTATTTGAAGGCTATTTCCCCCACGTTAGGTTACTGAGACTTTAAGATGATTACTGCTAAGTCATTGATGAACTACTGCTTGTTACAGAATTGTCATGAATTCTATTAAATTAGAAAACCCAATACCTTTATATAATTGTAATTCCTTTGACCTAAAGCTATAGGGGTAGGGAAGCTCTCTGCTTTTCTCTGTTGATCAAGAAGGGGGAAAGCATAACCACAGAGTTGCTTCATCTGCATAAGCTATTTACCCAGAATTCAAGATGGCAAAAGTTCCATAAAGGAAGGTGGTCTCTGCCTTCCCTCCCACCCTATATCAGTGAACATGAAGAAATATGGCTACAATATGAGTTTCATTTGCATAAGCTTTCTACACAGAATTCCTCCAGTTACAATTTGAGAGTCACTTTAACTGCACACAAACTTTGAATTGGTTGGTGGTGGAACTGAGAGAGAGGTACAGGGAAAGGTGTTTTATCTTCTGATAAATAATGTGTTTATGTATACTGTAAACTACTGATTCACATTTTCTCAGGATCCTTTGCTATTGAGAGGTCCTTACTATATGAAAAGGCACAGACCAAGCATTTTCTGGTGAGGATTATAGCAAAAAAAAAAACCCTTCGCAACAAGAGGTGATACCGAGTCAATTCTGGGCTGGCATATAATGCAGATAAGACACTGGGATTCTATAGAGCAGTGGTTTCCAATCTGTGGCTTGGGGGTGAAAACTGGCCTGCACCTCCTCTCCTTCTGGCTGCAGAAGGAAGTCACAGCCTATGGACAGAGGTGGAGCATGTTTCCTTGGCATTAAAAAAAACTAGGGCAAGCTCCTTGCTACAGCCAAGGGGATGAGAGATTTGTGCTACCTTCCCTCAGCCTGTAGCAGGGAGCATGGCAACGCTTAGTGCTGGGGTCCCTGCTGGAGCCAGAGGGATGGAAGATCAGTACTCCCCTTTCCAAGCTCCAGGAAAGAGCAAAGCATTCTGCCTGGGCCCCAAGGTACTGGAGTCTCGGGGGGGGGGGGGCACTGACCTTCTGTGTCCCCCTGGCTGTAGAACGGAGCCACTGCCTAGGGACCCAGGTTGATGTCAAAAGGTTACAAGATGCATGCAGTTTCCTCACTGCAGCTATGGAGATGGGAGATCAGCAAGGAGGCAGCCTCCTCCCTGAATTTCTTCCATCTGGATGCAGTGTTGGCGAGGGCAGGAGGCCTGCTGGTGGCCCCTCAGGATTGTAAAAATATCTGTGGCCCTTAAGCAAAAAAGGTTGAGAGCCACTTCCATAAAGGATAGCAGCAGACCTGAGTGACCCCTGGTGAAGCCTCTCCAACCAGTTGTGGGCTACCCCACCTTCCATGGTGGCTCCCAGCCAATGCTGGGTTGGGATCCAGGGCTCAATGCCTGGCTGAAGTGATGGGGAGGTGGGGGGGGGTCCAGGGTCTGTCCAGCTGCTAGAGGGACGGGCCTTCAGGCCAGAGTCCATGGCACTCCCGCCCCATTCCTGGGCTGGAGCAGACCAGCCAGTGTAGGGGTGGGCAGGGCAATGGTGGGCAGCAGCAGTGTGCTGCTTGGCTAGGTCTGGATTTTGGCAGGGGCCTGGGGCTCCTCTTTAGCCCAGAGTTGAGGGTTGCAGCCCCTGCCTTAATCCAGCCTTGTCTCCAGCTTGGATACAAAAGCTGAAATCACTGTAATTGGTTTAGATGAAGGAACTTCAAGACAGGATCAGATTGTGCTTCTTAGAGACTGAACAGTTGGCCATAGTCCACCTTAGAATTTTTAGGACTATGGTATCCACTGATGCAAACTGCGAGTGGGGTTTAGCTGGTGGGGAAAGGAGCAGTGCTGTGGTAAAGGGACATTTGCCTATTGGATGTTCACCAGTGGGGCTGCAAGGAACCAAGTTAATGGGTTACTGCCAAAGCTACCATGGGGGAGTATTTGTTTATCATTCACTTAGCTATATTCCCAAGTTGCTTTTATTCTTTCATCATCTTAAAGTTATTCTTATTTTAAGCATTGTGTCCATGTGTGAAAGTGGAAAGTTACCTAAGGGGAATGAGTTTAATGATTTCAGAAATTGAGATTTAATTCCAACTAGTGGTATTTTAGTTTTAAAAGGTAACTATTTGACCCTGACTCCTCCCCTCCCTCCCCGCTACTGATATCATCTGGCAGAAGGGTTACTTTATAGTATTTTGTAGTGAATCCTGTACTACTTTTTGCTGTGGAAGTTTAGATAGCAGGACAAACATTCCACTCTAAACTTAAGTAATACTGAACTGTGCTCAATTTTATTATAGCACAAGAACAAATTTTGCCCCTAAAGCATTGTTTAAATACATGCATAGTTATTTGGAAGGATTTACTTCACTGACTGCTTGCAGAGTGTATTGGTTAAACATAAAATAATAGATGCATGTGAAGATATAACTGGAACTAAAACCCTGATTCAGCAAGGTATTGAATTACATTTCTAACCTTGCACATGTGATTAACTGTCTTACTGAATTGGTAAATAAAGAGAGCCACATCTTATATCTACCAAGAGGAGGACTGATACCTGAGATGCAGTCAGTGTTTATGGGATTTGTGCAATTATTTATTTTGTTAATCAAGTAACAATAATATAAAGTGTACAAGGCATTTAATTCTCTCATTGCACCAAGCAGGATTGTACCTATTAAGTAGTCACATACACTTTGTTCAGCTTGTCTTTTAAACATTTCTAGCAATGGAGCTCCACAAATTGCTCATGGTGGCACCTCCCAAGATAATTATTCCTTAGTCAAACCATTTTGATCGATGCAGAGTGTGAATTCTCCATTTCATGGTGTCATGTAACTACTGCTAGGTATTGCACGTGGCCTTATCCTGAATAGTTTCTCCCTAATTCTTTTTTTGGTCCTTTTCAGATAGATATGGCTTTTCTCATGCTACTTTCTGTTCTGGACTCAAAACAGCTCCAAAGGGTTTGACTGAAAATACAAAACAGAATATTGACTAGAAGGTCCCCTGTTTACCTTCAAGTAAGTATTAGTTAAATTCTTTTAAATGCAGGTAGCACTGTTGGGAGAAAATCCCAATTTCTTCTGCTGTTCCAGAGGTACTCATTTGATTGAAGAATGCCATATTCACTTTTCAGTGAAGATGGGCCTTAACATCTAGCTGTTCCTGTTGTTTAGATGTTTTTATCCAGTGTTGGTTCAGCCCTTAACATTAAAAGGAGACTGACATGATGTGTAGCTTTGAACTTAACAAAAGTTTAGGACTGCAGAATTTTGGCTCAGGCACAAGTCTAATTATAACATGTTGCATGTCCCATTGCAAGCTAATGTAGATTTCTGGTTGTCCCTGAATTTTAGAAGCACCTTAAGTGCTGAGAGTTATTTTAGCAACAAAACTGTTTATTAGCAATATAAGTACTTAGCCAATTTGTGTGTAGGTTGTGGCTTTCTCAGTTCTGACATGATAGGAACTGTGTTCTTCCTCTTACAATGACTGTGTATTTTATGCATAAAGATGACAGATGTCTTCAACAAGCTGTGCACTTGCAGTAGTTAACAGTCACATTCATGTCTGAGATGATTAAGTCATGGGGGAAAGGGACTTCAAGAAGCATTTTCAGAGTGCTTTTTCTTACACTGAGAAAATATATTCCATGAGAAATGTGTATAGATAGCTTTATAAAACTGCTGCAAATGAAGGGAGAAAGTCACACCTCACTCCTGTGGAATTACACAGCACGGACACATTTTACTCAAGATAGCTGCAGTCTTCTGGTGTGTTGCTTTTGAAGGCACAAACAATTAATTTGGTATTGGATAAGTGATGTAGCCACTCTGCTGTCATGGCAACATCACCTTGAGATGCCGAGTAGATCCCTCTACCTTCAAGATGCTAGAGGAAAGTCCATAACTAGATGGCACACTGTTCATGAACTCATTGCTGCAGGATAGGGCACTCAAGCTTTCCCAACAGTAAAGGTAGTAAAGCTTGCCTCTATATCCACATGTCCGGTGTAATAAAGAAGGATCTTTCGATTCATGTGGATGTTCTGAAGGACGTGCAAGAGCTTAAAAAATGCAAAAGAGACTAAGAAAGAAAAAAGAGACTAAGAAATGCAAATCTGAGCTGTCCATCTTCCAAGAAATGCATCATCACTCCAAAACACAGTCCCTTCCCATCTCTTGCATAGTTCCTTAAAAGGATAGTGTGTGGTGTGCTGCCTGAGACACAATTATTACAGCAAAGGACATCTTGACATTACCCAGTATTTCTGGTGTTGTTTTGAGATGAAATTGTGAAGTAAGTTATCTTGATAGTTGCTGCATGCAATAATGCAACCAGAGCCCTGCCTTCAGACCTAGACCTACTTGCCAGAGGAGCAATGATGGCCAGGACTGGAAGGTTGGTGACTTTTTCCCATGAAAGTTGATGCGATAAATAATTTTGTTAAGCTTTAAAAGTGCCACCAGACTCCTTGTTTGTTTTGCTCGACTAGACTAACACGACTACCCCTTTGGAACTAAGAATATGCTCCTGTAACTCTTACTGTTGAAAATGACATCCAGTTGCACTTTACTAGGCCTTCAAGAGTCTCACAATTTTAGATCAAAGGTCTTTTGAAGTCAGTGGTAGAACTCCAGTTGACTTCAATAGAGTTTTCAACCCATGGGTTTCAAGTCGTCAGCTATATGTTTCCTTTCAGATTTCCAAGTAGTAGTAGATAGTTTAGCTTTCTCATTATTGTTTGATCAGTTCTATTCAGTTGATAACAGAATACTTTCTAGCGTATAGTGAGAGGTCTTTACTTTTTTTTCTGTAATCTTAAGGCAATGTAAGTCTGTGAAATAATACACGATTGTGATGAAACCACCATCTAAGGATGTCTACAGAGACTCCCCGATTCAGAGTTAATAGGTTCAAAACTTGAACATCTTATTTTTTAACTTGTTTTCAAAGTTCATAAATTACGTAGGGTCTTTTCCCAACCAAGAATCAATGCTCCAGGATTGTTTTTCTAAAAATAAATAATTAAACCTTTTCATTCTAATAGTCCAGCATTAATGAGTAACCTTACAATAATAAAATATATATCTACCCAAAATGGAAGAAAAACAAATTTGGTAAGGGAGAAGCTGTAAGATAACAGATAACTACTGCTGCCCATGGTAATAAAAATCATACTACTTTTTCCTATAAATACTTTTCTTCCAGGGTATTATAAGTAATTTAGCTATTGTCAGACTCTTGCTACAGGCCACATCCTTTGTCTAGCATCTGATGAAGTGGGATTTCTTCCACAAAGCTCAAGTGAAAAATAAATTTGTTAGTCTTTAAAAGTACCATAAGACTCCTGCTTGTTGTTGTTGCTGTTGTTTTAAATCCTCTGTAGTTTCCTCTGAATGTTTTCAGGCCGATCTTCAGGAAACTGCTTCTGTGTTACTGGTAGAAATGGGCATCACACCGAGTAGGATGTTTTGATTCATGTCTGGCCTTTGGAGGCGGGTGCTTCTGTAAGTTGTGCTTTTCTTTTATTCTACTTAAGCCCTGAAACCATGTGGTATGACCCAGAACGGTAATTTCATAAATGAACTATATAGGTGTCTAGCCCAATTCATTTCTATATCTAATGGGAAGAAAAAAATACCCCCCCCAACTCCAGCCACTCACAATATCTGCAATGTTTTTCTATGCCATTCTGCTACCCTGGTATAGTGCAGTTCTTGAACATTAAGTGAATAGCTGATTTCACAACGAAACGCCCAATTTTAAATCTCAACATGGTTCAATACAATTGATTTTTCTGAACAAAATTTCAAATGACCTTTGAATTCTAAAACTGGGGGGAAAAGATCAAGATTCTTGCTTGAAAATGCAATACGTGGACCTACCTAAATTTAGTGAGGAACAACATGCACTAATGCTGTATCTCAGTGCTGATTACCTGATAAACACTAGCAGCGGATGGCCAGTTCGTTATGGTTTTAGACTCATTCCTCTGGTTTGTTTTAATTCTCACATTTATTTTTGTATTTGAAATTTAGATTTGAATTTGACAACTTGGACCTGCTTTTAATTTAAGTAATTAACATGGCTTGATTAATAACATTTTCAGCAACACAAACTTTTGAGTTTTCAATCTAATTTGAATATCTGGAAATGTTTTCCAACACTGTCTAAACTGTGGATGAAGGTTCTCTTTGAAACTTGCATGTTTGAGCAAGTTCTACAGTTTGCCTTTTGTTGGATCCCAACCTCCATTCCTGGATGTATCCTCAGCTATATGGGACCAACAGCAAGGCAAGAAAGCAGTTTTGCATAGTAGAACAAGAAAGACACTCCTCATTCTAGTTACACAAAGAGGAAAATGAATGGGGGAGTAAACAGGCAGAATAAGGGCCTTGATACTTTTTTCCTTTAAAATGTATTGCATTTATTACTTTTCAAATTGTTATAACTGAGCAGTCATAATAATAAATGTTATTAAAATATATGGTAACTCTGGCTTTCATCATACAGAAGAGCACTGATGAAATCTGGATAACCCAACAGTCCCTGGGTTGGGTGGTAGATTTATTTTACATCTAAATCAGTCATCAGTAATATTGGAAGGCTTGGCTTTAGTCTTGTTTGTTTAATCCTATGACTATAAAATGGATAAACCTTCTTTGCATAGAAAAAGTATTTGATGTTTATACAGAATGAGAGTAGGAATAGACATGATCAGTGCCGAATTAGTAATGAAAGAGGCCCTGGGGCTTAAGGAATTGTTTTACTTTCATAATGGATGTGGAAGAGGTGTCAGGGTTATGAACTGCCAAGCCTATAGGTGTTAGGGCTAAGCCCTGGCACAAATGAAGCGCCAGACATAGTTAATATCAGAAAGAGGCACAGTTATTGATTGCTCATTCACTTTACTCTGCCATCTAACACATCATATACATCACTGCAACATGAGTTATTTCAGTGTCGTGGTCTCATTTGACTTGTTTGTTTGAAGAATGGCCACCAGCTTGCCCTATTAATTCTGTATATAATGCTTACCCAGTATTAGCAATTACCCATATAATGCTTACCCAGTATTAGCGATTTAGTGTTCAAAAATCATTAGTCAACCCAAATAAAATTGAGATTAGCTTTAAAATCATGAGACTTTTAGAAAATGTTGATCTTTTTAAAAAATTTTTTAAACCTATTTTTATTTGCCTTCTGGCTTTTGGGTCTTTCAGTCAGGATGGATAAATATCAGTGATTTTAAAAACCACACATAGGTCACATTTTATTTAAATCATGTTTTGATTCAATACAAACACAGGTCTTCTCAGTGGTGTTGCTGGTGCCTGGCACATGGGGCCCATGCCCTGAATCCCGGCGCCAGTGCCCCTGGTCCCGGCGGGGCCCCTGCCTCTCCCGGTCTCTGACCAGATTGGGCGGGAGATCTGAGGCCACAGATGGCTGCTTCCAGCCCCTTCTAAGGTTGGGCGGCCCTGCAGCCACTGCTGCCGCTCCCTGCCCCGTCCCTGGCCAGGGGCATGGCCTGCGGTCAGGGGGCGGGGCTCAGGCTGGTGCCCCAGATCCTTCCCCGGGGCAGCGATGCTCCTGGGTTTTTTAAATAAACATTTAAAATTAAACTTAAAATTGACAGCCTATGTTGAGGCATAAATTTTTATAATCTATTAAAAATAATTTAATTTTAAAATATTAAGACTATGTTTGCTTTCAAGTTTTAAAGAAAGTCATAGCACTGAACTGATGGAAGCCATTAGCTAAGCAACTGGTCCTAGAGTCTGAAGTATTAAACCAACTTTTGACAGCAGTGGCCTCTACTACTGATGCAAGAAGTTTCTTCATTACTGTTTATTGAAGTAGTTCAGTTCATGAAAAATTCTTTCAAAGTTAAGAAAACAAGTGGGATTTGAAAAAGTAGGAAAGATTCCTTTTCATCTTCCAATCTATGAATAAAAACTAGGTATGAGAGGATATCTACTGATTTTAAAAAAATCTTAAAGATCGTGGTGACCAGTAGCAATCAGTTCAATTCAACAACACAAAGTATCTGTATAATAAATCACTTTAAAAACCCACATTTTGATGAATATTTTGATATATTTTTCTTATATATCCAGAACATTATAGTAATTTTATTTAACAAATTAATTTTTTGAAATGTTTTTTGCATTTAACATTGGATTTTAATTTCTATCCAACCGGAGCTTGACACAAATCACAAGTTCAAAATTAATCACCTCTAGAAAATAAGAAATTCATCATTCACTATTTTCTAACAAAAAAATGTAAAAATTAAGAATCTAAACAAATGTAAGCTAAGCTATATAGTTACCCACATAAATGTACATAGTATAGTTTAGCCACCTGGTTAGCAAAAAGAAGCACTGAATCATTGTGAAGACTATATTTTGTTGTAAATCAACATGTTTTAATAGTTACCACTTAATAAAAATCGATCTTCATTTATGAAAATACTTAAAATCCAAATCCAAACTGACTTAAATCAATGTTTCCTGCTTGCTGATTTTAATCATGATTAAAATCAATAATTTAAATTACTTCAATTTAAATCAACCAACCCTTCTTTTGGATCATGTCCTTCATGTCAATGTTTTCAAGCTTTTACTCTGCAACCATGGTGGCTAGAAATGCATTTTTTAAAGCAGTATAAGTTGCGTTTTTCTACATAACCACTTGTTTCCAGGACCTGGGGTTTCAAATAAATCAACAAATATCATGAGATCTGTGATAAAATTTTGAAAGTTGGTAATACTGTGTATCATTGTACTCAGCAAAAAGTAGGATAGTTTTTAAACTTCATACTCAGAATGGATACAGTTCTTTCCCTGGGGACAGAGGCCTTTGGTATGCTGCTGACAATGATTTGCTTTACGAAAAAAGAAGTGGTAGCTGGTAAATAGAAACAATAATGAAAATCAGTTATATTATGCTATTTTTTAATTACTCTAGTACTGAGGAGCCCTACTCAGGGACATAGTGGTATAAAAGCACTTTTAATAAACCTTACAACCTAAGTAAATGTGCATGCCATTTTGAAACTGGAATTACAGAACTTCATTTTTTTTTTACATTGTTTTCATTAGCAATCATTTACACTTCATTCATTACCTTTTCTCCAGTTTTGCCAATGGTACATGATGTCAAAAAGATTAAGTGCAGGGCAAGCCTGAAACTTCAGAAGAAACTCTTTTTAGACTGATTCAACTACAAAAAATGCCAAAACAAACCCCAGTCAAAATAAATATACATGACTGAATAGATTTAGCTCAAACTTTAACTTTTCATCGTTGAGACTTCAGGTTAATTTCTGGTCCACTGAAGTGAATAAGGGTTTTGTTGTTCTCTCCTGTGGGGTTAAGTTTTCACTCTGAGACTAAACAAGGGAAAATGTAGCTCAAAATAATTTTACAGCTCCGTCCTTTTTTGTTTGCTTGGTTTTTTTAAAGATGCATTTACCTAAAATCCAAAATCTCTTTGTGAAAGGTTCAGTAGCTTTGCCTTTGGATTGAAAATGTTTTGCTGTTCTCATTAGAAGGACTCTTCAGGCAGTAATTGGGGAGATGAGACTTGATATTTCTTAAATTTAAAACTGTGTTGCTAAAATACCTTCCTCATCAAGTTATGCTAGCGAAACAGGATATTGTTCCTTTCCTTTCCTTAACTATGTTCACTTTCTACTCATCCTAATAATTAAATAATCTTAAACCTGAACTACTCTGTACTGTACTTCATAGAATGGTCCTACCCCAAATTTTTAATAAAATGTAATGTAAGCAAGTACTCAGGCAAGGAAATATCCAGTTTAGGGTCATTGGCTGATCTACCATGAGAACTTTACGCAGTTAGTTCAATATTTCACAAACAGACCCTTTCTGGTATGTCTCATATAATTTACTTGTGTTCTTACCACTTAAGTTTTTCAGAGAAGTCTGTCTCCTTGGCATCTAAGACAGAGGTCTGGTTTATATGACAAGCAGCAGTCGTTGGAAATTATGCAAGCTGTACAGAGTAGCTTCCATTCTACGTCCATCTCCACTGTGCTGCACCAACAGGAAGTGCACTCCTTTTCATGCAGTGCTATGCTGTCTGACAAGGTGGTTTTACTAGACTGATTTCTGGATTGATTGAGCATTTCGTCACTGGTTTCACAGGGCAATCATGTTAGTCCCTTTTCAGAAAAAGTGACAGATTCCTATGGCATCTTAGAGACTAATAAAGACAATTTGTGCAGGAGGAGGATACCTTTTATGGGGTAGAACCCATTTCATCAGATGCTATGCTGCTCAGTGGAACTGGATAAATTGATCTGAGGGCAGCGAATTGCCACTGTCAGTGTTGACATAGCCTGAGAAAGAGTCTTGAGTTCAGGGTCCTCAAATGCTATAATTCACTGCTAAGATCCACATGAGATAAGTGTTTGTTCTTGCTAGGTTCCTCTAATGCAAGTAAAAAGAAGCAGAGCTTGAGCAATATTCCCTTTGCATTCCCTGATAGGCCTATCAAACTTGGGTGACAGAGCATGTTGAGTTCTTCTCATGATCTATTCTGCTGCAAAGGTCAGTCAAATAAGTTTTGTTGTATAATTCAGTCAAAAGAAGGTCTATTTTTTAGTTTTAAATACCACTGCAGGTCATTCAATGTTAGAAAAGAAGTAAGGAAAGAAAAATAATAAGGGTATTTTGATTTTTTTTGAAGTACAGCTTAGTGTCTTCTGTTATACTAAATGGGGTAGGTGACAAAGGGCTATATTAATGCTGTTTAATATGAACCCCAGAGTATGGGGGGTGTTATTTACAAGACAAGTGAGCATACTCATCTTTGTTGAAATGCCTTTGTTTGTTCCAGGTTTATTCTTTTATACATTTGTCCCTTTGGACATTGGAAACATCTTTCCTGTCAGCTGTGGAATAGACAGTCTTCTATAAACTGAAAATGATAAAAAAAAAAAAACAACCCAAAAAACAAAAAACCCACCAAGGTAGCACAAGCAATCCCACCAAAGGGAGAGAAGAGAAGAGTGTGAGTATGGATTTCTGTCTTTAGACTATTGGTTCCAGTGGGAGCTAAGGATATTGAGCTCTGCTTAAGGTCAAGCCAAAAAAACCCTAGTGCTGATAGAGATCAGAACGTGAATTGTCTGGCTGTCCTGCCATCTCCAGCAAGAAACATAGCTGATGGTAATGTCTGTCAAGTAACATCTTGTTGAATTGTTCTAAGTTGGCCCTTACGGAGGCCTACTTCCTGGAATCATAATTCATAACACTGCAAGAAGCACTGGCAGAGCTTTCAGTTGCTGTGGCAGGAGATGTAACAATTGCTTGTCTAGGTCCATTGTTCAAAATGTGGGGAAGAATCTGAAAAAACCTGAAGAATGCTCAATGCTAGTCTGTGCTTAAAATTTAGATCAAGCTACAGGGCTGTAACTAGGCCGGGACGAGCAGGGCAAAGTCCCAGGTGCCAAATTTTAGAGAGTGCAGGGGACGGATCCAGCTTCCCACAGTGGTTGGGGGTGGTCTGGATCTGTCCCCAACCGCCATGGGGAGCTGGATTCAGTGCCTGGGACTTCCCACGCTGCCAGCGCCTTCTGGCGACATCTATGACGTCCGGTTCCCTGCTGCCACCAGGAAGCCCCCACCACCTCTGGCAGCGGCTGAGTGTGAATCAGGCCCTGGGCTGGAATGGAGCGGGGGGGGCACATCTGGGGCAGCTTGCTCCAGGCACAAAAAGTTCTACTTATGGCTCTGTCAAGCTAACTACATTCCTTAGCGGTGTGAAAAACTCACAACCCTTGACTGCCGCAGTTTAGCCATCCTAACTAATTCCCTTTGTAGATGTGGCCAGGTCAGTGAGGAATTCTTCCATCAACCCAGGCAGGTAAATTACCTGTGTTAATGGAAAAAACCCTTCTGTTGGTATCAGAAGCATAATCTATGATGCCACAGTGGTATAGCTTTGGTGCTGCTTCTGCAGCACAAGACCTCCTATACTGTATACCCATGTCTTTCAAAATGCTGGTAACAGGATCTTGGTCCTATGCTCTGACCTAGCCAAAGTCTAATTGAAGTCATTTGGTGTCACGGTGGGACAGGCCTTGAAAAATCTGTAGTGGTTTGCTGAAACAGGATATCACTTCCAAACTCCCAAAGACAATTACATTTTATTGCAAATACTGAAGATGGGAGGTAACAAGTACATGAAAGTTCACCTGGAGTTACACTGAAATTATCTTTAAAAAACTGAGACAATGTAGACTAGTAGTTAAATTGAAGTGCTAGGACCCACACATTTTATTTTAAATGCCAGGCAAATCATTCTCAAAAGTGGAATTGGTTAAACATAAGCATTTTGGGGGGGGGGGATTTTTGCAACAAAAAAGGTAGGTTTCCTTTTTATTAGAAAATTTAGGAGCTTATTGACTATCACTCAATGGAGAAATCATTCAACCACCTTGTCCCTCCAGCAGTCAACTTAAATAAATTAGTTAAAAAACTTACATTAATTTCCATATGTACAGGGCATAAGTATTGCTTTGTTAATGAACATATTTCTTCCAAGAGAATTTAAATGCACCCTTATGTCACATTTACCTAGAAGTCACTGGATTCATAATGTTGGCATTAAGAATGGATTTAAAAGATGCTTTGCCAGTAAGCACAATAAATTAGACATATATCTTAATGCTTGGACTCCACTAGCTGCTTAGTGCTATTAATATGAGCTACTTGGAACATTTCACTCTACACTACAGATCATTTCCTTTCTGTTTTATAGTAGTGGTAAAGGGACACTTCAACATGTAAATGGCAGTTATGTCTCACCTCCTTTTATTATGTTTGCACCATGATCATCATGACAGAAAGGAGTGAGTGAGAAAAAAAATTGTCTTTTTTCAGTTTGTTTCCTTGGTGACTTTGACACTGTTTTATGTCTTGTTGGTTTTGCTGCTTTGTTGATTGTTAGTTGCACTTCCTGTCTCATGAACATTCTCCTTTAGGCCAGTGTTTTTACCATGAACACTGGCAACTGAGTTGCTGCTCTTTGAGTTTGGGAGCAGAAAGTACCTTATTTTGTTTTGTCCCTGCATGAAATTGGAGAGCAACAGGAGCTGAGAGAGTGGTTTATTGCTCTCCCAAACTACTACTTTGCCCCTCGGAGTGAGTCTGAGAGCAATGGGAGCTCCATTCTCCACTCCCCTGACCCTTGCATCAAGCCAGGGAATAACAGAATCGTGGGATCCCTCTCTGATCCCCCATACAGCTGTGACCCAAAAGGAGCCCAGTACGAGTTCTGTAGTCCATAAGATTCCTCTGCAAATATGAGACGCGTTGAGAGGTTAGGAGGATTTATGTCATTGTAGCTCTACTGAGGCTGACAGAAGTTTGCAGAAAGGAGCAGGCCCAGGTGTGTTTGTAAGAATTTCTCAGGTTTGCTCCCTCTTGCTTATTGAAAAGACCCTTGAAGTTTCTGATGCTGCAAGTGTGTGTGTGTGTGTGTGTGTGTGTGTGTGTGTGTTTGACTTACGTGTGTAGTCTCCTAGCACCTCACCAAATCAGTTCTTTACTCCTCCTCTGTGGCACTACTCACATGGGGAGAGTTAAGCACATGCATAAGAATTGGCAGGGCTGGGACTTAGAGCAGAAAATCTAAAGGTGGATTCTGTAAGAGGCTTGATTCTTTTTTAAGAATTAGTTTTAAAAGATTCCAGTTATGTCCTATAATGAAGATGCTTGTGAACAAAACTCTTTATTACAAAATTGTCTTTTTCTACATTCTCTTGTTTTAAATGTTAGTGTTTTCCAAGGTAAGATGAACAAATAGGAAAAGACTGCTTAAATAGGGAAGTTGCTGAAATTGTGGAAAATTTGTTTACAGCGTCCTGGCTTGGAAAATATGATTTAACTAGTTGTTCTCTAAATGTTCTCTGGATTTTGAAAAAATAATGTGTATGAGCATTAAGCATATCAATGGGTGGTGGTATAGCTTCTTACAGTAATTCTAAACACTCCAGGAAAGCTTTTTATGTCAGGGGATAATAGTGTACTCAGGAAAAGTGCATGAGAGATTATTATAGTTTTCTAAAGAGGACAAGTGGAGGCAGAATTTTCCTCCCTTCATCATAGCCAACATGCAAAGAGAAGAAGGACTAAAGGACAGTGTGATGTCATGGATGTTCATGCAGTTAAGTGCTTTCACTTCTCTGTAGCCATATGTGCAGCTGTATTCTTTTTAAAGTGCTTTATACGGGTCTGTCTTAATGAAATTTTTCATAATAACTGATCTGACCAGACCTGTGTCATTCTGCTAGCTTGAACAAAACCAGTTCTGACAGATTTTGAGATTAGGACTAAAAAGTATGTTCTAATTAGTGGAGGACCCATAAAGCAACTTGAAGACATAATAATGGTAACGTATGACCTGTTTTGAACAACCGAATTCTTATTATTTACATGTAGCAAACCACTCGAGGAAGATGTGAATTTTGTCCCAAGCTCCAGTTTTTACTTAGCTTCCGTAATTTACCATATAGAGGCCCAACAAACATTACTAATGATCAGCTTAACAACATTATTTAAAATTCTAGGCCCATTTCTATAGGCCTTACTTGCATGACAGTCCCTATTGAACTCAGTGGGATTTTCAAAAAATAAGTTCTAATTTTTTAAAATTGAGAATTTTGTTCACTTTCCTTATTATATTCCACCAAAGAGCTGAATCTTTTTAGATTACTCTTAAATAAATAAATACAGAATATTTAGGCAGAAACCAATGTGTAGAAATTTCAGCCTGAAAGGTGAATTTTTATAAAGTTATAAGCCATTGAACAGATTGAGTTATAATTTCAACCTACATGTGGTTTTTAGAATAAAGTTTATGCTGATGTGAAAAAAGTACATAAACCAAGAAAAAAAGAATTTATAATGATATATTGTAAATGAGAGCAGAGGAATGCATTATCTTCTAGCATATAGCCAATTGGTAGGGGCAACATACTAGTTTCTTTTTTGGAATCAAATATTATTCTTTCAATTTTTGGTTTGGAAAGACACACACACACACACACACACTTTGCTGTAGTGCACACGAAAGACTTACAAGTAATGCACGAGGAGTTTGGAATAAATTGTACTTGGACTATATTCAAAGGCTTTTCTGAGTACTCTTTTACTGCTTATGGACTCAAACTCTCTGCAGCAGAAGCCATTTCAGTAAACCAGCTTTAAATGCAACCTGGCAAAACAGAGAAAACTTCATCTGCTGTTTCGATAACGTCTGAAATTTGGAGGCTCTGTCTCTCCATCATCTTTTCCTTGAAATCTTTAATAAACAGAAACAAATGATCATTTCCTCTTCTGTGATGGTCAGGCTCATTTTTGGATGCTGTATGCACTAGTAGAGTATGGCATCTTTGATCTTCTTGAATTGCTTATGTATGAGGTGACTATGATATACAAGTTCATGGAACATCCCCCCCCCATTCATGTATAGTTAGATAGCCCTGCTCCAGTGAGGAGTTACTTACGTCTGGGTAAGCTACAGTGCTCAGCCCTTTCAAGATCAGGGTCTTTATTATGTTCTTTCCCTTAAACAACATAAGAAGAGCACTGTGCTGATTCAGTCATTTCACCTTCTCTTTTGCTCTTGGCTGTTCACTGTGCATTTCTTATTGGTGCAACTTCCTGTCAATACTCTCTACTTCATTTCTCATGCAAACCCTGTGTTGGCATCAACGAGAATTCCCCATGAGGTGTGAGATAACACAAACTACCTACAACCTGAATGTTGAAGCTAAATTTTGCCCTTACTGGGAACATTCATTTTTAAAAGGTTACATCATAGATCTGCCAGCAATGTATTCTTCCTCTCTCTATTGAAGAATTCGTAGCACCTTATCTTGCTATCATTCATTCAGACTCTTCCTCAATCATTCTTCAGTGAACATTTGTCTCTTTATTTCACATGAATTTTAGCTGCTTCAGTTTGCTGATCATCAAGAAACTGGGGGTTAGATCCTCAGCTTCTGTAAACTGACATAACTACATTGAAGTCAACAAGGCTGTGCTCCTGTGGTGTTTGCATCTGCTTTCACACCAGTACAAATCAAAACAGGGCCATAGTTACTGGATAATGTACACATTTATTTGACTTTCACCAGAAATTTTTAATTCTATTACCGGTACTTGTCAGCATCAGTAAGTATCTTTGACTTTAATAAGTGATAGACCACCCCATTCAGTTGTGAAAGAGAGAATGGATTATAAAATCCAAGAAGCTGTAATTGGCCTGCTGTACTTGTTAGTCTGGAGAAAGAAAGAGGAAAGAATGGGGTATGATTCTGCTCATTCTAGTCTTACAATGCACCATAGTTACTTGACTGGCAACAGTGACAGGAAAATCAGGCTCCAGGTATGTGCTGGTTTTACACAGACTTACTGTGTGAAGATTCTAACCTACCTATTGAAGGTTTAAAATAGCTTCCTGATACGTTAATTGTATGAGAAAATGCTCTTGCACCACACAATGAGCACCATTAGATAGCCTATCTATGTTCCCATGTCAACTGCAGAGCAATTGATCCTTCTCTAATTGAGCTGCTAGTTACATAAAAATTCCTGCTTACTCAAGCTACTGTCTTAAGTTGCTTTAGTTATTGATCACTCTGTGGTGTTGACCTCTGGTACATTTTAGCTGTACTGTAGGTCAAAATGACATTCTGTTGTTGTTTGGAGTGGCCCCATTCTCGTGTGTCGGCATGCGCATTTGCCCAACCTAAAAGCATTTTTGCTATGTACGAACAAATCTCCCATGACTGTTGTGAGTCATGTCACTTCATGTACTACTGGAAGGCACCCAGACCCTACAAATAATGAGGACTGTGTATGAATCCCTAGAGAATAGAGCATACTGTTTGTTTTGTGTGCCACAATCTGGAAAGTGCTAGTGACTGAGGGAGACCATCCAGAACCAGACATGAAGTGCAGTTCCAGGACAGAATCAAAAAGAAAATAGATGAAGTAGGATTTTCCTGCAGACACAATGGAGATAGGCACCAGCTTCCATTAATATCGGTGGGCATTGGGCATCAGTCTAAAATAGCCATTAACTTCAACAGCTGCATTATTGAGAAAATATTGAGCCAAAGCCTGTTTAACAGCTGCACTCTACTCAGCATAGCTAGGAGGGGGTAAAGAGGACTTAAAGCCATGTTTGCATTCCTCCAATTCTTGGGGTTAGTTTGGTGACAAATGTAATTTCGAGTAGGTTCAGCACCTTAAACGCCTAGGAACAGAACACTTCTTGCTAAGCCCCATCCTCCTCCTGACCCTTACACTTTGCCAGGGGGTTTAGGACAATGAGGTAAAAAGCCATGGCCACTTTCAGGCTGAGAATGTGAGTCAGAACTCAGCCTATGTAATCATTTACCTAAAAGTCAGGTAGAATTCTAATAAATTATATTATGGATAGTGGTGCCCATTTGGTTTGAAAGTTCCAGCTTATCAGACAAAACAGCATACGTCTAGCATGCCACTCACACTGCCTGCTATTGCTGTTTAGTGCATAATTAGGGGCCAGATTCTGAGGTCTGAGTTGCCCCAATTTCCTTGTTCTGGTAGTGCAAAGGAGCTGGAAAGTGTCTTTTTCTTACTGGAGAGTCCTTGCCACTGTGGGATCCGCTGGGGGCAGGGAGTGGTGTGTTGTGGCATTGCTGGAGTGTGCTCCCAATAGTCTGACTGTGAAAATCACCTAAACTTAAACTGTTCATGTGGTCTACATTAATTCCTGTAGTGGGCTTTGCTACCTTTGGGTGTGTTTATACTGCAATCAGACACCTGGCTGGCATTCACCAGCTGACTTGGGCCAAGGGGCCCCCTTCCAGTCTTGCAGGATTCCAGAGCCCAGGCTCCAGCCCAAGCCCAAAAATCTACACTGGAATTAAATAGCCCCTTACCCGGAGCCTGAATCAGCTGGCACAGGCCAGCCATGGGTTTTTAATTTCAGTGTAGACATATCCTTTATGTGCATGGCCTCATTCTCATTAAGTTCTCTGTGGAAAACCCATGTTCTGTACCCTCAGTGCTACAGGACAATGTGGAGCCATTTATCTGGAGACTAGAGCGGTAGATCTGTAGAAGTAAGTGGCTCGGGAGTTACAAGCTTGTTCAAAGGCTTGTGCTCTGTTGTATTGTCATTTGACGGCATTTAAATGTAATATTGAGGCGGCCACCTATGTTGAGCACTCTGCTTTTCCTTCTCACTCAATTCCTCGGTGAAGTTGTCTAACAGATTTTTTCTGCATCATTGGCAAGAATGGCCAATACTTTGTAGAGTCAAAGGATAAAAAGCAAGTGCATGCTGGATGGGAATAGCTTTGCAAATCTGGTAACCATGTGTTTGCTGGCAGCTTCAAGCCAATAGATCAGGATTTCTGCTGTGTTCTTTCTAATGTTCTGATGAAGTTTTCATACGTGAGGACCAGTGGTTTTTATATTGCCTGAACCCAGCCTAGCACAAACCATATCATTGCAGCAAGATTTTCTATGGTCGAGTTACTAGGTCAAATCTTGCTCTTCTGGCATACAGTTGGATTTATGCCTAGGTATACAACTGCAGACTTTGTCCTGGGCATGTTTTCACATGTATAAACTGTACCATTGTTGACTTTATTGCATGTATCTTTGGTTGTAAAGAATTTTTTTTTATACACACACACTGTTGACTATTTCTTTCTGTGGATACACAAGCTAGTGTGGTATTCAATCTTTGTCACGTTCCATACCCAAGGGAGTTTTTTTTTAATGGGGTACCATTGATTTGTTACCATTAGTCACACAAACTAGTTGTAAACTGCTCATGCATCCTAATCCTCCAAAGCTTTTCTGTAAAAGGAACCACTTAATTTGACTTTAGAAAATGTTGGATTTGGCATTTAAACAAGCCACCATGCTATGCAACATTACATGCATATCAGTCCTGTCAGAGGCAGAGAATGAGTAAAAAGTGCCATTTAAAAGAGGCTAGGCTGATTCTTAGTGTCATTCACTGATTTGGCCCAAACTTGGAACCGCTAAGAGTTACCGGTCATTTGAAAATAAGTGGGAAAAGTGCAGTATTGGAAAGATTTTGAGATTAAATTCTGGCTCAATTGACATTAAAAGCAAAACTCCCACTGACTTCAATGAGGCCAGGGTTTCACCCTTTGTTTCTATTGTTGCAGCATCTCTGGACAGATGCTGCTGCTGGGAAAGTTTGTTTCACGAGACACAGGTCCCAGTCCTCCTTGCTGCTATTCACTGGCAGAGCCCTATACTTGTGTCCTATTTACATCAGTGGAGTTTCATGGGAGTGTAGGGGTCCAACCATGGTAAGTTCAGTGTTGGATGGAAAATGTGTGTAATATGACTCTTGCATGACCAATTCACTGGGATGTTCAAGGATGCATATAACCTATTTGACCAGTAAATTATTGTTAAATAAGCAACAAGAAGAGTCCACTCCTCCCCCCTCCCCACAAACTGTACCTTTTAAAATGTGTGTCTTATCAAATATTGGGACTGAAAGTTAGAGCCGAAGGTTGGAAGCCAGGTGTTTCCTTTACCAGTCAGAGCTTGACAAATCAATGCACATATAAAGAATTCAATAGCCTTATTCACTGACAATGTAGATATCCATGTCTTGGTATGGAACTTTACATTGTGTTTCATTCATGGAGTTAGTAAAGACAAGGTGAGTATAGTTCATTATTTATTTTTACAGTCATATCAGAATTAGTGTTTCATTTCTTGGGCTGTAGCCCCATGTCTCATCTGTCTTCTCGCAAAATGTGATGCACTTTAAAGTCCCTTTTCGATTTCATTCAGCACTTCTGCTTCCATATGGAGATTAGTAATTGCTTAACATCCATGCTAGTCAGAACCACAGAAGAGATCACATTACGAGAACTCTGCAAAAACTACAGCATGAAATCATATTGTAATATTTCTTTACTGCTGGTACATGCTGTGTAATTTTGGAGTCCTTTTCAGACTTTTGTATGGAGAACTTGAATTCTGTCTACATTAAGAAAATTGGCAGAACATTATGTAATTATATTGGTCTGTTAATCTGGTTACATATAGAAGTAAACAGTGCAGTATATACCCAGCTTGACACTGGGGCAGCATGCCTACATTAAAGAGCTGCATTGGTGTAACTACATCGATGTATGGATAGGACCCAGATATGCAGCTTTAATTTACAATAGGCTTTGAAGATCTAATTATTTAAATATGTAAGGTACCATTATAGGCCACTTTTAATAAAAACATTTTCTTTATGCGTGTATAGTATAAAAGCACACTAGAAAATGAAAGCAATTGCATAGAAGACTGCAAAGAAGAAGAATGGACATTGGATATGGATGAAGGAAAGGGAGAAACATTTTGATATTGAAAAAGACTGTGAAAACAAATTTATGATTCAATAGTACTCTTTTGCAAAATGCAAGGACATGTCTCTGACTTTGCTTTGAAATGTATAATTGTAAAACAAACAAAATTCAACTGTGGCTTTCAACTTGTCGGTGCCTGCAGGAAAGTTCACAAAAAGTTTTACATAGTTCTAATCATGCAATAAAACACTACACTGGAACAAAGGCTTTGGAAATGTCAAAGTATCCAGCAAAGAAGCCATTGTTAATAGCAGTAATAGCACAGAAAAGTACTAAAAGACATTCCAAAGGTCCTTGGGACGAGCTCACCAAAATTACCAATGAAACTGTGTTTCTAACTCCCCATTTTTGCTCCCAATATAAAAGTTGTCATAGAGCCCAGTCAGGCAAACCTCCCACTGACTTTATGGTGAAGTAAAGACCCATTTGGCCAAATTAAGATACTTGGTGTAATTCCACTGACTTCATTGTGGTTACTTTAGGATTGCCTAGTGGAGACATTTGTAAGATCACCCACTAATTTTTTGGAGCCCAAAGAACTATAGCAGCTGTATCTGTCTGTGTTGGGGTGAGCGAAGCATGAGCTTCAGCCAGCAGCATGGCTCACTTGTCTGTGCCAGGTTTAACCCAGAGAGCTGTAACATTATTTTAGTGCAGGTGGGGTTTTAAAGCACTTTCATTAGGGCCATATTCTGCTTTTAGATAAAAGTTTATAACTCTTCATCAAGTTTATAAACTCCTCATCTGGAGTTTATAAATGGACAGTATGGATTCTATCAAAGGCCGATTTTGGCTAGAGTTTGCATGCACACTCTCTCTGTGTCAACAGAAGATCACTGGCAACCACAACTTGAAGTTACAGCTCTTCAAAATGGAGCTAAAATCTTCTCTGCCCAGAAACCCAAAAGAAATCCTAAGAGTCCCATTCCTCAGCCTCTTTAGACAACAGGAGAGATTCTTGTTGGGCAGCTGATTTCTCTTGGAATGCTGTTCGTTCCTTTCTGATGCACATGGCCTGATTCTCAGTGGTTAAACTAAGCATTTATGAGATATAGAATCCAAAATTGGTTACCACTGCCAGATTTGGTAAAAAGTGAAATTTCTTCTTTAGTAAATATTCACTTTAACTGTGACCCTAGATAAGGCAGAGGTAATAATCTGCATGTCAGCTTGCTGTGATATGGAGGCAGTAGCCAAAGGCTTCAGTGCAGGCTCCATTTACCATGAATAAATCATGACTTTCCTGTTTGGTTCCCTGCCTCCTATTGGCTTTTGAACAATACAGTAGACACTTAGATTATTATTTTATCAAAATGCAGACTTGAACTAAAGCACTGAGAGAGACAAAGTCCTTCCCCTCTCACAACCCAAAAGGAGCTTAGTAAAAGCATATCTTTTCTACCCTGCTTGCTTCTGTAATCCTTATGCTGTCTGCCTAGAGCATTTTTGTTCGCCTGTTATCAGTATGGGACACACCTAACAAAAAGATGCTGTCATATTCGCAGACCTTTTATCAGCAAATGCCTAGTTTTGCAGTTTCACTGATGCTAAACTATTCATGAAAGTCTCATTAAATATAGGTCTTTGATTTCTTCATTTTCTTGAAAAGAATTATTGTATGCTTTTATTTTAATTTTTTTAAATGGCATGTTTCCTTCTCCTGAATGGTGCTGAGTGCAGCCGGGAAGATGCACTTTGTCTGTCCACAGGATAGAGATTGCACAGGCCGCAGCAACACCAGGCTCCCTGAACTATTTCCAAAGGGATAGCCCTGTAAGGTGCCACATGACTCCTTGGTTTTTTTCCCTGAACTATGTCACCAATCTCTCTTGCAGCTGTTGGGGACAGATCATCTCTTAGAGATAGAAGATAGCAGTCTTCATGTTCCTTTGTGCCTTGATTTCTCTGCTAGGTATAGGTTATTGCGTTTATGGTGGGTTTTGTGATGTGGATACATGTTCCCTAGAAATTGTTTAGCAACGTTCAGTTTACAGTATTGAAGGCATCCATTACTGGATGCTAATGGCTTTTGTTACCACTTCCCTGGATTAACAGCAGTGACCTGATGCATGGGGCACTGTATCTTGTAGCTGTTTCTGTCAGACTGTTTCTCACTTCCCTTCTATATTTTGGCCATCAGAATTTCCCTTGACGTGTTCTCTGTGCTTTGTAGTATGGACAACAAACCATTAGATGCTTTTATGGTCAATAAAGTTAAAATCACAAGATCTACTGAATCTGCTAGTTGCCATTGCTGTCTCATAGTTTCAAGAGGATCTGATGCAAACTCTTTGAGTCACTGAGAGTCTTTCCATTGACTTTAATGAGTTTGACTCAGTCCTATACTTTCTCTTACTTGGTTTGGGAATGAATCAGTGCTATATAGTTCAGATCCAAATTTTTACAGTTTCAGGGAATTCAGATCTTTGGTTTTGGTCTTGCTCATTGCAGAAGAGGGACAAATGCAATGTTTGGATCTTTGAACTTTGTTAAAGTTCTTGGACCTTCACAGACAAGACAAGAAGGGGTGAGAGAGAAAAAGATCCCAGAGCAATTGCAGAGGGTCACAGGTTGCTGACCCATAAGAGGTAATTGGAAGCATTTATGAATGAAAGGAAAGCATCATCATAAATTCAAGTGAAGAAAAATGGCCATTGTACTAATAGATCACTAATATTGCTTGGTTATCAAGACAGAGCTGAAGCAACTCAGTCTCCAATCTCCACTGATCCTTCTCCTCCTCCCTGGTTTTATTAGCTTTATTCTTCTATCTTAATCTGAAAAATATCTGGTTATTTGAATTAATGACCCCGTCACCCCAAAAAGAAGAAAACATGTAAAAGACCCATAACTGGGTGAAAAGCAATAAAAACACACCCATGCCTTCATCCAACCCCCTCCTTTCCTGGATAGGAATTCTTTTTTTCTTTTCCCCCATGATTGGACTCAAGTCCAGAAAAAAATACATCTATTCCCACCCTCACATAGTATGCCCTATATTTCTAATCTCATTGTCCTCAGAATCCATTCTTGAACTCTGAGAAAGATGCTATAAATTGAAAAGGAGTCTGGTGGCGCTTTTAAAGACCAACAGATTTGTTTATTGCATGAGCTTTCATGGGAGAAAATCCCATTTAGTCAGATGCTTGAAGATGGGGAACTTACAGAATGGGAGCAAAATGAATGCAGGGGAGTGCAAGTCATAGGATCAGGCCAGACTGCTTCACTTAATCCAAGCAGTTATTTAGATTCAAACAGTGGACAACAGCATAAAAGAGGGAGGTGGGAGGAAAAAGCAAAGCAAAATTACCTGTTGTGATGGGGAAAAAAACCCGATAGTCTCTATTCAGCCCTCAGTTGACAGTGTCACATCTGCATATGAATTCCAAATTCTGCAGTTTCTCTTCAAACTTTGATTTATTATCCATTTGCATGAGTATGGCTATTAACAGATCATTAATGGAGCAATCAGGAAAATTGAAATGTTCCTCTACTGGTTTTTGAATGTTATTTCTGATGTCAGATTTGTGTCGGATTCTTTTTTGCAGGTTTTCTCCCTCAGAAGTTCATGTGATAAACACATATGTTAGTCTTTAAAAGTGCCACCACATTCCTTGTTTGTTTTTGCTGAACTAGACTAACATGGCAACCCCCCTTTGGGAACCTACTGTAAATGGAGCTCTGGATTACCTATAATAGCTCAAGGTCTAAAAGTTTTGTGCAGAGCACCTGCCCACTGCAGGTATGGAACAGGTTCTCCAATTCTTAAGTAGTTCCCAGTACTAGACTGAGCTTCAGTATTTTGCTGTGATATGAGTTTTCTTCAGTGAGTGCTAAATGTTTGAGCCCTTTCTCTGTGTGCTTGTTGCTTCTTCAGCACACCTGTGGAGAGCTATAATCTTGGACTATGGAAGCTGAGATAGGATGGCTTGCAAAAAGCTGTTGTTGCCTCAGATGTATTTCTTCTGGCCTCTATTGATCCCAGCAGGCTGTTCACCCATATGTGCTGCTCAAAAGATGTCAGCTACTTATATATGGCTTGCAGTCCTGGCAGTTACCACTCACCTGAATCCATGGAAGCTTGCGGTTTAAAGGAGTTTTCTGTTCCAAACTTATTTTTACTTTCATTTGGCAAAATGATCACTGTTTGGATCTGTGATCTCTCCCACACAAGGAGATTGCTCTTCTGAACTAATGATATTTGACAAAATATCCAAGTTTTAGATTAGAACCAGTGGGCTCTGAGAGCAAACAGAGAACAGGGCCTGGATGTATTCATTACAGACA
Organism: Podocnemis expansa; assembly: GCA_007922195.1. Taxonomy (NCBI): domain Eukaryota; kingdom Metazoa; phylum Chordata; order Testudines; family Podocnemididae; genus Podocnemis; species Podocnemis expansa. The sequence goes on along the minus strand of ML681981.1, from coordinate 15,431,318 downwards.
CATACTTGGCAGCTTGTCCCAGGCAGCCTTCAGTACAGGGGATGGAGTCCATCTGATGGCTTTGGGGTTTAGCTGATCCATGTTACAGGTGTACTTTCCCACATTTGGGAATTTTCTTTTTTCGTAACCAAATGCTAGAGAAAGAGAACTCAGCTTACCATCTAAACCCAGACAACCCAACAATTTAGATACCATTTTATGTCTGTGTTTAGTCCTACTGAATCAGGCATTGCAAGAGGTACACTGAACATACCACTTTAGAGGAGTGTTCGTACCCTTTTTATGAAGAGCTATCCCTCCACATGTTAAGCAGATACACATTGGTAAAGATGGCTTTAATGTCAGCATATGGGGTAGGAGTGGGGCTTAACACTATTCATAGGATTTTTCTAGCCTGTGGCTTTTGAAAGGTTACTGGATACAGAGATAAAGTGGAATCTGCTGTAGGCTCCAGAAAGAGGTGTTACCTTTGATATCAAAATAATTTTCCCTTGGCACAGAGTCATAACAGCAAAACTAACCAATATGTTTTCTACACCAGAAGATATAAACTCTGAACCAGAATTTAATGTCTTCTCAGAGGAAGGGATAGCTTAACCTAAATTTTGTTAACTGAGAAATAAAATTTCAGCAACCTTAAATATCTTACTGTTTTGAAGAGTCCAAGCTCTGATTCCCCCTTTCAATGGGTCCTATGCTAATAAAATACTATGTACTGTATGCAGTTGCCTCACATTCCTTCCATTCTTTTTTCTGTGTGAGTCAGAGCACAGAGATTCTTGGAGAGACTGAAAAGAAAGAAAACTGTCTAATTGCCATGGGCACAAAGAGTACCAGCATCTGGACAGAGTTACAGAAAGCAGAAATTATAAGCAGTATTTAAGCATGGGCATGGGGATTCTCTTTCTCTTGCCCATATGAGGCAATCTAATCATTTGAAAAGAGTGAAACAGTGAAGTTCACTTATTATTAAAAGACACTATTTGCTACTGGGTGTAGGGTGATTCTCACAGAAACTGACAACCGAATAAAGATTGAGGCTGACAACTGAAACATGTCATCATTTCCAACAACATCACTGCACTAGGGGGGTATGCCAAGGTACTTAGGAAAATACCCAGATGTGCACATATTACCAGAAATTTTTGCACTAGCTCTAGGGATTGTAGTGGAAGATTCAGTGTATAATTTTGGTGACAACTATGAGAGAGCTGGAAAACATTCGAAGTATCAGGATGTGAGCCAGACATAGTTTGTGCATGTTAAATAATCCCTCCCACGCCCAAGGTGGTTCCAGTACACATGAAGACTGAATGGTTCTGTAAGCATTGTGCACTTAAGATTTTCATTTCAGGCATAAGTTCCAGTGAAATCATAAGGACTGCAAAACTGGGGCCCAAAATGTGAATAAAGATGCTATTAACATCAGTTAAATGAAAGAGAAGATGAATTCCCTCATCTTCTGAAATACAGTGGATGTCCATATCTAATTCAACTGCATGTAGAAGGAAGTTATACAGCTCATAAAAAAGAGTGCTTTCGGTGAGATATAGGAGCTTTTTATTAGCTTTAGAAGCTCTACTTATACACAGGCTCAGTATCTTATTGCTTATTTCTAATCATGCCAGTTATTAAAAGGGAGGTTACCCTCTTGGCTTTGTCTAGAGAAGGAAGGGTTAGCTTAAAGAATTGTAGAAACCAAATAGTGGCAGCACAATGCACGGCTTTGTGACATGTTTAAACGTGAGATTTGGACTCAGTCGTGCACTACCATAGTGGCAGTGCTATGGGTTTGTATTTCTTTACAGAAGCTGGGGCTAACGTAGGGATTTTTTTCAGTGGCAGCTGTTAAATAGATCTGCATGATTGAAGAAGTGGAAGGTGATGAGACTTCACCTATAATACTTTTTACATCTCAACTGTTCCTCAGGAAGGCTGGCCAACTTTCAAAATTTCCTGACTTGTATATACAAATTTTTAAAAAGCCACTCAGTGATTCAGCAAGTAGTTGGATTTTGATTATATTCCAAAAGGAAAATAATACCAAGTTGTTCTCCATGGGCCAGCCCAGTATTGACCAACAGAATATAAGTCACTGGGTAAAGTCTATCGTAAATAGACTAGCCCACCGTTTCCCGCTCCTCATTAGTGGATCAGAAATTAAAATCAGCATGCACTGGTGAGCTATAACACATCCTGTCTACTCCAAAGGTAACCATACTTCTTTGTCCTGAAAGGACTTTATTTTTCATTCCCAACTTCCAGTCCTGCAGGTCTATAAATATTTTCTCTGTAGTTTTCACCTTTGTCATCAAAGCACTTCTGTATCGCCTAGTTTAAGAAATGCCTTACAAGTTTTAGCAGCTTCAACGTGAACAATTTAGCATTAATGTAAGAGAGCTTCCCAAAGCACTCTGAGTTTAAAGTCTTATATTTTCACTGTTGGCACATGCATCCATTGGTTTCCCATGTCATTGTTTTCCTTTCTTCACTTGTAAAGACTACCAAATTTTCTCACTTGTGCTACTGGTCTTGTTGGGTTTTTCTAAGATGCTGTTTAAGTTTCTTGTCGTGTCACTTGTTCTGCCATTCAGGAAACTACACCTTATCTTGTTTTCCATAAAAATAAATATAGTTGCATTCCAGGAAGCATCCAAAAGGGATGTCAGACGAATTAAGAAATTGCCTTTTATAGACTGAACTTGGAACCCCTCTTCTGGATGTTCTAACTGCAAGACTCCTCTATGTCCATAAGGATGCCACATATAAAAGAGACTCCAGCATTTCATGACCATTAAACAAGCAATTGCTGAGAAAGAACACATTTCCTTCAGAAAAGTATGGAAGAATCAGATAGAAATAAATCAAATGATTTTTATGAATTGGATCAGCCGAAATAAACTCAGGAAAACTTTTGTATACAGTGTGTTCCTAGTGCAAACACAGTTAGAACTTAGAGTAAACTGACCAAGTGAGAGCCTACATACAGGAGTCCTGTTAGCTCTGCTTCATTTATGCAGCTGATATCTCTGTTTATAATTATGTGTAAACAGAAAAGCTTTGATGATATTTTACTGCAGAGGTATCAACTCTTCAGCATGCAAAATTCAGTGTCAGGATAAAGCTACCCCAAAAAGGATTGGGCTAGGTTTCTGGCATCACTTTAACTGTTTTGCACTGTTCCCGTGCTTTGAGGATTCCCACTGTATTGAGGAATCCTCCGCTGGCACGGAGCCACGCAGCAGCTCCTACGCTCTCCCTTCCTACCCTCTAACAAAGGGGATATGACTAGAATATAGCTAAGCCAACCAAGGACTCTACAAGACAGTGAGAATCCTTTAGGAGCTGGTTAAACCAGCTTTAGAGATGCTTTATACTGATGTAGCAGTGCAAAATAGCTGAACTGAAGCCAGGAATCTGGCTGGAGTTGCCCCATGGGGCAGGTGTTACAAGTTCCAGCAGCCCTTGTGTACTTTAATGTGTTGAAGTCTAGGCTTGCACACACTGGCCTCAGGATCAAAGGATCTCAAAGGTGGATTAAAGCCACCTGTACCCCACAATTGAGTTTTGCAATAAGTACTCTTCAGATGGATTGGTTGATCTATCTCATTTAAACAGGATGAAGTCAGACTGCAGTGACATTTGGCTTCACTTCCATTAGGAAAGAGGTGTAAATCACATTCAGGTATATTTATGTTTGATTAAATTAGGCAAAGGGTAAGTTTCCTTTTTTTTTTTTTTTTAAATTATTTAGAAATTCCCTAAAAGCAGAGCTGCTCTGTAAGAGTTTCTGCCATGTCATTACTATAGCAATGAGGCATTTAGTTGACTGCCATTGTTTTCATTTTGGAAGCTGCTTCTAGCCCGTTTAGCTTTTCAAATGATGATTACTGTGCAGGGAAAAGGGTGGATTTCTGTGAAACTGTACACCTCATTCACATATGTGATTAGCAAAGATTTCAAATAAGATGTTGGAGAGCATTTATGTTGACATTGAAAGCCTGAGTTATCAAGCCTTGTAAATATTTCAAAGCATCAAGTTTTTGCCAAAAAAAAAAATCCTCAGATTTGTTTTTCAGCGAAATGATATTTGGTTTCCAAATGTTGTAGCAACTTTGAAGAGTCTGTGTTCTCAGCTGTCATCACTTCAGACCACATTGGTGTTTCAAATCAAGGTAAAAACCATGTGTCATCTGCCATACTAGTTTCACAATTTCTTTATGAGTTGTCTTTGTAACAACTTGTCACTACTCTTTTCATTAAGTCTTTCTGATTGCCCCTGACCAGGTCTGAACTATCAAGACTGAACAATGTTTGTAGTCATGGGACACATCACAGTGCCCCCAGGCTTTTACAGTTACAGCAAACATAATGGAGTCTCAGGTCCATGATGCTTTATTTTGTCATGCTCTCTGTTGTATATAATGTATTTTAATGGAGCTCATATTGTTATATATCAGGGGTGGCCAAACTTATGGAACTCAAGAGCCACACAAGTTGATTATTGAATCTTCAATGGCCACGCTGAGGCATATAGCCATATTTTACCTACTCCAAAATTAAGTTTAAAATTCATTGCACACTTTAATTTTATCATAAAAAGAGGGCAAATTGTGATCCTACTAATGTCAGATTCTAATAATTACTTAAGGTTACCAATGAAAACTAGGCCTACCTATACAGTAAAAACTTAGCTTCTCCCTGCTGTCCCTACCCTGCCACTGCTTCCCTCCACCATCCTGACCCCCTCCTAACTCCCAGACCAGTCCCTCACATCCCCCTTACCTGGCTACTCCGGCAGCTAGGCACAGGCTGGGACTCTCTCCCCTTGCTTTAAACCCTGCCCGGGCTGAGCATCCAATATGGCCCCTCCTGCGGCTAGGCACAGGATGGGGCTCCCCCCTGAGCATGCTCAGGGAGGGAGATTTAAAACTCCTAGGCTGGGGCTGCTTTCCTCTGGCTTTCTCCTGTGAGCTGCACTTTTTCATTCAAGAGCCGCATGTGGCTCCTGAGCCGCATTTTGGCCACCCCTGTTATGTATAATCAGGTAAGTCCAGATGTGTATACACACAGAAACTTAATGCTGTTTTATTTGCAGAAATTCTCACTGGAAAATATATTTTTTGAACTCTTGAATCATTTTTGTTGCTTTTCCTTGCACCCCCTCCAATTTTTTTGAACATCCTTTTACAAATTTGTACACCAGAACTCTAGGCAGCATTGGTCTCACCAAAGCCATGGACAGAGATAAAAATCGCTGCCTGCTCCTATTCTTTAGGCTCTGTTTATACAACTGAGGATCACTTTACCCTTTCTTGCTCATGTGACTTCTACATCCTTTTCAGAATCTCTGCTTTTCAGGGCACAGTTCCCCATTTTGTAGGTATGGCTGCATTCTTTGTCCCTAGAGGTATGACCTTATTATTTGGCCATACTGCCCACACTGTCAATCTGTGTCATCCTCCTCTAAGTCTATCAATAATGATTTTAGATTTACTTCCAGATCACTGATAAAAATATTGAATAGCATCAGGCCTAAAACTGAGCTGTGTGAGACTCCACTAGAATCATCCGCATTTGACAATCGTCCTTATTGAGAAATAGTTTTTGAGATCTGTCAGCTAGGCAGTTCTAGATACATATAATGGGTTAATCTATTTAATGCATACTTTATTAATGTTGTCTAGTGCAGCTTCTTAAATCAGAAGTCTTATTTCTTAAGTCAAATGCCTCATAAAAGTCTAAGACAATGGTTCACCTGGAAATTTCTTTGGCATTTCATGATTTATTAAATGGTAATATTCGCTATCTCCTCAGACAGAACTTTTAGGATTCGCAGGGTATGCCTCCACTCTTTTTTTCTGTTTTGTTTTAAACACTTAGTGGCAGGCAATGAGTATTAAAGTATGTGTCAACTGATTCAGGATCATGCTCTGTGGCTAAAAATAGTGGTGTTGATCTACAGCTGGAGCTAGAACCCGAGCACTAAGACTGTCCCTTGTCCCTGGATTTCAGAGCCTGGGCAAGTGCAAACAGCAATACTGATATTTTAAGAACCCTAGACTGAGCCCCACCAAGCCTGCATCGGTTGAGCTGGATTTTGAGACTTGTTGCCTTGTTTTTGTTTGTTATTTTTTGGCAGTGTATATATAACCTTTGATGTAAATTATCGTATTATGAGCCTTCTGATTAAAGAATGTTTATTTCTAATAGATGCTGTTTATCCTCCTGTTTTATCATTAGTGGAATGGAAAGTACATCATTATCCTCGTGAACTAATAGCAAGAGCATTTAGTTAAGAAAAATGACATACTATGACTGGATTTCAATTCTGGGTATTTATTGAGCCTAAATTTAACTCTTTTTGCATGATTTCCCACAAATACCTGGTATTCTTCCACAACCTACTGCCCTGGAAGAAAAGTCAAACACTCTGGGGTTCCTTGCTCATCCTGTCACAGAACACAAACAATCCTTTGCAAAACAGATCTGTTATTTTAGGACCCTGATCTTGGCAATCAGCTTTATCAGCAAGGCATTTTCTCATAGAAAGGTGGTTAATCTTTCTAGGAAACAGCTCATAAAACTTCTGGAGAGTATTGCTCAATTCTCCATCTTTAACGCAGCCATAGTGCAAATCACAGAAAGAACCCAGGAGATGAGAAACTAACTGTGAATTCTTCCAAGAAAGTCAGCTGATGATATGTGAAAACATAGTGGCAGAAGAAGCTAACAATGGAATTAAAGATGTGCAGTTCTGAAATAACTCTTTTTGTCCTTTCCTCAGTCAAATGGGGGTGTATGTGACAGCAAATGGTGACACTGAAAATGCCTTTTTGTTATTTGTTGTTATCATGATGTTGATTTTGGTGTGCTAACTGAGTGAGAGCTCTTAAAACATGAGAAGGGCCAGATCATCAGCTGGTGTAAATCAGTATGGTTGCATTGAAGACCTATGCCAATTTACAGCAGGTGAGCATCTGGGCCAGAATATTCTGTTTGGTTCACTGACTCAGATTTGCCATGGCTAAGGGTTTCTCTCGTCTGTTATTTGTCAAGGGCAGACATGGACATCTGTGGCATTGTGAACTTATTATTTATTAGTATGGTGGTAGGGACTACAAGGCCTAGGCCATCATATTCCAGTAGTTCTTCCTAGGCCTAAAAAATGAGGTTTTGGCTTTGTACCTCAGTGAACTTTGATAAAAGCTTTTTTAAAGTACACACCCTTCATACTTCAAAAGCATTTACTGTATAAAGCCTATTCTCAAGTAAGCTATCAGCTAAGAGTTGGAAGAAAAATAGAATTGGCACACTGAACAAGCTGAAATGTTTCATGGGTTTAAGAAATTAGATAGGCCAGGGGCGTGATAAGAAGACACGTTTTAGACCACTGTGTATTGCTAGCATGAAGCACCCCTTAGTGTTTTGGAGTTAAATGTTTTGAACAGAATAGGCTGAACAGCTCCTGGAACTCAGCTTTAAAGAAGTGGCTGAGTACAACTCTGGTCATTTGTGTAAACGTTAATGCTGTGCCCAGGGGTATGCACAGAAAAAAAAAATTGCCCTTATGGCTGAAGGAGCTGCCTTCATCCCTGCTTGGCTGGCTGCAGGCTGGTAGAGTTAGCAGGCCTCCCCTTTCCTCCCGGACCAGTGGAGCTCAGTCTCCTCACAGCCCCAAGGTCGGAGGAGCTGTTTTACCCTGGCCCCGAGGAGTGCTATGCCCCTGCCGATAGTGGGGGTCCCTGACCTTGGTTCCTCCTCCTCCCCCATACTTGCCCCTGGTTGTGTCCTGTTCAGTTGTACTGCATGAGTGTGTATCTGATATGCACATATGCAAACAAAAGACAAAACTAAATTCTGGCTAAGAGAGGAAGGCAGTTCAGAGACGTGAATTACAATTCCTGCCACTGAAAGGACATATTCTGCAGGGCAGATCAGTGCTACTTGTTATGCAGCATTTTTTGATCCTCTTCTGAACGAGGGTAGTACATGTGCTCTAGGCACGGGACGCACGGTCTATTGTCGGGCATGTATATTTCTGAGCACTCCTGACAAATCTCTCCTGATCCCAGGTAGGAACCTTGTGTGGGAGAAAAAGCTACCTACTATGCTCCTTTGCCTTGCTTACACATCAACTGACCATCTGACAAAGCTTACTGTCACAAAGGGGCATCCTGGAAAATGTTAAGCTTCTGATGAAAATAAGAATCTTTTGGGAGTTTCATTTGCATCCTCACCCCTGCAGTCCTCTCAGAGAGAGACTTAGGGATGGATTTCAGATGTTTTCATCTCTTGCTGAAATCCACAGAGCTGTGGGTGCTCAGCGCTCCTGAGAGAAGGCCAGAAGAGTCTGAAATTGGCAACCTAATAACAGAAGCAATCAAAGTTAGTGCCTGCTTTAAAATGTTATTTTGTGTGTACATGTGAACAGTGTGTTCAGCCCCAAAATAACATTGACATAAGATATGACAATCCAGAGTGGTAGCTGTTGTTAGTCTAATTCAGTAAAACAAACAAATGAGGAGTCCTGTGGCACTTAAAGACTAACTTTTTTTTTTTTTTTTTTGGTCATCTTACAAAGAGATGAGGTTTTGGGGATGAGAGGAGGTAGGTTACACTTTTTGGAAGAAGGGTTTTTAAGTTAAGCAAAGAAGTTGCTGCCAGAGCCTCAATAATTTATATGAATACCAAGCTAATGTGTTTCACTGGAAGGCTGGATTTGGTCCTGGTTATTCGATTCGCTCCTACAGACATGTTCACTGTGGAGCTGAGCTTGTTTTACAACTGGGCTGAATTGTACAGTGCAGTAACTGAAAGCAGAAGCTGTCTACTGCACTTCTGTTACTCTCTGAAGTCTCTGCTATGTATTTTATGTAACTCTATGGGTTTATAGATATAGATATAATTAAAATCTGGCTTTCAAACAAGTTGCAGCATGGAAGCTAGAGAAAGATTTCTTATTTAATCTTAGGTAAGTTTCAATCACTTATGGCCTACCTCCTCCAACCCTGTCACTCAGTTTGATCTTCAGCAAATTTTGTTCTTTTCCTTTGATTTATAACATTCAGCCCTCATCCTGTATCTTTAAAAACATTTGTCTGTACTACAATAACTGTGATTCTCTTTTCAGGTCTGCCAAGTGGACTATAAGGTGGATAGAAAACTGGCTAGATCAACGGTTTCAGTGTGTAGGAATCAATGGTTCCATGTCTAGCTGGCAACCAGTAATGAGTGGTGTGCCCCAGGGGTTGGTCCTGGGGCCAGTTCTGTTCAACGTTTTCATCAATGATCTGGATGATGGAACAGACTGCACTCTCAGTAAGTTTGCGGATGACACCAAGCTGGGAAGACCAGTAGACATGTTGGAGGGCAAGGAGAGGATTCAGGGAGACCTAGATAAATTGGAACAGTGGGCCAATAGAAATCTTATGAGGTTCAGTAAGGACAAGTGTAAAATCCTGCATGTGGGACGAAAAAACCCCATGCACTGCTACAGGCTAGGAAACATTCAGCTAAGTAGCAGCAGTGTAGAAAAGGACCTGGGGGTCATGGTGGATGGGAAGCTAGATATGAGTCAGCAGTGTGCTCTTGCTGCCAAAAAGGCCAATGGCATACTGGGCTGCATCAAAAGAAGTGTTACCAGCAGATCAAGGGATGGGATCATTCCCCTCTATTCTGCACTGGTGAGGCCACATCTAGAATACTGTGTTCAGTTTTGGGCTCCCCACTACAAAAAGGACAGGGACATGCTAGAGAGAGTTCAGAGGAGGGCAACCAAAATGATTAAAGGGCTGGAGCACAAGCCCTATGAGGAAAGACTGAAAGCATTAGGCTTATTTAGTCTGCAGAAGAGAAGATTGAGGGGGGATTTGATAGCAACCTTCAACTACTTGAAGGGATGCTCTAAGGAAGATGGAGCTCGACTGTTCTCAGTAATAACAGAGGACAGAATGAGGAGCAATGGTCTCAAGTTGCGGTTAGGGAGGTCGAGGCTGGATATTAGAAAAAACTGTTTTACTAGGCGAGTGGTGAAGCCTTGGAATGAGCTGCCGAGAGAGGTGGTGAAATCTCCATCTTTGGAGGTGTTTAAGGCCCGGCTGGACAAAACCATGATTGGGATGGTTTAGTGGGAGTGGTCCTGCCTCTGGCAGGGGGTTGGACTAGATGACCAATGAGGTCCCTTCCAACCCTATGATTCTATGAAGTGTGACACCCTCACCAATGTCAGCTTTAGTAAATTAGTGCATCTTCATTAATGAGGGCTTATCTTAATGACATGTATTGCTACAAATATTAATTATGCCATCACAGCATTCGGAAAGTTAATAAGTGATATAAGATAGAAATAAAGTAATTATAATCACTTGAACAATTTTGAGTTCTGGAGTAGCTAAATAAGAACAAGCAATTTTATTTACTGTGAAAATCAAAACAAATGGCAGCAACATGTATTAGCCATTTGCTGAAGTTAGTGACAAAACTCATGTTCCAGGAGAAAAAAATCAGCCTTTCTATTGTAAAGCACTTTCCCATTAGGAAAGTTATTTATCAGTTAAAACTAAATGGATAATGTCTGTTCTTTCTTTCACAGAATCATCTGAAAAGTTTTTTTTTTTTTTAAACAAAACTCATGTACTTTTCCCAAGGAAAAAATATCAGAATACACAATTGTGAGCTAGAAGCTAGCCTTGATCTATGTGCAGACTCTAGGGAACATATGTATGGCCCTAGGGGTTTAATGCTGCTACTTTTACTCACATGGCACTGAGCTGGGACCTTTCAGTCCACTCTAAGTATGGGACAGCATGTGGTGGGAAGGCAGAAATGAGGTGGTGATTCTGAGCCATAGTTCAGTCCCTACTTCAGGGGCAGCCAGCCCCTGTCCTGACAGTGGTGCATCAGCCCATTCAGAGAGACAAGCAGCACCCTCTGCATTGCCACCAAAATTGCTGCTCCTGGCACCTAAAACCACTCTAGGTGGCTTCTTTCAGATATCACTGGGGTGTGGAGGTCCTCTCGATGCCCATACCCTACCAATGCCATGGGAAGAAGCCCCATGGAGCAGTGTGTTTTATACTGGGCAGCACAGAGTGCTACGTTGGCTCTCCACAGTGTGCCACCACCAAAAGGAGCCATTCCAGGCAGCTTCTTCCTGTGGCGTGCCTAGGGACCCCCACCCCCAGGTATACCACTGAAAGGAGCCACTCTGGGAGGCTTCTTTCTGTCTGAGGCTCCTTTCAGTGGCATGCCTGGCAAGTGCCCTCTACCCTACCACTCCAGCCACGGCTGCCACTTTTTTTCTCCAGAGAGGGCCACTGGCAACAGCTGAGGGGCAGGGAGGAGGGGCTCCCCTAGGTTATGGTCTATGCAACTTCTGTTCACTTTTGCGATGTAATTGTATGGTTCGATGCCAATTAGGCTATGCAGTGTTCCTTTATGAATACTCATGACATTCTACATGATTATTATGTTTACTATAGCATCATGTGTGTGTGCCCATGTGACGCATGTTACATAGCTCAGACTGTCTCTAGCACAGAGCCTGGAGAGGTACATGTCAAAGATGATGTAAATTGACCTTCGTGGCTCAGGTAGGAGGAAATGGGGCTGAGAAGGAAAGAAATAGGAATGCAGACACTTTGAGAGAGGGAGAGAAAGAGAGAGAGAAGCAGTTGACTTTTTGCCATGGATGCTCCATCTTGAAACATCTACAAAAAGGACTGTGCTCTGTCTGAAATAGGCAGAGAACAGCTGCAGACCATCACAGCTGGACCAGAATGGTGATATGAGCATAACTGTAGTAGTGTGCCTAGATAGTATGCCATTTATATCCTTTATTTTTGATTGTTGCAACTTCTGACTGCTTTATTAAATTATTGTCCATTGGCCCTGCAAATAGTGTAGTGGCTCGCACCTCTCCTTAACATGCAGAAGGTCCTGGGTTCAATTCCCAGGGGGTTGGACTCGATGATCTCACGAGGTCCCTTCCAGCCCTATGATTTGATTTGATTTGATTTCTATAAACTCACTTAAAATCATATCCTAATCAATAAACTAGTGTTTGGTTCTATCTAAAGCTGTGTGAACTTTAGAAGGGGTGAATCACAATGACTGGGCACAATCAGTGTTAAATGGATGGACTTGAGTGTATGGTGATTAGGGAAGGATCCCAATCCTTGTAATACAGAAGTTCCCATGTCAGTATCTGGGGCTGGGGGTGCTCACCAGGTGACTGTCACATGAGCAGCCAGAGGGCTAACACTGACTGCTTGGGACTGATTACATGCAGTAGGCTGTTGTGGACTGACTCGGGAGTGAGTAGCCACCTGGCAAAGCAGGGTAAGTCGGGGTTCAGGAGTGGTGCTCTGGGGGGTGGGGTGTCGCAGGGGCACACCAGACCAGAACAAGGGAGCGGGCTGGCAAAGGTTCTGCTTCCTTTTTGCTCTATGTGAGAGGTGCACCATCCTCCTTCCCTGCAAAGCTCACTTTGCTCCTCCATGCTGGCTCAGCTGGAATAGTTGGACTGTGAAGAAGGGGGAGAGGCAGAGCCTGCTCCTCCATCCTAATGGTGCAGGATGGGGAGTAGTAGTTCAACAACTGAGTTCCCTACCACAGGGGGTCTGGTAATGCACATAGTCCACATGGGAATAAAGGGTCTCTTTAACATCTCCTTTGCCTGCACATGTGCACAGCTGGGCTCTAACGGGAACCCATAACAATATAGGACTGCTTCTTGAACCCTACAGATAATAGTACATTTTTAAAATTTGTTCACTATTTTATTTAAAGTTTCATTTTTTCTAGAACAAGGGGTGGGAGAACAGTTGAAGGGTCTTCAAGGTCTGGGTGAACATTAGAAGAATTCTGCTAACTCCTTCCTTTTTCACAGGCAAATTAGTGCAGTAAAATACCCTTCTAATCACCAATAAGTTACAGGGCAACAGGCTTAGGACTATGCATTATCAGATGAGTAGATAAAACCCTAAGTAGCCCTGTACATTACCATCTACATTTTCTAGATCCAGACTGTATAGTAGTTGAGTGGAAAAACAAACAAGCATTAACAAATAGGGGTATTCTCTAATTGATACAATAATATACTTGCCACAGGAGCCATTTCAGAAAGGGAATGAACATAATGTTAAACAATAAAACATCATAGGTGGTTGTTTGGCTTTATTATGTGTATTTTGAATAACAATGTTTGTACTTGATAACCACAACACCCAATGCAGGTGACTGCAAGCACTGTATTGTAATGCAATGTATTAATGCATGCAATATGTTATGGGATCCAGTATTTGTTCCAGTGTTAACACAGGAATAAAACACAAGGAGAGGGCAAAAGCATCAGCTAAGACAGTTTTCTGTTTAAGACTAATTTGTGTTCAAAGTTGTTTACTTCAGGAGAAATTTATTGATGTAACACAGGCCTTAATCCAGAAAAGCACTTAAACACAACTTTAAGCAACTGTCATTGACGCTCGATGAGTTTAGTCTCTCACAAATGACTTCAGACAATGAACAAAGATGTCAATCTCGATATGCAATAAGATGACAAGCAAGGAAGCTTAAAAATTATCTTGAGGAAGAACAATAGACATTATCACACATAATATCCAAAAACGCTTGACCAAAAATAGAATGTGAAGATGAATCATCAACAACACATTATCTCCATTCAGTCTGAATAGTATAAACCTGACTCCTTGAACACACTACAGACAATATCCAAAAAGCCTAATGAAACAAGAAAGAGAATATAAAAATGACTCATTAAAGACCTGTACCATGTATTCATTCAGTGGTTTGGTTTTTATTTATTTATGCACCAATTGGATAACTAAAAACAGCCCTATTGAAAGTTTAACTGGAAATAATTTGGCTTGTTTAAGGAAATTTTGCAGCATGGGGAAAATCTGCAGTTTTATCCCAAAATTTGAATGTTCTATATTCAGGTTACTCTCATGACATTTTCTGTATGAGGCAGAGATGCAAAGGAAATGATATAAGGTTGTACAGAGCTGATAAGAATTGGATGAAACCATCAAGAGGTAAAATGAAGAGCCAGAGGGAAAAGATTTTAAAAAGTGCTGAAATGCAGAATATGTTAAGGTGGTTCAAATTTCTCATTTGTTATTGCTTGCAAAATTTTAAGGAGCCATTTTCGTCCACCCTTTGTTCATATTGATTAGCATTACAGTATAGTCCTAGTCTAATTGTTTCCACAAGAACTGGCTTTAATGCCAGTACAGACTTGCTATGTGGTCCAGCCTCATCTCGCTGCAGAATCAAGGTCCTTAGTGAGTAATCCTTTTAAAGGTAACACTCGTATGGTGATATTATGGAATATGAGTTTGGGCAGCAGAACCAGAGCCTAAACAAATCAAGGCCTTCAGCATTTTCTCCCAGGCCTAATATCCCAACATTGCATGATTTAATAATGTCCTCCAACATTTCTGTTTTTATGGATGGCCTCACACTGTTGCCTTGGTAAGAAATCTAGTAAGCAATTCTGCATTTTCACCAGCACATTGCAAATATTTATCTTACCGCCCATTACTCTGAGACATCAATTTTAATAGTTAGTAAAGCCAGCTTTCACTCAAATTTAAGTCTCTGTGCCTCAGTTCCCAATTGGTAAAATGGGGATAATACTTCCCTACTTCAGGGGATGTTCTGTGGTAAATACATTAAAGCTAGTGACTGACTAATAAAAAGAGTTATACGGGCTCTGCATGGTGTGAAGTGAATATGCCTCAAGGGCCTGAAATGGAAGAAGTACTGCCTCAGATAGACTGTGAGAAATCCTTAGGAAGGATGAAACAGTTCTTTTTCTTCTATCACAAGAGTAGCACTGCAAATAGCAAGAGCAAATGGGGGGAGTAGGGAGAGGTAGGAGACAGACCAATAAGCTTCTCTTCATATTCTCCTCCTTTAGAAATCTCAGAAGTAACATATTTTCCTGTATGTTGATAAGTTCTCTGGAAATATCTGTAATAGGACTAAGGTATAAAACTCTCTTCTTGTTTCATCTCACAGGTGCTCCCAAATTGCATGATGTTTGGTGGTATTTTTTTAAGCCCTAGCTACTAGACTAATGTGAATCCTTCAGACTCTGTTTACTTTTAAATCAATGTTAGTTTCTAGCCCTCATGATGGTGCAGAGAAGCTTGAATGTTTGACACCCTCAAACCTCAGCATGCAGAAACCAAATAAAAAGATCTTATGCTTTAGAAAATGTCATGAGTTCTTAGCCAATTTTATAGGGTTTTTTTGGGAATGCTTGTGCATATGGCGTTGCAATACTGACTCTCTCAACAATAATTTACACCAGGGGGTTTGCACATTTATCATCATACAGCTTATGTAGAGGGGGCCCAATCATTACTGAGAAAAATAAAATGAAAATAGTTTGACAAGAGAGATCTCATCATAGACCTATGATGAAAGGAAGGTCCAAATTTCTCTCATTTTCTTCCTTGAAGGGCAAGTAAATGGTAGGTCATTGCTAGAGCAAATTCCAGGTGGTACATTTTGAGACTCAGCTTGGCACATTCCTCATACTACTAATCTGTCAGGTGAACCTGCTAGCCAGGCATAGGTGGAAGTAAATGACAGCATGCAATGCTAAGAAACTGTCTCACAGAAGGATAAAACTCAATTTCACTTACCGCATGTGTAGAACTAACTTAGCTATGTCCTCTGGTATTTTATCTCTAGATGTGACATATGACATTAAAACTGGCAAAGTGACATTAAAAATTTAGTTCCTCAAACCCCTTTTAGCTACTGTCTAATCCTGCAGCTGCCTAAATTCACAAGAGAGCTAAATTTTTCCCAGCGGGCGTGCTCAAAGCTGCCTAAATTTTGGTATGACCAAGCTGCTAAGAACTCCAAAGGGGCAGCTGTGTTAGTCTAGGTCAGTATGACAAACAAGGAGTCCTGTGCCACTTAAAGACTAACAAATATATTTATTGCATGAGCTTTTGTGGGAGAACATCCCTCAGACTAGGCATTTCCCTTCTTGTCCTTCTGAAGGTATCCTGAGGCTGTGTAAGAGTATGTATATTAGATTTGGCCTTGCACAAAAATGGGTTGAGGTGCCTTTCTTTTAGCCTAATGGTTAGAGTACTCATCCAGCCTATAGGAGACCCAGGTGCTATGCCTGTGCTGCCCGATTATAGACAGCAGTCACTTGAACCCATGGGTTATGTTTCCCAGATAAGTGCCCTAACCACTGGGCTCTGTGATGTTCTGAGGTGAAGACCACTGGGAATTTTATGTAGTCCATTGTTCATTGAGCCAAAAAGAGAGAATGAGTGACTTTCTAGTTTAGTGGTTAGTGCACTTACCTGGGATCCCATTCTTAGCCCTCTATTTCTTTGTATGCATAGAATAAGGGGCCTGAATGCTAACTAAGGGCTGAGTAGCTGACTGGCTATAAAGTTGCCTAAAGTTAGGCATTGCAAAGCTTAGCCTCATTCCTTTCAAGACTCTTGTCCCAAGTGATCTGAGTGAAATGAGGGAATAGAAATTACAGGAGCTAAAACAGCCCTGCAAGTGGAGAGGCCAAGCTTTGGAAGGGCTGGCTGCAAACTGCGCATGGCTTTAATTGGCAGATGAGCACCAGAGCTGGGATCCAAAAAAACACTTAGGCATCGCAGTGTTCAGCACTGAAGTTTTAGGTGCTAGAAAATCATAGGAACAAGGCTATGAGCCACAAAGATTGTTAGGCAGAATGGATGGAGATAGGTAGATGTTTTTGCATGTGAGCCACAAAAGACAGCATGCTAAGTAAGGCACTGTCTAAATTGGGAGGGGTGTATCCTCAGCCCCATCCGCTTCTCAGGCACAGTGCCAAAGTCTGGGCTGTAAGGAGGTGCCTGACGCTCTGCTTAGTGATCCACAAACAGGAATATTTCGCCTGATGTCAGGCAGATTAGGCGCACAAGTGGTGGGTGAAGGATCGCTCTGCTCCAGGGGTGGGGCCGGCAGGTATGCCATACAGCCCCCAGCATGGTCTTCAGGCCATACCAGAAGCGCCGCAGCATGTGCCAGTCAGTCTTACTGCCTCCTCGGGGCTCACCAGCTGGGCTGGGGCTGCCCTGCAGCTTCACTCCCTCCACCCCCAAGCACTAGCCTGTCAGCATGGGGCAGGTGCCTCAACTACAGGGGGGCATGACTCCAGGAAGGGGGGGGGGCAGGCTTCTCGGCAAGGGGCACCCACCATTTGGAGAGTTCCAGGGCCCTGAGGTCCCCAAGCCACCTCTGCCTGTTACAGTACATAGCGCAGTGGTTAGGTGCCTAAGTATGGCTGTAGACCAGGATGTAGATTTGCAGCTCCCAGGTTTGAAAAGATGTTTGGATTTGATAGGCTCGCTTTGATAGAAGGGTACACAAAAGCAGCTTTCATTTCCCACTTGATGCGTGCTATTTTAACAACTGAACTTCTGTGTAACCATGATCAACTCTTGAATAAATTAAAAGTGAAATCCATGCCCTGCTTTGCATATGAAAATATCATGCAAGTGACGTGTAAATTGTGTAAGGCATTGCTTTCCAAGCCGTTTTGTGATGGGTTCACCTCTATTAATGTAAACTATGGGGGTTTGAAAAATAAAAGCATGAAAAAAACATTTTTAAACCACCCTGCTACACTAATCATGAACTTTAATTTATATTACAACTTGTAAAGTCCATTAGTGGCTGATGAACTTTGGGGCAAGCATATGGAGTTTCCACCTCCCCGTACGCATTGCCACTCTCTCTCACCTTCCTTCCCTCCCCACAAGAGAAATGCTGAATGGCCAGGCTCACTCTTCAGCAACGGGTGGGGAGGATGTTCCCCCCTCATTCTACCCCTGGAATTGGGTCAAGTCAGGACAGCTCAAGTATGGGGGAGTGGTTTGGATTTAGGCCAGCAGCAGAGGCTGCCCACCATGCTGCAGGGGACTCACTGAGGAGAAGCTCCCAGGCAAGACAGAGCTGCCCCGTCACCAAGGAGGCTGTACTTACTTGCACCAGTGGCCTCCTGAAGGAGAGGTGTGGGCAGGGAGGAACAACTCCTCCATCTCCTCCTCGAGGCTTCTGGTGCTCCTCCTGGTCCAAGGTAGCAGCACCAGTCTCAGCTCGGTGTGGGTTGCTGAACTCACTGCCCAAGTCATGTGTGGCCTGTGTAAACCTGCTGCCACATGCTCTAGATATCTATTGTAGGGAGACCCTCTACGGTCACCACAGCCTGTGGCTTGGGTGGTGAATCCATTGCCCCAAATTGCACTCCAGACCTCTATGGCTTGCCTCCTACCACACCTTTTCCCCCCTCACTTTTTCTCATGCTTACCCACAATTTGGGAAATGCTGCTGTAAGGGATAAAATGCCACTTAAAGCTCAGTTAAGGTTTGTTTATTGCTCAGTGACTCATCCAGGACTATAAAGAATGGAGTTCTTCTCAGTGTTGATGTAAAGCCAGCTATTTTATATCTAGGCGCTAGCTGCCTTAGACAAAATCAAACAGGCCAACTACATGGAATATATAACAGCCATCCAATATTATAATTTTCTTTATTCTTCTCAGCATGCAAACAGCTCTATTTAGCTTAGATTACTGCATAGCAGATTCCTAATCCAAAAAGAGAGCTAGTTTTAAATAAAATTTGTCCCTGATTACAGAATAATTTAAACATAGGGTTAGTTCTTTCTTTCTTTATATCCAGATCGTGCTAATGAGGTAAAATTGATCCTGTTGGATTTCCTCATTACTGGACTGTCTCCATCATCTAATCTGCCTTCGCATATGGAACAAAGTGCCTCTCTTCTTGGCAGCTGAGACAACAGCTTGGGTTTGGGAATGGCACATTTTCCTTTTCTTACTGCAGGCCTGGGGACAATTTTAATTTTTACATATGCTCCTTTGCTGGGGTTCGAAGAGCAGCCTCCTGCCTATGCAGGAACCACTACATTACTATTTTGAGTTTAAAAAAGCAAGGAGTCTTATGGCACTTAAAGAGTAACAGATTTATGTGGCTTGAGCTCTGTGAGCATTAAGCCGGGATGTGAGATTCACTGCTGCAGGCTTCTTTATTTTGTTGTGTGTATGTACCCTAGCCCCCCCCCCCCATTCATGATTTAGGGATCTTAGGTGCCTACCTAACTCAGGGTTTGTGGATTGCAGTCTTAGGCCTGTGATTTTCTACGTGCTGAACAGTTAAGAGCCTAAATATCTTTGTGGTGCTGGATCTTTACTTAAAAAGTGTTTTCCACCAATGGACTCTGGGATTTAGCCAATTTAAATAGAACACCAAGAAACAGAGGCCCCTAGAATTAATGGACATTTTTGAAAATTGAGGCCTACATCTTCATAGACCATCCAATGACCTTTGTCAACAGCAATCTTTTACCCTGCTCATAGGCTACTGCCAGTGCCTATTCCATTCCAGGTGTTTTGTGAAAAGGCTGCCATCCAGCTCCTGTACTGGCCTGGCTAATTCTGCACCCAGGGAGGTCTGTGAGAGAAGGTCTATTGGCTTCATTTTCTAATGTTACAAGAGGCCTAGCTTTTAAAAGACCCTGGCTTTGGTTTTCCTAAATGAAATGCTAAGCCTATGACTGTAGCTGTGCACAAGGCTCTTTCTCATCTATAGCAGTGTGAATAGAGAAATGAGCCTTAAATTTGGCATCAGTGAGAGGTGACAGAAACTTAAAACATTTCTTAACTTATGCCAAAATATTAACACAGGCTGTATAGTCACACAGGAAAAACAAACAATATCTTCTGCAAGCCAGCTGATGGTAAAG
This sequence comes from Podocnemis expansa, assembly GCA_007922195.1. Lineage (NCBI taxonomy): Eukaryota > Metazoa > Chordata > Testudines > Podocnemididae > Podocnemis > Podocnemis expansa. The sequence goes on along the minus strand of ML681981.1, from coordinate 15,411,517 downwards.
GAGGAATATTTTTGGCACTTTATGTTGTTTTACGTTTTGAACTGCTGAACAAATATTAACTAACTAATCCTCACAGCAGCCCTTTGAGATAAGTAAGTACAAACTGCTGAGCAAAACTTTGCTTGCAGTTACACCAGAACAAACCCACTGAAGCACTGCACAGGCGTTACTCGGGGCAAAAGTGGATTCATTTTCTAGATGGGGAAACTGATGCAGAAACAAAGCCACACAGCAAATTAATGGCAGGGCCAGGATTAGAACTCTGATCTTACTCAGCCACAAAGCCCTATTCACTATAGATATATCAACAGAGACGCCAGTTTTTGTGATCATTTTTTAAGTCTCATCATTTTAGGGTGGGTCTTTGTTAAAACCATTCATGATATCAGTGGGAGCTAGGATCTCTCATAAATTTTGTCCTTACTAAAAATGGACAGCTTGTCCTATTTTTTTCAAAGAGACTTTCTTTGCCTAGGAATTACAGAAGACTATTGGAAAATTAAATTAAATCATCCTTACTAAGCATGAAGTGGTGGAAATTTGTACAGATAACAATAAATCTACTCTTCCTGAAATGTAGCACAAGACTTTACTGTTTCCCAACTGTGGTTAAACAGTTACCAGTGGAAAATGACAGAAAATAAAGAGCTGCTAATAAATTAATAAGACCTATGATTACAGTTTCTGTTTTGAAGCACTACACAATGCTCCCAGATGCTGTCCAAGAAGCACAATAACAGAGCTGTTAAACTACTATAACATATACTAAGGAATGCTAGTAGTGTCCAATAATTGATTATAAAACACACCAACATAGCAATACAATCTATAAAGTGTGGGACTAAACTCTCAGAATTGATGTTTCCTTAGTTTTTAGTCTCATTAGTTCTTTTTGGGAGGTTGTCCAAACTGTGTGGATGAGTATAAATAGGTATCGCACTAAATGGGGATACTCTGAACCTTATTTGGGTTTTTTAATTTGTTCCTTTTTTTAAAGACTTAAAATCTTGGCTTCTTAGTTTCATCCTTGATGGTGAAGTAAAACTAGAAAGGGCTTCTTTTAAATCATGACACCCTTTAAAAAAATTCTGCCCTGTTTTGACTTGCAGTATTACTGCCAGGGTAGCAAGCTGAATGTTTTAGGCATGGCCTGTTAGTAAATGTGGGTGCAAACCTGCAATCAGATCTTCTAGCAAGGAACCTTGTTGCTATGCTCTGCCCTACAGACATCAGTGGGGCTCTGCACTGGCAGACCCAGTCACAGGACCAGGGCTTTAGGACATGAGAGAACTCATAGATCAAACCTTGTGTGATGTAAATAGCCTAGATTCCGCACAAAGCCCAGACTTTTCTTTGTGATTGGAGGCTTAAACCAGCTCAGTACATTCTGGTCAAAGCCCTTGAAAGAGCCATTAGGTCACATGGACAGAAGATACCCTATCTGTACTATATAGCCAGCTTTGAGTGCATCATTAGTCTCATAATTCTTGACATTTTGACCCTAAGGCCCAGATCCTAGACTTGCATGGGTGTGTGAGCATCTCAGTTTGTTGTTTTTTTTTTTAAGTGAATTTCTAACCCCTACAGAGTAGCAGAGATGCAAACATGAACCTGAAAGCTCAGAAAGCAAGCAAACGAGCAAATAAAAAAAAGTCACAATTTTTTTTCCAGTTTTTTTTGAGGCCTAACTCATAATTTTTGGACTTGGTAAGACTGATATTTCCCATTTTAGAGACTGTTGAAGGATAATGTAGTTGCTGTTAGTGAGGTGCTCAGATAGTATGTTGACAAAGCTGTCACAAACTGACTGACCACTTTCAAGGAAGAGTGTTTCAGAGCACCTGTGACTGAACAAGTGCATTCTAGTTAAGGATCGGGTTGCACCTGGATGTGGAAGATAATGAAGCTTGGGAAACAGGAAGAGAGAATGGGCTACTCAGCCCAAATTGACACACCAGGAGCTGAAGGCAGGCTTCCAGGGGAGGGTAAAAGTAAGAGATTTGAATAGCTAAAGGAAAATGATGTGGACTGGAGAATTTTGTAGAGCTTTGGTGATGCTGATATGCTAGATTGGAAGTTAGGAGGCTTGACTAACAGGGTAGTGGAAACTATGGACCTGAAGGGATCCCTGGAGCACCTTTATGACTATAGTTCTGAGTAAGTGGTAGGGAATTGAGGAGGGAACTGAAACTTTGTTAAGGCTAAAGTGAGTGACCATTGTTTGTTAGTACTCCTGCTTGGTTTTGAACTCTAGTAGGGTGCTGTGGAGGTAAATTTGAGAGCTGTCCAATTAGAAGAAAGATTAAAACTGCTGAAGAAGCTGCATGCACAGAAGTTAGTGGAGCTAGAACTTTTTGTTATTGTATTGAAGGCTCTTATTTGATGTCTGTATTAACACACCTCTGAGATAGATTTATTAAGTCATGAGAGTGCTGGAGAAATGTTCTTGAGATAGAGCCTGAAGGTGGGATACCTTGCACAGCCTCTTTACACCATGAGTAGTGGGTTGTGATGGTGACAGTAGGCCAAAAATCCATGTAACCCCCCCGAATTTTACAGATAAAAACCCCCTAACTTCCTGATTCATCTGCTCTATTTCTTCATGAAGGCTTAGGAAATGTCAAATTCTGCCTGCTCAGGCATATAGGGTCCAGTATGTTTACCAGAAGAAAATTCACTAGTGTGAGCCCTAAGGACTAGGGACTAGTTACTCAAGCGCTCAGCATAGGGCTCCTATTTAAGTTCTCTGATGACACATGTGCCCTGAATTTGACAACTCTGAAAGACTTTTCTAAGGCCCTCTAGTATATGAATCACAGATGTACATTATTGGGACTTACCAAGGGGTCACATGCATGTTATGTTAGTATACCTTCCCCAAGTGAGTACTGGATAATGATTCCTAATATTAAGAGTAGGATATGAGGAAAAGGTAAGGGTTGGGCAGGGGGATGTTAAAAACCAGAACAAAGGTACAAGGTTGTATTGCTTTTGCAATGTATATGTTTCTTTTACGGAGGACCTTGCACCACTTTCTCCTATTACTTCCTTATAAGAACAAAATTATTTAAAGTATTGCTATAGTACCCAGAAGCTAACAAGTTGGGACTCTATTCTGCCAAGCATTCTCCAAAGAAATAATAGAAAAGCTTACGGTTTTAAGTTCTAATTATTTTATGTAATAGTTAAATCTATGTTTCAGTAGATAAGTGGCTCTGGTCAGTATTCATTGTACCACATGACTATTAATATACACTCAAGGAGAGATTATGGTCTGCTTAAAGTCAATGGCAAAACTCTCATGATCTCAGTGAGGGTAGAATTTTGCTCTCTGAACTGGAGGAATGTGCTTTTAAGCTGCTTTGTTTCTGGATAACCTTCAGAAAGGGCAAAATGCAGGTATGGAAGGGAAACAGAAAAAATGAGCCTGGTTTCAGTCACTGTGGAATCTGTTGCTCACATACAAGCCTTACTTGCTTTAAACTCTTTTTCAGTATAAGGCCAATAATGAAAATCCAAGTTCAGATGGGAGCTAGTTGAAAACAGGGTAATTGAAACTCTTGTGACTGGGGGAGGAGCTTGAATAAATAAAATGTTCAAATACTTTTCCAATCACTGAGCAGAAACACCTGAGGTGGCAGTACAAACAGCTGAAACAAAGCTACCTATAAGCTGAGATTTGCTCACATAAAAATGTATTAAATAGTTCTGAATAATGAACAGATAAATAGATAAGCTATGGCCTGTCTGCAGGTAATTCTCCAACAGAAAAGGATTCTGGCTGCTGAATAAATTGCATATTGAAAATAGTCTGTCTAGCAATGGCTCAGAGGCAACCTCAACACAGATTTGTTCTAGAAATTGTCTTTTGCATGATATCAGAGTATGGCTGCAGCTTGTCCTGGCACAGCCTAGAGCAGGGGTGGCCAAACATGGAACTCAAGAGCCGCATTGAGGCCTATAGTCATATACTTTTATCTGTTCCACCAACTGCTAAGTTTAAAATTCATTGCACACTTTAATTTGATCATAAAAAGAGGACAAATATTGATCCTGCTAATGTCAGATTCTACTAATGACTTAAGGTTACCATGAAAATTAGGCCTATACGGTAAAATCTTAGCTGCTGCTCGATGTAGAAGACTGCGGGCTAGGGGCGAGTTTTTTAAAATCCTGACAATACCACACTTCTCCCCACCATTCCAACCCCCTCCTGAACTCCTAGGCTGGGGCTGGTCTCCTAAACTGATTTGCTGTTGTTCTTCCGGGAGCCACAATTTTTCATTCCAGAGCCTCGTGTGGCTCCCGAGCCACAGTTTGGCCATGCCTGGCCTAGAGAGTGCAGGCACATATGAAGTTTTTAAAATGAAAGCTAAAACCTTTAAACCTTAAAAGTTATGGTTTGGTTCAAATCTTGTGTGTGTTCATGTCTAATACATAGTGTAGACACAACGCAAATAGCCCCTGCCTTGTATGTCAAAGTTTTTAACTTTATTTTTGTTATCAATGTAAATACATAGGAGTGTATTCTCCAGTCCACAAAGGCCATTTTATCACCCTAAAGTGGCCTGAGAGCCTCTGGCAATAACCCATGGAGGTTTTTCCCTTGTGTGTTCTGCTAGAAGCACCTTCACCCCTCTGGCAGCTGAGTGTAAGAAGAAAGAGTGGGGAATGTTGAGAGTGTTTGGGAACTGTCATGTGGGTGGGACAGAGAGGCAAGCACATGTGGAATGAAGAAAAATTAAGTACTGTAGGGAGCCTTATGCTTTATGCTTATATGCTTTATTATTATATACTCCTACCTAGGACAATAGACATTCCAGTCATGGACCAACTGTGTAAGTTTGATGATGAGGGACAGAGGACCCACCATGCATTGTGCTCTGTGCCTCAAAGATTCAGTAATACTGATAAGTGAGAATTTTCTAAAATACACATCATATAGTTCAAGCTAGTTCCCAGACAGAAGCTTGCTTACTCAGTTGGGTTGCCTTAGAAGATGGAATGAGGGGTGCTCTGAGTTTTCTCCTTCATCATTTACTTTTGCTACCTGGATGGCTATTTTCTGTCTTCTGCCTCGTCTCTCTTCACCACTCATTTTTCTCCCATACAGATTTGTCTGCTTCTCCCGTCTATCCTTAGTTTTTTCTTGCCGAGTGATCTCTTTTGCCATTCATAGGGCTGGATTAAGGCAGGGGGCTTTAGAGGCTGCAGCCCTAGCCCTGACCTAAACTGGGGCTCCCACTCCCCAAAAATCTGGCCCAACCTGCCTGAGTTGGAAGTTGCTCCACTTAGCATGCCTGCCCAGCCCTGGGCTGGCTGGTCTGCTCACCAACCAGCCTGGCAGCAGGGCACCATCCTACCCCACCAGGAGCAGCCCTGGCCTGTGCCCCCCCAGCCCACCTCCTGCAGCTGACAGCTTGCAGCCACCCTTTGTGGCAGCATGGCCTTCTATGCCCCTCCTCCTGCAGCCATGCCAGCTGGGGTCCCAGAGCCCCTGACTCAACTTTGTGGTATAAGGGGCTATGGGGGTGGCACAAAGGTGAGCAGCCCTGACTTCCCCAGGCTTTGATCTGGTCCTGACCCTTCATTCTCTGACTCCTGCTTCCTCAACACCACAAGACACAGACTGTATTGCTAAGCCTTTCCTGAACTACTTCATGCGTATGGCCCTCCTAGGTGCCCCTGAGACTGATGTGGCAGGGCACTGGGCAAGAAGACTGGCCTGCCTGCCTCTGAAGGGCAGCTATCATGGGCATGAATGAGTGGCGCAATAGCAATGGCTTGGGGCTGAGCTTCTCTCCAGTCCACTCTGTTTGCAAGGGTTAAAGAGTTGCTTCATTCCAGGAGCTCTGCATTGTTACTGGGTGAAGAGGGGACCAGTCTGCATTTTCCAACTCTGCACCTTTAGAATTGCCCTTCTCTTGTTGAACATTCCTGGTGCTTCTTCTGGGGCTTGGTTTCCTGTTCGTTTAACTTATTTTCTCTACATCGATCTTGAGGCTGGACTCAACAGCCTGGCTAATGCTAGAATTTTTCTCACCATTCTGTTGGTTCCTGAAACACAGTGAAGAATGAGAGTGTAGGTGCATTTAAAATGTGTGTGTATGTCTTGTACATTACTTCCACTGAAACTCATACAAGGAACACCATAATTAGCTCTAGCAGCAATTAGAGCAGTAGCTCTTCTGAGCCAGTCAAGGGAATAATGCCATACTAAGCTTATCTTTGCAAGCAGTTGCTCTTTTCACACGACGTATGTCTCCTTGAAGTCCATATATGAAGAGTTCCAAAGGGCAGCCGTATCACCTGGGTGGATCCTTTCGGGGAACATAGGAGGTATCTCACTTCCTCTTGGTGTTTTTAGTGCATGGGTAACTCATGTCCTGTATTTCTTCACTTCGTAGCTAGGTAACATCTGTACATCCACCTACCCTCCTAAAGATTTTTTTTTTTATTAATAGAAGTCAGTAATAATAAACAGGTACAGAGTTATGGATACAAGCTCAGCTGTGATTATTTTGAACTTAGTTTCCATTGACAACAGGAAAGTAGATTTCTGGAGAAACTTACAGTAACACTGATTTCATCCAGGAATAAATAAAGAGAGAAATATAGTGAAACCTAAAGTTACTGAAACTGGTAGTTCCACTAAAAACTGTCAGCGAAGGAAATGGGTCCTCTTTTTAAAGAGCATTCTTGCATATACCTTGTAGAAAATCATTTGATTAAAACATTGCTACCCAAAGCTTATAGATTTGGAAAATTAGGAAAAGTAACATTAGCCACATAAAATTATATGTGATGTAGACTTAAAGCACATTTATTTCTTCCTTGATTTTAAGTGTGTATTATGGGTCAGATGTTCAACTGAGCTCAGCAACCAACAGCTCCCATTTAGGAACGTAAATAGTAAGCTGGACTTTCAGTGCCTGCCTGGGAGCTGGCCTTTTTTGAAATGAACTATTCTGATGTTTAAAAATGCTCTGTGTCCGGTGGGTCCCCTTGACTCAGCGGAAGCTGCTAATTCTGGATGCTCTTGAAAAGCTAGCGACTTACTCTTTTGCTGAAAGAGAAGCTGAGTACTTTTGACAATCTGGTCTCATGGTTTTTCCAAGTTCTCAACTGAAAATGAAGTTTGTATGTTAGTTCATCATTCATAGTTAAGTAATACAGTATCAGAGCTGTGGACAAACATATTGGGCTGGATTCCAAACTGCACTCAGCCCTACTCCAACATGTTTACCTTACAGGGGGTGGCATAATGCAGTTGCAGTCTCCCTTGAGAACTTCCCTGCACCATAGACATTCACTGCTGGGGAGATCTGGCTGGGTTTTGGACCTTTTTTGCACCTGGAATTGCATAATGTGTCTGGACTGACTCACAATCAGGACAACCATCTCAGTTTTGCTATGATTATTTTGGCTTTACTAATGCTCTGGAATCGTATCCCAATTGTCATTGTGTGGAACCCTCATTTTAATCATTCTAGCCACATGATTATTCTATGCACAGTCATACATCATTGAAACCCTTTCTGATTAAAAGGGTAGTTAAACATTGGAACAGGCTTCTGCAGAAGGTTGTGGAATTCCCATCACTGGAGGTTTTTAGAACTGGATGAACAAACGCCTGTCAGAGACAGTTTAGGTTATTTGGTTCTGCCTCAACTAGACCTCTTGAAGTCCCTTCCAGCCCTGCTTCTCTATGATCCTATAAATTTCTAAAAAAAAAAAAAAGGGAGCATATTTCCTATTTCACCAGGGCAAAGTGAGATCATCCAGAAATGGTAGTGCTATGACCAATAAGTCAAATTATAATTGACAGTTAACTAGCATTCATCCATATAATCTATTTTTTAAACCAAATGTGATTCTGGGAGTTTTAAGATGCACTTCTGATTTAGAAAGAAAAACTGAGATCCCAGCTTTATGAAGACTTATGAATATGTTGTATTTTGAGAATGTGAGTAGTACAGTTGAACTAGAAGGGATTTCTTTTGTGCTCAAAGTTACGCCTGTATGTAAGCCTTTGCAAAATGAAGCCCAAATTCTCACTGGGCACTCTGATCAAGTGGGCAGATACATCAGAAACAAAAGGAAAATGACCTTAAGGAAGTCAGATCTCAGCCTTGGATAGAGAAATCATCTGGGCTCCATCGAGTTACAGAGATCTGATCCCAGTGAAGATTGGACCTAATAATTGATTCATATAGAGAAATGAAAAGAAGACTGCTAAAACTGAATCCCACTGTACTTGTATGCCAAAGAAGTGGAATAGATTATGTGAAGCTAATAATGTTTCTCAAATATGACCAATTTTCTGAATGACTTCTATAGACAACATTGACAAATCCCAGGGGAATGCTTCAAAAGAAAAATAATTTCAGCCCAAATGTGTGGGGGTGCGGGGAAGGAAGTTGAAAGTTTTAAGACGAAAATTAAAAGGTGGTAAAGTGCTTATTATAATCATAGGTTAAAAGCAGCCGCAGATTTGGTCATTAACACTGTCATATTCATAAGTGCAATTATTTTATAACTGTTCTGGGTTCTGTTAACCACAAGTCTTTTGCTTAGTGCACTGCGTAAACCCACAGAAGGTTGTGGTCCTGGCTTCTGCTCCCCATCATGCTGAGCAGCCGCCAGTTTGTCTCTATGTTTTAAGCCCACTTTCACTTTCTGCAAGTGCCATTTGTGGAAAGTGATGAGTGGGTTGGAGAATTAATGGGGGGGAAAGAATTGGATCTACATTCCAGCATAACGAAGTTTTGAAGGCTGAACCAAAGTCTTCCCAGCTGAACGTATGTCCTTGGCTAGAGGACTGCAACACGGTCTTTACATACAAACAAAATCCTTGGCTTTCTCCAAGTGTGGGGTTCCTCTCGTCTGTTCTAATGCCACACGCCCTTGGTTGCTGTTTGCTTTTGTAACAGTCAGTGCTGTTTTAACTTGCTGACTGACCAATACTCTGGTTTGTTTTACGCCAGAGGTTGAGCTCCCTGAACCTCTGGTTTTGGGTGTAAAATATGCTGATGCAGTGGTCCTGCTGATTCTGCTGAAACTTTCAAGTGTCCTGCAGAGTTTGTGGAAGTCTTAATTTTTGCATTTCACAATTTTTCAACAGGGTGTGAAGTGTAATTTACATCAGCTTTCATACATGATCAGGAAGCTGCTATTTTTCCACTGCTGTTTCAGGAGCAGGGACCAAGTTTTGCTTCTGTTTGCACAGCCCCTGAGAACACAGGGGTTCTTAGGCACAATGAAATAACAAAAATAATGATAACTCTATGGGGAATATGTTGACATTCCACCCAAAGCTCCATTCCTTTTATCAGCTAGAAAAACTAAAGCTATATGCAGAGGACACTTGATTGGTTTTGTGCCCCTAACCCTGAACTAAGTTGCAAAAGCCTTAGAATGGGTTCTGTCTTGACTGCCTATGAACCTCTGGTCCAGTGGAGCAAAAGTCAGTACTCTTTGTTGAATAAGATCCAAACTGAGAGTACAGCTGTAATATGTCTGGCATATACGTGTGCACAGCCTGCTCCCAGGATGCACAGAAGTGGGTTACAAAGGAAGCGGTGCAGAAGTATTGATGAAGGGGGAACAAATCAGGGAGATCAGTGCAGGAGATGCATTCTCATGTGTGGAGAGCTGTGTCACAATGTCGTCTTGTTTGGCCATCCATGGCAGGGCAGACTTAGGGAGAGGCAGGGAAGGATGAGCTCATTTTCTTGGGTTTATCTGGTCCCTCCTCTTCTTGGAAAGATACGTTAACCTTGGGTTAAAATAATGAACATTAAGTGGCTTGCTGCCATTCTAGCACCTGCAGGGAGGGTGCAGAATTTTCTAACATTCAGTGGAGTTATTTGTGGTGGAAGTTGCAGACAGGATTTGTGCTTTAGTGAAAGTGGCACAAGGGTGACTCCCCCTTTTCACCAACCAGTTTAATACGTGATAGGTATTTGTTTGCACAGCATTCATCTCCCAAGATTATTGGGGCTGGAGGAAGCAGATCGGCCTGAGTGTAATGAAAAGAAGGGATAGTTTAGAGTTGATATTCTGTAGTTGTCATATAATAAATAGACAGTTATGCCTTTGAGATCAGGAGATAGCTGTGTGGGAGGGTAGCTTTGGAAGGGAAAGGATTATCTGCCAATACCACCCACAGAAAGCTTGATCTATAGTGAGCTAAGCCCTAAAACCTTCATGTTTTAAATTAGCCCATCTGAAGGTCAAATTCTCTCTCATTTACACATTAGCGATCCTACTGACACCTGCCAATAGGGCTTTTCTCAAGAGTCCTCAAAATGCAAAAATTCATTGTCTGCTCAATGCTTTGCTCACTAGTGTCACTTAATGAATTAAGCCAAATAACATTGTTAGAATCATGCTAGACATTCAGTGCTGCACAAGTAAACTTGGATTGTGGCTTGGACAATAAGGACCAAATTCTACCCCGGTACATGATACTTAGGTTTTACCCACTGCTGCAAGGCATGCAGATGCCATGGTAATGGGTGCAGTGAAGAAACTGAGTAGAACAGTACAAAATAGATGTAGACCCACTGAAACCACATGAATGGCAGCAGGTGTTTTTAATGGATGACATGTACAGCTTTCTGTTGCATTGCTCAGAAACTACGCAGATGATAGCAGCCAGCAAGAGACGAAAGTGGAAGTGTCGTAAAGCAGGGTAGAACACACTAACAAAAGGGGTTGAACTGGAATTTTTTTTAAAAAAGGTGATATTCTTTCAAGTTCATCCCTAAAATGAGCTCTGCCAATGTGAGGTGCCAAAGGGAAATGCTGCTTCCTTTGGTGCAACTCAAATACAGCATTGGGTTCCACTTGGCTGCTCAGGAGTCAGTCCTTCTTGATGAGAGAAACAAAACAAGTGTCAGTATCTTCTAGAAGTAGGCAAGGAACAGTTTTTACATCCCAGGAACATTTCAGAGATTTTGAAAAATATTCCCATTCTGAACTGAGTCAAAAAGTGAAAATATTCATGAACCAAGGGGCCAAAACAATATTTCAGTTCAGACCAAACAAAATATTTTGTTCAATGTTTTGAAACACTTTTTATTTTTGACCTATTTATTTATTTACTTACTTACTTTCTTCTGTGAACAGTTTCACTTTTGACAAATTAGCAAATTCTAGTTTAAAAAGTTCATGTTTAAAAATTTCCAGCTCGCTCCAGTATATGGCAAATACTATGTCTAGTGACAAAACACCACTCACTGAAAGCTGCAACCTCCTGCTACCTTTGTACAAGAAGAATGAAATAGTTAACATTCTTGACATTCAAATTATCACTGGGCATCTGTGTTAAACCTGCACTGAGGTGCTCATACAGAGCATTTTTAACCTCTGAGTTATTGTTCCAGACTCAGGCAGTCACTTCATTTGTTAGACTAGAGCCATGCTTTTTGAGGCTTTCTTCTTTAGAACTTAATTAAAACAAAAACAAAACAAAACAAAAATAGGAAGTTGAGATTTTGGTAAAGAAGACAGAGGTATACCTGAATGTATAAATCAAGAAGCAAGGAGTCCTCTGGCACTTAACGACTAACAAATTTATTTATTGGATGAGCTTTCATGGGAGAAAACTGTCTGAAGTGGGATTTTCTCCCACGAAAGTTCATGTGATGAATAAATTTGTTAGTCTTTAAGTGACAAAGGGCTCTTTGCTGCTTTTTCTGGACTAGACTAACATAGCTGCCCCCTTTGGAGCTTGGCAAGATATAAATCAAGGAAAGCTTTCAAGATCTGACAATTGTCAGAATGATCTCTTTCAGTGATTGTTGAAAAGTCACAAACCTCACAGTCTGTGTGATATGGATGTTCAGAGAATGATGAACAAAGGGTTCTGTGGCACTTTTAATGACTAAGAAATTTATATATTCATCAGCTTTCATATGAGAAAATCTGGGATATTTAATAAGATGCATCAGAAGTTAAGTTAGCATGGACTCAGAGTGTAGACATATTTTTTTTTAGGGTGGTCATTGGGATCCAAAGGACTCCCTTATCACGGAATCCTTAAAACTCAATATTAGGAATGGGTCCCAACTCCCCAGATTTGGGCAGATCCAAACTTTTAGGAAGTTCGATCTTGATACAAACTTTCTGGCTTGAGCACTTTTGGCTAGAAGACTGGTTTAACTGAATCAGTTTTTTTACTTGGGTGTTCCAGATCACCTTTAAATTAGTTATTGAATAACAGAATGACTGCACAGTCTGGTGTACCATTACTTGCTATGAGCTATGGTTGAGCAGAGAACAAATAAAGTGCATGTTACTTTTAAGATTTGTGTTTGATCCTTCTGGGCTCAACTGAAACCCAGACCACAGATACAACATGACTTATTTAATCCATTTGACTTTATATTCTGCTGAAGAGGTTTTGTATGTCTCAGGAACATATTCAGATATCTTGAAAAGGCCCACATCTCCATGTAAAACCCTTGCATTGCTTCATCGTACCTTTCAGTGTGAATCTGCTACGGAAAACAGAAAGAATGGAAAACCCTTAGATGTGTGCTGTGATTAGTAACAACAAATGTAGGAGTTCAAGATTGTTTCCTAATCCTTTAAGTTCAATTATTCTTACTTTATATTTTGTTTCTTTGTACCAGCGTGATGATTTTGAAATATTCACTCTGCCTCATTAGTTGTAGAGCTGAACAAAAAAATTCTCAAGGATCTGCAGGTTTACTTATGCAATCTCTGGAACGCACTTAAGGACAGATCTTGGAAAGTATTTAGGTTCCTAACAATGCAGATAAGCACCAAGTGGCATTTTCACAAGGACCCAGGTCTGGGAGTGAAGTAGCTCAGCACTTTTGAAAATTCCATATAGTGCCTATCATAATCTTTTGGTACTAACTACCTTTAAAAATCTGGCCTTTCCCAGCCTCTGGCAAACAGAAATCCTTGCCCATCCTATATAATAGCCATTGATAGACCTATCATCCATGAACTTCAGTATAACTAATGAGTTTCTCTCTACTAACTGCACAGACTGAGCACCACAATGTAAATAGGCTAGCATAAATGTCCCAGGACAGACAACCATTGCACTGGGATGATCAACTGGAGCTGCTGAGGTGGCCGAGACTTCCTGAAGCTTATCATTGCTGCTGGGATGTCCACGGGATACCCCTCCCCAACACCAGTTCCTGCCTTTGTATCCGAAACTGCTGCAACCCAGTGCAGAAAGACCTGGGAAGTGCATAGATGAGCATTATACCACCTGTCAAATGCACCTGGACTTGCTGTATGTGCAGACAAGTCAAAAGAATCCTGGTCTGGCCCTTAGTTCATAACATTGCTGTGATTTTAATAGACCTCTCCTATCTCTTATGTTCATGTGACTTTCTATTCTGATTTCCAGATATACTTAGAATGGCTGTATTGGATGCATCTAGAAGCCTAAGGGTGTCCACCTGAAACACAGCAACAGTATGTGAAAGCCATAGCTGCTGTTTATGGTGAGTCTGACATGCACATTTAGATATTCACCTGTATAACTGTACAGCTACAATTCTGCAGGGAAAATCTTTCCAATAATTTACCCTTTGGCATCTACAAGTACAAAATTTGGATGCTTGGCTAACCTGATCTGAAATTCAGTTGTCTGGCAATCTGGGCTCTCATGGGAGACTTCCATCCCTTCCTGGTTTCATCTGGATCAAGACCAATAAGAACAGCTCTCTTCAAGGGGCACTAGAAAGGTATGGGGGGAAAAAGCAGTGTCATGGCAAAACCAGTTAAGTGATCCACATTTGGGGTTTGACTGTAGTTTTGGGGAAAAGATTAAATTCTTTTCAATTTTATCTTAACCTTTTTATCACATTGCCAAGGATTTTATTACTTTCTTCTGTGGGATTTCTTTCATACAGTCCTCAGTGTCGGGAACCCCTTCTTGAACCAATCTGCTGTGACTCTTCCCTTTCCTCTTTCAATTCCTTCCTTAAAACACAGCTCTTCCAACAGCTTGTTAACCTTAATTCCTTCTCCTATTCTCCCCCTCTCCCGCCCCCCCCCCCCATGTTGTACTTGGTTCTTCACTGCTTTTCACTGTGTGTGGTTCAGACTTGTGCAAAGTGGATATAAAACTGAGCGAGAAATTCTCATCAGGTAGCAGAAGTCAGTGGAAAAAATATATTTTTTTGTTCATAACTGACTGATACAATGTTAATATTTTACAACTACTCAATAAAAATAACTATAATGAATTATCTTGGGATCAAAGAGAAATAAAGTGCTATATTCACTTTATTATAATCACTATTAAAGAACTGTAACATTATTCTAGTTCACTGTTCTAATATAAACTATACATAAATGATCATTGGGCCAAATCACTGCCTCACATATTCTCAGAATTATGGTAACTAGCCATACCACTTTAACCTTTCAGTATTTGCAAACTGGTTGGCTAGTCTGTGTCTTCCCCCTCAGGCTGGCACAGCTGTAAACACACATACCAATAGAACAATTGCAATATTCTGTTTGTTCCCCAGTGAAAATCCCAGATAAACATTGACTTTAGATGGCATAAGGATATGGCTTGGCGTTGACTCCCCGTCGCATGAATCACTGATTATTTTTTTTTTTTTGCCATGTTCCAAAGGGGCAGCCGTGTTAGTCTAGTCCAGCAAAAGAAGCCATGAGTCCTGTGGCACTTAAAGACTAACAAATTATTTATCGCATGAACTTTCGTGGGAGAAAATCCGACTTAGTCAGATGCTTTGAAGATGGAGGAACTTGCAGAATGGGAGCAAAATAAATGCAGGGGAGTGTAAGACATGTGATCAGGTCATCTTCCTCTATGTGCTGTTTCCCAGTGTTTGAATCTTAATAACTGCTTTGATTTGCTGTTCCGGTGTGACCCGATCCCATGTCTTACATTCCCCTGCATTTGTTTGCCTCTCATTCCTTAAGTTCCCCCATCTTCAAAGCATCTGACGAACTGGTGTTTTCTCCCACAAAAGCTTATGTGATAAATTTGTTAGTCTTTAAGTGCCACAGGACTCCTTACTTCTTTTGATTTTTTTTTTTTTGGGGAAGCATGTCTCTTTCATTTTACTGTAGATTTGTCTTCATGTGATTTCCATATCAGAAATATGACTTACTGCAGGTAGAAATGATTTTTAAGTAATTATCAGTATGATCTTAGGACACCTAGACCTCCCTCCTCTTCCTCCACAGTGTGTGACAGCATGAAGAAGAGCAGGGAATCAATGCTGTGCATGGTTCTTATACCAGACATACATTTGAACATAATCCCAAAGAGCAAAACAAAACCCCAATCTCAATATCAATAACCAGTGAAGGAAGAACTTCTGTATTTTAATGATATTGCATTTCTCTCAGCTTCAAACAACATTTGTTATTAAAGACTAAACTCTACTAATGTAGCCAGCTTTTATATGATATGAGAGGATGAGAATATGTGGCTTATCCTCTTTTCACTTGTTTTTGTAGTTCTCAGTTACTAAAGTAAAGCTTTAAAATGATCTTCTCATGTATGCCTTATACATTGTATGGCATCATTCAATTATCCACAGAGTACTCAAAAGCCATTGTAATGAGTGAAAACTACTCTTCTTCCAGAAACTGTCTCTGACTTCACTGTTTCTAGCTAAGGATAAGGTACAAAAACAGTTTCATTTGTTTCCCAGGTGGAATTCCTACCCTTCTTAGGTTTGGCCAGCTCCTTGCGCCAAGGAACCAAACCACTGATACTCTAAAGTGTAGAGGGCTGAGTTAATTCCAGGAAGTTTTTAGAGTTCCCGATGATTATTGTCTAGATTAAAGCAGAGCTGAACACTGTCAGAGATGCTTGGAGACAAAGTCTGCTCTGTTACATTTGTGTAAATCTGGAAGCCTCCATTGACTTCAATGGAGACACAGAAGATAGCCCTGAATATATAAAGCAGAAAAACATAAAAATCTCATTGCAAACTAGAGTCTGGCTTCCACCTTTCATGTTTTCCAGAAGAAACAGAACTGGATTATCCATCTGTTTACCTTGCCCATCACTCTTCTTTTGGACGTTCAAGTATATTGCATCAGTACTTTCTTAAGGAGAAAATAGTTCTTCGTTTAGTGGAGAAAACCATAATAAAACCAATAACTGGAAGCTGAACCTAGACAAATTCCAAGTAGAAAGATAGCATAAGCTTTGTAACAGTGAAGGTGATTGACTATGGGAACAAATTACCAAAGACAGTGGTAGATTCTACCTCTCCAGAGACTTTCAGGATTGGATTGCATCTCCCAAAACCCTTTGTGGATCTCACTCCTTATATCTAGCAACTGAGCTCTAGTTGCAAACTACATCTGATATATGTATGTTCATCCAGTCTCAGGTGCCAAAGCTCTACTGTGGATTAGAGTAACAAAAATGAATGGATGGTGGGCTATGGTGTTGCATCATCCCATCCCTTAGCTTTCGTGACTGGGATTTTTAAAAAACAGGGATGGCCTATGTTAAGGTGAAAAGGATATCACCGCAGCACTAGGACTGTAACATGCATGTAGAAATGTGCTCTTGTTGCATGGTTTTAAATGCAAAACCTGCCATTTTACCAATATTTCACAGAAAGGAAAATCTGGGAAATACAGCTGGGAGCTGGTGGAGCAAACCATGTCAAATGGAATGTTATAAAGCTTGAGTTAAATTCTGAACTTTGAATTTCACATAGCTCTGAAGTTACCAGCTGCAGAGCTACAGAGGTGTGTACAGTGACTGACTTCACAGTTTGTATTGCAAATGCTCACAAACTTGGTTAGAATTATAGCTAGCTCACAATACACACACTGCTGCTCACACATGCCCTTGAAAGTCAGTCCAAGGCTCAGTGATCTAACTCTGGGAGATACAGGGAAGCTGCTGATTCTGTGTGTCCATGACAAGCATATGAGGTGTGAACAAGTACAGAGAGGGCATCTGAGGAAATGGCAGAATATCATTCCCACATAGTACTCAAGTACCAGCCTGTAAAGGTCTGATCACAGATCATCAAACCATATGGGAGACTTCCGATTTACTTTAATAGATTTTTGGATCAGGCTTTTAATGAAAAAACTGCACAGGTCCCTTGGCCACAAACCCCGTAACTACCCGAAGAGGAGGATCTGAGTGAATCAGGGGGGAGTAGGGAGAGGCTGTAAACCAAGGACCCATGACTACTATGGAAACATGTTTGTTGGTGCTGTATATAGGCCCCAGGCCCTGTCTGGTTTGGAGAAGATAATTCTGTTTCTCAAGTATCCATGATGTCACCGCTCCCAAAATCCATTTACTTGGGCATTATCCAGAAGATATGCATGAAATCCTAATAGCACAAAATAACTGTACATAAATAATGAGTAATATATGATGCCATCGCTATGGTACATATAAACAGAAAATCAGCTATTCATAACCAGTACAGGTAGAAAAATCCTTTTAAATTTAAAAAGACTCTGACAAAGGATATTCGCTGTCTCTTTTAAAATCTCCCCTCTCCCTGTCTATACATACCCACTTTGAATATCACTTTAGAAGTTTGCAAATGAAATCATCTTTTCACTGAAATTTCCCTCCTCCATCCACAATGTGGGTAGCACACTGATGTGTTATAGTTTTGCTCCTGAGTGCTGGGTTGCTGGCATTTAATTATCCAGGGGGGAGGGGGAGACACTGAAGCTATTTCTGGGATAAAGAATTAGATATTAAAAAAAGAAATGGTACATCATATCTGGCTCCTAGTGCTCTTAAGTTATTTCAGTGCATACACACATGCTACATGTAATACACGTTCCCTATATACATTAGAGAAAATATAATACATGCCCCCACTGATATGGTAACCCTTTGATATCATGGCCAAACTAAATTGTGTGTAATTGTTGCATGGCCAAAATTAATTGTTTGTTTAATTTTTGCATCTGATTATATAGGTTGCAGCCCACAGGAGCTTATGCCTGTATAAATTTGTTAGCCTTTAAGGCTATGACCACATTCGCCAAACTTAGTTTGGACTTCTTAGTCCAAGCTAAGAAGTTCGAGCTTAGTTTGAACTAAGAACAGGTAAGTTTAAACTAACCGGGAACTTTTTAGTTTGAACCAAAGCTTAGTTTGAGTCTTGCATGTGCTTTGTTTGAACTAAAGTTCAAATTAAGTGTCTAAATCTGAACTATCCCTGGTACTTTCTAGTTCAAAATGGGCATTCCCTAGTTTGAGCTAAGAAATTTCTTAGATTGAACTAGGCAAAGCCTAGTGTAGCCATGAGCTAAATTAGTCCGGACTAAGGCTTCTTAGTTTAGACTAATTTGCCAGTGTAGATATAGCCTGAGGTGCCACAGGGCTTTTGTTGTAATTGATTGTGTGTGTGTGTGTGTGTGTGTGTGTGTGTGTGTGTGTGTGTGTTCAGATGAAATACCTAAAATCACTGTAAAACAGCTGAAAAATTACCTACTGGTAGTATTGAGCCAGGAACTATGGTAATTAATAGGACTATTCAGAGGAAATGAGCACCACTTCTAGCTTTCACAGCAAGGTCCTATTCCCTCATCTTACCCTGTGGACTCCAGAAATGTTCTTGACTGAACAATTTTTAAACTTCTGGAACACTTGAGTAGAGAGAAATAGCTTATAAAGACAGCCAGAAAGATGGGTCTCTGTAGTTGCTTTAAAAAAAAAAAAATCCTGCAGCTGCCTTGAGAATGCGTTACTAAACACAGGCTTGGGGTCCATAGGTCTGGCTGCCCAGCAGTCAAAGTATCTACTCCCATTAAGTGTTTCATGCCTTGGGTAGGTTTTATTGCTCCTGGTTGTAATCAGATATAGTTTTGTGTACGTTAACTTCTTTTTCTCTTTAACCACAGCGCACACACAGCCAACTGTGCATGCAGCATCCGAAGTCTCAGTGGTGTCTAAGCTGACCATCAGCACAATTGTATTGTTCATGTGTTTTGTTATAACTGTGTGTAGAGCCATCTGTCATCATGCTGTTACTGGAGGTGGAAGTGTATAAATTGCTGTCATAAAAATTTCTTTACAAAAGAGAGAGAGAGAGAGCCTCTCCGTCCATGTCTTCTGATCCATTTTCTGTGTCTGATCAGGAGACCTCTGAAATCTTTCATCTACTGGCAGAGCTAAGTGTTGTGACTCCATTGTCCTAGCAGATGCTGATTAGAGTAAGCAATATACATTATATAAGGGTGTGGTGCCTTTTGCAGTCTACACTGATGGATGTGACACAGTAGCTTTCCCTTCTGCTGTGTAAATGACCATTGCATGGTACTGCCATAGTGATTTAATTTCATAAGCTTTTCAATTATCTAAGCTGCCAAAAGTTTTTAAACTGTTAATATTTGTTCCTGATTTTATGCTCTAATAAACTTGTCCAAATGCTTTTGAAAATATCAAATACTTTTCTTTACGGACAAAAACTGAAAAAACTAACTTTTTTACATATTGCATTACAACTAGATCTGTGATCCTTGCCTTTTATCTTGTATAGGCATTGGTCTTGCAACCCTTACTTGCAAAATTAGTGCACTGAATTCCTGGGACTGCCTGAGTATTTAGAACTACCCGGGGGAGTAAGGGTTGCAGGGACTGGAACTTTAATGTTTAGTCTGTGACACCAACTTCTCTAGGTATTCTGAGATCTACAGAGTTTTGTTAAGGATGCTATTTGTTAACTTCATTCCGCATTGAGATGGTAGTATAGCTGGTACATGGCCAGATTCTGAATATGCTCACTGTCATCCCACTCAACTACCAGCCTGGGGAGTTAATGAGGAATATAGCAGTGATTTTAAACCTTATCATGAGGTTAAATCTACAAGGGATTGTAACTCATGGGACCAGAAGACAAAGGTTAATATGATAAAAGTAAGAAGTAAAATTTCTCTAAGCTATTTTGCCAGGCAGTCCATCAAGGCAAACATTTTGTTTACAAAGACAGCCTAATGAGCTGAGGTCTTTTTGCTGCCAGTTAGAGTTTTACAGAACACACTGAATATGAATTTAACCTTTGATCTTTTTGAACAGAGGCCATGGAATTGGTTTTTCTATAAATCACTTATAATCAGCTCAGAGGATGTGCAAATCAGCTTGAGAGAGAGAAGCGCTGTTTGCAGATAAGCAGCACTATCTCATTTAAACTCTTGGTGCTTAACCCTCTTTTTTCCCTCTCCATCATTCCATTTCATCAAAGTTCAAGGGAGAACATTGGAAAGAAGCCAGAGCATAGCAGGGAAAAGTTATTCCCTCAAGATGGATTGTTATTGATAATATTCAGCAATCAGTTCAGACAGACCCTTCATGTTAATTCATACCAAAAAGAAAAGTGGCCTGAGGAAATTCCTAGTCCGGGCTCATTTATGCTTCTGTGGCTGTGAGTTAGTAGTCAATGTTCTAGAAACAAAACAAAAAGAGGATTAGGTTGTTAATATGCTATATATTAGTCAAATGTTCACCTTTGTAAAACAGAGCTACTGCGCTTATTCACCCAATGGAAATAATAAAACTTGAGGGTGCATTTTAATGAGGTGTATAAATAGTAACGACCAATCTATTATGCCTGTAAGGCTGAAGTATATCTAATAAAAATATGCTAAAGCGTGGATGAACCCTGCATCTTCTGCTAGTAATGGCCAATTGGGAATAAGAGTTACTTCTCTGTAGCAGATGTGTAGTTCAAAGTTCACCATAAGTGCATTCACATACGGAGCACAGCATGTATTGTTCTGTAAGACCAAGCTTGGCCCTTCAAGAGACTATAGAACAACTAATTTCATTATTCAAAGAGAGCAGAAAAGAGGGATACAATTAACCCTCTCTGAGTTTTCCTTGTGAGGATTTCTTTTTGTCCTTGTGATATTTAAACAGTACTTGGTTTCATAAATGGAAACAGTGTTGTGTGCATATGGCCATGCAATAAAGCGGCATGGGTGTAATACACAGTGTTGCTCTCCAGCTTTTGTCATTAGTTAAAAAAAAATCATTTTAAACAGATGTCCTTCTCTACAATTATTACTTTTACTAGGCAAAAATTTGGCTGGCTAAAATGGAGGCCTTTGAGTTGACAATAAATCAATGAATGCCACTTTGGATTTTTGTCTGTAAACAATTAACACCAAAGAAATCTAGCTCTCTAGAATATATATGTGCATAAAGAATCTAAAAAGTTCAGTGGTAGTGAAAATGACCCTTTTTATTCTGTGAACTAAGAAGGAACCAGTAACTGCAGAAAGGCAATGGAATAAAAGATGGGTCAATTTCATGAGAAAGCTCCTTTCCCTAGTTGCTTCTAAAGTACATTGAATAGGTGCCATAGAGAAAATTAAGGGTTTGAATTTATATGTTACTCAAGTTAGTAAATAAAAAGCAGCTTTGGTTGGGGGACCTCTGTATACACTACTTACCCAGCCTGCTCCAGGGTGCCTGAGCTTCATTTACAGGGTTGAAACACAAGGACATACCAAACCTATGCTAGGAGGGCAATGCCGCAGTTGAGTGTACAATGAAGTAGATAATACAGGAAAGGTGGTAAAAAAGCTCCAAAAGGGCTAATAAATACTCCTGAAGACAAGTCAAGAGTCTTAGCTTAGGGGTAGTTTGTGTTTGGCCTTCCATGGATGGATGAGAAGACACAAGATGTGCTATTTCTAGAAACCATCCCATCTGGGAATGCCAACTCTGCTGTTGACTCTGCCTGCTGGAGGTGCTAAGTGAACCTTTTGGGAAGGAGGAAAGAGGTAGAACAGAAGGTGGGCCATGGTTTTATTCTTCCTCCATGGCACTTGGCTGCATTTGCCTGGTATGGTAGGAAGTACATGTGGGACTGTTTCAAGTGATAAACACTGAAATCTGGTGTGCTTCCTCAGGAGGAATTCTGACTGAGTCAGCAGCAGAAGTTCTTCCTGGGGTCAGCTGTGGCTGAAAAGCTATCAGCTGGTCTTTAATGCTGTCCTGATTTTTAACAGTATGAATTGGAACTAAATTCCCCTTGTTTGATTTTTGTTTGTTTGTTTACATTGTGTGTGAAATGGTTCAGAACTGGTCAAAATATCTGACTTTTCCATTGAAGTGTGCACAGTTAGTCAGATGGTTGACTTAGCTTTAAACAAAGGTATCTTAGGAGGCAGAAGTGGTTTCATGCGTAGTGTAAGTATGAGACCCAAAAAGCAAAGATGCATCCTGGTTTCAGAAGAAGAGGCACTATAACCCCATGAATAGAAAAAGTCACATTTTGCTTTTGTTATTTCTATTACTGCAGCACCTATGAGACTGAGTGGTGAACCAGGGTCACATTGTTTTAGGCTCTTTATAAACAGAACAGAGAAGTCATCCCTGCCCCAGAAAGCCCTCAATTCTTGTAGTGTGTACCACGCCTTTGGGGACATTCAGCCAAGAAGAATATTTGACTGTAGAATTTAATCACTTCTTGATTTTGCTTGAAGTCTGTAAGACAGGAAAAGGCAGTCTTTGGGGCAGGGATTGTCTCTTATTACTCTGTACACTAGTGCAATGGGATTTTAACTTGTCATTAGATGCTACAATGATGTGTGTGTTTATTACTACTGCTATTACCACTACAAAATGAGTGATTGAGGCAGAGATTTGGGAGGCAGGAGCACTGAGCTACACCCTGCTCTGCCATAGGCTTGTAGTGTAACTTTAACATCTCTGCTTTTATTTCCCCATCTGCCAAAAGAGAATAATAAAACCTACCTCGCAGGGATGTTGTAAGCTTTAATTTATTAGTGTTTGTGGCCTCCACAGATAAAAGGTCTGATTGGAGCAATATTCATTAAGTATTAAAAGTAGTAAATATTTAACTTTATTCAGAGTGTTAGTGGATGAACCCAAAGTAAAAACTCAAAAGCTACCCAGTGGGCTCCATATTAGAACGTTCGAGTCAACAGTGTGTCAGCAGAACGGCAAAATAGGAGAGCTGTAGAATATTGAACATGGGAGAGTATTGATTTGGGCTAATATGGGATCTATAAAAGGTTTTACAAAATGTACAGTAGCTGGAGACATTTCTTAATGCCTTATTGATAATTGTCTGAGATTCCTTTTTTAACCTCCTACAAGTGAGAAGAGAGCCAGTTGACTGTCATGGATTTGTAAGGAGCCAAGAACAGTCTCTTTCCAATTGGCTTTGCTGAGGCACACATTTTTGTAAAGTATGGCCCTGCTCTGAAAAGGCAGTCTATATAAATAGTCTCATGAGTATCTTTATTTCACTTAGTGACTACCTAAGTGAATTTCAGGATGTCTGTCCTGGATCCCCATTTCCTCTTTATGCTACTCCATTAATGTAAAAGGGCTGAAACAATATGCCTAGTATGGGCACTTCCTTGGAGTGTGTGCAGTCAGCATCCTTTGCTCTACGCTAATTTTCTTGTAACCACCAGAATAGGGGACCAGTCTGAGCATGGTGGTGGGGAAAGAGGCATCCAACAGGTGTCGACTTTAACAGTGTCTACAGATCAGTACCAGCCCTTAGGCTGCATTAACTTATGACGGGTCTAGGCAGGACCAAGAATGGCTTTACAATAGTGGGAGGGGTGGAGTAAATCCATCTTGTTCCATTCCTTTGTTGACCATGGCTTAGCTGAAATAGACATGGTGGGGGATATTAATTCGCATCAGTACAGGCTCATCATGGGGCGTAATTGTCTAGAAAAATTTTTATCCTCGTGGGTCATTATAAAGGTGTCATCACGCATCTACCAACTCTGTGCTTGGTTATGCTTGAGAAAAGTCTTCATCTGTAGTCAGAAGCTGGCCCTGGAACTCAACATACGTGTTTGTCAATAATGTGAGAACTAGAATAGACTCAAGCTCTCTCTCCCATAGCTATTTGGCTCTGTTGTGCTAGCTGAAGTAAAAAGCAGCAACAGCTTATTTTTGTCACTGAAATCAGCGGAAGTGAATAGCAGATCTACAGAGTAAGAAGATGCCATTTTTATATAAACCCTTTTCAGCATAGAACTGTTTAAGGATCTTACAAATTTAGATAAATTCATTTTTTGTCATAAAGCTTTCTAAAGTCAAATTGGTAAGTCTCAATAGTTCTCCAGGCTCATTAATATGTGGTATAATATATCATGTATAAAAACTAAAAGGAAAAAAATGCTAAATTCATGTCAGAAGTTTACTTTTTAAAGTCTCTGGCCTCCTGACATTTTATAGCTGTTCATTGTGAATCTGTTCCTCAAATGGCCAGCACATGTTGAATCTTGCTGTCCTCTGAGCTACAGGAAGAGGCCTCTGATGGGTTAACCACAATGGAGCTAAAATCTTTTCAAGTCACTTGAGAAAAATTTTCTTCCCTACAAAGGATAATGTCATTGTCACTGAAGCAGCAGGCAATCCGTTCTGACTATAAAGGGGTCTTCTTGTCTCTCTCTTTTCCCTGGCTGTTTTCATAACTCTGTAATTCTATTCTAAACTGAACAAAATCTAGACTTTAGTGTAAACACTGCAGTGGAATCCCATAGCACAAATCTGAAGCAGCTCCTAAAATTACAGCTGTGGAGCAGGCATCTCAGCAATACACTCTGCTCCTGCGTGCATTTCTCCAACTGCAGTTGAGTGATGTCATCCCTTCTCTTAGCCCTCTCAATTATTGCTATTCTTGTTGTTTTCATAGAGTCTGGAAAGCTGTCTGTACCTTTTGTTAGCGCATTCGTTTTCTGCAAATTCCCACCAGTTTCTGAGCCCTTCGCTCTGCTGCTGCTGCGCTCCATTTACAGTCAGTTTTGTGCCTTCTTTTTAGACAAGGATTGGACTGCTTCCTCCATTGCAAGGATAGTGAAAGCATAGATTTCATAGGAGACAGATGAATATCCACCCTTCGCTACCAAAGAAAAACAAACAAGGATCCTGTGGCACTTTTAAAGACTAACACGTTTATTTATCGCATGAGCTTTCCTGGGAGAAAAATCCCACAACACAGCTGTCCTCTTGGATCTTGGCAACACAGAATCAAAACAGCTCTTCTACTCTCTGTTGTCCTATCACACTGAAGAATACCCAGAGCACTTACACATTCAAAGAAGTCATGTTTTATGTAATTAATCTATATGCATAAGGCAAATTTCAGAGGTGATGTATATGGCAAAACAAACAAGGAGTCTGGTAGCATTAAAAGACTAACACTTTTATATATCACATGAGCCTTCGTGGGAGAAAATTGCACTTTGTCAAACACTTGAAGGTGGGAAACTTACAGAAGTAACTCTTCAAGTGTCTGATGAAATAAGATTTTCTGCCATGAAAACTCATGTGATAAATAAATGTTAGTCTTTTAAGTGCCACCAGACTCCTTATTTGTTTTGCTGGACTAGACTAGCACAGCTACCCTTTTGGAACTTGTCATCATGCAAGGTGATGTGTATGGTGATATGTCCTTTATGTCTACCTGCACAGTTACTAATGTGCAAGTAATACTAACTTTGAAGTTATATGTCAGTAAATGTTAGGGAGTGTTCTTTTTTGAATAATATAAAAGTAGATTGTCAAAGCCTACTCAACTGACTACATGGGGAACCCTGAGGCAAACAGCTAGTAGAGCCAGCCTTATGCCAACTGGTTCCAGAGTAGACAGTGTGTTGGTGGAAAGGCCAGGAGGAAGGGGCATGACTAGAACATCTCTGCCCTCTGGCTATCTCTTGTTGTGCCTTGCTGCTTTTGGGGCTGTATCTGCCCTGCAGCTGCTCCAGGGAGTGGGTTGGCTCTCAACTGGTCCCAGAACTGAGAGAGAGAGAGATTGACAATCCCTATCTTCTTTGTATGTGGTGGATGAGGGAATTAATTTCATAAGGGCAGGCAGGTGGTATTTTTACCATTCCCATCCATGAGAGTTCTCCCATGGGGAGAGTAGCTTTGATGGGTAGCCAAGGACATAGGTGTCTTTCCAATGGATGCTGACTGCATAGTGGTGTGCAGATAACAAGTATGTCACTTAGATATTTGGGCCATGCCTTCTCCCTAGACCACACCAGCTACTCATAGTCAACGTCCCAAAAGGTAATTAAACTACTGAAAATCCTGCCTAGGTGAAATGTCTGCTGTCAGCATCCTCACTTATGGTTTATGTTGATGGAATTTATATTACAGGGCTGCATCAAGCCTAGCTGGGGACAAATGGTAGTCCTTTCTCCAGAAAAAGGACCATAGAATTGTACTAATATGCACTAAATGAAATACTGTGTATTTGGCTCCTCCCATGCAGGAAAGAAGACAGAGAATGCAGGAAAACCTATATTTCCTGGATAACAGTGTACAAGGCAGGGTCTGAAGCCCTGTCAGCCCTATTTTTTTTCAAAGTGCCACTGTTTTCTGTTGAAACTTAAAACCAAAACTCATTTGATTCATTTTTGATCAAAGGACACACTAACTATTGAACTATAATGCTGATGAAACAGAAAACAGATTGGTCACTTCAATTTTCTGTTTCATTTTTCTGGTTTCAGATTCCTAGCTGAACCATGTTGGGCTGGATTTGGTATACCATAAAGGAATATTTGAAGACAGTAAGTGATTTTGGCTGACAAAATATCCTGAAAACCTTTCAATTTCTATTATGTTTTGTAAAAATCTTCACTGGTTTAGCTCAGATTTGTTTACATTTTGCAAAAACCTAGTACTGCCAGCTGTAAGAGTTTAAAAGATCCTGAATCCCCCAAAGCCATTAAAATCAAGAGGTTAAAAATGTAATAACTTTGGTGTTTCCATTCTTTGCCTTTTGAGCTTCTAGGGGATAGTCCAGACTTAAACGCTTAGTTCGAACTTTGTTCAAACAAAGCACATGCAAGACTCAAACTAAGCCTTAGTTTAATCATAAGACGTTCGAACTAAGCCATCAGTTCAGCCATCAGCGCACTCTAGTTTGAACTAAGCATTTCTCCAAAACCATGATGACTGAAAATGCCTCTGCCCCCCTTTTTTTAAAAGCTGAGATTTGCATATAATGACATGATTCCAGGAACTGAGATTTTAAGGGATACCCTAAATACAAAATGGCAGAAGACGGCAATGCTAAAAACCGGAGTTTTGGACCTAAACTATCACAAAGCCTCCTGATAAAGAGGTGATAATTTTACAAGGCCAGGAGTTGTTAAGGTGACACATCATGGACATGCTGGGGGGTGGGGGGAAATCTGAAGATCCAGCTTTTTGTATCAGAACTGTTCAGTTATTGAATGTCATTTGTTTTCTCCAACACTCTGTAATAGCTACACGTGTTATTCGCTCGCTTAAGTGGTGGAGTCAAGTGTTAAGGAAAAGTCATTGCCCATAGCAACAATACCTGGCAGCTGTGTTCTGCCTTGCTTGTTGACCTTCATCCTGCCTGAGACACTTAGCTTGGTGACTGAGACAAAGGTCAAGAAAGTTTGGGAATTTAAATGAGATGTGCTAGACAGAGATTGATGAAGAACGTTCCTCTCTTCTTCTTCTATCTTATAGTTTTCCCTTCCCAATCTGTCCCCTTTCCCTTGTATTTGTGTCTCTGTAGTTAAAGCAATATACTAGGGGTAGGCTGTGACCCATGCTTGCTTGGAGTAGAGGCCAGTGTGTTGACCTACATTCCAGTGACCAGCACTAGAGCTGAGCAGTGCATTACTGATCATAACCCTTTCCAGTCAGACTGGAAATAGAGAAGTACAGCCAACTCTGTGCACTGGGTCCCATGTGTTCTGGATAATCGAATCTGTTCTCTGGTTTGGGCTCTATGAAGCACTATCAGGGCCACAATGTAGGACACCTCACATGGGTGCTAGAACCTCAGAGATAAAATGCAGGCACATCCTACTATAAATTCCCTAAAAGATAAGGAAAAAGACAATTGGCATTTATTTACTTAGAATTGTTTCCTCCCCGATTTTCACTTTAGCATGTTTGTCTGCCCTTACTGAGATATAAAGAAAGACATCATGACTGTCAAAAGGCATTATAACAGTAGAAATACTGTATATAAACAGCTTTGTTTGATCTTTTTTCGGGGGATCATTCAAGAGATTTGTTTATTTTGGCTTGCAAGTTCCTTAATGTTTCCATAAATCATATCATAAAATTGAGCTCAGATTGCATAATGGATGCCCTTTGTTCTTTTTTCCTTTTTTTAAAATTGTTCTTTAAACTTCTTTTGCTCATTTTGGACAAGATTCTAGTGCCCTTATTTACGTTACTTTGAGCATAATCACCCAGGTAGTCCTAGTGGATTGGCATTTTTGGCCTTAAATATGAGCTTTTAAAGATTTTTGAAATGCACAATCTATACCCAGACTGATTTAAGCAAAGGATAGAGATAAAGAAGGAAGGGCTTTTCAGCTGAAGAGCAGGTGATACAGGAGGTGCCATCCAGCTCAACAGGAACTGTGTTCTAAAAAAGATAATTTCAAGTTGAGCTGTGGTTTACCACAATGTTCTCGTGATCAGCTGAGCGGTCAGATGTCAGGGGTGACTGAAAAAAAGTTCATTTTCCCACAGTAGATGCACACACTCACGCACACACTCTGTGCATATAGGAGGAAATCATTTTTACATTTCATATCTTGGCTGTGGCAATGTTTAGAACTTTTTCTCACCCTTGTGACGTGTACTTTAACAGACCTGTTGAAAAAATGCTGGTTTTAATTTGATTAGCATGACCCATTCTTTTATTTTATAAACCTAAAGTCTTTTAGCACATTCATTCCGTGCAGGCTCGCATAAAGCAGCAAGGCATAAGAGCTTTAACTGCTCTCCTTACTAACACAAAGCGGGGCTCAGAGAAAAAGGAAGGTCCCAAAGAAGTCAGGGAACTTAATTCTGTTGTCACTTATGCTCTGTGTTCCCTAGACATTTAACACCCCTCTAAGAGTCAGTTGTTTGACTTCTGACTGCCCTACCTGTGTCCCAGTGAAAAGAGTAGAGCAGCATTAAAAGACTAAGTGTGAGGTGTGGAACTCAAAGTGTTAAAGCATCATCTGTGAAGGCAGAAATAGCTTTTACCACTAATTCTTCCTGTGCTGGGGTGGGTACATTGTTCTAATGCACCTAAGTTCTCTTTTGTGATTAAATATACTTCAATCCCCACATTTCTAATTTAGCAAGAATAGCCTAGCAGTTGGGATGCTTTTTATCTTTATTTACATGTTTTAGATAATAAATCTAGTTCAGAAATTAAAGTCAAGACCAAAAGAGCACATCATTTGAAGGCTTCCCTGGATATTTTACATAAGGCATAAGACAGGCTGCACCAACCCTTCTATAAAGAGACATGCCTAAAACTCCACTTTCCCGATCCATTTTCCTGAAAACTGACCGTCTGGTTTCCAGTGCTGTGCATTCTCCAGACACCCCAAACTCAGCAGACTTTAGGCATGTTTCAAAATGGTGCTGCTGTATCATCACTGAACCATGTTGTTTTGTCTCAAACGGCAACCCAAATGACAGAATTAACAAAATACTGAGTCTGTGCAGTAGCGTATATAGAACAGCAGCAGAAGGTGACATCATTGATATTTCAGGATTTCAGCTCTGCAGTGCAAAGCAGCTTACACACTGCACATCAGAGTCAGAACCTGGATTAGAGACAAAAGCAGCCCTTACTTCTCATAAATATCTTCTCAGCGGCTCAAAATATTCAGTGCAACAGCTCAGAAATGTCCCTTCTTCCCTTAGAGATCATTTGAATTGCCAAACCCTATCACAATTGCCAAACCCAATCTCAAACTCTTAAGAGCACAGTCCAAACCTCACAGCTCATTATTTCACTTCAAAGTCATTTAGGTTAAGTTAAATCCTCAAAAAAAAAAAAAGTTCAGTAATATGATGCTTAAAAATAATTGCACAGTTTGTGCTATGTTGATACAGCTACTATTTCTGCATTTTTCAAACAGGAACTTGTCAGTCACAATGATTTGCAGTTTTGGTGCAACTGTTCAGAAATGTATGTCTTCAGGCTGTTGCTTTATTAGTGTGTAACAGACATACAGAGGCATAAACTCTCTCACTCCCTTTCGCCCTCTTTCTTTTTCTCAGCTAATGCAGCAGATACACATGCTGGAAAAAGACAACCCTAACAGTTTGACCTGCTGAACTATGTTTTGTGGTTTTCATCACAGAATTATCTTTCTACTGGGAATCAAACCCATAGAACCACTGAAATGCAGCTCTAAAATGGATTTTATGCAATTAGGAATAATGCGGGTGGGGAATTTTTCAGTATTAACGAAGAAAGGCATTAGTGAAGAGAGGTGGGGAAGGAAAATCGGGGGGTTGAATGCAGGATGTTTTAGGTCTTCACTCCAGGGCTTATTGTCACATATATGATATGTGGCTAGCACCATTAGAAAAAATGGGAGAATATAAGCATGGAGAGCTTTTGTAAAGCGGCTAGACTACATATGGAATCAGTTAATGGGAAAGGCCACTAGACAGGGAGAAGGGATGCTCTTTAGTAAAATGCAAAGTTAAACTGTTCTAGGCAATACAGATACTAATATGGGAATTGGTTCTACAAGGTACTGAACACCCTCTTCTTATGTTGCCATTTTGTGACTTTGACCTCGGCGCCCCACCCGTGGAAATATATGAACAGGTCTGTGTCACAGACATTTGGTTGATCCAAGCAATATCTCATTTCAGTCCAACTGTAGGAAGCCAAAGGGAACAGAGTCTGGGAAACAAGCATGTTTAGCTGGGGTCTGTCCTTCCTCTATATAGTTTTTGTGTTGTTTCTTTTTAAAGTAGCTTAGATTCAATCTGATGAAGAGGGAAATGAATCTGATTTGTGGTGTGCAGCGAGTGAAGGAATGCCCAAAGGCTGTGTCTGAACCTCAGCTGAGATGTATGCACAAGTTTTGCCCTAATGATTCCCTTCCTCTGAGTCTCATTGGATCCTCTGCTGCTCCTTGAGTCAAACATTAATAGAGGTCCCTAGGACCTGTCGTCATTCCTATCTAATGCAGACCTTATGAAAGTTATGCTCATTGTTGTTGCCTTTAACTTGCCTGCTAGCAGGTGAACGAGATGCTCCACCAGTCTGAGTGCAGCTCCATTCTTCCTGAGTGCGTGAGCTGCTGTGAACCTGTGACATCTGTGTTCAAGTCTCCTAGAGCAATTGGAAATGCATAAAAAAAAATGCTAGAAACATTTTGGTCAGTCAGGACCAGGCCAAAGCAGCCAGATCTCTATGTACACTCCACATAGAAACCTCTGTTGTACTGCCCCGGCACTATGGCCTCCATCTCACACTGCATGATGGCTCTTCCTCTGCTTTGGTTGGTGGTGACAGGCTAGTCCCCACAAGAGGTGCCAGATGGAGCACAGGACTTGACAGAGTGGATCAACCCAGTGGTTGATCTAGTCCAGTGTTTTTTCTCCTACAACAGCCACAAGGAGATTCTTTAGGGGAAGGTGCAAGAAGCTCTTCCAAATGCAGTTACAGCATAATCTGCCCTTGGGGAAGTTTTTTTCTCTCTTTTATTAATTGGAGTCTTAAACCTTGAAGCCTGGGTGTTTATATCCCCTCCAAAACTCTTGTATTTTCAGTCCTCACATGTAACTCTGGATGTTATTGTCATGGTCTGTGCTCATGGGAATTGAGATGCCCAGTCCTATTTGGGCAAGCTCAGGATGCCCCTTTCTCCATCCCAGTGCCTTCATATGGGATGGAGTATAGCTTTGAAAAACTCACCCACCAGAGCATTGGGTTCTGTGTTTGGAGGACTTCTAGTGACACTGCCCCATGATGGAGTAGCATCAGCAAGGATCTTTTCCACAGAGTCCTCTGCTGGGGTACTGTTGGTTGGACCTTTCTCAGAAAGCAACTGGTTTCAGAGTTAATATCCCAACAAATCCTGTATGCACCCCATTTTTGCACTGGTTTAGCTGTATAGTTTTCTTAACCAACATTATTAAATTGGTGCAGCCCCCTCATATGAACACAATTTGATAGCAAAGTACTTAGATCAGCATCACTTGTTTAGCTTAGTAAATAGGTTTAGAAATGGATATTTTTAGGTGCAGGAAATAGTATATGTAGATAAGCCCAACAATGGGTGTGACTGTTCATGTCACTCAGAGTCATTGCTCTAGGCCAGGGGTCTCAAACATGTGGCCCCTAAAGCTATTTTTCTGTGGCCTTCAACAACACTATTGTTACCAAAAAAAGCAAGGAGTCTTGTGGCACTTAAAGACCAGTATATGCAATATTGTTGTATGAAAAGGTTTCAGTGGCACGGCCCTCAGGCTAATGTATTAGTCCTCATGCGGGCCTTGCGGTGATTTGAGTTTGAGACCCCTGCTCTAGGCCAATGGTTCCCAACCTGTTTCCAAATGGCCTGTGGCTCTGCTTCAGCTGTCTGCCAAAGGGGGTCACTTTCTAAGGACCCAGGCAGAGTGTGTTTCTGTGGGGCTAAAAACCTGATGCAAGCTCCTTGCTGCAGCCAACGGGATGGGAGATCAGAGCTGCTCTTAGTTGTAGCAGGGGAACATGGTAAAGCTTTCCATCTGGGTCCATAGGTGCTGGGGTCTCTGCTAGAGCCAGAGGAAGGGAAGCACTGATCGTCTGTTCCCCTGGCTGCCAGAGAGCCACGGCTAAGGGATCCAGGTGGATTATATGGGGCAACAGAATGTGTGTGGTTTCCTTGCCACAGCCAGGGAGACAGAAGGTCTCCTTCCATTTGGCTGCAGGGAGGGGAGGAGGGCTATCTCCTGGTGGAAACTGGAGGCCTTTGTGAGTTGTAAAAATGATATCCCTGGCCTTCAAGCCAAAAAAGGTTGGGAAGCCCTGTTCTAGGCTGTTTTCAGGCTCAGGAATTATTGGTCTGGGCCTAGGGACACCAGAAAGAAGGTCTGAGGAAGGAGTAAAAGAAATGGGTGGATTCAGAGAGGGAGGGATGAGACAGCTGGAGAGGAGGACAAGATCTTTGATCTGCAGTCACCTCTGGGGTGCTATTAAAGTGGGATGTTTGGGTAAAAAGGCATGTTTAAGTTTTGCCATGTCAGCATGCAGATCTCAGCAGAGTGAGCAGTTTTCCTTTCCTAAGAACCATTATAGCAAAATTAACACAGACAAACTTCTTATGTCTCTGACTGATATGTTAGTTTATGGATCCATAGCCCCCCTGGGAGCATCACAAATCCACATAATGTTCCTGACTGCTACACTTTGCATTTGGGTCACTGACTCAGCTGACAGATGTGTATCACTGTAAATATGCTTGTAGCCAAGCAGCCCCCTAGTGACTACACAGATGTGGATGCCAGAGAGTGCAAGCTATTTCAGATAAGGTTGGCATTAAGTTGAACTGAACATTTTCTCCCTAGATCCACCTCTTTTTGACTGTGATTAGTATTTAGTGCTGTCTGCTCAAACCACATCCCCTTCTTGGAGGAGTGGGGAGGATCTGCCAGCTCAGACTAAATAGACATGCAGATCTGCCCTTTTGGAGCTGCAGGTCTTCAAGTGGGTGTAGAAGTGGCTGTGAGCTCTTCAAACACATAATTAAAACCACATTTTGCAGACAGGCATTGTGGTGCTGATGAAATCCTATAGGCCCAAATTAAGCTTCATTTTAAACTTCAAAAAAACCCAAACCACTTCTGAGATCTTTGTTTGTTTAAATGAGGCTTTGGACCAGTCCAATAGTCTGCTAACAATGCCCAGGTAAAATACCAGGAACAGGTATAGCCCAAGGAGCAATACTGCAGTTATTCCTCACATGCAACCAATGAGCTGGAGAGGCACCTCATGAGGCAGTGGTTTTCAAACTTCTTTCCTCAGGACCCAGTTAAAAAAAAAAAAAAAAAGTAACTTATTTCCATGACCCAGCAATTACATCTTTGAGCAATGCATTCCAGTCTTGTGATATCTGCAGCAAGAAGTGCCGTGACCCAATACCTGAGGGTCTGTGATCCAGTACTGGGTCCCTCCCAACCCATAGTTTGTAAACCACTCTCATAAGGAGAGGAGCATTGCACAGTCTTCCAGGATCTCAAGCCCATGAAAGAAGTAATAGGTATGGCAGAAAGTTCCTTACTAGGCATGCAGGTAAGCATGAAGGACCTTTCATGCTTATGTGGGATGCAGCAACTCATGCCAAAAGGGGTTTGTGGGAGAAGACATAGGGCAAAAATTAAGTGCCTGAAAGACCGATGTTAGAGGAAGGAGCATACTTTCCAGCATATAGGCCATTAACTGCTCTGTATCCAAAAATACCTCTCTGCTTTCTTGGCAAAACTGAGGGATTCTTTTCCCTCCTGATTAGCACAGCATGCTGGATGTACAAGAAATCCCTAGGTACTTAATGCTCTTGGCTATCAAGTTCCTTTTTTAAAATTCTGCTTCTTTTTAAAATGATGAAATTATTTTCCTTCAAACAAGCTTACGGAACAGGAGTTAGACTCCTCTCAAAGAAAACTATCATATGGCTCCTTATTGCTTTTAGTTTCACCATCAATGCCATGTTCAAGACCTGTAGTTTTAGGGAGGTCTCTTCTTTCATGATTTCTTCTCCCCTCCCCTGGCAGTTTTTTGCTTCTTTTTCCCCCTGATCCTTGAACATTTCTTATAGATGAGCAGCTTTATGGTGACATGTTGATGCAGCTCTGATACACAATTTATAAACATACTCTAAAAACCTAAGGTGTGTTTTTACATCCATTTGAAAACATGATTTATTTAGCTCTTAATAGAAAACTTGTGCGGTCTATAAATTTCAGAAATGCTACCTGTCCACTGAACAGCAACTCAACTCAATCTGAGATTTTGATTTTGTTTGTTTTAAAGGTAAGTGTAAAAGCATGCAGAAAGCCCCCTGTTGCTAAAATCTGACAAGGAGACAACTAGTATGGTGGTGGTTGTGGGGGTGTGTGTGTGTGAGGTGGTTATAAGATGCAGGACTTAACTTCTAAGATCTACCAGAGGAGATGTGCCTCAGCAAATTTACATGGCGTATGGGCACCAGGAACAGACTGGTTGAATTCAGGCCTTGATGGCAGGCTACAATCACATGGAGTTGTGTGGCACTTTTAAGACTAACAGATTTATTTTTTGCACTCTCCAGTACACACTCCTAACCACACTCCTCTTCAAAATTTTCCCTATGCTATGGCCTCAAGCGATTCACTTCTACAAGGAAAATGTCTGTCCTCAACCCTGGAAGATAACCAGTCTTCTTTCTTCCACTTTAGGCAGTGCAGGCAGACATCCACCTCATTGTCCCCATCTGTTTACATCCAGAACTAGTGGCTGAGCAATTCGTGAACACTAGAAGGTTTCTCTTGAGAGGCAGGGAAGATAGCATTATTCCCAATAAAACCATGGGAGCTGAAGCAACGGGAAATTGTTACTTATCTTAGGTCACACAGTGAATCTGAGGCAGAGTCAGCTGAACCCACAGCTCATGATTTCCTAGCCAGTGCCGTGATGCTGAGACCATCTTTCTTGTGCCATAAGTGTTATTCTTGAGAGCTTGCTGTGGGTTGTGGTTGTGCTACTTTTCTCATGTGGGGAGACTGGTAAAAATTGTTGTTGTTGGTTTGGGGGTGCTGATATATCAAAGAAGAAGTGATCATTCATAGTCAAACTAAGTGTCTGTAGTTGAGAGAGGAACGGGGAATTCTCAGAGAGAACAGATGCCTATCTGTGAAATAGCCTGTATTTTTGCCCATCTTATCATTTGGTTGTAAGTTTTTACTTGCCAGTGAGCCCAGGGGTTAAAGTAGGCCAGAATGCACTGCAACGCCGTTCGGGGGTCCACTATTTTTACGGGCTCAGCATTCCAGGGCCCTTAAAAATAGAAAATGGAGCCAGAATGCCACTTTCTGGGACCCACGTTTAAAAATAGCAGGCCCCAGAATGCAGTGTTCTGGCTCCATTTTCTATTTTAGGGGTCCCGTCCCTGAGGCCCTAAAAATAGCAGGCCCCAGAATGGCATTTTACTGTGTTCCAGGAGGCAGGGGAGTTCCCCTGGCCTGGGCTGAGCATGCTTAGTGAGAGCTGGCTCAGGCTGGAGTGTTTCAGTGACATGGTGGCCAAGTAAAGGGGCCCTGGGGGGTGTCGAGCGGGGACAGGCGAGCCAACTTGGCAGGGAAAGGGTTCGGAGGAGGCGGTTGGCCTGGGGCAGTAGGGGAAGAATGCATGGCACGGTGGGGGGTTGAGGGACCAGCAGCAAGATGGCAGCCGGGGGCAGTGGCTGGGGTGGGGTTAGGTGTGTGGGAAGCAGTAGCTGGGGTGAGGGGCAGGCATTTGGGGGGCAGTAGCCGAGGTGTGTGAGGTGGGCCCGCACTGGCGCAAGGGGTGCCCAGACCAGCGTGGTGGGGACCCGCCAATTTAGGAGAGTTCCAGGGCCCACCAAATTATACTTTCTCACCTGAGTGAGAGCAGGAGCCTTTTAGCAGCCACAGGATCCTGGACAAGTTGCCTTGCCACTGGTGCGCATTGTTAACAGAAAGAAATAAGTGGTGTTTTAACCCTTCCTCAGGCAGAAAGGGGTTAAAAAGTTGCTGTGCCCTGCCCCACCACTTGTAGGCATGTCAGGGCTGGGGAAGGAGTTCAAAAGAAGGAGAAGCCCAACCCAACAGTGGATAGCACTGAGTGGAGAGTTGATTTCTGATCATTCTAGCGCATAAGGGAGGGCAGAATCTCCTGCCATGCCTCTGGACTGTCTGAGCCCCTTGAGAGGAAGGTGAGCTGTATTATAAAGAGTTACCACAGGATGCTCCCTGATGACTGATAAGAAAATGTTAAGCTGGAATGTGGTTTTCCCCTGACTGTGATGCCAGAAAGAAAGATGGCTCACGGTAGATTGTGAAACAGTTCATAATGTGATCATTCTTCTAACAATGTCAGTATTTAAATGATCACTATTGTGTTCAGGAATCAACATGCTATGAGATAAATGGGTCAGTGCACTCCCCTCTGAGCTATCATTTCAGGGTTTCTGCAGACCAGGAAGGCACCACTTTTTCTGCTTCTTTGCAAACATAAGAACATTTAAAGTTAAAGTTTACATTCTAGAGCACAAAACAGCAGACTCCAGGGAAACATACTGCCCAGCAGGCCAGTGTGACCTCATCCAATCCAGCCTGTGAACATGCCCATCTATTTAACCAAATAGCATGCTAAGCCTATTCTGAATGCCATAATCTTGTGCTAAAAACACTGTTACCCATTTCTTAAATCTCCACGAGCTCTGGAGTTTCTTCATTGGAGGCCTATGCTGAGGGGAAGAAAGATGTAAAGGCATTAACTGTTGCATTTAGTGAGGAATGCTTCCCTTGAAGTACCACACTGGGAGCCAGGAGATATAGGTTATACTTGATTTACCTGTCACATAAACTGAAAGTTATGCTCAACAAGACAAAAGTACAGGAAATTTATCTGACCAGTCTCTTCTCAGCTACCCTAAAAGAGCCCGCCACCTTCTTTTCAACTCCAGAGAGTGGCCTCTAAGTATTAGCATCAAGTACTGACTTGCCTGTGGGAAGTCAATCTCTTCATGACTTGTTCTTGTCCAGGATAGAGTGAGGATAATACGTAACAATGAGGTGAGACTAAACTATAAAGCATTGAGGATTCAAATTTTCTGCAATGTCTGTCATGTCCCTCTCAGGTACGGGTAATCTAGGGGACAAAGAAAAAAATTCAGAAAACTTTCCAATTTCCTTTAAACTTAATGATTAAATTGATCAAAAGGAGGGTCATGGTGTTTGAGCTATTTGCGAGACAAGGTGGGTGAGATGATATCTTTTATTGAATCAAGTTATGGCATGCTGATGAGAGAGACAAGCTGTCAAGACACACGCAACTCTTGTTCAGGTCAGGAAAAAGGGACTCCCAGCATCACAGTCAAATACAAAGTGGAACAGATTGTTTGACATTATAAGTTAGCACCTATGGTAAAGAATCATTCAAGATAAAGTGACCTGTCAATATCTCGTCAGTCACAGGACAAAAAGAGTGATTAGTGGGTTACAGTGTAATAAACTGTAAATTCAGTGTCTCTATTCAGTGTATGATTTTTCGATGTCCAGCAGAGTAACAAATTTAAGCTCCCAGGCTTGTCTTATGAAAGTGTTAGGCAAGTTTCCTTTGAGGATGAGGATTGATAGATCAAAGAGAAATGGAAAGGAAGCTATGATATCATATTTGTTACTTACTGAAAGACCAATATGACACCATTTGTTAGTTACTGAAAGACTAATCCAATTATAGTATTTTGGCTTACTTTTTTTTTATTAACTGATTGCACCTAAACTGTTTTTTCTCAGAAGATATAATATACTAAATATTGTTCATATTTCCATTCCTGTGACTTTTAAAACAACAAACAGGTGGATTGGTCTAGTTCTGAGTGTGCATTTGTCAGTTTGTAAGCAGACTGACGAACATTCATGAGATTTGCAGATGAGACCATGAGACCAGTCATAATTAAAGGTAAAACTAGGAGCTCCTAATGATCCCTTCTGGCCTTAAAAACCCAGTTTTTTTTTATATTATCAGATATTTTGAAGTCTAATAATGACTACAGAAGTTGGATTGCTGGGAGGATGGGGTCATAATCATTTCCCCTTATCGGTCTTTGGTTTGTGGTATTTTAGTTTGTGTCTGATAGAAAGCATTACTTTCACAACTACTTTGAATTAAACAATCACAATTCTTTCATTTGAGGGAACTTTTGATTTACTCTTAACACTTGAGATTTTCAAAATAAAAGGTCTCACTCCCACAAAGAAAAACCACAGTAGTTACAGTCAGAGCTATGTTATCTTCTCAGTTTCTGTTTTCCAGGATTTTGTATGAAGTGTTCTGCATTTAACAGTTTCAGATTTGGCTTTAGTTGCAGTTTCAATGAGATGAGACTTTTCCAATTAATAATAAGTGAAAAAGCAAATGTTAGCATGTCTCTGAAAATCCATCCTCCCTTGGACAAAGGGTCTCTATTTGTATCAGAAAACACATAACCACATTTTATAGGAAAAATGTCACAGCAAAATTTTCCACAAAAATGAGCCTGTTTTACAGTTCTTAAAAATGCTAAAATGTTGAATTTCAAGATCTTCAATTTTATTGAAAACATTTTGCATCCCTCAACTCATACTTTGGTGCCACTGAAGTGAACAGGAGCTATGAATGATTGTACCATAGGCCAGACTTTATTTTTCAGCTTCTTAAAAGTGTCTTTACTAAAGAATAGCTGCTCTCCAATGCATAGGAGGGAGGGGTACAGACATTATTAGAAAGAGTACAAGGGTCACAAAGAGGGGAAAGACAACTATGCAGTACTATCCTTCCCCGATAGTGTAGCCACACTTACTCTTTGTGGTCTCTACAGAACAGCTGTACGGTTGTGGGCACGTGGCAAGAGACAAGGTGGAGGTATCTAAGCAACATGTGGGTGGACATGGTATTTGCCCTTCATACAGCAGTATAACTTATCAAGCAAGAAGGCATGGTCAACCAATGGCTATGCTGCAGAGATAAGAAGAAGCCAGTGCAATCAGTGTACAGAGGAGGGAAGTGCAGACAAGTCTGAATTGCCCATGATGATTTTGCCAATCTCAGCTTTCAGTTAGAAATACTTCTTGTGATTCCTGGCTGCTCTGTTTTGGCTCTGGTCCTGTCTCCCAAAGAGGTTAAAGCAGTGACTCAGAAAGCGTTGTGCAAATGTATGGTTTTCGGCTGCCTCAGTTTTGTGTATGCCTTGAGGCGGTACAAGAACCAAAGAAATGCTGTCTATTCAAAATTCATGTTCAGGGTAGTTTTTAGGTTGCAATTATTTTCACTGTGCCTGTAACAGAACATGTGAGTGGCTCTTACTGTAGAACAGCATGACTGTGTAATTTGTGGTACCACTGAGGAGGTGCTGACATATGGCATACCTCTACCTGAACAGCCTGAGTGGGAATATTGGTCACAATCCTGCAAAAATCTATACATGAGCAGATTCACAGATGTCTTCTGGCACAAAGGGTTAAGCTTATGCGTAAGTAAGTCTCTGCATAACTGAAGTGTCTTACGCGTGAGCTTTAGGATCTCAGATGGACCAAAGACTTCATATTTAGTTAACTATACTGATTAGAATGAACACTGCTGTTAATGACAATTTGAAACTATTTTTTCTTGGTGAATAAGACAGCTGTGATGGGTTTATCTAACAATGTAACTACTTTTGTTTCTTTTTGTTTATGCATAATGAAATAAGCTTTCCTCACCGAATAGACTTTTTTCGAAGTGCATTATTAACTCGCCTCCTAAGCTAAAAAAAAACTGCACTTTGTCAAGTATGTGCACTTGTCACAGAACACACCAGAGATATTCAGTTAACAGATATCAACTGATGCCTGGTCCTGTGTCTGCTTACCTGGCAATTCCACACAGTGCTATTATCTGAGGCTATTTGGCTACGTCTGCATTTAACTGCTTACTTCAGACTTGCTTAGTCCAAACTAAGCAGTTTGAAATTAGCTCAGACTAACTGCGTATTTTGAGTTTGAACTAACTTTTTAGTTCAAACTAAAAAAGCACAGCTAGTTTGACCTAAAGATTAGTTTGAACTAAAAAACACAGTTAGTTCAAACTACCGCTTAGTTTGAACTTAGTTTGAACTAGCATGAGTACATTGTGCATGTTCAAACTGAGTTCGAAGTAACTTTCAAACTAACTAGTTGTTTAAAGTTTTTAGTTCAAACTAGGCAAAGGCTGGTGTAGACAGGGAGCAAATTAGTCTGTTTTAAGACTCCTTAATCTGATTCATTTACTCTTGTAGACATAGCCTTCCTGTTCTCAGCACTTTCTCTGTTGTGAAATTTCTAAAAACAGCTTTATACAGCAACAATCTTTCTTTGACAGTGCAAAGTTTTTGCTTGCCAGCTACTGGTAACTGGTACATACACAGCTGATCCTAGTCAGAAATGACTGCTGACTCCTTTGGCAATTCCAGGGCAAACAGGTTTAAAAAGGGAGGGAAAATACCCAAGTTCTTACATGGTGCCTATCACCAGGATAACACCTCCCAAAATTATAGTGTACATATGGATCTCTCTCTCTTTCCTCCAAGCAGCATGGCCTGGATTTTGGGTTTTTTTAATTTCCTTATCAGATGTAATGACAACAACTGGTTCTAAATATATAAAAAATAGGCTGCTCACTCACTCAAATTCTGGAAAAAAAAAAAAAAGCAAGGAGTCTTGTGGCACTTTTAAAGACTAACAGATTTATTTATTGCATGAGCTTTCGTGGGAGAAAAATCCCACTTCTCCCACGAAAGCTCATGTGATAAATCCATTAGTCTAGTAAAGCAAAAAAAGCAAGGAGTCTTGTAGCACTTAGACTAACATGGCTGTCTCTTTGGAACTAGTCAAATTCTGTGTAGCTGCATTCATACCATAACATTCTTCAGAGAGATTCCTTTAAAAAGGCCTTCCCTAAAAGCAAAATTGAAGGGACAGCATAGTTATGTGAGAGCAAACAGAGGTACATGAGGCATCCTGTATTCTTTGCTCACCCAAGCTCCTAACAAATTCAGCTGGAGATCTGAGTGCTCCAGAAATACAGAATCAGGCTCTCTTCCTGCATTCCCTTTGCTACCATGAAAGATGTGCTTTCTGATTAGGGCATTTCTTCTTGTGGCCTTGCTTCTCTTTCCACTTGAAACTGCAGCAAAGTCATTATTCCTGTGTTTATGACTCTAGTCTGGTGCAGAGAAAACTATTGACAGGTCACACAGCTTCAGTGTAGGATGAAAAAGGAGATGGGCTGTGAGGGAGAAAGGCCCTCATTAAAACAAATGGCTTTGGTAATAAAAGTTGATATGACAAATTATGTGTTTTTGGGAGAAAAAAATGGGGAGGGGGGAAGGTAAATGGATTTATATCCCTCCGTAAATAGTGATTTCCTTCCCAAGTTAAACCACCCAATTCAAAATTTCCCAGTTTTAAAAAAATGGACTTCAAATAAGCCATTCATATATTTCAATCAAAGTCAATTTAAACAACCATGTAGATATTGCTCTTGATTTCTGGTGATAGCATAGTCTAATGTAGAAAATAAATTCTAAGGAACTGCTGTTCTGAAGAGAGAATGTACCTGATTGAATCCCAACTCGGTATTTCCAGGCTGGCTTCATCGCCCTGGTGTCTCACTAGTAGCCCCATAAGAAGTACTAAAGAACTGGGAAGGTGTAAATTACAGAAATCTGAATCACAGCTCTCTGAGACTTTTTGCTCCAGGCAGAAAGACATCCCCCAAAGTTTGTGAATTCTCAGAAGTCAACATGAAGATCATGGATGAATAAATAAAAATGCCAATGATTTTTTGGATCTTTTTCTGATTCACTGAGTCCATTGCATGTTTAAACTGAAAGCCCACCAATAACTCCAGCAGATGGAAAGAGGAGGCTGGCTGCCTGATATGCATGAGATGGTGAGACAGATGCTGACAGGAGTAACACCAGTACAAATCTTGAATAGTTTAATTCTCCATTGCAATTAGTGAAGTTAATCTGGATTTATTCTGTATCAAAGATCAGAATAAGGACCAGCATCTCAATGACACACTATTTTTCAATAGGCATGAAACATTAGTAAAACTCTTTGTTTTTTCCAAGGCCTCTTTTTCCCTTCAGAAATATTAAAGGTAAAAAAAAATACTGCTTTGTTACTAGCATTTGTCATCTTCAGTTCCTGAGCAGAACTTGCAAGGAGATAGTTTATTAATAAACCGTTGTCAACATTGCATCACAAAGCTTTATTTCAACTAAGACTCTGCTTACTAGCCAGTTTGTATTAAGTCAAGCAACAACTAAATCCACTTCTCACTTGAATACATTTATTTCCAAGTGATCAGCTTTTCATGGCTGCTCTGATTTATAATTTTTTAAAGTTCTTGTTTGGAAGTATTGTGTCCATGCAGTGCTCTTCCAAGAATGATATGGGCATATTTACAACGCTTTCCACTTTGTTCCTGGCACAGGCTTCAAGATAACAGTTCCATAGGTCAGTCCCATGAACGTTTAAATAATATGGATCACATGAAGCCTGGCTTCCTTTGTGATTTATACAATGGTGCCTGTTCACAGATATGTGTTCAAATATAAGTGCCTAATAGAAACAATTTGACATTAAAAGCAGAAATGCTATGAAGCATCCTTAGGTACTTTATAGAAGCTTTTAAAATTTAATTTTAAGTAAGTTCTTCTGTTTAGTATAACTTAAAATGTAACATTAGTAATGGACACTACTACAGGAATAAACCACAGTGATTTCACTGTTAGATAGATTTGGGCTTCTTGTCAGAGCTTTCTTTCAGATACCTGAGAAGATGCAGGGTTTCATTCAGGAAAAAAAAACAAACCAGTCTGCGTGGTAGTTACTACTTTGACGCCTGGGCAAAATGTGTGCTCTGAGAGCAGGTCTATACCTAAAACACTGCTGGGGAGCAGCCACATTGCAGTAGCACTTCAGTGAAGATACTAGTATGCTGTTAGAAGAGCTGCTCCAATCCTGCATAACTGACCCACCTCCCTGAACGGCAGAAGCTCCTATTGACAAAGCACTTTCTACATCAGGGGTTAGATCAATATAATAGGGTCACTCAGAGGGGTGGAATTTTCACATCCTGAGCAACGTAGTTATATTAAAGTAAGTTTAGAGAGACCTGTCCCGAGACCACATAGTACAGTTGTAAGAGTGTTGTACCAGGATATTAGACGCAAGGTGGATGATAACAGGCCATTCTACCTTGAATGGTTCCTTAGAATATATGCTAATTACTTATGCATACAGTTACACCCCCCAACCTCCTTTTTTGTCTTATGACTACAGAGGTATTACTCAGCCACTCTTACCTTGAATGATCCTTTACAATGTGTGCCTAACTAAATGCACCAAATAATCTTTTCCACCTTGCCTTTTACTGTGAAACCTGAAGTACCTTTCCCAGACCTGCCAAAGAGCTGTGTGTGTCTCCAAATCCTGTCTTTCTCACCAGCAGAAGTTGGTTCAATAAAAGATATTACTGCATCCATCTTGTCTGCTCTGAATGTGACATTTTACCCCTTGCTGCAATCTAGAAGAATACTTTATAGGTCCAATTTGTAAATATGATCTCGTGTAGGGGCTAATTAAAATAAAATTCGTGTCTACGTTGAGTAGGGAAAATCTGTTGTGTTAATGTAGATTTAACATAGAGGACAACAGTGTTTAACACAACTAGTCGCTGTCTAACATTAAACAGTGCTTTAACAAGGTATAGGGTTCGGCATACAGAGACCTCAGCTTGTTTAGCAGCAAGACAAATGCATCATTACAAATTCTTTTAATCTTTTATAAACAATAATGAAAGGAAAGAAAAAACAGCTAAAGCATCTGAAATGTAAAATATTAAATAAGGCTTTCATTGTAACAGCATCCCTTGTTCCCTTTCTGTTTAGCTGGAGTTACGGAAGGGAAAATACCCCTTGTGTGACAGTCTTCTAGATGGTAATGAACAGTCTTGAGGAAAAAAGTTGCTGCTGCTGCTGTTGTGAAGCTCAATCCTATTTCATCCCAGGTGTTGTCTGGGATTGGCTGTAGGTGGTAGAGGTGGAGACATCATCTGGGTCTCTTTCTCTGACC
The DNA here is from genome assembly GCA_007922195.1 of Podocnemis expansa. Taxonomy (NCBI): domain Eukaryota; kingdom Metazoa; phylum Chordata; order Testudines; family Podocnemididae; genus Podocnemis; species Podocnemis expansa. The sequence continues at coordinate 15,366,882 of ML681981.1, read as the reverse complement.
CAGTCTAGTCAAGACACCTTTTAGTATCAATGTGATGAAGGCCTGGGAGGAAGAAGCCATTATTGTGAAATTTCTCCAGTAGCCTACAACTGTACTTCTTTCATATTTCCCTCCCAAAGGCCATTTGCTCCCTTTCCCCCCCCGTAAGGATGTCAAAAGGGAGTGATGGGTGGCATAGCCCATTCCCTCATTAGTTTGTTCACTAATTAGACTTAATATCTGACATATCAATTTTGGTTCATTCATTTCTAGACCCATATTTTTTTGAGGCATGATCTTAGAGTCCTAAGTTTCTATCAAGTTCCAAAGGAGTAGCCGTGTTAGTTCAGTTCAGCAAAATAAGCAGAGTCCTGTGTCACTGAGAGACTAATACATTTATTTATCGCATGAGCTTTCATGGGAGAAAACCCAGCTTCATCAGATACTTTGAAGATGGGGGAACATAAAGAATGGGAGGAAAATAAATGCAGGGGAGTGTAAATCATGGGATTAGGTCATACCGTAACAGCAAATCAAAGCAGTTGATAAGATTCAAACACTGGGAAACAGCCCATAGACACTTTCCTCTGTGCTGGTTCTCAGCATTTGAACCTTAACAGTTGCTTTGATTTGCTCTTAGAGTGTGACCTGATTCCCTGACTTAAACTCCCCTGCATTTATTTTCCTCTCATTCTGTAAGTTCCCCCATCTTCAAAGCATCTGAAGAAGTGGGATTTTCTCCCACAAAAGCTCATGAAATAAATTTGTTAGTCTTTAAGTGCCACAGGACTCTTTGCTTATTTTGCTAAGATCATATCAGTGAGCCTTTTGCTTTGTATTAATCTAATCTTGCTATCTTCTTTTGTTCCTTTTCTTATCAACATTTGTTGTTGTGGCTGTATGAACTTCCATGTAGTTCTTATAGTTGAGCTCACAATTTGGGCCTAAAAATTTGTCCTATCCTCCTCACAGCAAGTCCGACCAATTACAGCTTGACTTCATGCAACTAAAGTAGTTTAAGAATATTGAATATTCTGATAGTTCATATTTCTCAAAGCAACTAGGCTAGGCTTTGTTCATTTATTTCAGGTCTCATCATATTGAATTAATTGTTTAAGAGTATACATGGAAATATCACTGCCACTGCACACCTATAAATGCGTTCTAGCAAAACAAAAGTATCAAACATCTATTGTGTACTGCAGTTTAACTGTGACTACTTCTATTAAATGTGTTTTAATGATTTAGTATAGCTACTATAGCTCTGAACCTGGAAAGCCAGTGGAGTTTTATTGCTGTTATCAAACCGGTATGTAATTGTGCTCATGTAAAATCCTTATCTACATTTTTTCTTTCCATTTGTTATCCATGAAAGTAATGGCAAATTCCCCTACAGATGCTGCTCTTGTTCCTTTCCTGCGGTCATAAGAGTGTACCTTGTTTAGTAGGCTAAGAATCAATTTCTGCCTAGACAGCAAAGGGTCAAAGAACTCAGTCATGATGTGCTCTTTGCTGAACCATTATGCTGGCAAGTATTGAACTATTTTAAGTGCATCTATTTTCTGGTCTAGTAACGTGTGTGTGTGTGTGTGTGTGTTGAAACTCACTGAAGTTAACTTTGTGTTACAACTTGGTACTATAGCTTAGCTGCAAACGTATATATTGAAAACGTTACAAGGTAATACATATAGTGAAATTAGATGGATGTATTAATATGTCTGCCTATTTCCTATCTAGTGCTCTTTGTTCTTCTTTTCACATGACCTCAATGAGCGTTTCGGGCAAAGATCAAGAGTTTGCAATAGTGTGCATTCTTAAGTTAAAATTTTCAGATGTGATGGACTTTTTTTGAAGGTACTGAGTTGCCTAGTGTGACTTCTCAAAAGTGTCTTTTACTCCTTAAGTTTGTTGTACCAGATGAAGTCAATGGGAGATTTGTGAGCAAAAAGATAGTGGAATCAGGCTATCAGAAAAGTTTCTTTTATAGCAGAGTAGCAAATTATGCACCAGGAGCCTCAACATTTATTTCCATTCAAACAGATACAAGCAAATTCTGACATCTTTTTATTTTCTTTAAATTTACGTAAAATATAGGCTACTCAGATCAACAGTACATTAACATTTAATATCATGGTAAAATTCACCACAGAACTAAAACTATATATAGATTACTTTATAAATTAGTTTTTAAAGCCTCCATGATAGAGATGGCAGAATCTATGCATCCATCAAAGTTGGAATGAGTAAATCCATCACCCCCACACACGAGGAAAGGTTTGATATGAAGAGTCATTTGTCCTGGACAGTGAGGAATACCTTTTGTAACCTGTAAAAGAGAAAGATTCAGGAAGGATACTTAAATATTTTTTTAATGTGCATGCTGTATCAGATTATAGCAATAATGCCAAAATACCACATACAGTGCTTACATTTTGGTTTTGCTCATGAAAATATCATAACCAAACTGTGATTACCTTATTCATTCAAGTAGTGCTGCTGACAGTCTGGCTCTGAAGAAGCACATAGTCACCACCTTAAATGACACGTATATAAACCCCTACACTATTAAAATATTAACTATTTATGGCTACACTTATTATGTGCTATGGGCTTTTGCAAATGATCAAGAGAGATGGTCCCTGTTCAGGGGAGCTCAAGGGACAGAGACAAGTAGACAGAAGTTAGGGGAATGATGGAGTGCAATTTATATAGATGTCAATTTAATTCACTGTAGGAAGTGAAGTTGAAGTGGGTCTACAAGAGGGATTTAACTATAGACAGGGAAGGGGCCTTGTAAATGACTTGGGGAAGTTGTATCATACATGAAAAAGACGAGTAATTGATTGTGAGAAAAAAGCCTGTTTCTGACCATTCCTCTGTAAAGTGCTTTGAGATCTACAAGTCCATCATTAACATATCCAAATCCAATCATAGGGCTGGAAGGGACCTCATGAGATCATCAAGTCCAACCCCCTGGGAATTGAACCCAGGACCTTCTGCTAGTGAAACACAAGAGCTAAGGATCGCTATGATTTGCAGCCTAAAGGGTGAATATGACTCCCAAATGCATAAACATTCACTTATTTTTTTAAAGTAAGAGATTCTTATAGGTCTCTTTAAAATAATGAGATGGTAAACTGTTTATTTTAAAACCAAAACCCATAAACAATTCTTTCCTAGTAAGGCTAACTGCTTGCATGCTAGTTTCCTACACACAGCAAATTTTCATGGCCACGACTAACACCACTACCACAAGAAATTTGTAACAGAGATATCCTGCAGATCTCTGTATCCTGGGCTTGAACATTCCATATTTTTCCATATGAACCCTTTGTCTAGATTCAGATGTGCTTTCAGCCAAATAAATACTACACTTAGGCAGATGTGTATATATGTCCACATTATGTATCTATCTGTGGTCTTCAAAGATAGACCTGCATTAAGTATCAAGAACAGAAATATCTCACTATTCGAAGAACTGTAAAATCAATACAAGAGAAAAGAAAGACTTTTTGTATCTGGTAGAATGTATACATTAATTTTCTTAAAATTGTAAAGAGAATATTAGGCAACTGGTTAGACATTTGTGCAATCTGAGGCTGAGCAAGTTATTTATAAATAAAGGAAAATTTTTAATGAAATATCCATTTAAAGTTACTTTGTTTCATTTGGTTTCTCAGTCTCTGTGGCCTTTTTAAGTCAATAGGCCTATACACATACTGGCCCAGGGTCCCTGGTTTGTTCTCACTACTTTGTGTTACAAGAGAATTAAAGCATCTTTATTTTTTGCTATTTGTATAGAATGTCAAAGAGTCTAGTCACTTTTCCAAGACCTTAGCTCAAAACTGCCCTTTGGTATGTACAACTGTATGTGGTCTGAATAATTTCAGCACTGTGCCTGAGGTAAGGTTCTTTATGTATACCGCCCAATACAATGCAGAAGCTACTAATCTGATATAATTGGGCTAAATATGCTATCTCAGAGACAAGCATGCATTTCTCTTTAACTCCCCATGTGTATTGAGATAAAAATTTGGTTGAATAGCCATGCTTTGACCTGAGCTAGGCGGGGTGGACTTAGATAGTGAGGAGTCATGGGCACGTAACCCAGGGTGGAATGTAGGTCGAATGTGTTTCTAACTCGTTCATTGCCTGTTCTTTTTTTGGTAAAGGCTGTTCTATGGAATTCCCAAGGTACTTATTTTAGTATCTATAGGCCTGTTTACAGAAACACAGAGTAATATAAACAAATGGAGCACAGACCGGCATGCTGATGCAGATCGTAATAACTGTTTACATGTTTATAAATATGGAAGTTGGCCAGTCTCTTTAAAAGGATAGAAGCACAGATCTATGTCAACAGTTCAAAAATTCTGTCTAACATTTAGCAAACTTCCAGAAGAGATAAAAGAAAGAACACCGAATAATGAAAAGGGCATCGTCATCTCACTTTCTCAAGTCCAACTGTTTACTTTTTCTGTCTCGGAAACCTTAATCATGCTTGTGTCCAGTCTTTCTTCATCTGGATCATAAAGTGCTGTGAATTTTCATGGTACTGTGCAATAAATAATAATATACTTGAGGATCTCCACATTACTTTCAGCTTTTTTATTTTCCTCAATGCATTGGACCAAACTCTTTTCTAACTGAGGAGAGTTAGACTGCAAACTCCATCTGAGTACACAAAACTATTCCTATGGTAAGCAGGTGTCATGCAATCTTCAAACAACCATGTAGTCATGATACCACTAAGCTTAACCTCATCATTATTATTCCTATATAATAATGTAAAGCACAGAATGTTATTTTGGCAACAGGTGAAAAACGGCATGTCAAAGATACCATTAGGAAAACACACAGACTTCTTAGGAAATGTTTTTCATACCATCAGTTATAGATGAAGATACTATTTAAGACTGATGCTGCTGCTTTATTTTATCTTATCACTAAAACTAGCAGCCATAAAAACATGTACTTTTTATTTTTGTGAAATGTGAATAACATGACAGATTACCAAATAATAGCAAGATTTATATTATAAATGTGAAAATGATGCACAACTGAAGTGTCTCCACATTGGCTCCCTTCACAGACTCTTGAAAATGTGAGGGATGTAGTCTGGGGGAGGAGGCATGCAATGAGGGCAGATAGATTCTCCTACCTCATCTTCTGATTTTTGAAAATTTTCATTTAAATTTTTAATTGAAATTTATTTTTCATCACAATTTTCTGATTGTCTATCTGTGAGAAAGATAGCACATACCTTCATAATGTGACCCATCTGCTATTTTCATGTCTGAAGCAGTAATGCAATTCTAATTTAAGAAAGACACTTCCATATATGCTCTGTTAAGATCAGTGAGCCATAAGTTTTCCAAATGAAATGGAATGCATTATTGGCAAAAAAAAAAAAGAATAAGCAGTAGTTACACTTTGTTATATAGCTCTCTCGATCCCATTATATACATTTTACAACAATTTATAATACCTCAAGACAGTGTCAACACATGGCATTGTTTTTATCTGTTCTCCATTACCATCACCCGCATTTCTTTTCTTACAATCTTGCTTAGATGTCCTGCATGGATTCTACATTTTCAAATGGCAAAAGTCTGAATTTTTTTTTAACTATGCAGCTCTGTATCGCTAGTGTTTCATTAGCTTTAAAGGTTTTTATTATAAAAATGTGTATTTTTGGTGGGGATGATTACTTTGCTATATGGGCACACAGACACAGAGTTCTGGTAGTTCTTATTGGCTGTGAAAATGACACTGAAATCTGAGAGTCTGATCCAAAGCCCATTCCCATGAATGGGAATCTTTCAATGGATCTTTGGATCCAACCCTATAATTTGTCTCCTACTGGGTAAGACAGTGAAATACTTACGGAGGAGTGACTGGGTGAGGTTGGGAACCAAAGATAATAGGAGTTGGCTGCCTGGAAAGCTGTGTTGGGTGTAAATGGATTATGCAGACTAGCCTAATCTTATTCCCCTCCCTTTCCCCATGTTCTGGTTTTATGAGAGGTGCTCTTTAAGGATGCTGTGGAGCCAATTGATTGCTTGGTGCCTTAGCAGCCTCTACTCCCCATAAAACAGCACGTGCAGCCATCATGGCAGGGTCAGGAGAAGTAAAAAGAGCAGCCCTTGGAGGAGAGGAGTGATTTTGCTCATTCCATGTCTCTCAGCCTGGATCCTTGCAGCTGCACACTACTAAGCAGTCTGACACTTGTTTTATATGTGAGATTTTTTTACTATAATCCCTCGCCAGACCCTAGTAATTCACCTTGCAGTCATGATCCACATCTGAGAACTCGTGAGGCAGTAAATTGGTGAATTCTCAGTAGGGCTTCCCCCCGCATTACTATGGGTTATTTTCCTTTCATGGGCTTTGGTTCAAATGAACCATGGTATACAGTATACTGCAAATTGCTTATAGTATATGGGCCATGCAGCAGCTCTAGCTTTGTAATAACGGAAGGAATCTGCTTTTTTGAAACTGTTTTAACCCACAACATCCTGTAGTCAGTTGATTTCACTCCATTCCATCTCTTAAAAAATCCCTAGCCCATGAAAACCACGCCCACAGAAAGCAGCCTCTGTGGATGGCAAAGACTTCAGCAGATAATGAATCACGCACTGTTTTATAGTGACATCTGCTACTGTCAGTGTAGTTATGGATCTATAAGCCTGTCAGTTAAAAACCCCTATATTGATGGGCTTACTTGGCTGAAAAAATTTGCTCAGCCTTGAACAGTAATGTAGGACCAGATTGTAATGTAGGGCCACAGCTGCTCAAGGGGTTTGCAGAGGGGCACTGCACCAAGGGCTGTCCTTGCAGTCAGTGTGCCTGCAGAGAACGGAGGCAGAATGTTCCCAGAGAGGCAGGGGAATGCACATGGGATCAGCCACTGCTGTATCTAACTCCCTAAACGGGTGTAGTGCTTTGCATCCCACAATGATGGCCAAGCTAAGTTGTTCCCTCCTCTGGTCTGCACAGTACATCTTTCTTTCCTAGTGTTTGTATTTCAGATGTGCAGCAGAGCACGACAGCAACTTTCTTTAGTTTTGTGCCTTGTTCGGTACTAAGCACAATGCCAGCAGTAAGTAAATAAAAAATATCAGTAAAATGTCTGTCCCCAGACCACTAGCCAGTGCAGAAAGCCTGCTTCGCCTGTATGCAGATAGGCTCAGTGCTGTTCATTTCCTCTCCCCTGAGACAGTGGAAGGGAGCTGGACTCCCGAACTACTCTTGTTCCCACAGAATCTCTTTCTCTTCAGATCTCCTTCTTCTTTAATCCTTCCTTCAGAAACACTGCATGAAATAACTAGTGGAAAAAAGCTAGATGTGGCCTTTTACATTAGCAAGAAGGGTCACTCACAAACAGCTGCACATCTGATAAGGCATGTTATTCAGGCAAAATGACTTGCTTGCAATCTATTTACGTATCACCCTGTACAGAAGATTACGGATAAAGTGACAGCCTTAACTCTTTATTGCTTGAGGTTCAGAAGGCCAATCCTTTTAATGCCCAGCATATGTTTTGTTAGGTACTTTAGAATACCTCTGAATTGCCCTTCTCATTCCCCAGAGCAGTACATTGCAAAACAAAAGAGACACTTTTTATAAACTTTCATCTTTCCTGCAGTGCCCAAGTATGTCCTTGAACAGTGGTTTCCTAAACAGCAACTCACTGCATCACCCCACACCAATAAACTGGTCCTATCTTTGTCATTCGTTAGCAGTTTCTGTTGGCAGTATAGACACTGTTTCTAAAGCTTTCTGTTCTCTTGTCACTGTCTTCTAAGGCAAGTAGATAAATATTTGGTTATTGAAAGACTGAGTGGGGTTCATTGAACAAAAATAAGCTGAACTTTTATTTTCACTCAGTGGCTTTGTCTGTCAGTAAGGAAAGAGGACCCAGGAAGATACATAGTTAGTTCTGTATTTATAAGCCACACAATGGTTTCCAATCCATTGGAAGTCCACTCTAGGTAGAGATGTTAGATGCAGATTTTTTCACTGTCCTTACAGAGTGCCTGCAACACTCACCCCCATCTGCCACTGTATGCCTCACTGGGACCTCATGACTGATAATTCTAGCACTATATTTTTTTTACTTTTCTAAAAAATAATAAAAATGTAACCTTTAACAAACACTATAAGGCAAAGCAAACCACTAACTACAGCAGCATGCTGAAAGGCTTTAAGATGAGGATTGTGCCAGGTTGTGCAAGCAAAGAACAATACGATATCACAGATGTCCTAATAACCTGCCTCCTCTCATGAAGCAGAAATCGAAAATAGAATATAAATAATAGAATATATTTTTATACATGTCATGGGATGATATAACTTTCTCCAGCTGGGAGGTACTGAAGGTCTTCAGAATTATAGGAAAAGAATAATGTAAGGAGAGAAGAGCTCAAGGAAGTAAACACTGAATTTATTGATGATCAATATAGTCATGCAACTTTTCATCAGTAGATCTAAAAGCACTGTACAAAGGAGGTGAGGCATTATACCCATTTTATAGATGGTGAAATTGAGGCAACCTGAGGCGATGTGACTTGCTCATAGTCACACAATTGAACCAGGAATCAAAATCAGGACACTTGAGTCCCAAAATAACCCTTTAGCCTTTACACCCGACTGATCAGTCCCAGCCATATAAAGATGGTTTGTTATAATTTATTGTGATTAATAACTGCTTTGAAGGAATTAAGATAGCACATTCTGCCACTTGTTCACCAGCAGGCAAATAACTGAGTCCACACAAAAGATCTCCCTTAAAATTATTTTTGCATTGATTTAACTAAATCAGTAAAATACCTGATTTTGTTAAATGAATGGGGAGAGCAATTATTCCAGCATAAAGATGTTTATGTGAGTATAGTTTGTCTTGGTACATATATCAACGTGGGAAGAGAAAACTCTGATACAAAAGATCTTCTGAAAGTTTTATTAGAACACTACAATTCCATACCCTTCGTTTCTTCTCCATCAACTAAATATAGGTTAGGTAGTAGCAATTGTGGTTCTACTCTGAAAAGTGACTCTAAATATGGCATTATGAGGTCCCAGTCTCAACGTGTCTCAGTGACTTCCAAATCAAATAAAGAAATGCTTTTTCTATGTATCAATCTCTATAGACTCAATCTATAATCTTTCAGTCTAGTTTGGGTCATTTTTCTTTTTTAAAGTGTCCTTGTACAGGAAAACATATGAGCCTCCTTCAAAACTGAGATGGCTACTTTTTTTTCAAAATATGTATTATTTCTGTCACTTAACAAGTAGAACATGACTGAAGAGCACATAATTACAGAAGTGACTGTTTTGTTAAAAGATTATCTAATACCTTTCTTACTAAAGCTCTGATTCTATCTGTAAGTGCAGAGCTACAACTCCTTTCAGTTCAATGTATCAGTATACTATCTTGCCCATGTATGAAAGACTAGAAACTGTAGGGTTGAATTCTGCCCTTACATACATCTTAGCTCCCCTTATGAACACACAACTATGTTATGCCAAGGAAGAAGACATAACCATTCACTGAAATGCAGTAGAGTTTATTTAAGTAGTAGAGTATATTCAAGGAGTCAGTTTTAAAAAAATCCCACAAATAGCCAATACTCTCTGAAAAAAGTTTCAGTAGCCCAAGGGTTTGAATAATGACTCAGGGAGGCCACAAAATATCTTCGGGATAACATTCAAAGGCACAAAGGGTAGTTCTAGGTGCCCAGTTCCCATTCTGTATTTAGTTAGTACTCTCCAACCTCTGATGCTGGGACTTCTGCCACAAATGACATCCACTAAAAATGATTTCGTCAGCCTTCACATAAGCGTATTATAAAATTTAAGAGTTCAGATGGCAAATCTTGTGAAACAGGAAATGGCTGTAACCTGAAACACCAAATAGGGTATAACTGCAGAGCAGTGGTTCAAGAATTGCCCAGTTTTCTCCACTGATATCATCATACCTATGTAGCTGCTCCTCAATATCCACTAATAGAAACTTAATAACTTCTTGACCCAAATCCAAATAATTAAAAAAATTAACTCAATTCAATATTTGCAGAGCTAAAAATATTTTATTTCAATATGTGTTGGCATTATCTAGATTCTCCCATTAACACAGTCATTTTAAATTGGATTTTCCCTGCAAGTGTGACAATTTTAAAGTTTCTTTTAGTCAGTGTCTATTAATTTCAAGATACTTGGAACTCATGGGGGGAAAGGAGTTTATTTTTGGTAACGTGTTTTATGCCAGGAAAGCCTGACTAATGTTAACCAATGGAGTAAAAGACCACGACTTCTTTTTTTTAATGAAGCTTCATATTTTCACACCATGTTCTAACATGATTCCATTGTATGTAACAAGACTGAATGTCCATATTGTACGAAATCGCTACTTCTCAAAGAAGCTGATATCAATTATTCATCCCCGTAAGAGCTAATGCAGCATTGGCACTATGGACTTTAAAATAAGTGAAACCAAACCAGAACGGAAGGAAGGGGGGATAAAATAGATAAGAACTGGGTAGAAGTTGATGACAGAAACAGAGGAGGAGCGTGGGAAAAAAAGTAGCTAGAGAAAGGAGGGAAAGAAGGAAAAATGAGACTGGAGAAGCTGAAAAAAGAAAATAATCCCAAGTGAAACAAAGAAAAGAAAAACAAAGAACATTAGAGATTTGGGGGAGAATAGAGTTGAAACAAGGACAATAATGCTGGAGATTAAGGAGAAAAAAGTGGAGGACGCAATTTTCCCCTCATTGTTCCTTGACTGTCTAGACTCTCTTGGATCAAAAATGTGTTTTGGCTGACTCAGGTTACCTTGCAGAACTATATCTCCTGCAGCATGATTGTAAGCTCTAGTCAATTAGTGAAATCCTTGCCCCACTGAAATCAATGGGATCTTTGCTCTTAGACTTAAAAGTGAGCTTTTTTTTTTATATTTGTCATTGACAACAGAAGGATGTATAGACTAGCTCAGTAATTAACAGGAAGAAAAATGAATACGCCACAAAAAATAATTCTTGCTGAGGATGTCTTAACTGAGCAAACAGAAAAAGAAGAGAGAAAGAATGCACATAATAATCACTCCTATGCAGAATGCTATGGGTCAAATTTGGGATCCAAGGGGCTCACCAAAACATGAGTTCAGTGCAACCAAAAGACCAACAATATGTATTAATATGTTCTTATAAAAAATAGGCAAATATGAAAGTAAAATATTTAAACAATTAAAAAGTAAAGAATATCCCACTGTTGTCTTTTTTTTTTCCCCATTGCAACCAAACCTGCATCACTTTTACATTTTTGATCAGTGAGGAGGCATTTAAAAGCTCTAGCAAGCTCACTTAATCATAGACATTGAAAAAAATATGATGGGGGGGGGGATGGACTACATTTATTATGCATCTATCCATCACAGTGATATCTAAACACCTTATGGCATAGAATATCTGCAATATTTTCCAGTGTGGATTACAAAAAAAAAAAAAAGGTATCCTTTGTATGTTTTACATTATTATTAATAGGGTGTAAGTGCTTTCAGAAAGCAACTCTTTTGAGGAGAATTTGCAACAAATTATAATCTACCATCCAATGGTAAATGCAATGAGAGAGAATTTAGTCTGTATGTCTATGGTGTATCATCCCACAGATCATGTTTCTATTCAGGTCAGTAAACAATTTATTTCCTAGTTTTTCTAATAGGTCAATGTCAATGAGCATAAACAATGGAGGAAAGGGTAGTAGGGGAACTGTCTTTGTATGTTGCTCATTCAATCTTTTGTTCCCCTCCCCCAAATTTTTTCTATATTAGCTGTATAAAACTGTTTCTAATTTGTAAATAATGAGATAATGGAGAGCATTCAGCCTTAAATATTACTTTACAATGAACAAATGGGAAAGATGATCACGGCTGTCCCTCGGATGTTGGAATCTTTATATTTTAATCAAAACAGCATATGTGAGGTCCATTTTTGTTAGCTTTCCCATTCTCCATGTCAGAATGGGGGTCAACACTGGACATTTCTGGTCCTCTTTTAAAGATAACAGTCCAGAAATTGGTCATCAAAGCCATCCTATAGCTGTGTTGCATAGGCTACCCTCCCCACCCCCCGATAAAGCAACTCTATCAAAGAGACATCCTGGGTTGGGAAGTCTTTAATTCTAAATGCTAATGAAGTCTTATCAATTAAACCAGGGGATGCAGAAGTGCAGCTGTATCAGTCAAAGTTTGGAAGCACTAATCCCTCATCCTCTATGGGTAATTGTAATGTCTTCATTTTAATCCTAGGATTGTGTTTGGCCTATATGAAAGACATAACTGCTGTATTTAATTAACAAGCAGGACAAATCCTGACTAAAAGAGTGAGGAGAAAGACTCATACATCTTTCCATTCCCTTTTGCTTCTGTGCTAATAGCTTAGCATAATAAAAAAAATGGCTGTGAAGGAATTAATGAGTTCTGTTTAATTTGGATACTGATTATTTATTTGCATGGGGCCCTCCTTCTGATATAGGGATAGCGTTTTATCAGAAGTTTTATGCCTACTTATTTTCAACTTGAGAGGTCTTTACATTAATCTAATACATTAAAGTCTTATGGTAATTCTTCCTGTGGAATGGCCAAATAAACTAAACAGCTGTTGAAACAAATGGCTTTGTTTGGGACTGGTTTTCTTTATATCTTCTCTAAAATTTACCTTGAACGTTTCAATTACCTATGCCAACTTGCCTAAAAATGGGTTCTTGAGACACTTTGCTTTCTATGACAGAACTTGGCTTTTACAGAAGACATAAACATGGGTTTCTTTCAGAAAACCCAACCTAGTTCACTTTTTTAAAATTTTCTGTGTCACTCTGCAGTATTTGCATGAATGAAACGTGTTTAAAAAAGAAAAATTGGATACCAGAATCATTAGGCTCCAATTTCAGACTAAGAACGAAAACTTAACTATTTTAAGAAGCTAAAGAGGAAGCAATGAGAATATCAGAGTTCTTGTTATAGCTATTAAATGTACTGGGAAATAATACAAAAAATTTCAGAACTAGCTAACATAAGAATGGGAATTTCAGTTGAAATCACCAGAAACCGGAGAAAAGACTGTGGCAGTGAGTAAAGCCATCTGTCACTGGATGTTGAGAGGGAAGTGGATAGAGCTGTAAATTGTTCAGGGACTGGGTTTCTTCAAATCTAGCAACTTCTGAAAACTGGGCAGAACATTCAATAGCATTTATGTTCATGTTTAATTTTTTTCAATGATTGAAAAATGGACAAATCCTGGGACAGGATTTTAGATAGATGAAGGAAATGAACTTACTATGCACAATAAGAGCAATTATTATGAAGTAATTGTTTTCTTTCATTCTACATTTAGCAATGTATGTGGATTTATAAACAAAACACTCCCCCCCCCCAACAAAAACCAAACCAACTAAACAAAAAAACCCTCACCCAAATGCTATGTTTGACAGTCAGGACAAACTTATGTTGCAAGACAAACAAAGAGGCCTGTGGCACTTAAAGACTAACAAATTTATTTATTGCATGAGCTTTCACGGGAGAAAATCCTACTTTGTTATTTTGCAAGGACTCACAAAGTATAAATGACCTTGGAGAATGTACTTGTTAAATTCTATTTAGTACCGTAAAATTAACTTCTTTTTTAGTCCTTCACTTAACACACATTCTCATGGTAAAATAAACCAGAATTATACCATACACAATATATATGAATCAATACCACTCCATCATACAGCAATTAAATGGAATATTACAATTAAGATCACTATGGTGTATGGACAAAATTAAATGAAATTTGTAAAATATGCTACAATAGCATTCTGTTGTAATAATGCAACAGAAAATGAATTTATCTTGTTTAGCTCAACAGATGTTTTTGTTTTGTGAGTTCTTCCTTGATCAAGGGCTTCTCCATCTGCTTCTCTTTAAATCATACCTATTCCAAACAGCCCAACAAGCCCTGCCTTCCACTCAGAGTGTGAACTAGACACACATCAGATAATGCAAAAGAAAAGACTCTAAATATTAGGTGATTAATACATTATACTTATTTAAAATAAATTATTAATTAAGGATCATAGTGGACAAGAACTTACTACAAACTCCCAGTGCAATGGCAAATGAGGATGTATAAACTGGAGAGTATAGCACAGGAGCAGGGAGATAATTTGACTTCTGTACAACATTCCCGAGATGGACACTGGAGTACTGTGCCTACTTCTGGTGGTTTTCATTTTAAAAAAAGACATTGCAAAACTGAAAAGAATGAAGAAAAGAGCCGCAAAAAATGATTCAGCAAAATAAACGAGGACTTGTGTGGCATTTTTAAAGACTACACATTTATTTATTGCTCATATAAAGCTCATGTGATAAATAAATAAATTTTGTTTGTCTTTAAAAATATGACAAGGCCCCTTGTTTGATTTGCTGAACTAGACTAGCGTGTCTATCCCTCTGGATCTTTTAAAAATGTTCAGAGGATGAAGAAAATGCTTTACAGTGAAAGACTTAAAGAGCTTAATTTGTTTATCTTATCTAAAAGAAGACTGAAAGGTAACTGTTAAAATGTTTAAGTATCTTCACAGGAGCAAACAGCAGATATTAGACAGCTATTCCATCCAGCAGAGGGAGGCTCAACAAGAACCAATAGCTGGACTTTAAAGCCCAACAAATTCAAAATTAAAACCAAAGCATGAATTTTAACTGTCAGCCTGACCAACCGTGGGCAAAACTACTTTGAGAAGTGAAAAATTCTCCATGTTTCAATATTTTTAAATCAAAACTGGATGCTTTTCTGGAGTTAGACAGAAGTTACTGAGCTTAATACCAGGGCAAGGTGAAATTCTCTGGCCTGTTATACAGGAGGTAAGACTAGACCAGTGGTTTTCAAACTTTTTTTCTCAGGACTCATCTGAAAAAGATCTATGTCCACAACCCAACAATTAGGTCTTTGAGGAGTGCATTCCAGTCCTCTGGAAGCAGCAGCATAGGGTGCCATGACCCAGTAGCTGAGGGTCTGAAACCCAATACTGGGTCCCGACCCATAGTTTGAAAACCACTGGAATAGATGATATAATGGTTCTTTCTGGCCTTAAAAATCTATGACTCTATTAATAATGTGTGCTAAAGTCAGTCCTCAACTGCCATTTTTAATGCCCTTGCCTAGGCAGTATCTTTTCTGGTCTTGAGTCTGCAGTAGGATTCATATGAGCAAGATCCAGAAGTCTGCACAGCTCCTACTGCATAATCAAGGTCTCTCAGGGAGAAGGATCATGCTTTTACTTAAAAGCACGTAGGACTCTATTGGTATTTTGGGTGCTATTGTGATAGGAATGATTAACTGTAATAATAAACCTAATTAACAATGTGTCATTTTGTACTAAAATTACCTAGCTGCCATAATGATAGGCACTATGGGAATTAATAATGAATTAGAACCAATCAGAGAACTGCATGACTATTTTCAGTGTAAATGATTTTAAGGAATTGGAACACATATAAAAAAGATTTGTACTAGGGTTGAATATCCTTAATGTTTTTATTTTAAAAAAAGATGAGATGTGTATTAACATAAAAAGCAAAGTATGAAACTCAAAATATTTCTAAAGAAAAGTAATGAATGATTTTCAAGAAAATATGAAACTTAAGTTTATAGTTATATATTTAAAATATTGTGAACTGGGAGCTGACTTGACGTGTGTGTGTGTGTTTGTGTGTGTATATACACACACACACATATCATATATGTAGCTCGTAGCAAATGAGAAGACCTTACCAACGAGGCTAGTTCTTAAACTTGGTTGCAAGCCAATGTAACAAGAATGGAACTTACAACCAATCCTTTATGGACATCTCTGCAGATTTTATAGAAGTTAAAACCTTTTACGTGACTAACTACTTTCAGTAAACAGTTGGCATAAATATCCGTGTTTAATTTTGCCCATGTAATTTAACTTATGAGGTTCTGAGTAAACACCTACATATATTTCAGTATTTTGGGAAATTACTAACCATTTCCTTTGATTTTTAGGACATTGAAAATACCTAAATTTTGCTGTTATCCTAAGATTTACTTACTGACAAACAGAACTGGCTAACTCCACTGATAACAATTAGTGTCTCTCACCATGGGAGTATTTGCTTCTCAGCAGTAGGCTGGGAATTTTCCTAATAGTATTCCCTATTCAACCAACACTTGGAAAAGGCAGCATGAGTTACTATATACAATAACACAACAAAATCCAATTGATACACATGGGTCCATGGGAAAAGCGCTGCTGATTTATTCCCTTACAACACCCCCTACTTCCACTTATAGTGAATTATGGGTAATTTTCTTCCTTTTACAAAAGGCATAAAAAATTGCCCAAAATGATCCAAAAATCACACAGCATGTAAATGTTATCTTCTTGTATTTTTTACACAGTAATTTAACTATAGAATTATGGATACTAATCCTCTTTCATCATCAGATTTTAATCTACTTATGCTCTGTAAACCTGTGGATCATTGGTAACACACTTAGGACTTGTCTGCACTGATGGCAGCAAATTCACCACTGTCAGTTTGAACCTCCTGATCAAGTCTTTGGGTCTGTGAAGACCCATTCAGTGGATCAGGAAGCTTGATCCTTGAACATCACCCTGGCAACTGGGCAGTGCGGAGACCAAGTGCCCACCCCCCACCACCACTCCCCTTTGACTCAGAGTAGTGGACATGCTGGGAGTAGGGAAGCCGAATGCTGAAACACAAATTATTTTTGGTAACATGCGTATCGCTGTTTGACTGCCACTGAAAAGGATAAGCAGTGTAGATCTGCCCTTAGTTGTAATTGTCCTGCAAATATGGGATAAAGCAGGGGTGTCAAATTCATTTCTTATGGCAGGCCAGATTTGACTTAATGTACTTCAAGTGGACCTCATGCACCATAAATCAAAATACCACCACACTCTCATGGCATCGTGCAGTGCTGTGTACACAAAACTGCGCTCCATGCTACCATGCTATCTCTCTCACTGTTAGGGAGAGTGGTTTCACAGGGTGCAGTCTCGCAGACCCAGCACTCCATGATATCACAGGACCTGACACTCTTAAGGCATTGCAAAACACTGGGTATGCAAGACCACTCTTTCTCTTTCTGTGTCAGGGGGAGAGAGTGGTCTTGCGGAGTGCAGTCATGGACTGGGTGGAACAGGTAGCCTGCATGTTTTGACATCCTTGGGATACAGTAACCTGTAAAATGGCAATGCCTATATCACTATATAGCACATAACATCCATGTTTATTGTAAAGCATTCTGTAAATTAACTGTAAAGACATAGAAGAGCTCAATATTGATACATATACATATACCATTTTGTTCAGAGTAAGCTGTAATTTGATGGCCTCTGTGTTACTCACAGATCATCCTTTATGATAGATCATTACCTGAGAGTATCTCCATTTCTGGCACTTGATGCTAGCTGGTTTAGGCAAACCTGGCATAATATTTTCCAGTTCATCCAGGATTATCTGCTGTACCTTTTCATTGTCCCATTCTAGATGTGCAATTCCAAATGGTACACTGGTATGCACAACAACAGATGGCCCAAATTCAGAAGACTCTGCGTGGGTGACAAAGAAGGAAAGACAATTGCTTTCAAAAATGACCCCCAAAATTTCAATGAATTAACTGAATTAAGAATTGGTAACATTGCTGCTAAATTTAAAAATGCATTGTGGATATTGATGGTAGATGTCATGGATGTCAGTCTGCCTAAAATAAAGTTAAACAAGTACCAGCCACCATCTTTACTACAAAGGTACTAGCTGTGATGTAGCCATCCATTTACTATGGAGGGAATTGAAGCAGAGGTCTTTAAGTTAAGCGGACTATGGACTAAATCAGGACCACAATACTAACAACTTTGCCAGATAGTGCATAACGTTATTTCTTTAGCGGGGTTAATACAGTGACTTTGATTAAATGATAGATGTACAGTTTGAGGCTGGCTTCTTATCTCTGCAGACATCAACTTATTTGCTGCTCATTCTGAATTTTGAATTATGCACAAATGTGTTTATCAGAAAATTAAAAATGGGTGGAAGTAAGAAAGAAGCTGGATGTTTCGTTCTTCAGGAGAATGTGAAGCTTAGGGGTAAACTATCATATTGTCAGATGAATATCATTTGGGATTGACTAATTTCCAGGGATTCATAGGGCCATTAGGGATTGCTGTTGTGTGGAGGAGGGAGGATGTGAGGCCATTGGGATGGACAAGTGGGTCAGGAATCCTACTCATTGAGAACAACTTTCCACAGATGCTGGGTTTGATTCTGTTTCACCATAAGAAATAACAGTGAGGAGGCAACAAGTGTCTGCAACAGAGGTTGGTGATGGGATCTGTAACAAAGTAGTGCACTCCTGCTCCCTTAACAGACACCAGCCTGTTGTGATCTCACACCTGAATCCTACATGCTGATAAGCTCCCTGGTCTGGGTCTAGATAGAGTGTTCCTAGAGCTGGGTGTCAGGTACAATCCCCCACGTGCAGACCTGTGTCGGACATCACTCTTGGACCCTACAGTCTGGCTGCCGAGTCCATTGAACCAGTGTCATAGACCACCTGAGGTCCTGAATTGCTTGGTCATATTCCTTCCAGAGTCTCCATGTCTGAAGAATTCTGGTTCTCTGACATACAGCATCCATGCGGCAGTAAAGTCAGGATAAACAGGTTTAGTAAATGAATTTCTTATATGCACATGCACATTCTCTCTCTCTCTCTCTCAAAGCACACAAGAGTATTACAGATCTATGTAAAACAAAACACTCTCTTGAGCCCTACCTCTTCAGCCCTCCCTCTTTGTGACCTTCCCCCATTTTGTGATTCCTTGGGTTTGGTTCCAGTTCACAGAGCCAGTGCTGCCCCTGAACTGTGGGCACCAGGGTCCCCACCTCAGGGTTGTCCTGGTTGGTAGGATTCCCCTGGTCCACAGACCTGGGCTCCCAAGCTCACAGGCAGTCTGGCAGGCAGGCTCCCAAGAAGCCATTTAGACAAACTAGAAGGAAATCAGAAAGGATTCTGTCAAAACACAGATATACTCTCCAACTTTCACAGGGACTTTCTTGTATGGAGCATACACACACCCTCAGCAGAATAGGAAATAGACTCACCTTCAGGTTGCAGGAGTAAAGTCTCATGGCCCTTGAGGCAGCCTACTGCCAGCTACCTATGTGTTTGCATTTGCCCCCAGATACAAAGAATAATGTAAAAACATGAAGCTTCCCAGGCAGAAAAGGAGAACAGCAAAAAGAGAAAGGCTTCTATTAACTAAAGTGAAAACATTCAGAGTGTCACCATATCATACAGCAATGAGGAACAGCAATCAGGAGGTGTGTTTTTGTTGGGAACAGCAGAAGAGATCCTGTAATTTCAGCTGAAACTTAAACAGCTACGAACTTAAAACTGCGGTTATTGGATGCAAGGCATTCTTTTAAATTAAGAGTTATTCTTGGATGCAAAAGTTCAAAAACACAAACAGAGCAAATCAGAAAAATGGCCAAGATGTTGGCCAACTTCATTTATAGTTCTATAAACACAGTAGTGTGGTAGCTCACAAAAGTAAAATTGTACAATGAGATAAGTTTGTCTGTTACAGCTCTTGCAGTATATGTTGGGCTTGGTCCTCCTTTTTTGCTCTAGTTAATTTCAGCTGATCACACTCACAAAATTCACTTTTCACTATGAAATTTTAAATTTGCTGATATCCTAGTTCCTCTCTTCTGCCAAAACATAAATAAGGTAGAACCATTTGGTACAACTACACTTTTCTTCTGTACGATCATTTTAATGTTCTGGGGGGCAGGCCATAGCAAAATGTAAAATGCACAGACATACCGGAGTTTAATGGGCTTGTGATTATCCATTAAGCACTAGGACTCTTATTGCTGCTCATGCCTTTTCAGAACTCTGTGAAACACTGCAGCAACTGCCAAATGTAATTTAAACAAAAATATCATCCATAGCGCTGAGACAGACAAGCAGTCATACCCATAAGAGCTAGAGTATGAAACCATGAGTCAAGAAGGGACCCACTTCCTCTTTCTAATCTGAACTTCTGAAGAACTGTATACACTAATGCGTACAACAGCAAGTGAAGTACTACCAATGTTCTAGCAGCCCACAGCCCATAACCAATTTGCTTACATATTTATGAAGGAGTATTTGAATTCTGTCAATTTATACGCACCCCTGGTACATTTAAAAACATAACTGATGAGCCTTAAAACTGATTTTTTCTCTTCATCTCTTTCATTTTCTCATGATGTTACTTTCCTTTCTCTCTTTAACTCTGTCTTTTCCTTTCATTATGTTCTCTGTCCTTTTCTTGTTTCTACATTGGCTAGTATGTCAGAGAAAGGGATACTGGGGAGGAGCTGCTGTTACCTGGCAAAGGATGGAGAGGTGTACTAGCTGGTTGCAAATGAGAGGGAAAGGGAAGTGCTGCGTGGACAGAAGTGCTATGGCCTTTCAAGGAAGCATCTCAGTGAAGCACACAGACTGCACCTGCTGTTCAATGTGCAGATGTCACCCATCTGGGCTTGAATGTGCGATTGTGCATAATGAAATGGGCTGTCCCTTTCTGTCAGCTGTCATTTCACTGCAGCAGCATCTCCTTTACTGTTATGAATTGTTAACCAAGTATGAGAAAGTCCATCTTGTTATGGGATGTGTCAGCTGTAATAATACTATTACCGTAACCTGTCCTTTCTCTTACGCATCTCGCAATGCAAATTAATACATTATGCCACAAGAAATGGAAAATCTAGGACACAAAAGAGAAAACAAACACAAATTGCAAACACAAATACCAAAGAAATCAGAACTAATGTAACAGTTCAAGGAATGACACAGGGTGTTAAATAAAAATTAATCATAGACACATGTAAGTTTAAGTACACACAGGAAATAATATTCCATAAACAACAGAAAGTTGTTCATGGCACGCAGCAATCATATTTCAGAATGCTCCAAAAGGACAACTCTGCAGCAATATGAAACTTGAGTGATCACAAGAAGCGAGTAAGAATCAGAAAATTAATTTGGAGGTAAATGTACATTTCAAACCAAAAAAGTTTTGTTTTTGTCAAATTAGCATTGGAATACTCCAATTGTTCTATTTTTGATAGATCATATACCCAGTGTCCAAAAATATTTTGCATACTGTAAGTGCTGGAATAAAGCAAATACTTAAATTCTCTTCACTTTAGTAATAAAGCAGATGTAGTAAGCTGGATAAGGCACTGCTGCCTGGGAAGTCATCTCTTATAAAATGCATTTGCTTAACAAGCAGCATCATCTCTCTCTTGTCGGGACTGAATCTCAGGCAGCTCACTCTCATTCGTCCTAACCTCTAGCGCATCTATACAAGCAATATTAGACTGAAGTGTGTGCCAGGGCCACCCACGTGCTGATGGCAGCATGCAGGGTAACCGGATGTCCTGATTTCATTAGAATAGCTCTACTATTCGGGCTTTGTCTTACATAGGTGTCTATTATCAACAGCCCTCTGTCCCAGTTTTCCACATTTGCTGTCTGAGCACCTTAGCCACACAGCCCAGACCATTGCACTTATCATCTCACTATCTCCCTGCCCAACTGACTTTTTCCATACACGTTGAACAGAAGTTGTATTAGCATATAGCCTTGCAGAATTACATGAAAGAATCTTAAGCACATCCCTTGAATTCTTCTGTCATGAAAGAAAAGAACTAATAAAATGGGACTGAGACCACACAAGCCAAGGTACACACGTGGGCCAATAAACCCACATGATCAATTATATTATAAAGTGCTGATATGTCTTAAAAAATTGCCATACACAGGAGTAAGGAAAGAGTGGAGAGGAGAAAGTCCCAGCAGAAAAATGAAAGGGAGAGGCAGCAGACCCAAATAATGCAGACTTTGATTGATCTAAAGTCCAAATATTTTGGACTCCCTACCCTTTGGAGTCCTTGGAGACCTCCACATTAGCACCTTGCTATGCCTCCCAACATACCATGTGGCATCAGAGCCCCCATCCTTACACTTAGCACTCGATGCCAGGTGACAGTAAGGAAAACCATGGCTTCATGAACATTGACCTGTGAGAACCATAGCTGCTGTATATGCAGCCACAATGGATTATATTTATGCATTGAAACGGACAGAACTGTTTGGTGCCTTTCCAATTTGTATTATTTCACAACACACATTGCAGAAAGCACAGAAGAAATCAGAGTCCAGTGTTTGTAAATGGAGAGCATTTTAAAACTCATAGCTTCAAGAAAGCAGAGCCATATATATAAATGTTCAGCAAGCATTGATGGCCCAACATGCTTGCATGACAGAGGTTTGGATTTTCAATTCCAAAATGATTTCCCACTGACCAGTAGAAATCCAGGTTTATAAGCCTCTAGATTATGATCACCCCCTTGCTTTTCCACTGTTGGTTCACTGATCCACAAACATAGCCTTACATATCAGAATGTTCTGCTGCTATTACTTGTCATCCCAAATCTTCATTATGAAGCCATCCCCCTAGTCAGTGCTCATTTTTTCAGGCCCAGAAATGGTGCTCCACCATCTGCAGTTGTTCTGTTAATCTTGACCTGATATTCACTATAGCCATGGTAGTCTGTACACAGCAAAAACAACGAAAGTCCTGCAGCACCTTAAAGACTAACAAATTTCTTTGGGCATAAGTTTTTTGTAGGTTGCAATCGATTTCATCAGATGCATCTCCCTGCCTAACTGGCCTTTTACATACATGGTGAACAGATGCATCTGATGTAGTAGGTTGCAACTCACAGAGGCTTATACCTAAAGAAATCTGTAGGTCTTTAAGGTGCCACAGGACTTCCACTGTTTTTGCTATCTCAAAAAAAAAAATAGTTGTCGCCCATTGTTGCAGTATTTGAATGCTAGGAACTCTGACCATTAACTCTCAGAGATCCTTGAATGACTCACTTCCACGGATGCTAGAACAAGTTTTAGAGTAGAGGTGCTGATGATGGAAACCATGGATTAGGTGGTACTTGAAGCCAGGAGGTATGGCAGCGCCCCTCATTCCAGCACTACTGTTCACTTCTACCCCACAGCACATTGCAAAAATTCCCCCTCACCACAAGTCACTGCACTGGACAGCAGCGCATGATTTACTGAGATATCTACTCTAGGTGTACCATGTTTTCCAAGCACTCCTGTGGAGTATACGCTGAGCTGATGAACCAGCCAAGCACAGATACATGCGAGCACTATACAAACTTTGTTGGTTGTATGCTGATGTAACTTGCGTTGAGCAAAGTTTGTAGTGCAGTCATGGTTTTAGAGTGAGTGGCAAGGTAAATGTCTACTTCCATTAATGAAAGTCTCTCTAAGAAGTGCATTATCTAGTAGTTCTGGAGATCCTTGTTCACTTCTGGATTCTTGAATAGTGTCAGCTCTGAGTGAACTGTCTGGTTAATGCTTGTAATCTTTTCTCTTACATGTGGACCAGGCCACCAGTCAGCTAGTGCAGAATTATGACTGCTAATTAGAAGAGTACTGTTGTTAGGCAGCAGATTACACTTCTTCTAGTTTGCTCCCTACTGCAATTCAAGGTTTTGATCTGTAATACCTGACATGACTTGGGACCCAGGTACCTAAAAGATCACATTTTTCCTTGAGCTAAGCTTAGCCGTATAGCTTTTGTCACAGTGACCAGACTCTAAGTGTCTGGGCTGACTACAGAGAGGGTTGTCTATGGCTTTTCATCTTGCCCTAATAGAGTCTTCATTTAGTGATCTTTGGAGCTTGCATCTTTTCTTAGGGCTCAATTATATGTAACACGCCACCCCTTCCAAAGCTCCTGGGTGCTCTACACCCCTTTCACCAACATTTAGGATGGTGTAACGTGCCTTGTGCACCTCAGCTAGCTCTGCTGGCTGGTAAGGAGTCAGGGTCTAGCTTTTCCACCCCACTTTGGGGTTGATCACAAATGTTGGGATGCTAGCAGTGAACTTTCCCTACCCCAGAAGCACAAAGGGGAAAGACCCCTTTGTATTTCCTCACCAGTGCAGTAGCCACTCATAGCCTGACTGTTGTCTGAAATGGAGACTACTTGAAGGGTTTTTTGTTTTGAAGTGGGTGAATGTTTTTGTTACCCTGGATTTTGTTGCTGCATGTCTTGGACCTTTACAAGTTCTTGCACACGCACACAGACCAGGGGCTTATCTGGATGATCACTAAATATTTTAATAAAACAAATACTCCTAACCTGCTGTGACTTGTGCTCAGTAGCCAGAGATTGCCAGATAGGGGCTGGGTCTTTAAAATCTCATCTCCTTTACAGCATGTGCAAAACAAGCTTCAGAAAAGAGTCAGCTGAGTTTTGAAAACTACTCCATTTGGAGATTTGCCAGATTCTACTGAGTCAGTCTTGCCGTTTTGAAATATGCAAACTGTATGGATCCAGTTTAGCCTCAAGCCTTTTCTCCACAGAAGTACTGGCCACAGGAATAGCTCTATAGAAACTTTTCCCGAAACTGCCAGAGCAGGGGAGGGGGGACAGCTCAGTCATTCTGCCTAACCACCTTAAGGCTCCTGCGTATGGGTCTGAGGGATAGCTCAGTTGTCATGGAATTAACATTTGTGGTTACCTCCCCCAATTTGCTTAGATTAGACTACAGCAACTAAGCCGAGAAGCAGTGCTTCTTGTCATGGGACATTTTATTTTATTTTATTTGGTGGTGTGATGCAAGCAAACAATTGATGCACACAGCACTGTGAGATAACATACAAAAGTCAGTTAAACAACTTAGTAACAGCCAGTCTCTTAGGGGATAGCATATTTAGACAAATAGAAATAGAATGAAAGCATAAGTCTGCTCACAATCCCTCTCTCCATCCCTCACTATGTGTTTAATGAATCCAAACAAGGGACACAATCCTGCTGAAAATCAGAGGTAACTTGGTAGATGAAATTGGTTTACCACTCTGACTATTTTAGTGGGTGAAGGGCTGATTTTACTGTTTGCTCATGTTGCCAGGGTTCATAGTGTTCAGCAGTGATATATTACTGTGACAGGTGCACACCCACCTAAGAAAGTCAAGTTTATACCTGGATTTTTGTTTTAGGTCTCCAGCTTTTCTTGGATGGGTGAGATTCTATGGCCTGTGCTGTGCAGGAGATCAGGCTAGATGATGATAATGGTCCCTTCTGATCTTAAAGTCTATGAGTCTATACCAGCAATGAACAAGGAACTCCCATTTGCCACCATGATGAGAGACAGGAGAACAAAACATGCTCCAGTGCTGTGAAGATATCAGCAAGTAAAGTCTGGAGCTGGTTTTTACTAGTCATAGTGCATTGCCTGCACTGCGGTGTAAGCCCTAGCTCAAACTCAGGCTCAAGCTCAACTCTGCCTTTTACCTACATACAAACCTGTCTGACCAGGG
The DNA here is from genome assembly GCA_007922195.1 of Podocnemis expansa. Taxonomy (NCBI): domain Eukaryota; kingdom Metazoa; phylum Chordata; order Testudines; family Podocnemididae; genus Podocnemis; species Podocnemis expansa. The sequence continues at coordinate 15,341,413 of ML681981.1, read as the reverse complement.
CCAGTATAAGCCCTCAAGATCTGGCAATGGGGTGGGTCTCAGCCCAAGTCCTACGGGGAATCATGTCCAAACTACTTACCTTTGCAGTGTGGGTGCAGTAGGCCAGATCTCTGGACTCATGTCTCCCGAGTCCACCAAAGCTATCCCCCAATACCCTGAGCCATTGTTCCCTGAACTATCTATCACAAGACTAGCAAATCAATTCCCAGGAAATGGAAACAAATCCCTCTATTGTAAATACAGCTGTTTGACATTAAACCTTTCATTTTATTCTGGCGGTTGAACTGCCAGTGGGGTGAACTGTCTCCAGTATTAGCGATGGCCAACAGCAAGATGAAGTCCTTTGCCAAGTACACAGCTACATGTTCACGGCACCATGCTCAGACTCTGCAAAGTCCGTGGCAAGGCAAGCAAGACACACAGTTTCAGTATGAAAACCAGAAATGTAGCAAGAAATAGCAGGCGAGCTGGCTGAGTTGCGCTTTAAGTAGGCTAGGAAACAGATTAAGCTGCTTAAGAGTGCCTATGAGAAAGCTGGGGAGGAGAACTGAACTTCCAGGAACTCACTCTCATCCTCTCTTTTATGAAGGCATTGACTGGGTGCTGGGCCCTATGCCAACTACTTAGTCTCTAGCAGTTCATGACAGCCTGGTCAGCTGCAATGGCAACATTCTGGCCCCTGGATCTAGCACAGGATTGGAGGAGAGTCAGTGGCCGCTGGACTGGGCCAGTGAAGTCAGTCTGGTGCTCATGCTTGTCCCCAGGGAGGTTTTGACTTCAGCACAGTTGCAGCATATTCTATGGCCATGGCTGGAGAAGCTGTTTAATGACCCCCTGGAGAAGCAGGGGGGAGGAACTGGCAGTGGAAACAGAAAAGGCAGAAGTAGCCTGGAGCCTGGCAAATCTGTTACTATTATGTGAATAGAAGGGATATCAGATTTATGACCCAATGCCATTTTTGTTACAAACTGTGGGTACTGGGCTTAAACAAGCATTTTAAAAACAGTTAAACAAGCACTGAACATTAAATTCTCACGAGATGCTCTTCTACTCTTGCAAAGATCTGCTGGGGTGTTAAAAGTAATAATCTCGTGTTCCCTTCCTGTTTAGAATGTCACATTACACACATCAGCTACGTCACAGTCTGTAAACAGGACACTGTACTGTGGAGGGGTGGAGGTGACATGGAAATATAGTGCATCTCTTTCTTCCATTGGTCCACAAAAAATCTATAACAGGTGTACAAAGCATCCCTGATTTCTGTTGCCTGCATGCATCTGGGACAGGTGCACTTTTTGGATGAGTGGATCCATGGGTAGGTGACAAATTCATGTCCAAAATACAGAACTCTTAATGAAATCCATAAATGTGCCAGAGACAGGGGAAGGATGCAGGTCTCAAAGTCCATATTATCACGCATGTTTGCATGTAGCCTGTTGGTAGATGTGGTCATAGCAGATTATACCATAAACCAGAGGGAGGTAAGCCACGTGGATGCTAATGCAGCATGCTGTTGATTTCACCTAAGAATTTTGACCTAATCACAGGTGCTGATAACTGCAAACTCTTCTCATAATAAGAATACAGAAGAAGATGACACACAAAGAAAGTGGGAAAGGAACAGGGAGAGACTGCAGTTGCCGTTCCTTGCTTGCCTCAGGAGCAGAGATCTCCCTAGGAGTGTGGGTTAAAGCTATATAGCATATGAGGACAGTGGAAACTAATATTGTAGGTCCAGTGCACAAGGTGTTTTAGCAGTAGAAATGGTTCTGAGCTGTTTGTGAGCAGAAGCAAGAGCAAGTGGGCCTTGCCCCAGTTTGAAATCCTACTGGTCCCATTTACAATCTGTCAAACACACATTGTCACCATTCTACACCAACTGATAATGTAATTAATCTTTATTTTGCCAGGGCCTCCGAAATCAGGATATGGTTTCATAACTTGAGGCAAAAGGGGATGTGCAGGTTCTTCTAAAATAACACTAAGGACAGTAACTCTATTTATGACCATGAGGTAGCCAGCTTCCAGAGCATTATAGCATCCCACTTCTTGACAGGGACAGCAGCAGTCATGCACGTATTCTGATGGTTCAGGGTCAGGGCAAACTGTGTGCAAAGGTCCAGAAATGTAGTTTTCTTTGTGCAAAAGTTCTGGAGTCACTGTTTGTCTTCCCAGCTCTGCATGACTATATGATCCGCCCAATCTGTGCTTGTGGCCCTGCTCTAGAAGTATCAGTCTACAGTATTGAGAATTTTGTGAGCAGCGTCAGCCAGCTTGAGTCTGTCATGTCTGTATTGTCATCCTCCTCCTCCAAAAGCACCTTTGTAGATCAGAAAACGTCACTGAAATGTTTACCAGCATCTCATGGATGCTCTGCCTATGTCCTGAAACAAAAGTGAAAATGCAAGTAGACGTGTTCGTCAAATGATGACTCCTCCATGTTTCAGACTGCCGTTTCCAGGCGCATGTAGTCCCAAAAGATTGCTTGGCAGGTGGCAGGCTGCAACAACTTCCTATAAAGTACCACTGGATCTATAGTCAAGGATACCACAAACTAAGGATTAGAACAGCTACAGCTAGGGAGGGGTCTAGGAAGCCTGGGATAGTTTGGTCTGGTACAGCTCTGCATAGAACTGATTCAGATGCATGACTGCAGGTGTCAGACCTGGGTCTGAATTCTAAACCCTACATCTGTATTCAGAGTGGATGCCCAAACCTGGATTTATAAACACCGAGCATGTGAGCTGGGCTTACACTGCAGTGTAGATATACCACACCCATTTAATCCACAGTAGCAGGCCTTGATCTCCTGACCTCCTTTTAGTTAATATAGCTCTGAAGGGTGCAAGGAATGTAACTTCATCCTGCATTTTTTTTTCTTGATGTCCCACTCTCCTTTGACTTCAGGATCCACAGCAATTATACTTTTTAAAAGGTGAATTCTGTTCTTTAGCCTCTGGGTCCTTTTATAAAGCTCCTGACACTGACAACTCCTTTCCAACCCACTGGCTCAATGCCAATAATTCAATTTAACATCTTCAGATGACAAGGAATCCTTGAAAAATACTGGACCTACTGAGGGACATCTATCTCAACAAGAATTCACTAAAAGCCATACCCCAAACAAGTATTTTTCTCCAGTTGATCAATGTTTTTATTTTCAGTAACACCACTAGATACTGCCAAGATGGAAAACTAGCTGAATATAAATTCATACTCTGATTTTCTTACAAAGTATGAAAGATGGTCATAAATGGGTTAGTTTCTTTTGTTTTATCATGTCACAAAATAGTGAGAAAAGGAAATACTTGATTCAAGATGAAAAATTCAAAGATTAAATCTATCCTTTTGAGGATTCATTTTACTTTCAGGTATATAGAAAAGAATCATACATTATGTTGTGTTTGGGGTATTATTTCAATGGATTCTTTTCTAATACCTGGAAAGAAGGAGAAACAGAAAGTGATCTTTTCATGCATTTATATGTTGCAAAACACACAATTTGGCAGGGAGGAGAATCAGGAAAGGAGATTATTAGATTCTGAATGGAGAAGCATCATGAAATGTGTTTATTTGTATTTAACTTGGCTAGCATTCATTTTCATTAATTTTGTAGTTTAAAGCACTTAGGCAAATTATTATTGTTCATTACCTGTTAAGGCCCTTCAGAAATTCCTGACTCTTCTATCAGCCTTTCCTCTAGGAAACTCAGTTTTACTCACTCTGAGTTTGATATCTGTGTATTAAACTTTTGGCTCAAATACATCTTAATTAAAAATACCATGTCCACAGTGAAACCATTCAGCTAGTCTCCAGGACCATAGTCTTAGCTGAAAATTAACTTCTGTATTTAAACAGTGAATAAAATTTTAAAAATATTGTGGGTTCTTTGCATCAGTTCCATTTTTAGTGCTGTGCACTGCTGAAAAGGTACAAAATAAACAGATTCGGGTTGGAACTGGTTAACAGAGAATTGCCATTTTTGAGGGGAACTCTTTACAGCAGTATACCTGACAAAGCCAGGCTGGGTGAGGGCACAGGAATAGCCATGGTAGGATCAGGAAGCAGGTATAGCAGAGAAGAGCTCCGTTACACCTATCTTCCGTTGGTGTAAGGCAGAACAGGCCCTTAATTGCTCCAACTTTTGTAAGAACAGACTGGCACATGATCAGGGAGCACCTACTGAGCCTGGTCTACACAGACAGTTAAGTTCGACATAATGTTGCTTACCTCGACTTTCTGCAGCCTGTATCTCCACTATCAGAGCAGTAAATCTGAAAAAAATGGAGCTGCAATAAGACCTATTAACAACACTCCTGCAAGTGGCGTAGCACTGAGGTCGAAATCTATAATTTGAATTTAGATCCGTGTAGCCAGAGAGTAGCGCTAATCTTGCTTTACTGGTTTCTCTAGTCTGCTTCAACAAAGCAACATAGCTCCTCCTTTGCCTGCAGCCCAGGAAGTTCTCAATTAATTCCTCTCTCTGCATCCATACTGTGCTTCTCAATTATGCCTGTGGCAGAGAAATAGCAAAGAAAGCTCTTCCTGTTTTTATCTCTTTAGAGCAGCAGGAAGGGGGACTGAGTGCAGGATAACAGCCTCCCCACAAACCTCTGAGCATACTACACACTGTGTAATGCATTTCAGGAAATAATGTGAGCAGTGGGGATGGGAGACCTCGAGCATGCAATTTGCTGTGATGACTAGTCTTCACCTTCTGTAATTCAACAGTCTCTACCCTGAATCCTAGCAGAGCTTGGACTCAATTGAGATTTAAGTTCTTTGGTTTTTCAGCTTGTTTTAGTGCTGTATTCATGTTCATTGGTACTTTTCTGCTGCTGATTTCAGTGAGACTACTTACAGAACAAAGTGCTACTCAGACCTAGGTAAAGGTGTCAGATTATGGCCCTTAAGGTTTTAAAGAAACTTTTGTATAATATGGCATACAATATTAACAGTTTCTATTAGTCAACTATATAGATGTGCAAGGCAAATTAGTGACTATGCATATAAAACTATGAAATCCCAGTTAAACTTAGATGCTTCTAAAGTTACATTAAAGAGGGGGAAAAAGGGGAGATTTTATTTGCTTAGTCATCTTTAGTAATTTGAGGGGGTTGGGGGAAGGAGACTTTGAATGGATCAAACTGAACCACACGGTGTCTCATGCAGAGAATTACAGTGGTTCATTTGTTCGTAAGTATCTCCTATCTTGTAGATTGTAAAAGCTTCTGTTATCTCAACAAATAAAACAAAGAATGTTGGTCCAAACATTCTACCAAAGTCTGGCTGTGTAATCATTCAGTTTAGAAGAAAATTTAGAGCTTTCAACATAGCAGCAATCTGTGATCAGTGTGGTGATGTTTGTTACCAGATGTGCTCTAAAACTTCTGTGTAACTGATGTAAACAACGAGACGCTTCTGGCAAACTGTGTCCTTAGCTCAGCTAAAAAGATGAGGTTCAGGAATAGTCGAATGTTTAGTGCTCCATTAGCAAATGGTAAATAATCTGTCAAAGTAACAGGTTTTGCTTGGTCAGTCTCTACATATTTTCCAAACTGAGAATTGACATCTGATTCTGGGATGCCTGGCATCCCTTAGTCTTGTGATGAGAGAAGCTGAAACTATCTTTGATGAAGAGGAGGAAGAAAGAGAAAATGGTAGACTTTAAAAAACAGCACCATGCTCAAAAGATAAAGGCCTAAAAACGGGTTGATATTCAAGGGCTTCCTAGTTGCTCTAATTACACAAGAAACCATGTTGTGGACATGTTGCATCCCTCCCTTTCCTCTCTAGTCTGAATGTTATCAGATTAATGCATGCAAAGGAATACGGAACTTCTGTATCCTTTAGTCCTGTGTAAGATAAAGTCAGGATTTGGCCCTGTGTGAAGGACCCCCAAAGTTGTTTCAAATTGTTTTTGAAGTACATATTGAGCAGTCCGCACAGAGGAGAGGCCGTTTCTGAATAAAATAAAATAAAATAAAAGCCAGCTGTATTTGTCCAAAGATAATTATACACCCTAAAAGAATGTTATGTGCTTGGCCTGAATTGGTGATCACTATTCAGTTCCTATGTTACAAGATCTGACACTGACAAAACGCTGCCATATTAACACCCTTGTTCAGCCTCCTCAGAGGTGCCAAGGACTGAAAGTACAGAGAACGAACATCCTTGCTCTTAGAAGTGGTTGCTCTGGCTCCTGACAGAAGCATGTGGGGAGTGTGAGAAAACTTGTGCAACAGCCTATGTTTGCTGTATCTGCTCTGTGGTTTAGAGAGAAGACTCAGTAACTTTCAACAGAACAAAGCCACTGTGAAACAATAGCCACACCCTAGCTTCTGGCTTTAGCAAAACAGGAGCAGTTACTTCCATATAATTACAAAAGGTGTCCAACAATAAGGAAGTCCAGAAAAAAAATTCCCACTGCTTCATCTGGACAATATGAAAACTGGAAGAAACAACACTGTAGCCTGGGGAGCAATGCCCATTTTTTACCATTTGTTTGATTATACCTGCTTCCCAACCAGTTAAATAAAACAGTGGTAAAAACTATTCTGGTCACCAGAGAACTGTCACCATTATTAACAGGCACTGCTGGGAACTTTTTGGCAAGTCTCTTCCTCATATAGGTAGCCAAAGAGATGTATAAACACCAGGGTGCAACCCAATCTGCAAATGGGGCATCTTCATTTAAGGCTGCCATAAGAACTTTGTCATCTTTCTTACAGGAACATCTACCAGGGTTTTTTTCCTCCTTATGTTCCTGGGAAGTGGAGGATACCAATGTCACAAAACCTGGAGTTAGAAGAGAGAGATTTGAAAAAGAAAAATACTGTGTTGCTTGCTGGTCTGTAGACTTTGATGGCAGTTAATGTGGGGCCTGAGGTACCTTCTGACTTTATACAAAAATCCATTTTGTGTGTGAAGGGTTGAGGGGACAGATTTTGTTTTCTGCTCAGCAAAATAAGCTATTAAAGCTAGGTAGGCAACAAAAAAGGAGCACATAAATGCCATTCTGTGCCAATAGCAACAGAGAATCTGAGGCAAAAAGGCCTCACTTGTTCCTCAAACCTTGTGGATAAGGAGGAAGCATCTCACTGTTTTCAGTAAGAGAGGAATGGTCCAATCCCTAAGACTGGAAAAGAGGCAGGGATGTACATGTAACAAAATTACATCTAAACTAAAAATACAAATTTCTAGAACTTAGAATAAACAGGAAAAATACATGAAATTTCCTCCAAAATGCCCGTATTGTTGGAATCTATTTTACTGATTGGTTAAAAAAAAAATCCAGACTGTATTTAATGTCTCTTAAAAATGTCCATGGCTTAGTTTCTCTTATTCTGCATAATAATTGCTCCAACATACAGACCACATCCCAGAAGAGCTCATGCATGCAGAGTATGAGCATTATTAGAGTTTTGATCCAGTATTTCTTTATCCTCATCCTATTATCAAGGAAATTCACATGTAGTAAGCTGCAAATTCTGCCATGAGACAAAGCTTTAGCTGTTACCAGAAACTGTTCCATTGGTACCGAGGGATAAAGGAGTCTCCTCTTTTCAACCCAAAAAGGATATTTAAGAATTATGCTGAACTTGAAAATGTGTCTTCTCTTCCCTTTAAACTGTATAATGACTAAGCTGAATGAATACAAGAAAGGAACTTGCTACCTTTTTGTGTGTCATCTGTCTTTAGACCAATAAAATGCAAAAACATTGCAGTTTTCCAAATATGATTTTAGGAATAATTTTGCTGAAGATGTCTCACTGTCCTTTGTAAATATAAATATTGCTGAAATTTTTAAAACCACCAGTTGTATAACTATTTACTATATATACAAGTTATGCAGAGAATTTAATATACTATAGCAGTAGGATCTTTTCATGATGCAATGTTCAATAACATTACATCTGCAGGTGTGAACCTCATTAAAAACCAGCAAGTCAGCGCCTCAGCCGATGCAATACAGGTGTGACTCCACTGAGGCTCCTGGCTAATCATACTCTATATGGAGCCTGGGAATGGTGGCGTCAACAAACAGTCTTCTCTATTGTTTTTTTTGTTATATAATACAAGCCAGGAAGGTAAAATCAACTGAAGGAACTGATATAGTGGTTGTTAAGGAGCTAGAATTCTCAGGTGAGGATGAGGATACATAATAGTTGCATTTTAAAACCCAGTACAAATTTTACAGATGCAGGGCTTGGTTTAGCCCTGCAGGCACCATGGGGTTCAGTTTACAAACTCAGAGTATGCAGAGCCTTTCTGCTGTAGGCTGCCTATGGAAACCACAGAATCAGTGCATTACCTGGATGCCACAGCCCACCCACTCCCTGGCTGACTCAGCCCATTGTGGGTTTGCTTGCCATCTTCTGATTTACCAGAGTAGGGATTGGAGTCAGCTTCTGCTGATGTATCCCCCATCTAACCAGACTTGCTATTACTAGATCCACCTGAGTTCCTCTGGTAGTGTAGCCTGGGCCAACACTGAAAATTGTGTAGAATAATTTACCATCTAAGAAATCCAGAGCCCTTTGGTCTGTTCCTCAGTTAGGGTACTCACACAATATAAATGTTTCTGTTTACAAAACCAAGTTCTGCCCTCACGTATATACCTGCACAACTAACTGACGCCAACAGCTGCATGGCTATTTGGTCTATAGTAAGTTTTGTCTATAGTAGTTATGTGCAGTGGATTCATAGGGAATGTTTACCTAGAGGGCAGAGGTTGGAATTTCTCTCTGAATGACATGCTAAAAGGGTAGGTCTACACAAGAAGTGGCATAGCTGATGAAAACACCATATGCTGATGGGACCGTGCTCTCCCATCTGCATAATTACTATACCTTTGTGTGGAAGTATCTAATATAGACCTGCCCTAAGTGATGGGACAAGTATAAATGGTAGCATAGATCTGTCTTGAGTGTGATGGGATAGACTGTGTTCACTCCTCTTGTTAATAGAGCACTCTCAGTGGTTCTCAATCTTTTGTGGGTCACAACACGCTAGGTGGTATATTGTGACCCTACAGGACACATCAGCCCAATTACCTCAGGCCAAATCCAGCCATCTCTCCAGCTTTGTGACACACTTGCTATTGTGTGGTGACACGGTAATGTGTCCTGCCACGGTGATTGAGAACTGCAGCGTTTAGCCTATAGGAATAGGGAGAGCAGTATTTGGGAAGCCAAAGCAAGGTCATCATTCCTTTGCAGAACACACTAGGCATTGAGTTTTTTGCAACTTTTGGGCCACCACAGAAGCTTCAGAGCTGCTTCAGTGGAGGATTCCTTCCTTATCAGTCTTCTGTGAAGATCCTTAGCGCATACTTAAGTTACAGGGTTACCTATGCACATCCCTTTGCAGGATCAAGTCTTAAACTCAGAGTAGGGACTCTTGAGAAACACCTCCTAGGATATCCAAGTACAGTTAAAAGGATATACTATGTTACTTTATACAGTTACTGGGTTTCTTAGCAATGATCTGTGCCCTTCAGTGGACAGTAAATACAACATAAAGAATTCATGTACCTGATTAACACAGAGTGGCAAGCAATACCTACATGGAAACACACAAATGCCATAAGTGAATGTTACAGTCTTTAAAATAAACAAAATTACTATTCCTGTAGTTTGATTTACTTCTCCTCTGCCAAACTTAGACAACTGACTAGCTTTTGATAACAAACAGCATCCTCTCATGATTTTAGTAACAGGCTGATTGTTCGCTTTTTATTTGGAAATCTCACCAGTATAAAGTCAAATTCTTACTTTAAAGTGCTATTTATTTTTGTTCCTTATCTTGTGTCATTTCTAAATGAGTCAAAATGATAATTACCAAGTCTTGAGTAAACAAAAAAAAACAGTTGGCACTTCTGTAAAGAGCAATAGAATGTAACAGCCATAAATAATTTTGTGTTTGTGCAGATAGAATATGCATATATCTATTTTAGCAACATCTATTCCTTTGAAAAATCTCAGCTTCCCATAACAGAAGGCCGCAGTACTCTTCAAGCACTCTGTTGTTTACCAATAAGATTTCATCTGCAGTGTAAACTCCAGATTATTTAATATCTTTGTTGAATTTATTGCAAATACATTGTCACACATAAAAGTAAGTGGGGATGTGTTTCCCTCACCCTCCCTGTTTTGTTTGTATCTTAATATTTGTCACCTGTTGTGTGTGTGCAGAAGCAACTATCTCCTATTAAACACTATGTGGAATAAAGGGTGCAATAAAAGACAAGTGAAATTGTAAAACATTTATATACATACTAGACTAAATCAAAGAAAACTTTGTAAAACAGTGTTTCTGTTACTATACCACTAAGATAAGTAAATTACACATTGAATGCTGTGTGTGTGTATAATTATACATATTCTCAGTAAGTTTAGGAATTTTGTATATGCCTAAAAAAATAAGAATTTCTCCTTGGCAGTATACATGTGCTATTCAGCTATTTATATTGCTATTTATTAAAATACCCTTAATAAACAGAGCAAGGGTATGTCTTAAAAACCTCCTGTGCTATGCAGAAGCACCCACCATCAAAACTATTTCTCTCTTTCCTGGCTAACATGCATTATTCTCCCACTCCATTACTAGTTTTCTTGGAACAAAGTTGAAATTTGTAAAATTTGAGTTAACAAGAAACAGAATACAAAAGAAAGGGCTGGCTGGCTGTTTATATGTTGTAATGAGGCCTTGTGGGAGGCAATTCATGTGCAATTGCTGGTCCTCAGTTTATTCAATTGCTGTGCAGTTCATTCCCCTTGAGAAACTGCACTTTTCTAGGGAAATTATCATCATAAGTTTTGGAACCTTCCCTCCTTGGTGAAAAGAGTGTGTCATCTTGAATAGATGTGTTGATAGTCTTTAATAACATATTAATGATATGTCCAAAATATTTGTTGCAAAACTGGTTAATTGTTCATCAATAAAAAGTACCATCAGCTAGTATGCGTGGTACGAGTCACTGGCTGAAACAAAACCTGAAAAAAGATTGTCAGATGATTTTGGTGGAAAAAAAGAAATATTCAGAAGCACTAGCTCAAACTACATCATCATCCTAAGTATGGGGACATCATCAGCTCATCAAGGTGATGCAGACTAGATGTCTTTTTGAGTTCTTGTGCTCCTGAATACCAAAATAGTGGCAGTAACAAAAAATGCCTGTTAACATTCCCTGTGGCCAAGAGGTTGTACCCTGTCCTATAGGGACTTGGCTACATCAGTACAGAAGCTTTCCTACTCTCAGCCTGACTGCCACAATTAGCTACTGTAAATGTGAGGATGGAAGAGAACACCAGGAAGTCTGATCATACAACAGTTCATTTATTACAAAGCACAATAAGACTTAAATACATCATTTTGGAACTTATGTTACACTGGCTCCTTATTCAGTACAGGATTCAGGTAAAGGTCCTGATGGAAATCTTTAATGAACTCATATGAACTGCACCGGGGATATCTTAGGAATGGCCCCTCTCTCTGGAACCTACTTGACAGCTGTATTATTTGGGGAAGCTGGTGTTAGAAAACAGGGTGAAAACTGTATGGCTATGTCTACACACAAGGTTTTATTTTGAAATAAGTCATTCCCTTTATTTCAAAACCACTTATTTCGAACTAAAAAAAAATTAGTTCGAAATAAGGGAAACTGAAAGCAAAATAGCATGTCCTATGTGTGGACATGCTATTTTGCTTCAGGAGAAGGGCACCCTGGGAGGTGTGGCAACATGGCCCCTTTGGGCCATGTTGCCACCAACCAGGGTGGAGGGGGGGAAGGGGCTTGCCAGGAGCCTGGGATTGCCGTGGCTCCCCAAGCCGTGGCACCCCCAGGCTCCCCCGCCCAGGTCGGGGGAGCTGCAAGGGGTGCAGGGTGGCCGCAGCAGTGGCGGCTCACCCCGCGCCCAGGTCCCCAGGGCTGCAGCTCTGGTGGGGTGAGGCTCAGCTGCGGCAGGCTGCACCCCTTGGGGGCAGCAAGGAGCCGTGGTGCCCGGCCCTCCTCGCCGCCAGGGTCAGTGGCAAGCCCCGTGGCGGGGTCCTGGGGCGCCCGGCTCTCCCCACTGCTGGGGTCGGTGGCAAGCCCCGTGGCGGGGTGCCGGGGCGCCCGGCTCTCCCCAC
>ML681981.1:15075939-15329181 GCA_007922195.1 Podocnemis expansa | reverse complement strand
TGGTGGGGAGAGCTGGGCGCCCCGGCACCCCGCCACAGGGCTCCCCGCTGGGCTTGGGGGCAGCCCCCCATAGCCTGCAGCTGGTCTCCCCTTACCACCCTGACCCAGGGTGCTGAGGGCTCCCTGGCCAGGGTGTTGAGGGGGTGGCCCATGTTCCCAGGGTGCTATGCACCCTGGGAGGAAGGTCAAATCATGTTGTTTCGGAACTGCGTTTGTTCCGAAACAACATGTCCAAATGGCCTTATTTTGAAACGAGTTTTGAAATAACCGCCATTTTGAAATCAAAGTGGTTTAACCTATTTCGAAATGATGTTTCTTATTTTGCAATGATGGATCCCGTCATTTCGAAATAAGAAAACGTTGTGTGGACCAAATCTTTTTTATTTCGAAATAAAAAGATGTGCGGACATACCGTATGAGTGGGAGGTAAGCCTTTGCAGACAGTTGGCCCATAGCTATACCCTTATACCTGCAAGTAGAACGACCTCAGGTTTTCTTGCTGCCCAAGGGAAATGTGAGATCTCATTGTCAAAGATTCCCACAATAATAATACAAAAGAATGGTGTCCCTCCTTCCTGAAGATGGTAATTAATATAATAATAGTTTTAAAATTCCACATATTTGGCGTAATAATGTAAGTAAAAAATAAATCCAGTCTTTCTGAGATGATTGCTTTATGCAATTTTGTTGGTGTTTGGTATCAACCCCAGGAATGGGCACATATGAAGTACTTTCACAGACAGATGCTGGTCAGTTCATAGACTTAGTATGAATTTAAACTCAATCAGTCCAGACTGAACAAGATACAGTAGAAAAAAATAGTTATAGGTTAACACACCTGCATACACAACCATGTTTTAATCTAGTTAATGAATACTATTTTGTACTCATATAGAGCCTGATTCTGAAAATCCTTACTGACTCCTGTCATTCAATCATTCGTTGTATTACCTGTACAGATCTCCATATGTTTGGCAAAAATGGTGTGATGGAGTGTATGTACCCTGCACTGCAGAAGCCCAGCAAAATCTATGGGTGGCTGAAGCTCCATCTTGAGCCCTGCTGGGTGTGCTCAGACTGCTGTCCTAGCATAAAAGGGAGCAGCTCAGCTCAGTCTGGGCTGACTAGTGAAGGGAGAGGATGTAGGCTGGAAGCTCCTGCCCAGGAGCTGCATCAGCCCCAAACTGCAGGAGAAACTGCCTACAGTGAGAGCCTTAAGCAGCTGCGGCCCTGCAGCTAGCACCCTGGGGCTGATGCCCAGGACCTGCAGGGGAGCCGACTACGGTTGTTCCAAGAAGGAGGAAGATGCAGACTAGAGCTCAACAAGAACTGATCTCCGTCTCAGGTAGAAAGTAGCCCGGGGGCCTGAAGGATATAACTGAGGGTAGGATGGAGGATCACTCAATGTGTTTTGGTGGGAATCCCCACTGAGATGGTGCCATACTCCTTGGCACTGGTAGGGCTCTAGGCTGGGGCTCAGGGGAGTGGGAGGGCTGAGCCCCCCCTACTTAGGCACTGTGCCCCATTTTGGACATCCTTTGATAGTGACTCTGTGGCCACTAGGCCATGCTGCCCTGACTTGAGGGCCACGTATTAACCGTATTATTGACTGGCCATTAGGTCATGCAGCCCTGACCCAAAGGCTGGGTATCAATGCAGGCATTGAGCACAGAGTAGGTTGCAGAGACGCTCACTGTGCTCATGCCCCGGTGCTTCCCCACCAGAAGGCATGAGGACTGGCATACTCCGTGACAAATGGATAGGCTATTATTCCCACAGATTACTTCTCAGATGAAATAACTAAAGTTAACTGACTTGGACAAAGTCATAAGAAGTCAGTAGCAGAGGCAAGAAAAGCAATTCAGATTTCCTTACTCTTGGCCTCATGCTCAATCCACTAGACTATCACTGTCCTAGTTACATTTTTTAAACAGTTATATAGTTTGTGATGTTCTAAGAAACTCTATCAAATATAAGTGCAAGAGATTTAAGTGAGGTAGTCAGATCCTAACTTAACAACAGTCTATTGATAAACTTATGCCAAGAATTCTAGTAATATAGGATTCACATTCTGCGCCCCCCCATCAATGAATGGTTCATAAAAAATTCATATTAGAAAGTGGCTCCATAGTTACTCTTAACATGCCCTAGAGTACTAGTTTTCCCATGGCATTCTTGCTAACTATGGATTTTATAATATCTGCTGTATACAATTTGTCTTCATGACTGTCTTCAACGAAGATGAGAAGTGTAAGCCTCAGTGAATAAGTGCTAAACTTTTAAGCAGCACTCTGTAAAGTAGTCTTGTGAAGTAATACTGCACATACTGGAATCGCAAGGATTTCTGTGATGAAAGAGTAAACTAGCTAACACTGAATTAGACTGATTAGGCTTGCTAATATAAAATTTTAATAGTTCCAAGCATGCTCAATGCAAGATCAAGAGTTGTAAAATAATGGATCATGGTAGATAAATTGGCATGTGTACAAATCAGTGTTTAAATAATGGAATGGAGACTATTTCTCGGAATAGTAATATTTTGATGTTTTAAATCCTGACACTGTTTTCATAAACTCAGTAATACAAACCATGTGCTGGCCGATGATTTTCTGAAAACTTCCTTGGTTTCACAGTGCATTTTTATTACAAGCCAAATGTGACATTAAACTTTATCCCCTGTGGCGTGGAGTTAAATACTTGCTCTGTTCAGAATAGCAACACTCAATTAAACAGCATTTTTCATGATCTACACCCTCCATTGTTACTGTGTTTAAAGGAAATAATAGGAGCACTGACCTATATTGCGCTTCTTATTATCAATGGAGATGAAGCGTATGCAGGGATTATTGGTGATGTACTGTGCAGCCCAGGGAACATCAATCCGTGTGCCAGCTTCATAAAAGAGTCCCAGAGCGTAGCGAGAGGAGTAGCTCACAGATTCCAGTTGCTGCTTTTGACTTTCCTTAATTACTGTTGGAAAAAATTAGACAATCACTTTTCTCTCAGAGCATTAAATGTGTGAGTATGATAGTTAAGCTGCTTAACTTTTTCCTAAAACAGGGACTAGAGTGCTTAAAGGCTGTTTATTATTTAATATTAAAATCTAAAAGCTTCTTATTTCTTTCTGGGAGATTTATCCAAATATTTTAGAGGTACGGTATTAAGAGTGTATCCTTGACATACTCAATTTTGTTAGTGCTTTATAGCCTATTTTGCCAGTAGCAGACAGTGACTTTTATGAGAGGAGCCTGAGAGTGGAATCCTTTGTCTTGGTGCACTCACTGGGACTGGTGAGATGAGGAAATCCTTCTCAGTTTGTGTAAGAGTTGCAGAATAAGGCACTAAAGTAGTCAATGTACTATTGGTTGTGTGACTCTGCCAGAACAAGACGGTTGTACATATTGACAGATTCTTTATTGAGAAACCCCTGAAGCTTTGGAAAAATAGTGATTTAGGTTTTGATTCTGCAGTTTATCCCATTTCAGCAAAGTTTAAGCTTAATTTTAGGGATGGGCTTACATTCCACTGACATCAGTGTTAAGTATTACTCATGTGCTAAATGCTTTACTGAATTAGGCTTTAGGGCTCAGATCTTCATTGGCTGAGGGAGATTATGTTTCAAGGGAACATTGGGAGGCATTTTTGTCAGTGATTGGTGCTCGATTTGTGCTCATGGCTGCCAGTGCTTTATCTTTCCAAGTACAACCCCAAAGCATCCTAAAGCAACACAATTCATGGTGAGCAATGGGAAGAACTCTTAGACTCTAAGGTCAGAAGGGACCAATCTGATCATTTAGTCTGACCTCCTGCACAATGCAGACTGCAGAACTTCACCCACCCACTCCTGTAATGAAGCTTTAACTGAAGACTGAGTTATTAAAGTCCTCAAACTATGGTTTAAAGACTTTAACATATACAAAATTTGCCAGCAAGTGAGCCATGCCCATGCTAGAGAGGAAGGTGAAAAATCCCCAGAGTGTTTGCAATCTGCCCAGGGGAAAACTCCTTTCTGACTCAAATATGGCGATTAGTTAAACCCTGAGCATGTGTGTAAAAGGCCACTAGCCAGACATCCATGAAAGAATTCTCTGTAATAACTCGGAACCCACCCATCAAACATCCTATCTTAGGCCATTGGCATATCCACAGCTAGTAGTAAAAGATCAGTCCATTACCAAACTAGGTTTCCCATCATAATACCCCTCCATAAATTCATCAAGTTCAGTTTTGAAGCCAGCCAGGGTTTTTGCCCCCACAGCTCCCCTTTTAAGGCTATTCCAGAATTGCAAATCTTAGAAAAGAGGAACTGCTGTTAGTCCATTTAGTTCAATATCTTCTGTTCTCATCGCATTTGAACTCTTCATTATAATCTTGAGCTACATTCACACATACAAATGATAAGCAACTTGATGAGCAAGAAAGCATAAAAAGTATAATAGAAATAAAAATAGTTTAAATCTGTTTAGCAGTAAATGTACTTTGTGCAAAAGTAAAGATTTAAAACTATCACTGGAATATAGAGAAGTATATCCAATGGAACTTAAAATAAAATGTGATTCTTTAGATGCATGAATTATAAGCTTATTTAGATACTTTTAGTTTAACTGTAAATCAAATTTCTCTATTACCAACTTTTCTTCTTCTCTATCTTTAAGTCTGATTGTTTATCAAAATTTTGTAGTCTTTATAAAATGTTGGAGTAAGTTTTTGTTACATTAGATGACAAAGTTTAAAAATTATTGTTTCATCTGCAAAAACAGCAATAGTGACACTATTTACTGGGGAGAGGCACAGTACGTATTTTTGTACTGCTAAAGTATATACAAACATTTACAAAGTGCTTGGGACCTCAAATTAGTAGATAATACAGATGAGGTACAATTACAGGCTATCAGAGTTCCCCTCTCATATGGGAAGTTTCTCTTCTCCATTCTCTTTCTCCTGTTTTAAAGATTTAGTATCAAAAAGAGAAAAGAAACCAATCTAGGGGAGACAGTAGACCAACTCTCAACACCTCACTTTTCACTGAATTACACCAATAGCAAAAGGATTAGCAAATTTTATTAAGGAAATATTAGACATATTGAATACTTGTATCCAACTATAATACTCCCTGTGGCCATACCACATACCTAGGCAGTACATCCACTGAATAAATGGTGACATTTCAGCCAGAGGGAATAGACTGATTTTTTTTCTGTTCTTGTTAGTGTTACACTCATACTACCAATGCAATCTTCCTACTATGATAAACATATATCAAATGATAGAACGTTGATGTGGCTAGCCCTGCCATTTGTGGATAATGCTGTTGTCCCAAACTCGTAGCAATAAAAAATGTATAACACATCAGACATATTCCATCTATGAAGTGATACTTTATAGGGCTGAGGCAACAACTGTAGGAGCCAGAATTATAAATCAGGACTTCTGAAGCCAGTGATTTCATCCAGGAACTCCTGAATCGGGCAATGTCTGTCAGGCTCTGGAATCCAGTAATGTCAAGACAGAATTTTAGAAGCTGATGCAGATTCTAAACTTGCCCAGCTGGGCTGATTACATCTCCCATCGATGTGCAAAAAATCCTAGTGTATATAACTCTCACTAAAACCTCTGAAACCTTCAAATTAAGCACACTACCCAGTCCATGTAACTGTGTTTCCTTTACTGTTACCTTCATCTTCCTCCACTCTTATGTCTTCTCTGTAATTACTTATAGGCTATTTTGGGGCAACGTATATATTTGTACAGTAACCAACACAGTGGGACCCTGGATATGTACTGGTGTCAGGTAATACTACTATTAATGTAATAATAACAGTAATAGTACTAAGTCTGGGAGTTTAAGCTGAGTCAAGCACCTCTTCTTTCTAGGCTCAAAAGAGGAAGGTAGTCAAGGCAGACATCAATGTAAGATGTCGTCTTCTTTTTTTTTTTTTTCCCCTAAAGTGACAGCTGGAAGTTATCCCAACAAACCACTCTGTTAAAACCTCTGCAATTTGTGTGGTCTCCGTGGAGTAAGCCACGTGTACAAACCTGCTTGCAATAAGTGTCAGTGTTTTCAGAAACTGCTGTTGCAATTTCTAATAGCTCTTCACACAGCACCTGGTTGGAACAAAGACAGAGGAACCTCTGCTAAATACTCACTCCAGAGCAAAAATAAATGCACTTGACCAGCATCACCATTGTTGTTAAACTTCAGTAATGAAAGAGATACCCTCAGTATCTGAAGCTTTTCAGGGATGACCATCCTGAAGGGAGCAGTAAGGGCCCATGAAGTGCCCCCCCCCCCCGTACTATGTGGCCTTAGGGGAAGAAACAGTAAGGCGCTGGCTAGAGACCAAAACTGGAAGGAGAAGCTACACAAGCAGCTTAAACTGGAACCAACAGGTGCTGCTATTCTCTGATTATTTTCTGCATTTTTTTTACTGGTCATTCTCTGCTGTGTTGATTCACTGGTTGCTCCAAACCTCCTTCTCCTCTCCTTCCTAATCTGTTCAACACAGACACATTTCACACCTTCCCTTCTTAGTCCCTCAGCCACCCCTCCTTCTCCTCATCTGCCCTGACCCTGTCATTTCTCTGCCTTCCCCTGTCTTTCCATTTAGCTAATCTTCTCCTAAAAAAACCCCAATTCACAGAATTACATCACACCTGCTGCCCTCACACTGTTTGCTGCTCTGCTTCTGTGTACTACCACTCTTCAGGGCAGGGACTGTCTGTTACCTTGGAAATGTGTCCATACTTAAAATTAGGAGTGTTATCCCCAACTCATGCTGACCTACTTATGATCGCTCTCATTGAAACAGTGCATGCAAAATTATAGTGGACCCAGGGGAGTACAAGCAATGGCGAGCTGTGACATGGGTTAGTTGTACCCATGGGTTTGGACTTGGCACAGCTAACTTGTGCCACTGTTGCCTGTGTGTTGTCTGGTTACGCTACTATTTTGAGTGTGCTAACAGAATGAGAGATAGCATGGGTAGGTCTCTGAGAACTGGGAGTCACACCCTTCAGCCCCAAGTGTAGCCGTACCCTTTTTCCGTACGGACCTGAACACAATGGGGCCCCATTCTTGGATAGTGCTTAGGCAGCAATGTAAAACCCCCCTGTGAATAATAATGTTATAGATATAAGCCCTCTGGCCTGGCGCCTTAGACTATATGGTGCTAACTGCTGTGCCTATTGGTGAAATAGGATTTTGGCTGATAGCAGGTTCAGAACTCAGAACTCCAGACGTGAGTTCTCTGCTGGCCTCTATTGGTGAACAGGGGGAAATGACTGAATGGGCAGGGCCTTATTTGCATTCTGGTTAAGTAACAGTATTTTGATTAAAATATTGGTTTGTTTTGAGGCTGGGGGCAATAAAATATTATCGGCCCCATTGGGAAGTGAAAAAATCTTGACTGACCCAAACTGCACTTGTGGTCACCATGAATTGTAATATAGTCAAGCAGAGTGGGCTATGGGAACCTGAGCTCCTGAGGACAATAATAAGGAGAGGATGTTGGCTGACCCAGATTTTCTGTGGGGAGCTTTGATCTGGTAAGAAAGATCTTGTGAAAGGTTCTGGATGCTAGTGAGCTCTTGCTAAACAGCTGAGTTGAAACAGCTACAAAACAGTAAAGGGAATGCAGCTGAGATGGCTTTAAGATGATAAACAAACAAGGAGTTCTGTGGCACTTAAAGACTAACAAATACACTTATTGCATGAGCTTTCATAGGAGAAAATCCCACTTTGTCAAATGCTTTGAAGATGGGGAAACTTGCAGGATGGGAGGAAATAAGTACAGGGAAGTGTAAGTCATGGGGACAGGTCACACTGTAATAGCAAATCAAAATAGCTGTAAAGATTCAAACACTGGGGAACAGCATACAGAGAGAGATGAGGTCAAATCACCTGTTGTAATGAGAGGAAAATCCAATGTCCATATTAAGTCCTGCAGCAATGCAACCAACTTTGCAAATAAATTCAATTTCAGTGGCTTCTCTTTGAAGCCTTGATTTAATATTCATCTGTCTGAGCACAGCAATTGGCAAATTCAGATGATACATGAGCTGAAACTGCAGAGAGATCAGCAGCCTATCAAAGGCCTTATCCTGCAAGTGAAGTCGGAGCTGAGATTACTGACTGATAGAGATGGTAGGCAGCACTGGCCTGTCAATCTTTGGCCTCCTCTAGTACAAAATGACAAACTGTACATGGGGAAACTGGGGAGGAGGGAGGTGGCTAATGCACTAAGCATGGATGTCTGAGGTCAGAATTACTGTGAAGACACCATTGGGGTTAGGTGCCTTAACAGACAGAATCTGTTAATTTATTAGTTGCTGTCTTTCCCAAAACTAACCAAAGTCCTGTGGTTCCTTAAAGACTAACAGATTTCTTCAGGCATAAGCTTTCATGGGCTCCAGCCAACTTCATCAAATGCAAGTGGGCTGTAGCTCACAAAAGCTTATGCCTGAAGAAATCTCTTAGTCTTTAAGATGACACAAGTCTCTTGTTGTTCTTGCTGTACACAGACTAACATGGCTACCTCTCTGGAAGTTCTCCCAAGACTTTTCTTTTGTGTTCCTTCACCTCCTGTAAAGTTCTCTTTGCTTTAAGCCCTGGGCTCAGTGCTACCTAGGGGAGAAATATGGTGAGTGTGGAAGTATCTCTCCTCAAGGCATACACATAATTGTCCAGGTTTCTGGGTGGGAGACTCAAGCTGGTGTTACTTCAGTCATTAGAAGGAAAATCTGGAACACTGAATCTGACTCTTTTTGCTGCTGACAGTCCCTGGTAAAAGGGTTATGTATATTCTGGTTGTGATCTGAAAAAATATATAAAACTGTAAAATAAATATGAAAACTTTTTAAAATATACAGTATCACAGGACTATCAGTGTAGCTGACAGATGTCACAGGCTCATTTTCTCTTTGGAAAAGATATGGCTTCCAATCTACATTACTCCAATTCAAAGTTGCACAGCTCTGTTACAAGTGCTGGAAGATCAAAGGATTATAAACAATTAAAAAGTGATTTGCTCCTCAGAATGTGAAGGAGACAGACTGCCACCTAGACCATACAGGTATCAGGAGGTCTATAGGAAGTTTAGACCCACCAGAATCCCTCTGTGGAAAATGGACAGATACGTAGTAAACGAGATGTGTAGAGAGATTGTTTTTAAGATTTGTTCCCTCTTAAATTCTTTTGTACAAAATAAGGAATACTTCACTTTCAAGAAACCTGGCTGGTCATTTTATTAACCAGCTCCTGGAGGAAAAGGAGTAGTAGGCACTGAATATAAGTCATGTCTCTGAGGTAAGCAAGGCTAGCATCTGGGCAATGCAACTCAAGACCCAATTTGAAAGTAGGAAAATCATGTAATTCTATCCCAAGAGAGCATGGTGATGGCTGAGACCAGAAGGGATCAGCGGTGCAGTTAGGCTGTGACACTGCCCACACGGGACATTTCTTCTTAAGGCCTATATGCCAGAGGCTGGGGAATGTCCTAATGCATAAAGGTGTATGTCACTCCTAACTGTTTAAGCCCTTCTACCATAACTGTGGATGTCCTCAGTATCTATATAAATGTTCACACCTATTTTGAATCCTACTGATGCAGTGGCAATGTGTACCAAAGACTAACTGTGCATTGCCAAAAGAATTTCCTTTTATCATTTTAAAAAATATTGCTATTCAATTTTATTGAATGTTTTCTCTTTTATTATGATAAAGAGCAAATGAGTGTCCAATTCATCATCTTCATGCCATTCATTACTTGTATCTCTGTTATCCATAGTCTAGTTTTTAAATCTAAATTCTTACACTGGCTTCAAAGATACTTAAGCCATAAATCTTCCATACAAGGGCTTGTGGCAAATAAAGAAAAAATTCGTCAATTAGATACCTTCCTTGTGTTTGTTTTTTTTTTCTTTCTTTTTTTTTTTTTTTTTTATAGTAGGCAGGAATCTATATTGCAGCAAAGTTACTTTACAATTTTTTTCATAGTTCACAATAAAGCATGCAAGTGCCTTTCTGTTCAGTGATACGTTCTTGTCTTGAAACACCCAAAGAAAAACCTACTGTATCATATATGAAAATAATGGGATGGCATGAAACAGAAAGAAAAAGTACATTCAGTGTTAAGCCTTTCATTTTGTATTTAACTTGTCCACCTAACTTAGCTATTGCAAGGCTCTCACTAGAGTGTGTGATTTTTATGTCTCATACAGTATGTTTTTTTACACTGAGGACAATGGGTTGAACTAAGGACAGGTGAGAGCCTTAGCTATCAATTTCCTTACTTATACTGGTTTCAGTCAGAATGGGATTGTTGTTTTAATGTTGTCTCTGAAACCATAAAATAAGTTAACCATTTTTGTTATGGTGGAAAAAATTATAAGATGATTTTAAGAACATGTTCAAAAAAAAAACCCAAACAAACTTTGCTTTCAGACCATGAACTTGTACAGGGTACAAGATTCAGCTTCTAGAGACTTTTTTTAAAAGCTAATTTTAAAGTCCTGGAAATCAAGGTTTACAATGGAAAATACTACAAGACCTTAACTGCAGTAACACTTGTGGATGCAATTATAATCAATATACTCTGGTGATTAAATTACATCAAAGCAAGGTAGTGTGTCATCCATTTGTTTTTTCACTAGACCCTGACAGAGGACTGGATTATTACTTATTTGTAACACTCAATAAATACAAAATGTGCTCTTTATTTTCTGTTCCAGTGCTGTAATGTTCAAGGCATTCCTTCTGTTACTGTGGGGCCAAGAATCTAGGGATCCCCTAGGGCTAAAAGCAAAGTACGGAACCTCAAGGTTCAGCTATCAGTGAAAATGCTCAGAAATGAGCCCATTTACCAACTTAGAAGCAAAAAGGAAGGCCAAGAGTTGGACTGGAAGCTGAACTGCTGTCAAGGAGACGAGGAGGCTAGAATTCCAGCTGCAGGCTATAAAGGTTACCCTGAACTTCAGCTTCCCATAAGCAAGAGCCAGGAAGGTGTGCAGCTTAGCCACTAGCCTCGCACAGAGTTCAGGGACTGTGGCAGGCAAGGGTGTCGCTGGGACCTGGCACATGGGGCACATGCCCCAAGTGCCTGGTGTGGCCCCTGCCTCTCCCAGATCCCTGGCTGGGAGACGCAGGCACCACGGGGGGTGGCTTGCCTGTGGCAGTGCCTGGCTCTCTCAGCCAGGGACCAGGGCCAGGCCACCCATGGTAGCCCATGCCTCACCTGGCCCCATTCCTGGCCAGGGATCTGGGGCCGGGCTGGTGGCTGGGCCCCAAGCCTGGATTAGATCCAGGGCACTGAACTGGGTCCAGGGGGTGGGACTCAGGATTGGGCCCTGGATCTCTTCCCAGGGGGAGCAACGCTTGTGGTGGCAGGAGGATTAATATTTGCAATTTTGAAAAAGTGGAGAAGTGAAGAGGTGTCTCTGAAATTGTATGTGGGGCTCATCTGCTATACTCTTGCAAAGCACATTTTACAAAGAGACACAGCAAAGGGACCAAAGAGGTAGCCATGTTAGTCTAGTTCAAGAAAAAAGAACCCCCCCCCCCAAACAACCAAGGACTCCTGTGGCACTTTTAAAGATTAAAATATTAATTTATCACATGGCTTTCATGGGAGAGAATCCCACTTTGTGAGATGCCTGAAGGTAAGTTCCCCATCTTCAAGCATCTGACAAAGTGGGACTTTCTCCCATGAAAGCTCACACAATAAATAAATTTGTTAGTCTTAAGGCTATGTTGACATCTGAAATCTTAGTTTGGATATGGTTAGTCTGAACTAAGTAGTTCAAAAGTTAGTTCGAACTAAGAGCATTTTTTACTTCAAACTAACTTTTAGTTCAAACTAGTTGTGCTTTTTTTTTTAGTTCAAACTAAAAAAGCACAGTTAGTTCAAACTAAAAATTAGTTTGAACTAAAAAAAGTGCTTATTTCGAACTAACTGCTAGTTCTAACTTATTTAGTTCAAATTAGCATGTCTACATTGTGCTGGTTCAAACTAAAAAATGCAAATAAGTTTGAACTAAGCAGTTTGAACTAACCAGCCAAACTAACTAATTTGAACTAAGCTTTGCTTAGTTCGAACTAAAAATATTTTTAGTTTGAACTAGGCAAAGTCTAGTGTAGACAGGGTTTAATTTAGTTTGAATTAAGGCTCCTTAATTTGAACTAATTTGCTAGTGTAGCTGTAGCCTAAAGAGATTAATAGTGTAGTGGCTAGTACCTCTGCTTAACATGCAGAAGGTCCTGGGTTCAATTCCCAGGGGGTTGGACTCAGTGAGGTCCCTTCCAGCCCTATGATTTGATTTGAGGTGCTACCACACTCCTTGTTTGTTTTACAACAAAGGAATACACTCTGTCTGCCTGCCTGAGAGGCCTGCAAACAGAAATACCTGAACACAGGAAGTTCAAGGGTTTGTAGCTGTTCCTCGGTCTGACTGAGATAGAGAACCTTGCTAAGGTAACAACTTTACTTTCCAGAAAGGATAGAGCAAACAATCCTCTGTTGTGAATACTGAAGTGTTGTGTAAGAATATTCAACTAAGTAGTAATGAAATCAAATAACAATTGATAACATCAGCAATGTACTAAGGAGTTAGAAGAAAGGAGTGGAACAGTGTGCAAAGGCTAGACTAGAAACCTTCTAAATGACGGGATGGTTAAATGACACAGGACCCACACAAACCACTCTACCATCATAAATTTCTGCCACAGAACCAGGTTTCCTTATGCACCATTTTGTATGTGTCCAAGTACTAGATAGGGCAAAGGGAAGAAAGATAGTATTCAGAAGGCACACCTAAAAGGTGCTGAGATAAAGTACTACTTTTTGTGAAAGTTATGTGGCCCCTTGTTTTGGGCTTGTAAGAATTTTGTGGATTCTTATTTGCATATCAAATCTGCACACCATCCGGTGAGCCAGTCTGTGTGTGCAAATACAGTTCTTGCATATGCATTAAGATACATGGGCAAATTTGTGTGTACAGATGTAGGTGTTGATCTGAAGTTAGCTCAAAATTTGAGTGAGAAAGTATTTTACAATTTTGTTTGATTGTCATGTGTGAGAGTCAGATGTTTTCCAAGCTTTTTTAGGACAGCAGTATCTCTGGAGCTGACTTTAGTGGAATTAAAAATATAAGAATATACCAAATTACAGCCCTGTGAAAATACTAGACATGTAAATATTATATTTTCTTATAATTACAATGATGATTGCTGTCTAATCTTGAAAAACTTATATAAGCCATGATATTAGAATCTAAAAGCTACTTGTTATTTACTGATTAAATGAACAACTAACTTCTAGCACTGTTTGAAGATGAGTTACAGCTGGTAAGGAACATTAAAGACAAGAAAACCAGGTTCTTCAGTAAGTCAAGGAAAAAAGAAAGATCAAGGATGGTGGAAGTCTGCTGCTCAGTGGAAGAGTGAACTGCTGATGGAAGATTATAGGATGACAAAGCTGCTCAATGCTTGCTTTGCTTCAGTCTTCTCACAAAAAGTAACATGATGGGACGATTAGTAAAGCTACCATAGACAAGTGATGCAAATTGGGATAAGTTAGGAACAGGTCAGAGATCTTCTGACCAAGTTGAATGAATTCACACCAGTGGGGCTGAATGCTATTCACCTGAGGGTACTGACAGAATTAGCAAAAGAAATCTTGAGCCAATAGCAATAATATTTGCAAATTAATGGATGATATGAAAGATTCTTGAAGACTGGGAAGAGCCTAATGTAGGACCCACCTTTAAAAAGCAGGGGTGGGGGGAGTGAGGAGCTATGGATCAGTCAACCTGATTTTTGACATCTGTGAAGTTTCTAGAGGAATGTATAGAACACTCAGCTGGAAAATACTTGGAAGATGAAGCAGTAGCTAATCACTAGCAGCCAGCATGTATTTACTAAGAGTAAATCATGCCAAATCACCTTGATTTTCTTCTTTGATGGGCTAATTGGTTTGGTGGATTGGGGGATTGCGGAGGACATAATATATCTGGACTTCATTGCCCCATGACATTCTGATAGGTAAACAGGAGAAATATGGGCTTGACAGAACTACCATTAAATGGATACATAATTGGTTTAACAATCAAAATCAAAGATTATCTATTAGCGGAATGATGTCAGATTGTAGGGCTGTTCTGCAGACATCAGTTCTGGAGTTGTTTAAATTTGCAAATGATATTAAGCTGGGAAAGAGTATTGACAAGACTTCGGAGGATAGACCTAAAATGGAGAGGGATCTTGATAAATTGGAGAACTGGGCTATAGGAAAAAATGAAATTAACAAGGGCACATATAAGGTGCTACACTTAGGGAAGAAAAGCAGGTGTTAAAGTATAAGTTGGTGGGCTCTGGAACCCTCTGGCACAGGTGGGCCCCCCAATACCCATCCCCAGAACCCACCCCTACCCCAATACCCACTCCTAGACACAGACAGGCACACACTGACCCACCCTGCAGCACCCCCCAAAGCCCTTACCTCAGCTGTTTGCATGCTAACTGACTGGCTGGAAGCTGCTTCCAGGCAGAAGCTCTTCCACCTTACGGGGGGAGATTCACAAACTCCCAGTCTGCCGCAGCTCTCTGCTGGCTAGGCTTAAGTAAGAGCAGAGCTTAAGGTACAGCCACCCAAATGCTGTGTTCTGGCTGG
Source organism: Podocnemis expansa (assembly GCA_007922195.1). Lineage (NCBI taxonomy): Eukaryota > Metazoa > Chordata > Testudines > Podocnemididae > Podocnemis > Podocnemis expansa. The sequence continues at coordinate 15,314,518 of ML681981.1, read as the reverse complement.
TTGTGCTGTTTTTTAGGGGGCCCCCAAATGCAGAGTTCTGGCACCTTCCTCTATTTTTAGGGGTCCTGGAACTCTGCCAGCCTAAAAATAGGGGGGCCCAGAACTGTGTTCCGATGCGTTCCCCCTTACTTTAACCCCTGAAGAAAAGCCAAATGCAGAAATATAGAATGGGGGATAACTGGTTTGGCAGCAGCACAATTGAGAAGGATCTGAGAGCTGTGGTGGATCATAATCTCAACATGAATCAGCAATGTGATTCTGTTGCAAAACAAAGCAAACTTTTAATGTGCAAAGTTAATGCAATTTTAAGTTCCACTAACTGAGGCATAGTATGCAAGTCATGACACGTGATGGTACAAAGCTTGACAGCGCTGTTTAGGCCTCAACTGTAGTAATATGTCCAATTTTGGCCACCAATGTATAGAAAAGCTGTAGAAAAACTGGAAAGGATCCAGAAATGAGCAACAAAGATGATCAAATTCCAAGAGGATAGCTGTGTTAGTCTAGATCAGCAAAACAAACAAGGAGTTCTGTGGCACTTTTAAAGACTAACAAATTTATTTATTGCATGTGCTTTTGTGGGAGAAAATCCCACTTTGTCAGAAACTCATGTGATAAATAAATTTGTTAGTCTTTTTACAAGTGCCACAGGATTCCCTGTTTTTAAAGATGATCAAAGGGATGGAACACAAGCCATATGAGCCAAGGTTGAAGGAACTGGGTATGTTTAGTTTGGAAAAGAGAAGATTAAGGGAGGAGAAAATAGCAGTCTTCAAATACTTGAAAGGCTGCCATAAAAAAGATGGAGAAATGTTGTTCCCTGTCATCACAGAGGGTAGGGCACCAGGCAATAGGTTCAAACTACAGCATAATGGATTTAGATTAAATCTCATAAAAACGGCCTAACTGTAAAAACAGCAGGAAAGTGGAAGAACAGGTTGCCTAGGGAGGTTGTGGAAGTTCCTTCACTGGCAGTTTTCAAAAGGAAGCTGTATAGGCAGCTGCACTGGATGGTTTAGACACAACAAATTCTGCATCTTGGCAGTAGGTTACACTAGATGACCCTTGCTATCCCTTTTAATCCTATGATTCCCAAGTATAGCTCAAAATGACAATTTTGAATATTGATACAATGTTAGGATAAAAGGGATTTGCCTGTGACTTCTAATGTGGTTTCTTTAGAGTCTCTGTATTAATTCCTACTTCAGCCTATTCCAAAGAAGAAAACGTAACTGTCACCTCCCAGAAGGCTCAGCTAGAAACAGAGCAAAGCTGTTTCGGGGCATACTCATTCTGAAGGACGAAACAGGATCACATGGGCCACCCTAAGCCAGAAAGCAATCTGATGTCCTTTGGTACAGATCAGACCAGTAGTTCCTAATCTTTTCAATTCTCCACTCCACCTTCAGGAAAACAAAACCAACCTTCAGTCCCACCATGTAAACAGGGCTGGATGGGGAAACTTGCACTACCCCTGTTTAGTGGTCCCCTCCCCCAGCTAGTCCTTCGCAACTAGCCTCTGAAAGACATTTGGGAAATGCTCTCATAGGCATGAGTTTAGAAAAATGTGTTCTGTTTTTAACTGATTTTAATATTATATTGCATATCCTGCACCTGCATGGACTAATCAGGAATGCAAGGGAAAAAAAAGGTAATTTATGTGCTTAGGTGCCCATTAGAATTCCCAATTACTGGACTGGGACATCTCATTAAGGTGCAAAGGTTTGGAAGAATGAGATCTCATGTTACCATTTTATTTCTGAAGCTGTATATTTTTCTTATTAGCCAACAAAACATGCTGAATTTTTGTTTTTCTTCAGCAGATTGGTTTAAGAAGATTTTATTTGCAGTGTCTGACTTAACTGTACAACGGAATGAATCTCAACAAGTCAATTAGATACAAATTGCCTGTCCTAGCGGCAATATTTTTAAGTTGCTGCTGATTGCTATTTTAAGTTAAAAAGGAAACTCTGTGGTTAAACCGTAGCACAGGTATTTTTAGCATGAGGATCATGTTAACAGATTTGAACAAAACACAACCAGTGGCATATGCTTCTCTGCTTAGTACCTGGACATGTGGTAGAGTGTTACCTTTTCTCACCAAATGCTATTGTATTTGGGATATCAGTTATTCAAAATGGCACATTACTGAAATATCCATGCAATGAAGTTAGCTTGGCTAACAATGATTTCTTCCTTTGTGAGCTTTTAGAGACATTTTCTGCTTCTCTAAAGAACAATAAAAAGCTACTCTTTAGGAGGCTACCAGTTTCGTGGTCATAAAGGACAGACTCTTTAGGCAACAACCCATTTGTTAATCATTAAAGTTTTTAAAGCTGACGCTGTGAAATGATGCTGGCTTCCTGCCACTGCACTGACCATTTCAAGCTGCATACTGTTTTACTGTTTCTCTACTTACGTAGGTGGTAGCAAAGGTTATGAGAAAGACATCATTTGCTAGTTATGTTTCCTTATCAAATGCCTTCAGGCTTTGAAAGGCAGCACTGTAGTTAAATGCAGCTGCATTAATGCTTGCAAAGTAACGGCAATTAAAAATATTATGCACCCCCAAATAGGTATACTTTTAATATGCAGAGTTTCCAAGTGGATAATATATCTAAGACTGCAACATAACATTTAGATACAGGCTGGCAATTTACTATTAGTGAGTACCATTTCTAAATCATTGTAACACAGAATGGTTTGCTATAAACTTTACTACCTAAAGTTTGTGGTATATGAAAGACTTGAAAAAGGCATATTGATTAAGTTATATAATCAAATGAGGGAAAAGATGTTAAAAAGAATGACAGTACAGAGAGTTTTATGAGGTAGCTAACAGGTTTTGACAGGAACTATATTTGTATATATATTCCATACGTCCTGTTGACAAATTTAATATATGTTCATGCTGTTATGACACTTCGGTACTTTTTCATGCAGAATTAAATTATCTGTCTACAATATAACTCAGAATTGTAGGTCTAGAAGGGGCCTCAAAGGCATTGTAGTCCACTCTATTGCACTCAGGCAGTACTGAGTATTATCTCAATCATCCCTGACAGGTGTTTGTCTAACCAGTTCTTAAAAATCTCTAGTGTTGGGATTTGACAGTCTCCCAAGTCAGTTTATTCCATTACTTAACAGCCCTGATGATTAGGAAGTTTTTCCTAATGGCCAACCCAAACTTCCCTTGCTGCAATATAAGTTTATTGCTTTGTGTCCTATCCTCATAGGTTAAGGAGAACAATTTTTTCTTCCTCCTTCTTGTAATAAGCTTTTATGTACTTGAAAAGTGTTATCATGTCCCTCCCCATCCCCTAGTCTTCTCTTCTCCAGACTAAACAAATCCAGTTTTTTTTCAGTTTTCCTCAACCTTTAATCATTTTTGTTGCTCTTCTCTGAACTTTTTCTTTGTCCACATCTTTCTAGAAATGTGGTGTCCAGAACCAGACAAAATACTCCTGCTGAGGCCAAATCAGCACAGAGTAGAGCAGAAATACTTCTTGTGTCTTGTTCATAACACTCCTGCTAATACATCCCAGAATGATGCCCCCCCCAACACTGTGACACTGACTCATACATAGCTTGTGATCTACTTTATCCCCCAGATCCTTTTCTGCAGGACTCTTTCCAAGGAGTCATTTCCCATTTTATATTTGTGCAACTGATTAGTCCTTTCTCAGTACAGCACTTTGCATTTGTCCTTGTTGAATATCCATCAATTTACTTCTGACTACTTCTCTAGTTTGTCCAGATGACTTTGAATTTTAATCTTCTCCTCCAATGTACTTGCAATCTCCTGAGTTTGGTATCATCTGCAAACTTTATAAATGTACTCTCTATGCAATTATCTAAATCACTGATGAAGATATTGAACAGAACCAGACCCAGAACTGATCCCTTGGGAAAACACTCAATATAGCCATCCAGCTTGACTCTGAATTACTGATGATTACTCTCTGGGACTAGATTTCCAACCAGTTATGCATTCACTTTATAGAAGCTCTGTTTAGATCAGGAGTGTCAAACTTACAGCCCATAGGCCTGATTTGGCCCACTAAGTGTGCTGATTCAGCCTGCGGAGCTGCTGCTTGGGAGCTTGCTGCAGCAGTAGTGAATAGCAAAGACAGGTTGCTGCACAGCAGGGCTAGGTGTGCTTCTGACTCCCTCACATGATCCGTGTCACAGCACAGGGGAATGCTCCAGCCAATCCCAGCTCAGCTCTGCTGTGGTCTGCCAACCAATCAAAGTCTTAGTAACAACAGGCTGGGCCAGGGTCCCAGGGAGCCACCGCACCACCTCCACCCCAGTTGTTCAGTGTTGGTCAGTCAGCATGTTAATCTGATTCACTGCACATTGCACGAATCACATGTGCATTGCACGAAAAGGAAAAAGTGGGGGGGGGCATGGTGGAACAAGTCACTCAAAGACCAGCTGAGACTGAGCCCAACCAAGAACAGCATACTGAATGACTGACAGTGAGTGGGTGGGAGGGAGGGGAGGCTGGAGTCAGGAGGAGCCCAGCCTGGCTGCGGCTGTGGCTGTGACTGTGACTGAGACTGGTTGCCTGCCACCACAGGGTAGGAGAAGTGAAAAGGGAAAAGGAAGGAGGATCTGGGGGCTGCACAGCAGGCAAAGGGGAAAGGGTTGAGGACCCCCTATGGACACATGGCCTGCATCAGATATCCTGCCCTCCAGTGTGGCCCCTCACATTGAATGAGTTTGACACCTCTGATCTAGATTGCATTTCCCTATTTTATTCATGAGGCAGTCATGCACAACAGTATCAAAAGCCTTACTAAAGTCAAGATACACCACATCTACCGCTTCCTCCAATTCACAAGGCGTTAGTCAACCTTTACTGTAAAAGAGTGAGATGAAACTGCTACACTTTTAAAACGGTTTTGTTTCTGTTTGGTAAAAAAGAAAATCTCACACTGAAGACTGCAGACTGAATATTTTGTACTGCTTCCTCATGTCGGAAGGGCTGGTGATAGTGTGAAAGGGATCAGAAGATGGTCTGTCAATCCCACAGACTGGAGATCTATGGGTAACTGTGGCCTGAATCTAAGAGTTCTTTGCCTATAAAGTGCTCCCCACACTCTTACCCAACACTGGAAATATAGTTTGCTCAGCTCCTGTGCTGCTAGTAGCCCTTTTGATGGCTTTTATGCAAGGGTGTCCCATGGGGTGGGAGAAGAAGCTGTAGAGAGCAAGTTAATGCTGACCCTGCCATAGTAACTTATGCAGCTGTTTCCCACTAAAAGACAATGGGTTTCTGTTGGAGCATGTGCCTCAAGTCCCTGCTCCATGACCCCACACTCTAGGCCAAATCCTCTTCCCCCGCTCCCATCCTCAATTACCCCCTTCACCAAATTCAGCTGAAGCTCTGCTCCACATTGTTGTTGCACAGAGGCAGCTGGAAGCTATGAGAGTGAGGCACATACTGTCTTTTTCTCCCATTTTCCATCACTTTACCCCTACTGTAAAACTAATGCAGAACTGCTGCTCCCTGTTATATCATATAGAATACTATGTACAGACCTGCTTTCTCCAATAGTGACACAAACATGTCATTTTTCTATCTTTTTTAGAGTTATTGTTTGTTGGAGATTTGTTTGTTTTGAATTTCACAAACATCTACAAAATTTCAAGACAATATTCTAATGCATTCAGTATGATGCAAAGTTGAGAGACACCATTTCAATTTCCTCAGTCTGCTTATTCGGACAGTATATAAGCTGTGTAGTCCTGCACCCATTTAGGTGAGAAGACTAGAATCCTTGGCTAACTTGAAAGTGTTTTTTAGCAGTCACACAAAATAATGTTTCAATCTGATTTCATATTTGGTTTTTGTCTCATAATAAAGCCTTTAAGAGTTTTCTTTTTAAAAATTAAAAATCTGCTAAATCACATAATTGTACCCTTCCCTTTCTGATGTGCCAAAGGGGTAGCGGTAGCCATGTTAGTCTACTCCAGCAAAACAAACAAGGAATCTGGTGGCACTTTTAAAGACTAACAAATTTATTTATCACATGAGCTTTCATGGGTGAGAAGCCCACTTCATCAGACGCTTCCAGTGTGAACCTTCTAAGTCCCTTGGTGCATTCTATAATGCTAAAATGTCAAGCAAACATGCTTTGCAGTATTTGGCCTTAATACATGCTGCATATATCAGCACGTAGCCTAATGTGGTTCAGTGGAAATTATTTTAATTCTTGGCATATTATTGAGGAAGTAGAACAAGGACTCTAGACATTAGATTCTTTTCTTAAAGGTCAGGGTTATATTTAAAGACTTACTTCACTTATGTGAAATCTTAATAAAAATATAGCCTGCTGATTATTTGAAACAGCATTGTAACATTTAGGCAGGTGAGCTGGTATCTGTGTATTGTAAAAAAGCTAAATCAGATTGGTCACTGTGTTTGACAGCCATATTGTGTTCTACAGGTGCTAAAACCTTAAAAGGAATAGAACTACACTATAGTGCACTCACATGCATTATTGCATTGTGGGTGAAATTAACTCAAACACAAAGGGCTCACACATAAGGAGACTATCCTCAGGTCACATAAACTATCATTGGAGTATAATAGTTGAGAGCTGAGGATCTGTGGAAGAGCTTTCTATATCATTTTAGGTACATGAGAAAGTGAGTGTGTCTGTGTGTTACACTGTAACGTGCCTTTCTCTAAATGAGAATTTTCCTTTAATTTAGCACATCTGCAGATTTATCCTCTTTTTGGAGATACAGTATTGTTTAAAATTAAGTAAATCTTAGTTCAAAATGGGAGTTCTTGTAGAAACAGGCCCACTGAATCAGTGGGATCTGAAGTTTATAAATGTGAAAAGGAGGCTTTATGGTTAACTTTTCAAGGGCCACTGCAAACATTTTCTTCTGCGTACACTGCTATCTGCAAAGGGGAGGGAAAAACCATAGATGGGTGCTTTAATATGTAAGTTTCCATCAGATTTTTTTAATAGTGAGAGCCTTTTATCCATGTGGAACAGACAGGAGTAGCCCTCACCAATCCCACTGATTTCCCCAAGATCAAAAGGCTCTCAGGCCATCCATGGAGGTTGGGAAGATATACATAAGTGCCCTAAGAAACTGGCTAACTAATAAATAATAAGCAAAAGGTCAACTGAGGATACTTCATATTCCTTTTTTTAAATGGCATTGAATATCCAAGATTTGCTTTTCATAACTCTCATTACTTGTTCCTATGGCTATTATCATCTATATTTTGTAATGACACTTAGAATTAAGACTGCCTTCCACTTTCCATCATAAAACACTGTTTTCACTGGTCTGTAATTTACAACTTTAGTTTCCATTGAAATGAGCAGGAGCTGCAAGAGCTCAGCACCTTTGAAAATCAGTCATCCACTTCTCCGTAGGTGCCTAAATGTGAATTTAGGAGTTTAACTTAAAGTGCTTAATGATCAGGGCACCTTTCTCCCATGGAAATATGAATTATTCCAGATTCATATTCTGCATCTTTTGTACCAACATGGACTATTTGTGGTTGTTACCTCAGAGTGGATAGCCCTAGATGTGAATCTTGGCACAAATAGTGAAAGGATGTGAAAGCCCATTACTTATATAATCTCAATTATAAAACACTTAGATTGGGCTGACGAACAAAATGAGTTTTCTTTAGGAATGACATGACACCACTAGAAATGGCCCTGAGATCCTTTCAAATCCATAAACAGAAAAAAAATTGGCTTATAGGGTAATAGTTTGTCTCTGACAAAATATTCTTACTGATGATCCTGATGTGGGTTGCAAATCCTCAGTGGTCGTGATGGAGGTATATGAAGGTACGGTGCAGAAGACTGGCCACTTAGAGGCTTGTCCGTAAGTTCTCTCTTCAAAATAAGATCTGCCAAAGTTTTTTTTAGTATTAACTACCAGGTACGGTATACATAATACTATAGTATGCCCATGTGTCACAGGGAATCTTGTGTAGAATGCCATCCTGTGGCAGAACAGATATATCTGGCTTAGTTTCCCTTTCTTCTGGTCCCCAGTAACTCCATTTAGGCTTTCTCTTGATTTAGCAATACCCTCCATGGGAACAGTTTATTACAAAAACATAATTCAAACAAGCCATAACAAAAGTCCCCAAACACAGACCATTTCTCATCCCCAGTGTATATGGTCCTTAAAATGCCACATGCTCTTTTCTAGTCCATTGACATAACACCTACAATGCTCCACAGCCTCCTGCACACTTGGGCTTTTTCCACTCCTGCCTTTGCCAACATCCCAGCCTTTCTGCTGGGAGTTCACCTTCACCAAAGGCACACCCCTCTCCCTTCCTCCCCAGCTCTCAGCCATCTGCTCCAGCTCTTCAGCATAGAGATGTCATTAAGCAAATTCATCCACTGTCCCCCTGCTTTCAGCCCTCTCTTGCTTAGAAGGCAGCAGGCAACACCCTTTGTTGTTCTGTGGCCTTCAGCAATTTGGCCCTGAATCTCTGCCTTGCAGAAATCAGCCAGCAAACCCCTCTAGCTGCTTTTACTTTTCAGTCTTCACCCAGGAACCACTTACAGATTTCTTCAGGGACCTTTATAGTCCCCTAGTCTCTGGCAACTCTCTTGTTCCTAGGCAGCCCTTACCTGCCCTTTTCCAGGGTAACCTAGGGACTCTCACCTCCCTTTTTCTGACTGACTCCAAATCACAAAGTATCTCATTTCTATAGCCCAGTAAGGAAACAGCTGATGAGTCACAGGTGCACTGGCTTCTTCCCTCTTTAAGGGCAAGTGCTACCCTGCAACAACGTGGAATTTTAACCTTCAGGTTGAGCTGTAACTGGCTCTATAAAAATGTCAGATTAGAAAAATAAATTTACATTATATTTGCAAATCAGGAGGAGATGGAAGTATTGGCCATGGCAAATGCCTTTTTCATACAAGAAAAATTAATCTGTTTTCATTTTTTTTTGTTTTAATAGACTCACAGGCTATAGAAAAAAGAGAAGGAAATAAGGGGTAGAGAAGACAATATAAATACCAGAAAGGTACAAAAAACTTATTAATCACCTATTTATAGTTTCTTATCATTCTCAGCATTTTCCATTTATGCCACTAAATTCAGGACTCACTGAATTCTGTCACTAACACAGTCCCTGAGACAGCAGATATGAAAGATAGTTAAATGGGGTGAAGCACCAGCATATGAAATTACTCATAAAATTATGGCCTCCTAAGCTGTACAAGCATGAACAAACTTGGACAACAGTTACATTGGGGTGACGGAGACCTTCAGAGATTGAAGTCTGAGGTAATGAGCTTAGAGATGCTTCTCTGGCACTCTCAAGTAGACTATTGGAATCCGGTAGCTTTCTAGCATCACAAAGGAATGTATTTTTTAATGTCCAAAATTCTGTGTTAACTATTTGAAGAATTCATAGATTCTAAGGCCAGAAGGGCCCGTATGATCTAGTCTGATCTCCTACAAAAAAACAGACCACAGAACTCCCCTGAAACAGTTCCCCCTAAAAGAACAGATTGTTTAGGAAAAAAATCCAATCAATTTCAAAATTGTCAGTGAGTCTCTATCACTCCTTCATAAATTTTTCAAATGGTTAATTACCCTCACTGTCAAAAATTTATTCTTTATTTCCCATCTGAATGATCAGTTCAGGCACCTGTCTCCTAGGTGCAGGAACCTGCATCTTAGCTAGTCACTTTTATATTTACAGAGACAAGGTGGTGAGGTAATATTTTCTTTTACTGGATTAACTTGCAATAAAAGATATTACCCCACCCACCTTGTCTCTCTAATACCCAGGGATCAACACTGCATGCATCTTTTATGTTGATGGCTCTAATTGAAATGAGATGGTATTCTACCTAACGGTCTAGTGACATGGCTTCCAAAGATAGTCTTGAACTACTGAACTCTCCTATCTACCTAAATAAGCAACTATGGTTATATTAACTAGCATCATTATGACTGGTTGTACAGATCAGGATTAGGAAGGTTTTCAGTGGCTTGCCTCCTTCTGTGTTCAGAAGTCCTAGACTGAATGGAGTTCTAGAATCAGCTCTGCATCATGAGAGACCAGTAGCTGTTAGCAAGTTAATCAGTGATTCTCTTCCTCTTTATTTCTTTAAAATAACATCTTGAATAGGTTGTGTTGGACCACAGAACACTTCTTTGGGGGAGGATCAATAAATTGCTGCAGAAGCAAGAGGCTTTGGCAGAAGAAAGCTAATCTGCTGCCCGTTCTGTTCTCCTGACATCCATTAAGAAATGACTGACATAATATACACAAAAGTCTTTCCAAAAATATACATCCCTTCCCTAATATATTTTCACTGGACCAGCTAGATTAACTAAATCACTGATCCTATTAGTTACCGAAAATAGTTCTCACTAGGTGTTTTAGAATGTATCTATAAGGGAGGATTAATCTGGAGATTTTTTATGTGTATCAGGAAACTCATTATATGTGTGTGTGGCATGGTGTGCGAACCTCTAACACAAGAAAGGGTCTTCTTAGTGGCTGGGAAGGTCCCTCCCTGCCACATAAGGTGCCCATTCCCTGGCAGGAAGAGGTGCTTAAAGCCTAGCCTAGGTCTCAGCATGGGGAAGGATAAGATAGAAGAGAGATTTGCTACCAGATCCCACCAGGGGGATTCCACTACTACAGGGTATCGCTGGCTGGGGAGCCATAACACATCTAGAATGGCTCTGGGACTACAATATGGCTGTTGGCAGAACATTGCCATGTCTAAATGGGTTTTACAACTGAAGGCTTGTCTACACTGCAGGTGGTGTCATAATTTGATCTTAGCTTGTCAAATTACAGAAGGTGAAGGCAAGCGATCACTCCAAATTGCTGGCTCAGGGTCTCACATCCCCTCTGCTTATATTACTTCCTGAAATACATTGCACCATGGGTAGTAGGCACAGAGGTTTGTGGGGAAACAATTGTCCTCCACTCAGTCTCCCTCTCCTCTTCCCTAAACTAAAAAAAAAAAAAAAAAAAAAAAACCAGGAAAAGCTTTACCTGGTGTTTTTCTGCTGCAGGCATAACAGAGGCATAATACTGCATGCAGACAAAGGAATTAATTGAAAATTTTCCTAGGCTGCAGGCAGGGGAGGAGCTATGTTGCCATGATACAGAGACAGGAAAACCGGAAAAGCTGCTCTCCAGCTACACAGACCTAAATTTGAATTGTAGATTTCAACCTTAGTGCTATACCACTTCAGGGATGATGTCAGCTCCATTTTTTTTCAAATTTAGTTCTCTGTAAGTAGAACTCAGGCTGCAGAAATCAAGGTAAGCAGCATTATGTTGAACTTCACTGTCAGTGTAGATCAGGCCTGAGTTGCAGTTAGCACTACTACTTGGGGAAGCCCTGTCACATCTGGGGGGGGGAGGGCAACTCAGGACTGCAGTGCAGCAGACCATCGTTGCTTGGTGAGCCCTGTCGTGTTCTGAGGGGCTTCAGGACTGTGTTGCAGGCAAGTATTGCTGTTTGGGGAGCCCTGCTATGCCCAGTGGACTAAAGGACTGTGATGCAGCTTAGCCGTGACAACTGAGGGAGCCCTGACACATCCAGAAGGGTTTTAGAACTGTGCTGCAGTCAAGTATTGTTGCTTGGGAGTCTGGCCACACATAGGGGGGGTCTCCAGGAGTACTTCTTGAGTCAGTTCAGTTTCTGGCAGAACCCTTCCATGCTCAGAGGGGCTTTAGGATCACTCAGTGACCTAGCACTACTGGCTATACTCAGAGAAGTCCCCAGCCTTTGCTATTGCCCAGCAAGGCACTGTGGGGACCTACATTGGGCAGGAGGTGGGCCAGGACACCTTTTGGGGAGTAGAAGCATGACCCAGTCTATGACAGCAAATCATATTGATTGCGTTCACACAGATGCCTGTTCCACTTTTCAGTGCATTTTGCAGGAATGCCCAGCAGCATTTTGGTGTCAACTTGAGGGTACAGAGGTCTCAGAAGGTATCCTGTGGTCCTTTGCTTCCTTGCTGAGCAGCAGGCATAATTATTGTGAACTGTAGAAATATAAGTGGATTCAAATGTTTCAAAAAATATCCCATCTTCCATTGCCTCCATGCCGTATGTCCTTTTTGGGCAGCTTGTGTCATTTTCAAATTGCTTTTGACCAACAATGGACAACAAGTGAAAATACCATACGAGTTGCTTGGGCTGCATGACAACACTCAGAGCTCGATGAATTTGGCACTGGACATTTCCCATTGTGACACCAAACAGGAGATGCAGGAGCATGCAGCTTGTCTGGCAGCAGCGATTTGTCTGGTAGAAGCAATACTCTGCATTGGTGGCAGCACGATGAGGCGGAAGAACAAGACGACACTAAGCTGCCCTTGGACACAGCATCTGGTGCCACTTCTGAGCCCAGGACACCAGCACGGATTGGCAGGCGAGGATCATTTTGCAGTCCTGAAATGACCAGCAGTGGCAAGAGAATTTCAGAGTGGTGAGGATTACCTTTTCTGAGGTCTGAATCTTCAGTGACAGCATTCTAACATGTGGAGCTCCTTCCCCATGGAGAAAGAGGCTGGAACTGCCATCTTGAAGCTGAACTTTTCAGTTAAGTTACCAGTCTCTAGACAACCAGTTTGGCACGGGGAGGTCAGCCACTGGGGCCATTCACATTAAAGTCTGTGATGCTATTGAAAATGTGCTGTTTGACAAGGTCAGGAAATTGGGCAATGAGCAGGAGATTACTGATGACTTTACATGTGTGAGATTCTGAAACTGCTTTGGGCAGACCTAGACCTATCACTCCTGTCCTCCTGCCAGAGCACAGAATTTATAAACAGAAAAGGGTATTTCTCTGTGTTGCCCCAAGGAATGATTGACCACAGTGGCAGTTTGTAGTTTACAGACAGGAGGGACCATAATGCTAGGATCTTTTGGAATGCTGTACTATTTAAATTAATGGAGAAAAGACTGTTTGTCCCTCAGAAGCAATATGGACATTAATGGTGTGGAGGTTGGTCCAGTTTTTCTGGGAGGTCCTGGGTAATGGAACGAGACACAGGCTGCTTGGGCAGAAGAAAGGACCATTTTAACTATCACTTGAGTAGCAGCAAAAAAGTAGTTGAGTATGCACTGGCTCTTTGATAAGGAGATAGCTCTGTTTCTGAAATAGCAAAAATAATAGTTTCAACCATGGTAGCTATGTGCTGCATTTTACATGACATTGTGAGAGCAAGGGGGAAAGTCTTGCTGATGGGTAGGAGGGTGATGTTCAGAGACGTGCTTCAACCACCCAGCAAGACATCCAATAGAGAACACAAACACTGAAGGGAAGGCTATTAGGCCTACTTCTTGTTTGTATTTTGAGTCTCATGCTTGAACATGTTCGCCTGTGGGGTGTGTGTTGGGATGCAGACATTGCAAGCACTGTGTATTGTGTGTGGGTGGTTGAAGTTTAACATTCCTTATGTGCTTTTGTAAAACTATATGAATTATTTCAGCTTTGTGTAAAGGAGTTTCTGTGTTACATCCATTATGAGTCATCATTGCATTTATTGTAAATGGCTTCATTATGGAAAAACAATAATAAAAGTTTTAATGAAACCAATGGAAATATAATACCTTTGTTTCTGGAAATACATATTACTAACCAATCTTCCTAAGTAACCAACTATACACAAACTTTTTAATTTCTGCAACAGAGCAAACAAAACTCAAAATACAACAGTAAGAACATTTCAGATATAACAATTTAGGACAGGGGAATGGATATGTACTGTAAAATTAAAGGACAGTATCAACTTTGTCTGGTTTTTCTCATCTGCATGGGTTCTTGGATGTTGTTGGGTTCAAAGGAGCCCAGATGCAAGTGTTCATGGTGCTCAGAGGCTGGACATAAGAGATGAATGGGAAGTACTGCTGCAGGGGTGTGTACATTATGTTATATGTGATTCAAATAGTCTGCAATGGCCAGGGGCAGAAGGATGTGTCTGGATGCTAAATTATGGGACTGCAGAGCCTGCTGGCATAATAGGAATATGTTTTGCAAGAGCACATTCTGGTTCAGGATAGCATCCAGGAGCTGCCTCTGCATTCCTCTTGGTATTTTCCATGGTCCCCTTTACTGTGATGATATGCTTTCCCTGGTCACTGCAACACCATGCTTAGCTATCATCAGTGTCTTCCGAGACAGCTGCATTTCTTTATCATCAGGGTCCCCATGTACAACCCCCACCTCTGAGCCAGCTTGATTCTCCTTTGTGACTCTCTCATGGGTTCTGCAAACATTTTACTACAAACTGCTCCTTTTCTCCCCCTCAGGTTGGCCACCCTTGTCAGCAGTATGTGGAGACCCTACCCTTAATTATCTGGCTGTTGAAAGAATTTCTCTAATTTCTTAACCTAGCTATACTTTTTGGTTATACCCACAACATCCCATGGGAATGAGTTCCAGAGGTTGCCTGTTGCGTGAAGAACTGACTGATACTGGTTTCAAGTCTGCTGCCTATTAACTTCATTGGGTCACCCTAGTTCTTATGTTATGTGAAGAGGTAAAGAACACTTCCTCATTTACTTTCTCCATATAATTCATGATTTTATAGACCCTTATTACATCTCCCCTTAGTTGTTTCCTTTCTAAGTTGAACAGTCCAAGGTTTTTAATCTCTCATGTTAAAACTGTTTCATGCCTTTAATGATTTTTGTTGCTTTTCTCTGTACTCTTCCCAATTCTAATATATCTTTTCCAAGCTGTGGGCATGTCATGGATTTATATACTGGCATTACAACATTTTGTTCCTATCTATCCCTTTCCCAATGGTCCTAACTATAAAAGCATGCTGTGATAAAATGCAGACCTAAGGGATTTTAACTGGTGCCTCTCTGTGCCTCCCTGCTCCAGACACCAAGCATCCTTGACACATATCGTGCCTTATCATGCCAGTACAAGCTGCCTCAATCCTGTTGCTATCAGTTTGTTATGTGAGATTCTCTTCCCCTCTGACCTTGGTCCCTTTTAAGGAATAATGTTAGTCTGTACCAATAAGAAAATGTTGATTTTATTACTGCTGCTTCATGTATATGCATATATGTTAATGTTGATGATAAGCTATAAAGGTTTCTGTAATGCATTACAGAGGTGGAGACCAGCACCTAAATCTAAATGCTTTCTCCCCACTAGACTAGTATTCCTGTTACTTACCGCAATAAAACTGTCAGCTTTGATACTGCATTCAGGGTTTGTGTTTTAGTTGTATTTTTCTACAACATAACATTGTTAGTTTTTTTGACTGCTACTGCATGCTAAATGGCACTTTTCTGTCATCATCATTTTGCATGTATAGTTGAATTATCTTTCCAGTGTGCGTTACTTTGCACTTATCAACATTGAATTTCATCTGCCATTTTGTCACCCATTCAGTTTAGTAAGATCTCTTAGTACCTCCTCATAGTCAGCTTTGGACTTAACTATCCTGTGTAATTTTGTATTCTTTGTATATTTTGCCACCTCTCTGGTTAGCTCCTTTCCCAGATCTTTTAGGAATATACTGAACAGCATGGATCCCAGCACAAATTCTTGGGGTAGCCTGCTATTTTCCTCTTTTATTGTAAAATCTGACCATTTATTTCTAACTTTTGTTTCCTATTTTTTAATCCAATACTGATCCAGGAGTTACTGCTCTCTTATCTGATAATTTCTTACTTGCTTATGAGCCTTTGGTAACTTTGACAAAGGCTTTCTGGAAGTCCAAGTACACTATATCAACTGGATCACCTTTGTCCACATACTTCTTGGCTTCCTCAAATAATTCTAATGGATGGGTGAGGCATGATTTCGCTTTACAAAAGCTGACTTAACACTTCTCCAATATGGTGCTTATTAAGGTGCCCAAACACTATTTACTAGCATTTTAATCAGTTTGCCTGGTGCTGAAGTTACTGGGATGTAATATCCAGGATGACCTTGGAAGCCTTTTTGAAAATAGGTTTATATTAATTAGCCTCCAGCTGGTACAGAGGATGATTTGAGCAGTAAGTTACGTACCACAGTTAGCAGTTCTGTAATTTCATAACTGAACTTCCTCAAAGCCTTTGGGAAAATAGCATCTGGTCCTGGTGACTTATTACTTTTTAATTTATTGCAGCACACAAGAACCAATGAACAGAGGTGCAGTAGGGGAGTTTGAGTGGGAGTGTGTCATATTCTGGTATTGCTGCAGTGCTTGTTGCAGAGTGTATTTTGGTGCTTTCTTGCCTCTTATCAACAGGAAAAATCTGGAAAAACTACAAAATACAGAGACAGCAGTGGTAGTGACTGAAGCAGTGGAAGACACAATGAAGATACTTGGGTGTGGAAGCTGTGGGGAGGTACATAATCCTGGAGGAGGTACCCCAAAAGAGCTTCATTTGTATAAAATGCCACCTCATAGAGCTGATGGAAGAGAAGATTCAAAGCTTGAAGGTGCAGGTGGAAACTCTGGCTGAGTTTAAATGTGGATTTGAGCAGATATGGAGCAACAACATGAGGAAGCTGAAGGGAGAAACCCAGCAGGTAGAAGCAAGACTAAAGAACTCTAAAGTGAAATTGAGTGAGGAAGGTGGCAAGTGGAAGCGTGTGCCTGTGAGAATCAGGCAGAGAAAAAGATGGGCTAGTGACGAGAAATAGAGCTCAGGAACAGGTTTGCAGAGCTGGAAAATGATGAAGGGCCACAACTGGTGATAAGTGAAGGTAGAAGGGCAAAGAAGAAGAGAAGAGCAGCCAGTCCTATAAAAAGAGTGGATGAGCCAATGAAAAAATACCACCAAATAAATGCCCCAAGAGAATACAGGAAGGATTGCAGAAGATAGCAAGAGACAATAGTAGATGGGAGGCCTTACAGCCTGAAAGAACAGGGGATAGGCTAGAGAACTGCACCATCACCAGGAAAAGGCAGGTCTATGTGACTGGGGACTCTATTGAGAAGAGCTGGCAGCCTGTAAACAACTGATCCAGAGAACTGATGGGTCTGCTATCTGCTGGGTGTTAAGATATAGAGGCTGAAGAAGATCCTAATAGGAGCAGGAAAGAACCCAGTTATTGTCCTTTATGTGGGCACAAATGGTACAGCTAGATTCTCTCTGGAATGTATCAAAGTAGACTGTGCCAGGCTGGGGAAGAGTCTTAAGGGAATAAAGGCTCAGGTGATCTTCAGTGTGATTCTGCATGTCCCAAGAGGAGGACAACAAAGGTGTGACAAAATTATGATGATCAACAGTTGGCTCAGGCAGTGGTGCTATAAGGAGGGATTTGGGATTTGTGGCTACTGCGGGCCATTCATGGACAAGAGACTGTTCTCTGTGGATGTGCTTCATCTGAGTAGGGAGGTAGATGGCATCTAGGATGGAGGCTGGAACAACTGATTAAGAGAGTTTAAAACTAGGGATTGAAGGGAGATACTTGGATAATCTTCATGCCTGACTTTAACATTAAGAGGGAATAATATAAAGAAAGGACACAGCAGTTGGTAGGGAAATGGACATCAATAGGAAGGATAGTGTAGATACCCATCTAAAAGGTGATACTAGCAGTAGAATGACTGTGCCGAATTTTGGAAGAACTGTGAGTGAAGCCAAACAGCAAAAATTAATATGTTTATATACTAATACAAAGAGTTTGGGTAGCAAAATAGGGGAACTAGAGCTATTGGTGGAATAAGTGAAATCAGATATTATAGGGAATAACAGAAATATGGTGGAATAGTAGTCACAACTAGTGTACAGGTATTGAAGGATATGTGCTGTTTAGGAAAGACAAAAACAAAGGCAAAGGTAGTGGAGAAGCATAGTATATCAATAATGAGGTAGAATACAAAGAAATTACAAGTGATGGATTAGATAAATGGAGTCTGTCTGGGCAAAAACAACATTAGGGAAGAAAGCGAGTAGAGTTGTCCCAGGGATAGTGACTTAGGGTGTCCTACAGACTACTGGATCTGATTTGGACATGGCTGGAGACATCTATAATGCTCTTAATGAAGTAAATACTGCCAGGAATTGTGTGATTATGGGTGATTTTAACCTTCCGGATATAGACCAGGGGATAAGAGCTAGAAGTAATAATAGGTCCCAGATTTTCCTGGGTGTGATAGCTGATGGATTCCTTCAAACAGTTACTGAACCAACAAGAGGGTATACCATTTTAGATTTGGTGTTGGTGAGTAGTGAGGACCTCATAGAAGAACTGATCATAGGGGACAAATTTGGTTAAGGCAGCCATGAGCTAATTCAGTTCAAACTAATGGCAAGGATAAACAAAAATTTATCTGTGACCAGGGTCTTTGACCAAAAAAGGACTAACTGTAAAAAATTAAGGGAATTAGTTGGGGAAGTGGACAGGACTGAAGAACTCAAGGCTCTAGAGATTAAGGAAGCTTGGAATTACTTCAAGTCAAAGTTGCAGGAACGATCTGAAGTCTACATCCCAAGAAAGGGGAAGAAATTCATAGTTAAGAGTTGTGGACCAAGCTGGATAAGCAAGCATCTCAAATAGGTGGTTAGGAGAAAGCAGAAAGCCTACAAGGAGTGGAGGATGTGAGGGATCAGCAAAGAAAGCTACTGGTACTTCTTGATGTTCTGAACATGTAGGAGTAAAGTAAGAAATGCCAAAAGCCAAGAACAGTTGGATCTTGCAAAGGGAATTAAAACCAATAGCTAAAGGCTTTTACAGTCGTATAAATAGGAAGAAGAGAAAGAAAGAAAAAGTGGGACCACGAAGCATTGAGGATGAGGTGGAGGTTAAGGAGCTAAATATGGCCCATTACCTAAACAAATACTTTGCCCCCTTTTTAATGAGGCTAATGAAGAGCTGGGGGACACTGGCAGGGTTACTAATGGGAATGAGGATATAGAGGTAGAAGTTACCACATCAGAGATAGAAGTCAAACTTGAACAGCTTAATGGCATGAAATCAAGGGGCCCAGATAATCTGTGCAAGAATACTAAAGGAACTGGCATATGAAATTGCAAGTCCATTAGCAAGGATTTTTAGTGAATCTGTATATATGCAAGGATTTTTCAATATGACTTGAGAATTAGTAACAGTTCTTATTTTTAAAAAAAGGAAAGAGTTATCCAGGTAACTACAGGCCTGTTACTTTGACTCAGCAGTATGTGAAGTCTTGGAAAAAAGCACTGAAAAAGAAAGTAGTTAAGGACATTGAGGTTAATAGAAATTGGGACAAAATGCAACATGACTTTACAAAAGGCAGATTGTTCTATATGAATCGAATCTATTTTTTGAGATAAAAGATATTTTAGACAAGAGAATGCAGTGGCTCTTATTTACCTAGATTTTGGGAAGGCATCTGATACAGAGCCACATGAAGAATTTAGTTAAATTGGAAAAGATGGAGATTAATATGAATATTGAAAGGTGCATAAGGAACTGGTTGAAGGGGAGACTACAATGGGTCATACTGAAAGGTGACTTGTGAGGCTGCAGGGATGTTACTAGTGGAGTTCCTTAGGGATCGGTCTTGGGACCAATCTTAGTTAACCTTTTTATGAGTGACCTGGGCAACAAAATGGGAATTTGGGAAGCATTTCCAACACAGAGAAGGATCAGGCATCATATGTGAAGATCTGGATGATCTTGCAAACTGCAGTAATAGAAACAGGAAAAATTTAATAGTGGCAGCTCCAAGGTCATGCATTTAGGGACTAATAACAGCAATTTTTGCTATAAGCTTGGAACACATCAATTGAAAGTGACAGAGGAAAAGGACCTGGAGGTATTGACATCACAGGATGACTATGAGCCACCAATGTGATGTTTCTGTGAAAAAAGTTAATGCAGTTTTAGGTGCATCAGATGAGATATTTCCAGTAGAAACAGGCAGGTATTAAAGCCACTATACAAGGCACTGGTGAGACCCAATCTGGAATACTTTTTGCAATTCTGGTCCCTCTGGTTTTAAGAAAGATGAATTCAGACTGAAACAGTTGCAGAGAAGGTCTACTAGATGGCTTGGTGGAATGAAAAATATGCCTTATGAGCGGAGACGCAACAGGCTTGACTTGTTTAGCCTCAGCAAAAGAAGACTGAAAGGTGATATGATTGCTTTCTGTAAATACATCGAGGGATAAATACCAGGGAGGGAGAGGAATTAAGTTCAGCACAAGTATGGACAGAACAAATGGATATTGTAAGAGATCGGCACTGCTGGCCGGTTGGGAGGGCGCCTCCTGCTGATGGTTCACGGGGAAGTTAGCCGGTGGGTGCCCCTCCCAGTTGTGTGAGCCCCCAGGCAGGGTGGGCAAGCCCAAAGTCTGGAGTCCTGGCCCCCAGGCAGGGCAGGCAAGCCCAAAGTCTGGAGGTTAGGGATCCCCTTATGGTTTCCTCTTGTCAGGACAAACAGGAGAGGGGTTGGGGAGGGAGACGCAGGCCCACTCACTCTACTGCGTCTCAGCCCAGGGCCCTACCAATGACTGTGAGGAGAGTCACTGGGCAAGCAGGGTCCCTAATCGCAACACACTGGCACGGGGCCTCCCAAACTCACAGCCCTCCCTGGGCCACTTCCTCCCACCCCAAGGTCCAGGCACCTACTTTCAGAGGTGGTAGGCATCCTCAGTATCCCCATCATAGCTGGCCTGGGGTATCCCACCAAACCCCTCTGCATCTATTGGGGGTAGGTCCAGGTACATCCCAGCCTCCTTGGCCAGAGGCAATTCCTCAAGGTCCTGGGGTCCACATACTGCAGGGGTTTCTTCTGCAGAGGGGAGCTCCTCCAGGTCACATGGACCATAGGTTAGGGGGTCTTCAGCCTCACTGGGGTCTGGTTCTGGCTCCAGGGCTGGTCATTGCCTCTGGGATCTGCAGGCCTTGAAATGACCTCCCCAGTCTGCTGCCTCCATGTTCCATTCCCTTCCCAGTCACCCAGCCCAGGGAGGCTAGATGGGCCATAAGACTGGCAGGTGGAAAGGTCAGCAGCCCCTTGGTGAGCTCAGGCCTGCCTTCTCTGGTTCAGCTCCCAGCAGGCCAGTACCTCCTTCCCCCTTCAAGAGCTCAGCCCTCACTGAGCTCCTGATCCAGGCTTTTATACTTCCCCTTCCTGTTCCGGCCCCGCCCCTCCGCTCCCGGGGCCTAAGGCTTGCAGTTCCCCAGGCTGGCCAGGGAGGACATTCGGGCCAGCCCTCTGGCTCAGGCTCAGAGGGCGGCCATTGCTCCCTGCTACAGATATAAACTGGTCATCAGGAAGTACAGGCTTGAAACCAGATGTAGGCTTCTAACAATCAGATGAGTAAAGTTCTAGAACAGCCTTCCAAGGAGAGTGGTGGGGGTGGGGGGTTGCAAAAAACCTAGCTGGCCTCAAAACTGAACTGCATAAATTTATGGAGGAGATGGTGTGACGGGCAGTTTAATTTGGCAATTAATTGATCTTTGACTACCAGTGATAAATATGTCAATGACCTGTGATGTGATGTTAGATGGGGTGGGTTCCAAGTTGGTGCAGAGAATTCTTTTTTGGATGTCTGACTGGTGAGTCTTGCTTACATGCTTAGGGATTAGCTGACCACCATATCTGGAGTCAGAAGCAATGTTCCCTGTAAGCTGCGCTGGCACGCTGCAGTGCAGCCCGCCACAGCCGCCAGTGCAGAGAAGGCTGCCAGCAGCACATGGCTGGCAGCCAGAGTCCTTAAACAGAGCTCCTGTGGAGCAGGGAGTTTTGAAAACTCCCGCCCAGAGAAGCTCTAACGGAGCATGCCCAAAAAATTTGAGCATGCTCCGTAGAGCTTCTCTGGCCCAGGAGTTATGGCTGGGCCCTGCCACTCCAGTCCAGCCCCAAGGTAAGTTTGTGGGGGATGGGGAGGCCACCGGGAGCGGGGGGGGGGCGAGGGGGAGCGGGAGCGGGGGGGGTCTGCCCCCCGGAGCCGGGGGGCCCCCCCCCACCCCCCCGGGGGCGCGGCCCGGGAGCGCAGCAAGCAACAGGAGTTGCTCAGCTGCCCTCTCCCCTTAGAGGGAACATGGGTCAGGAGGGGATTTTCCCCCAGGGCTGTTTGTCAGGGGCCCTGGAGCATTTTTCATCTTCACTTATAGCATGGGCCATGGGTCACTTGCTGGTGGTTTCTCTTATCTTGAACTCTTTAAACCATGATTTGGAGATTTCTGTGACTCAGTCATAGGTTAAGTGTCTATTGCAGGAATTGGCAGTAGGTTCTGTGGCCTGCATTGTGCAGGAGATCAGACTAGATGATTACATTGGTCTGTTCTGATCTTAAATATATGAAAATTGTTTCAAAACCTCCTCTATTGACGCCTGAATCTGAGACATTTTATTTGCGGATCTCTCTGCAGAAAAGCCAGCTATTAAGAATTCATCTGGCTTCTTTGCAATGGCCTTGTCATCCATGGGTGCTTCTTTAGCACGTTGATCCTTTAGTAACCCAACTGACATTTTGACAGGCTTCCCACTTCTGATATATTTTTTTAAAAATAGCTGTTAGTTTTTTGTGTCCTTATGTAATTATTTTTCAAATTCTTTCTTGACATGCCTTTTTATACTTAACACTTGACTTGCCACAATTTATGCTCCTTTCTATTTTCTTTACTAGGATCTGACTTCCAGTTTTTAAAGGATGCATTTTTGCCTTTAACCACTTCTTTTACTGTGGTGTTTAACCACAGAAACTTTTGTTGGTTCCTTTATATTTTTTATTTTTTATTTTGACTATAAATTTAGTCTGTGCCTCTGTTAGTGTGTTTTTAAATAGTCTACATACAGTTTGCAGGCATTTCACTCTTGTGACTGTTTCTTTTAATTTCCATTTAACTAGCAGTCCCTGGTTTTTTGCAATTCCCATTTTGAAATTAAATGCCACTATGAGGGGTTTCTTTGGCACTTTTCTCCTTAAAAGGGTGTTAAGTTTAATTAGATTATAGTCACTACTGCTGAGTGATTCATCTAATTCTATACTCACCTCTTGGACCCTATTTTGTGCTCTGTTTAGGACTAAATCAAGCAGAATTGTTTGTGTTTTGTCTGGTATTCAATGTGTAGTTATGCATCAGGTAAATTATGAAAACTAACCACATTTATTTTCCTGTAAGCACTGTCTAAAATAAATAACCTGTTGCATTTTGCTGGTGGAGGGTTGTGGCGGGAGGGAGCCGCCAAAGACTGTGACTGCAGTGTGCTGGCAGTGACATTTTGAAAGAACAAAAAGTGTGGGTGGAAGAGAGGCAGGAGCTCTCACCTCCACCTCCACTAATAACAGATGAATAGATTAAGAACACTTGCATATCAAAGTTCTCTCCGAAGTATCTCTTTGGTCCTGGCCTGGGTTTCTGGTTGCGAGTTGGGCTCAATTAATGCAGGGCGGAAACTGGGGTCTGTTGTATCAAAGCAAGACTGGGGCTGGTTTCCAGTTGGCTCTAGTCAGGTTCCTGAGTCCCAAAAAAGATTCTGTCTCATGGGGGTCTGCTCCTTTCCAGCATCCTCCTGCTCATCTTCTGATGGGTCTAGCTGATCTTCCTCAGTGGAGGACAGAGTGCAAGCAGGGGGCTTCAGCAGTGCCTGGGATGGGTCATACAGTAATTGTGCAGAATCCTGTCCAGTTCATCAAAAAATGGACAGCTCCCATGTTCTCTAACAGTTTACTGTATATCCTTTTATCGCTCATTTCAATTTACTTCTTCCTGAGCTGCTTGCTCTTCACCTGGCTCTGGTCAGCATCCTGGTGATAAACCCTCAGGACATCTGCTTGGCAAAGTCCACTAAATAGTCCTTATTCTGGTTGTTGGCCACAAGACCTTCCTGTACCAACATTTTTCCTCAGATGGCATTGAGATCCAGAGTTTTGGCATGGCCTCCCATAGTTGTATAAAGCATGCTGTAGGGCTTCAGGATTGCAATTATTCAACCTGCAAAGCCCTGTGGGGTAGCCACCTGAAGGAGACAAATGTGCACTTGCATTCACAGAAGCAAAAGACCAACCTGATTAACTTCAAAGCAAACCTAGTCCACTTTGTAACAGGATTCCAGCATTCCTGATAAATGCAGAGTTAGTGCACAGTAACAGTGGCATCATGTGTATGCAAGTTTTATTAGAGTATTAATATGAGTTGATCTGGTTTAAGAACCCTGTGTAGACGAGTCCTGGTGACTATGAGAGCAGTCCTTAGGAAGTGTAATCTGTCCTTCCCCCCGAAAGTTTGATTGGTAAAACCAGCTATCCAATACAGGTCTGATGGAATAACTTATATTAGGCAAGGGAAATACCAGGAATCAAGTGGAAGTATTGCATGATATCTTAATTTGGAGCCTTCAATCAGACTTTACTGTCTCCATAATCTGTTCATAACTGGCACAGGCTAGTTATTTCTTACACCAGCACTGTTATGAGTGTCTTTGCCATCAATGTGATGTGCATCATTGCAATTTTTTGATACTTTGAAAAATCAACAGTTGTCAATATATTTTATTTAATCTGGATTTTGCATTACTTTTTATCAAGACTTGCATTTTTAATAATCTCTTTAGCAACAAGACATCTGTCTCTCTACTAATCTCTGGGGTTCCCAAATGTGAATCTATGTATCTCTTGGTTGCTGGTACTGCTGCCATGTTAACAAGAGCCTGTCTTGTATTTCTGTTGGATATGTAAATGAACCAGTCAGATACATAAAAGGGTAAAATATTCACATATATACAAATCATTATGCCTAAACATCAACCAATCAGTAACATTTTTATTGTCAACAGTTTTGTACTGATGGTATGGCAATGCCTTCTATTTTTCTAGATCATTTTTATGAAGAAAGTGGGAATACTCTGTAGCAGAGGCATCCAAGTCTAATGGGATAAGAATGGGGTTTAAAGTGAGAAATTCCTGAGATCTAAGTCTAGCTCTCATATAGATTTGCAAATGTGGCCATGGACAAATCACTTAATCTTCCTGTGTCTCAGTTTTCACTAAAATAGGGCTCAATAAATTTCCTTGCTGACAGCAGACTGTTGTGAGAATCAGGGAATGTTCAGTATCACTGTGAAAACGTCACACGCCACAAACGCACTGGGTGGTGGTGTTACAGCAGTCATGCACATACAACAACTAGAGCATTAAAGCAGAGGACTCAGCCAGGGAGAGGTTTCCCGTTTTCCTTTGTTCCTGTAGTACAACAGCTTTAAATTCTCTCTCTGTTTTATTCATGCAGTCAAATCATTTTAAATTGATGCTGGTTCACTGTGTAATGACAGGAATATCAGCAAGTTGCTTTAGCTGTCTAAGAAAGATAGGTCATTTGCTTCCCAAGTAACCTTCATTTCTATAGGGAAATGTCTGTTTATTCATTCTATCAGCAATGTTCAGAAGGGCTTAAAGTCTCCATCCCCACCTCCCCCCTTTTAAATGTTTTTTGTAGAATTAAATGGCATGGTACAGTGATGTGCATAAAAAGCTTTATGCTTCATTGTTCCTCTTTAGTTTAGTTTTGACTGAGCCTGACCCTCCATTATTTTGCTCTTGCTGTATCATTATTGGAGCCACTTTTTCTAAATCTCTTATGCTGCAGTAAACCTGGCTCTACTTATTAGCACTCAAGAGAAGACTAATGCATTGCTTGGCATGACAAGTGCCCATATACCTTCTTGGGTGCTAATTTTGTTGAATTGGACTGCAAGCAAATACTGACACTGTTACAGTTAATCACTCAGCATGTGACAAGCCACAGCTGAAGTCATAATGATTGTGTGAACTATTTATTGAATAATGTGAGCCATATTGAGTTTAAGGCTTTTGCACTACACTGAATAGGTATGACAGTCTGTTTCTACAAAATATTTAAGTCATGTGTATAGGGCAAAGTGTATAGCTGTGATTACATAAATATGAATATGGCTTTACTATGTACTGTTGGTAATGTACAAAGAATCACTTCCTCTGCAGCGAGGAATGAAGCCAGTGTAACAAGCTCCACTGCCTGTATCAGAGGTATCTGGGATCAGGAGAGAAGAAAAAAGCAGGGTTCTGCCAAATCCAGAAGAGTCAAATAGGAATGGTGATAACTCCAAGGCTGGCTAGACTCTGTCAAAAAGACACAAACTGCAATAGAAGGAGCTGAATCTCAAGGAGCTAGTTAGTTCTTCTTCAAGCGCTGCTCACATCATTTAGTTACAGGTGTCTACATGCCACAGTGCACAGTAGCTTGGAAAGTCTTTAGCCTTAGCCTGTCAGGTCAGGGCACATAGCCAACGCCACCTCAGTGCTGCGACCACGGCTATACAGGTGACCGTGACCCTGACCCTCCCAGTTCCCTCTTCCATCCTCAGCAATGGTTTCGGATCAGCCAAAAACTTGCGTCAGCAAGTGCCTGTCACTCTTTTGTTCAAAAATTAAAATGCTGGGCTTTAAACCATGTCTGGCGTGTTCCAAAGCTTTTCCACTTGACGATCCTCATGAGAAATGCCTTGTGTGCCTTGGTGAGTCGCACCTTGCAGTGAACTGCTCTATTTGCTAGTCCTTTAAACGTAGGACTCGCAAGGACAAAGAGCAGTGCTCATGCACTCTCTCAGAAGACCACATACCTGCCTCTGATGCCACCGAAGCCACTAGTGCCCCGCTGGCACCCCGGGCAACTCCTGCACTGGAGCCCGCCTGGCACCGACCCCCAGTGCAGAGCTCAAAGCCACAGTTAGCATCATCTTCGGTACTGCCACAGCACCCTTCGCTTCCATCCCCGCGTTCTCCCTCTTGTGAGCCAGGACTGGGACTGTCTTCGGTACCATTGACACTGTGAGCCCTCGCAATGGCACGGGCTCTGTTCCAAAACCTGTATCTAGTACTGGCCAAGAAAGCCAGGTCGAAGAGTAAGCCAGCTCCCGCACCTAGAGAGCGGTCAACACAAGAATTAGTACTGCCCTCGAGTCCAGTACCATCAGTATCACTAAACAGTACTGACGATCACTCCGACGGTCACTCCTATCGGCACTCGTCTCATGAGCCCTCGGTACCGTGCTCCCAGAGCCCTGGGAGATGGAGGTGCAGCTCATCCTCTTTGTTGTCTCTGGCCTCTGTCCGTTCCCAATTCTCCAAAAACCATCTCTGGTACCAGAGAACGGGCAGGTAAGCATCGTCAAAAACACTCCCCAACACCCGTGCCAAGGAAGAAGACAACCCCAATAACCCTGGTACAGGTACTACAGAGTGGTTCCTCCCGTGCCACCAAGGCTTCCCAGGTGGGCAGGGGCCGCTCTTCCCTGCGCCATACCACGACCAGAGATTTTTTCAATGACTGGTCGCATGAATGGCTAGCCATGATGGCCGATGTTAACCCAACTTCACAGTACCATTCAGTACCGTCTCCACCCCAGACTCCTCCGATATTTCCGATGATGAGCCCCACCCAGACTCTACAAAGCATAGTAGATCTCGGGCTCCTTCGTCATCCTCCACAGACGAGCACACCTTCCAAAGGCCCCTCACATATAAGGATGACTCCCGCGAGCAACAGAATTTACTCCACTGCATGGCAGTGAACTTGAACATACAACTAGGTGTGGTCCAGGAGAAAACTGACCCCCTCTTCAACGTTGGGAATGCTGGCCCACCAGCCAAGGTACCTGTTCCCCTTCACAAAGGGGTGTACAGAATCGCCAGGGCATGATGGCAGACCCCATCTTCAATTCCTCCGGTGTCAAAAGCAGCGGATCACAAGAATCATGTCCCCTCAGATAAGTTTGCGTTCCTTTTCCAACACCCTATGTCACTATCTCTGGTGGTGGACACAGTTAACCAGAAAGAGAGACGGGGCCAACTGGGCTCTATTCCCAAGAATAAAGAAACCAAAAAGCTTGACTTACTTGGCAGAAAGGTCTACACCACCGCAGCCTTACAGCTGCATATCTTGAATCACTAAGCCTTTATGGTGACATACATCTTCAACCTCTGGAGATCCATGGAGGGGTTTCATGACCCTATCCCCAAGGACCGCCTCAGAGATTATGAGGCAATGGTTTAAGAAGAGGCCCTGGCCTCCAAAGATGCTCTGATGTGTACCTGGGATGCATCGGACACAGCCTCGCGTACCTACGCATCCGCCGTGGTGATGCGCCGCTCCACCTGGCTTCAGGGCTCAGGCCTGTGCACACAGATGCAGCTTATCATTCAGAACCTACCATTTGAAGGCCCTGCCCTCTTTGCTGAATCCACAGATGCTAAGTTGCATGGCATGAAGGACTCAAGAGCCACCCTCAGATCGCTGGGAATGTACACCCCGCAATCTGCCCGACGCTCTCTGAAACCTCATCAACTCTTGAAACAGCAGCTACAGCAGTTAAAGCAGAAAGTCTAGATGCAGAGTTCCTTTTCTCAGTCCTACCAATACCCTCAATGACAACTTGGGGACTTGGATAAGGACAAGGCCTGCTCGAGCAAGGGTAGAAAGCCTCACGCCTCACAGTCCAGCAGGCGCGGGCAGGGTACCGACCCCTCGATGGGGAAGAAGCAGCGCTTTTGATGGTTACTCTAAGGGCAGTGAACCCACAGCCTTGACCCCAAATTTTGCCAACTGCCTACACCGCTTCGCATACCACTGGGCCGACATCACAACTGACCAGTGAGTCCTCGAGATGGTCTTGGAAGGGTATCACATACAGTTTTGATCAACTCCTTGGGTCAGAAGACTGCCCCCTCGCCCAGACCTCGGGAACCAGGAACTAGATCACTTGCTCAAGATGGAATGCGACACGCTCCTCTCCCTCAGGGCCAGAGAAGGGGTCCCAAAGCTGGAGTGGGGAAAAGGGTTCTATTCCCAGTACTTTCTGGTCCCCAAACCCAACAGGGACCTAAGACCCATTCTAGATCTCATAGCCTTAAACAAACACATAAGGAAAATAAGGTTCCATATGGTTTCCATGTCACAGATCGTCCCATCTCTGTCTCCCGGGGATTGGTTCGCAGCCCTCGATCTAAAAGACGCTTACTTTCACATAGAAATATGTCCCTGCCACAGAAGGTACTTAAGGTTCATCATGGGGGAAAATCACTTCCAGTTCACATCACTCCCCTTCGGCCTCTCTCTGGCCCCCACAAAGTGCACGGCGCTGGGCACTGCATTCCTGCGCCTGCAGGGCATAAAGATCTACCCCTACCTAGACAATTGGTTAATACATGGGGAATTGAGAGCACAGGTAGAGCTCAATGTCAGAGTGGTAACCCACCTGTGCAGGTACTTGGGTCTCCGCATAAATCAGGAAAAGTCAAAAATCTGCCCGTCCCAAACCATAGAGTTCCTAGGAGCTCTCCTAGATACCCACAAAGGGAGGGCTTCTTTGCCCCCCCTCAAGATTTCAGTCCATCTACACCATCATTATGCAGCTGCATGAGTTTCAAGTGACCATAGCCCGTCACTGCCTACAGCTGCTTGGGCACATGGCAGCCTCCACCTCCATGATTCAGATGGCACGCCTGAGAACGAGGACCTTCCAGGTCTGGTTCTCTGTGGTGTTCCACCCACAGAGAGACCCCCTGTCCAAGGTACTGTTGGGTCCCTGAGATATCCTGAGGGCACTACAGATCTGGAAGAAACTTCCGGTTTGCCATGGGGGGAGTTCCCTTTGAAACGCTAATGCCCCCAGTGACACTGATAACCAATGCCTTGGACTTGGGGTGGAGTCCCACATTTTGTGGGGGCTTTCCATCCAGGGACTTTGGTCTCATTCAGACAGCCTTCTTCAAATAAATGTGAAGGAACTGTGGGCTATCAGATTGGCTTGCATGACTTTTCTGGACAGGATACAAGGCAGATACGTCCAGGTTCTAACGGACAACACTGCAACCATGTTCTGTACAAACTGGCAAGGCAGTGTCTGCTCCCCAGCTCTCTGCAAGGAAGCGTGCAAACTCTGGGTATTAGCCCTGAAACACAATTTCACTCCGGTGGCAGCACACCTACCGGGAGTGGACAATGGGTTGGCAGACTCGCTCAGCAGAAAACCCCTAGCAAATCACAAGTGGTTGCTCCACAATACAGTGTTCTCTCACCTGGTAGACAAATGGGAAACACCCCAAGTGGACCTGTTTGTCACATGGCAGAACTGCAAGTGTCAGCAGTTTTGCTCCCTCAGATGTCAGGAAGAGGGGGTCGCTCACCGATGCCTTCCTCATCACTTGGTCAGGCCCTCTAATGTATGCCTTCCCACTGGTCCCGGTGATACGCAGGGTCTTTCTGAAGATCAAGATGGACGGAGCAAAGATGGTATTGATAGCTCTGGACTGGCCCAGACAACACTGACCTGTCCAAAGAGGCCCCACTCCGCCTTACCCTGTGGGTGGACCTACTGACACAAGACGGAGTGCCTGCAGCACCCGAACCCAGGTCGCTTGCATCTGACAGCCTGGAGACTATTTGGCTCAGCAAGCAGGAAAGGCTCTGCTCAGACAGGGTTAGGAAGGTCCTGGTCAGTAGTAGAAGACCATCCACCAGGTCCACCTATATAACCAAATAGGAACAATTTTCCAGCTGGGTTTGAGGTAAAGGAGTAGACCCTACACTAGCTCCTTTACACCTAATCCTCAATTATCTGCTAGACCTTAGAGACAAAGGTCTCTCTCTTTCCTCACTGAGAGTCCACCTAGCAGCGACCTCAGCCCTCCACAAAACGGAGGATGGTGTCCCTGTTTTCTCTCACCCTACTTCCACTAGGTTCCTGAAGGGGTTCGAAAGACTTTTCCCACAACCCTGTGAACCCACTCCTCCACGTGGTGCTACATGCACTAACGGGGCCTTTGTATGAACCCTTGGGCTTGTGTACCTTACTGGTCCTTGCCTGGAAGGTAGCCTTTTTAGTAGCAATCACCTCGGCTAGAAGAGTCTCAGAGTTGAAGACCCTTTCCTCAGAACCCCCATATATGAGGTTCTTTCCCGATAAAGTGGTACTGTGACCCCACCCCTCCTTCCTCTCTTAGGTAGCTCCTTCTTTTCACCTCAGTCAGGATATTTGCTTGCCAATATTTTTTCCAGATCCTCAGGTTATGGAGAATGAGGAGGTGGCACACTCTGGATGTGAAAAGAGCACTCTTTACATACATTGAGCGCACTCATCCATTCCATAAGACCTCCCAACTCTTTGTGGCAGTCGCTGAACACAAAAGAGGTCTTCCAGCGTCCTCACAGTGCATTTCCAACTGGATAGTAAATTGTATCAAAGACTGCTACGGAAGGTCAAATATGCCCCTTCATGGGACTGTCAGGGCTCATTCTACCAGGGCCCAGGCTTCGTCAATGGCTTTCCTTGCTAAGGTTCCGATCCAAGAGATCTGCAGGGCAACTATGTGGTCATCAGTGCATACCTTCACAATGCACTATGCTCTTGTCCAACAGGCTAGAGATGATGCCGTGTTGGGCAGAGCCGTACTCAGTGTGGGCAGACTGTAACTCCTCCCACCATCCTTGGGCATGGCTAGCAGTCACCTGTAACTGAATGATGTGAGCAGCGCTCAAAGAAGAACGGTGGGTTACTTACCAGTAACTGTCCTCTTTCAAGATGGGCTGCTCACATACATTCAGATCCCTTCTATCATCTCCACTAATGGAGTTGGCAAAGGTATAAAGGACTGGGAGGGTCAGGGTCATGGTCACCTATATAGCCGTGGTCACGGCACAGAAGAGGCACTGGCTGCGTGCCCTGACCTGACAAACCAAGGCTAAAGAATTTCCGAGCTACCATGCACTGCGGCACGTAGACACCTGTAACTGAATGTATGTGAGCAGCCCATCTCGAAGAAGGAGAGTTACTGGTAAGTAACCCACCTTTCCCCAGTTTCACAGATTGCATCAGGCAAGATGGCCTTATGATCTGTCAGATTAGCTAAGAGGCTCATGAGATTGAGATTATATGCCATCATCACTTAACATACCATGCTTTCCAACATGAACAAAGAAGAATTTACAACAAGCCTCATTTTAGATGTGAAAGCAAAGCCAAATGCTGATAAGAAAGCTATTTGTGATAATGGCATGGACAACATGCAACTGAAATATTGCCGTGTTAGCAAATATCTGTAGCAAGACATGACGGAGAAAAGCCTGGAACCAGATGCTGTTAACATGTGAGGAAGAAGTATAAAGACCAATACCCAAAACACTGTCCCAGTGCTCCCTGAACAAAGGTCCTGTGATCAGCATGTTCAATTTAAACACAAGAGTATGCCATTATATTTTGTCACTCCACATTTGTGGAAGTTCATTCCATCAGTAAAAATATATATATATATATATACACATTTTGCTTGAATTTTCAGTAATCTGCTTTACAGAGATTTCTTACAGCACAGTATTGCTTTGGACTTCATTGTTCCATACTGCAGGAGCCTGCATACTCATACATTTTGCTCCACATGTCAGAATACCGCTGCAGAAGCGAAAAACAATACATACTAAATTTCTAAAAATTTGGGATGGGAGGGAAGATCTAGAACATAATTCCCAACCTCCACACAAAATGAAAGGACACCGACATAATTTTTCATGCTTGATTATTTCATTTTGTGGAAAAACTATGTTTATCAAAATATTTAAACTCATTGGTACATATAGAGGCATTGAGAAATTTTACAGTTTTTAATCCAGTTGATAAGGAATGGAGACTGTTTCAATGTGTTTTTTTAAGAAATATAGCAAAAGAGTTCTTCAATAACATTCTAGCAAATCCACAAAACTAGAGGTGAATGACTAAATTTTAAAAGGGTCAGAGAATATACAGAAGTAAGGACAATGCAGGCTTAATGCTGAAATTCCATACTGTCACTCTTAACTTCATGCTTAGAATAAGGCCTTGCAGCACACTTGGTATATGAGATTACCTGCATCCTGAAGTTTTTCACTTCACTGCATTTACTTTTAAATTGGACCTTTAATTTTTATTTGATGCTATTTATCTAGCTTTGCTCTCACCACTCGGAAAAAGGATTATGGTCAGTTTCAGTCAGATACCAAGAACTGGATTTATAACCCAATACTGACACCTCAGATGTAAGTGCAACTTTCAAAACTGGCACTACACAGGTTAGTTCAACTTTGGTCAAGTTAATCTAAGAATATTTGCTTCCCCTGGGAAGGTTTAGGGAATGAGTTAACTATATTCAAAGAAAGAGGATGTGAGGTCTCTAGGACCGCAGAGAGATCATCTCCTGACAACTCCCAATTATTCAGTTAAAAATCTGTTGAAAGCCCATACTGTTAATGTCTTCAGAGGGACAAAAGAGAGATCATGGAGAATACTCTCTCTTGTATCTCCGTCATCGGATACCTGCTTCCTGTAAGCATAGCTAGGCCTAGCTCCACTGAGCCTAGTCAACGAAGGGGAACTGGGCTACACCAGAGCCTATCAAGGGCAGACAGTGAAAGGGAGAAGGAGCCAGGCTGTGCCTGGAGAAGGGCAAGCTCACTGAACTGAAGTCCAGTGGGGGACTGCTTAAAGAAGCTAGATGTGTACAAGTCCATGGGGCCGGACGATCTGCATCCAAGGGTGCTGAGGGAATTGGCTGATGAGATAGCAGCACCGCTGGCCGTTATCTTTCAAAACTCATGGAGAACAGGGGAGGTGCCAGAGGACTGGAAAAAAGCAAATGTAGTGCCTATTTTCAAGAAAGGGAAAAAGGAGGATCCGGGGAATTATAGACCAGTCAGCCTCACCTCAATCCCTGGAAAAATTATGGAGCAGATTCTTAAAGAATCCATCCTCAAACACTTAGAAGAAAATAAAGTGATCAGGAACAGTCAGCACGGATTTACTAAGGGTAAATCATGTCTGACCAATCTCATTTCCTTCTATGAGCAGATGACTGGTTTTCTGGATGTAGGAAGAACCGTTGATGTGATATACCTTGATTTTACCAAGGCTTTTGATACAGTTTCCCACAGCATTCTCATTGGCAAATTAAGGAAGTATGGGTTGGATAGGTGGACTATAAGGTGGATAGAAAACTGGCTAGATCAACGGTTTCAGCGTGTAGGAATCAATGGTTCCACGTCTAGCTGGCAACCAGTCACGAGTGGTGTGCCCCAGGGGTCGGTCCTGGGGCCAGTTCTGTTCAACATTTTCATCAATGATCTGGATGATGGAATAGACTGCATTCTCAGTAAGTTTGCGGATGACACCAAGCTAGGGGGAACAGTAGACACGTTGGAGGGCAAGGACAGGATTCAGGGAGACCTAGATAAATTGGAACAGTGGGCCAATAAAAATCTTATGAAGTTCAATAAGGACAAGTGTAAAATCCTGCATGTGGGACGGAAAAACCCCATGCACTGCTACAGGCTGGGGAACATTCAGCTAAGTAGCAGCAGTGTAGAAAAGGACCTGCGGGTCATGGTGGATGGGAAGCTAGATATGAGTCAGCAGTGTGCTCTTGCTGCCAAAAAGGCCAATGGCATACTGGGCTGCATCAAAAGAAGTATTACCAGCAGATCAAGGGATGAGATCATTCTCCTCTATTCTGCACTGGTGAGGCCACATCTAGAATACTGTGTTCAGTTTTGGGCTCCCCACTACAAAAAGGACAGGGACATGCTAGAGAGAGTTCAGAGGAGGGCAACCAAAATGATTAAAGGGTTGGAGCACAAGCCCTATGAAGAAAGACTAAAAGCATTAGGCTTATTTAGTCTGCAGAAGAGACGATTGAGGGGGCATTTGATAGCAACCTTCAACTACTTGAAGGGATGCTCTAAGGAAGATGGAGCTCGACTGTTCTCGGTGGTAACAGAGGACAGAACAAGGAGCAATGGTCTCAAGTTGCAGTTAGGGACGTCGAGGCTGGATATTAGAAAAAACTTTTTTACTAGGCGAGTGGTGAAGCCTTGGAATGAGCTGCCAAGGGAGGTGGTGGAGTCTCCATCTTTGGAGGTGTTTAAGGCCCGGCTGGACAAAACCATGACTGAGATGGTTTAGTGGGAGTGGTCCTGCCTCTGGCAGGGGGTTGGACTAGATGACCTATGAGGTCCCTTCCAACCCTAGGATTTTATGATTCTATGATTCATACCAGTCACTGGTTTCTGGAGCCAGGATCGGGTGCCTAGGGAAGCTGTCTTGATGCTAGTACTCCAGGAAGGGACCAGAATTGACTAAAACTGGGAAGCTGCGAGGAAAAGGAGGGCCAGATACCCCTTCTGATGACTGAGACAAAGGAATGGGTTAAAAAAACTTTTTATGTTTGTTTACTTGCCTATTTTCAGAGAATATAGTGTCTTAAAGGAGGCTGGGCCTGGGAAACTTGGTAGGTAAGTCTAACAATGTACTAAGTAGTGAGGAAACAATGCAGGCTTCAGAAGGTAGACAGGAAGAGGGTAAGATAGAAAGTGTGAAATAACTATAGCCAGGAAAGCAAAGACAGCAAAAGGCAAAGAGGCTCAGAATTTCTCACCTGATTCTAGCAGGAAACAGCCAACCGCCAGTGTGAGTCAACGTACATTAGGCATTGTCTTTATACATGCTATTTTAGCAGAACCTGAAAAATGGCCTCTGAACTGGAAGGAACTTTGCAAGGCCTTTACTTCCCGCAAGGATCCTGTCTGGAACCTGATGATATTTATGACCAGGGAGGATGGACCTAAAAACTAAGGGAGGATGGACCTAAAAACTAAGGGAGGATGGACCTAAAAACCATGAAAAAACAGGAGCCGTCCTTCCCTCCTCTATCTCTGGGTCATATATACCAGTGGTTTTCAAACATTCTTCCTCAGGACCCAGTTGAAAAAAAATCATTTATGCCCATGACCCAACGAGTACATCTTTGAGCAATGCATTCCAGTTATGCAGCAGGGGCTGCCATGACCCAGTACTGGGCCCAAACCCATAGTTTGAAAACCACTGACTATACAATTTTGTATCCTGATAACTAGTATACACGAATTGCCAGCTCTGACATGTGAGCACCACCCATACACTTCAGCAAAATGCGAGTTACATAATGTACCTAAGTTTTGAGGCTAATTCCTTTTTAAGAAATAAATGCGTGTTTCTAACACACTGACAATATCTGGAACCTAATCTCACTTTTATAAATGGCAGCAGAGGGTGAGAGAGACACACTTACCGTACAGACCATATTCTTAGAAATCAAAAGCAAAGAAACAACCTCCTCCTAAGTTATCTGGATTTCCCAGTTACTCCTGTCTTCTGTGTTTATCTTTTAAATTAGTTGATCAGTAGGGTAGGGATCTTTTTATTTTGTGTCCTATTTAATGCCAAGTATATTAGGGTTAAATAAATATTGAATAACAATAATTAGTGATAGGAACTCCAAATTTAACTAAGAAAGCAGACTTTATCTACTTTACGTAAATCTCTGAATTATCTTTTTGAAAAATTATTACCACCATTACAATTGATTTATTAATTTCACTGTATTGCATAATGTAAGTTATAGGATGCAATTTGATTGGTTTCTTGTATTTCAGTGTTTTGAACAGCTTAACAGCACTGAAATGTATTGCTGATTTTCTTGTTTAAAAATTCACTTTATTAATATTAAATGTGTGTACAGAAATTGAACAGCCTAAACACACAATAATAAAATAATACAGTGTAAAAATGATACGTGTTATCTAATGAAAGAACACTTTACTTTCTGAAACTAGTGCTTTGCCCCTCAAATTATAACAAAAGAACATACAACACATACAATTTATATACCCACTATAATAAACACAAAAAATGCCTGACTTTTGGGCAATAAATTGTAGAGTTTAGTTCTACTATTGTACATTTCTTGGTAGACAGCACACCACACAACACTGCTGCAGTAGAAAATAAGTGATAAACGCAGGGGTGCTGTACAATGGAGAAGAAATAATAATGTGAGCAAACAGATACAACTGGCCACTACAAGTAACAACATCTTTCCTGCCTCCTACCATCTCTCTGCAGGTTGACCACATATTTACAGCCTAGATCTTTGATGTGCACACAGGTTTGCCAAGGAGGCAGGTTTTGGTGGAAGAAGAGGGAGGTTATGAAAAGGATGCTTATGCTTCTGTAGCTCCACTTTGCAGTAAAGAATTTGGCAGATAGAGAAAAAGCAGTATTACTAGTCTAGGATCTTTTCACTGTTTTCTCCTCACTCTCAGCCCCTTTGTGCCCACCCACTTTTTCCCCTCACTTCCACTGTAGCTCTTATCTTTCTACTCCCCCACCTTTTGCTCCATCCATGTGCCCTCACTCAAGTACCTCAAAGTCACATGTATCTCTTCACCCCCTGCCCATTAACACTGCATCCTGCCAACATAACCCTCTCAAACTAGAACTACTCTAGTTCTTTTGATTCTCTCTCAGCTGCGCTCCCACAAAGCTCAACCCTCTTTCTTTGCCTGACCTTTCCAAGTTCAGAACCTGCTCCATCCCTGTGCTCACAACACCCTTTTATCCTGACCCCACCATTTCAGGCCCCACTTCCCCTTTTATTAACATTGAACATGTTAATAATTTAGGCCTGAGTTTCAGAACGAGTCTAAGATATTGCACCTTGCTTTTCTAACACCTAAATGTCTGTTTAATGAAGTTGATGTGCTGGTCAGTGAGGCAGCTAGATGTCTAAATGTATAAATACACCAGCAAAATTTCTTCTGGAATTAATTGCCAGCAGTGGATTAGGAGCCCTTGGGCTTCCTGCACTGGTGGGCCTCGCCCTCGCATGTGGCCATAGCCCCCCTCCAGTCTATAGCCCTGCCATCTGCAGAAGGGCTGGTACTTGCGGGGGGGGCTTGGGTCAGGCCAGCCCCAGCCCGGCTGATTGGCCACCTGGAGTGGCCTGTGCATGTGGGGTGGCTTCCAATGCATCCTAGCCATATCAGAAACTATGCTGTACTGCACAGCACAGCATCCAGCCCCATACCCAAGG
This sequence comes from Podocnemis expansa, assembly GCA_007922195.1. NCBI lineage: Eukaryota > Metazoa > Chordata > Testudines > Podocnemididae > Podocnemis > Podocnemis expansa. The sequence continues at coordinate 15,276,660 of ML681981.1, read as the reverse complement.
ATGGACCAGCCAGCCCAGGGGCTGGGTAAGAGAACAGAGCCCAGCCTCTAGGCCGGCCCACCCCACTCCCAGAGGTGGATTGGCCAACAGAGGGTTGGGTCTGGGGTGGGAGACGAATGCAGAGTCCAGCCTCCAGCCCAGCACGACTCCGCTCTCCCCCCAGTGCCACATGGTGGAGGGCCCCCCCCACATTGTGTGGGCCTCTGGACCCGGGCCCCATAGACCCATGCATTAATCCGCCCATGTTACTTGCAGATATCAGAAATAAGGCTGGGTTGAAGCTGTTCTAAAATATAGGGTTTAAATATTTCATTTAATAGAAAACATTAAAATAATGGCCCTTCCATCCTTTTCAGACTGCTGCCTAAACAATGCCTGATGCAGGACCCACTGTGGTCTCATCAAACAGAATCAACAGGCCAAATTCAGACCTGAGATAATCTTGTACAACTACACTGAAGTCATCAGAATGGCACCGGCTCACAACAGTCATATCTTGCTGCTGTTGAGAGATGGACAGCTCTACTCAGGAGGCAACTAGTTTTTGGGACTGGGAAAGGAGGTGTGAAAAGGAAGGGGATGGTAACACTGACCTAAGGGCCAGAGGCTTCAGAAATAGGCCCTAGACGCCTTGAAGTGGTCAGTTCTGGAATGTCCTGCACACAGGAGAAGTTTCTGCCTAATCTATTCATTTAGAAGCTTCTCTTATGCCTTATGCATGAAAATAAATATATATTCCAAACCTCTGTTGCATCTGCCCCTGCTCCAATATACTTACCCACATGTGGCCAGTCCTGTTATGGGCTTATCTTTTATTTACTTCATTTTCCCCATGAAATGTTAATATAACTCATGTGGAGGTAAAGGTAGTATTTTTTTTTAAATAAAAATTGTTCATATACTGCATACCTTGACATATCAAACCCAGTGCCCGTGGGGAAAATAAAATAATGCTTTCTGGAAAAAATCCATTTTATCAAGGGAAAGTTACAGTAAAATCTTCACATAGCACACTGTATATTACTTATATAGGATCAGGTTAATATTCAAAGAAGCTGGCCTGGCTGCTGGTTGCTGGCTGATGTGCCCTCCTTCTCCCCTTGGAAGGCTGACCAAATTTCTAAATACCTATCCTTGTTTTGGTGCTCTCTTGTATTATAAAGCTTTGCCATTACAAAGACAGTCCATATTTACTTTTCCACAGGATGAGGGGGTCCCATATTTCTAATAATGTACAATACAAAGCCTAGCTGCTAGCAATATGAAATACATTAATTTGTCAGTCTGTATAAAAATGTAGGTCCTCTACTGTAGCAGTAAACAAGGAGATTTGGGACCTTCAGAAAGCCAGCATTTTGTCTTAAGTTGACTTTCTAATAAATTCCTCCCCAAACTAATTCCTAAACACACAACCACATATAGAAGTATGTTTCCTTTTCCCCAGAACCCCTTCAACAAAAGACCTCCTTAGTATCACAAATATGATAGATCTTAACAGAAGTCAAATGCTAACTGTACAATAATTTATTTAAAAATAAGTACAAAAATTGAAGATATATCCCATTTCCCACATATGGACCTACTCAAGCAGATTATTTGATTCTGGGTTTCATGGCTTTTGTTTTATTTCCATCCAAACTTTACATTGGTAGTGATGGGATTTTTTTTTATTTGTATTTTGGTGAAGCTAAGGGTTTTCTACCCATATAGCTGATTAATAAAAGTGACTTAGATACTGAAAACCAGGTTTTCAGCTCACTACAATTTCCATATTAATGACTTTGAATTCAGTAATTGTGGCCCCAAATAATCCTTATGAATACATTTCTGTTGAAATGTTTAGCTTTTATTAGAATTAAGATGATACTGAAAGTTGGTTATTTAAACATTGTGATGGAGGTGCAAAAACCCTACACTGAACCAGGAGGGGTTAGTGAGAGCCTGTGAGCTCCATTAGCCTCTCCCAACTACACCTGAAGTGGGCCTCAAGCTGGGAGGGAGCTGTTAATTGGTCTGAAGCTGGCCCAGAGGGTAGGTGGGTGTCATTAGGAAGGAGAGCAGATCTCATTTGTGATTTTCACTGAGGGGTAGGAACCTAGCTGGAGCTGGGTGCTGACTTGATCTGCTGGCAGATAATCTCCTGGAAGGAAGGTAGGGCACTCACAGGGACCCCCAAAAGCAATTGTGAAGGAAAGCAGGAGGAAGTGGGTCTGCTTGGAATTGTCTCTACTAATGGAGAGGTCTGTAGGGTACAGGAAAATTTCTGCATGGCCAGGGACTGCCCTGCTAGGGGAGTAAAGAAACTCCTCTGCTGCAGAAGCAGCTGGGTAGTAGAGAATCTTAAGACTTTCCAGTAAAGCTGGGGAAGTGGCTAAGGGAGAGAAATGCCAACATATCATGAGACAGAAGGAGATTGTAGGATGATCCTGAGACTGGTGGAACTAAGAAGCGGTCTTCCTAGGCAAGCCTTGACTGATTATTAATGGATCCCTGAAGGGCTTAGGTTCCCTTATCAGGCCATTGAGTAAGGTAATGTTGAGCACCCCTGAAAACAAGGGATAAAGACTACTGTGTGTATAGTTGGGATGAGGGCCCATAGTGAGATCATTGGAGTATTCTCTGCTGGATGATTGGCTTATCCTGCCAGAGGGTCAAGTCACAAGAACAGGCTGATCACTAGCAGGCTTAAGTAGCTGTTTGACTGAGGGGAAGGCCCTCCAATGGCCTATGTAGCCATGAGGGGTGCCTGAGGTGAGTTACTCTTACAATATACTACACATTATCCTGCTTTATTTCTTTGGGAAATCTCCACCTAACAATTGATAGAAGTATTTCATTGGTTAGATGCTTTCTTTTTCTGTGTATTGTCTAATTAGCACCCAAAGATTTCTGAAGCTTGTCGTGTTTCACAAAGAGCATACTTTCTTTGTTAGTTTTTTTTTAAATTTTGCATGCATATCTACTGAACACTCTTATAGATGAACACATCTCTCTATTTCTAAATATTTTTTCACATGTAATATTCCCTAATGCCTCTTCTAAAAATAATGCATGGAGTTCAGCTGTGTAATTTAACTATTTACTTTCACTTCCAGTGAAAGGAAACAAAACCATAAAATTTTACTTACCCTTCTAGAAAGAGAAATAGAACTTCCTATAAATTAAATTTTGTTATAAGCTACTGTGGCCAGTGATAGCCTCTACAAATAGATTTTATGTATAATTTAAAAGAGTTTAGGGTGTGTAGCTTCAAGAATCCAAATACTGGTATAAATTTGCCTAATATTGAAAATGTAATAACTTATTGATGAGGCACACTATTAAATAATAGAGGTGATGCTCTCAGCAGTCAAAAAACTAATTTATAATTTACAGGTCCAGACTAGGGTGGAAATTGCAGTTTAGATTCCACATTCAATAAAAAAAGCAAATCTAGGGCTTTGCTTTTATTTCCAAAGCCTTAATGAGCTTTGAAATTTGATGCAAACCTATTTGATGGAGAGTAAAAGAAGATATCTGGCTAAAATAGTCTGCAGTATTGCATATTGTTATTAGTCTATAAAGAGCTTGAAGTATGAAGACATCACTGGTAGGTCAATGGCCAAACAGAAAACTTCTGGACAGAGAGAAATGACCCATCTCTCTCACATCCTTCAACAATATTTACTAACTTAAAATAGGTCTATTTTATACCTCTGCAGATAATCATTATTTTTCTTAATGTACCACCTATTATGTTAATTAGTCTTTAACATCAGCAACCAAACCTGCAAAATTCACACACATCTCATGATATGAACATCGTGAGACCCAGGCTATGAAAATGTCATTTAACAAACATTTTTGTTCGCAGAGGTTTTTCGGAGCTATATTTTCAGTGGCTGTATAAGAAACAATGCTGTAATCAATCAGACTGTAGCCAGATCTGCTTGCTGAAATGGTCAAATTAGACAGTCTCAATAGTATTTTTCCTTTAGCCACCTCAAGGAACATGGAGCTGAGAACTGTAAGCAACACTATAAAATACGAGAAAGCTGCGAAACATACTGGTCTCAGGATACTCTTTATTTTCCCATTAAACATATTTTGAATTCTTACATGCATACTGCTGTCACTCAGATAAAAGGAACACTTTCACCTTCCACTGACTTCAGTAAACTTACTTCAGATTTATATTAGCAAAACAGGTATCATAATCTGATCCAGAGTTGTGAGGGAAGAGGGCAGGAAATGGGGGTGGGGGGGGGACAATTTAGGATTGACAATGGACCACAAAGGAGACACAATGGGGGGATAGGCAGAGTCAACAGGAGAGGAGCAAGAGCCATGAGGCAGGAAAATGGAAGAAAGGAAGGAATTAGGAATATGATACAGAATGGCAATTTTTGAAGGAAAGAGTAGAAAGAAGTGAGAAGCGGAGACAGAGATACACTGAAGGATGAGGCAAAGGAGAGAGAATTGTAAGAGCTACCCTAGAGCAGTGTTTCCCCACAGGGGCAGTACTGGTCCCCCCCACCAGGCTTCCCTTAGATCGAATTAAAGAGAGGTCCCTTCGAAGTTGCAAAACCTCCTGTAACTTTGAAGGGATCGTCAATTCGAACGCTGAAGTTTGAATTGATGCTGTGTAGATATATGAATTCGAACTAAAGTTAGCTCGAATTCATATGTTTGACCTTCCTGCCAGGGTGCATAGCACCCTGGAAGGAAGACCAGCACCAGCCCTGTGGGACTGTCAAACCTCAGGGTGCTAACTGCGCTGGGCTGGAGAATCCTTCTTCCCCCACGCCCCCTGCCAGGCTCCTGTCTTCTGAGCCACAGCTGGGGGAAATTGTCCCCTGCAAGGCACCTAGAGCTGGCCAGGGGATGCTTTTCCCTGTGCTGGGCTGCAGGGGCTGGAGCCTGGCAGAGGACTGGGTGGCAACATGGCCCTGCCAGGGGGCCATGTTGCCACACGTCCCATGATGTCCCTCTTCCAATTCAAACTAGCAAGTCCTGTCTATGGACATGCTAGTTCAAATTGGTTTTCCTACTCTGGACATGTTAGTTCGAATTGAGTCAATTTGAACCAAGTGTAAGGGTATACATACCCATGATCTGCCTATACTTCTGTGCATCTCCATGGAATATATTCCATTTCTAAGCCCCAGAGAGATGTGTATTCTTTTATCTGTCAGAGTAGTATTGCTGTATATCTGGATGCTGTGGATAAATACAGGGCTGGACCAAGGTTTTTTGGCACCCTAGGCTCCTGTGATTTTTGCGCCATGCTGCTCCCCCCCCCCCCCACAAAAAATAAACCTGGCCAAGTTTTGGTGGGGGGGCGTGACTCCCTGCCCACAGCCCTATGCTGGCAGAGCAGGGCAGGAAGCTCGCTGGCCCCGGCCCCAGCTCAGCTCTTGGCTGCATACTTCTGGTTGGCACCCTAGGAGACCATCTAGGTCACCTCTATGGTTGGACTGGCCCTAGTTAAATATCTAGGGTTATTTTAGATGATATTTTGACATCTCCAAAGTGGCCATTATTGCCTGCGACTACAGTTTAACACGGGATTACTTTGTCTTGTCCAGAGAAACTTTCTCGCACCTCACTTTGTTTATTTTTTTACAGCAGATGTGACATTTGTAGGTCTGCTTATTTTCTTCAAGTTCAGATTTATTTCAGACTCCTCCTTTTCATGTTATGCTATAAATTATTAGAATGGAAATGGGGGATTGAAGGGGATTTTTTCTGCTTTGGTGGAGTAAACAGTATTTGGACACTTAACATATCTGTATCTTTTAAAAATAACTCCAAAGAGCAAACTTTTTTTTTACAACAGGAATACGTCAGATTGCACCAAATAGCAGAAAGTACTTTAAAAAGGATCTTGGACAAAGACACCATTGCCCCCCCCCCCGCCCCTTACAAAAGCATAGCTTCCATCCCATTTCTGAAAATGACTCCATTTAAACAACCAGCTCTGCTTTCATTATACTTAGCATAACTCTAAGAAATGAAGTGCTGCCATCAAGTCCACTTAGCACAAGCTTGTTTGGCAACCAGTCCTACTTTCCTTCCTTTAAACAGTTACTGCTCACTGTAATTCTTACATGAGAAAATAAAATAAATTCATTTCCCAGCCCCTCACCTCTGATATCCAATCATGCATGCATATTTTTGGTATAAAGGTTAATTGCTAAATACATCTGTCACTCATTTGATACTGAAAATATTGGCAACTCTGACTAAAGTTTTCTATGGTCATGTATGTTTTGCCTGTTTTTTCTTGCTGTGATGCATTTTTGACTGAAGATTTGGCTTTTTTCTTTTTCTTGTCCTTCTAGTTTCCTTCACATTGTGATGACTCGGAACCTAGTCAACTAGTGGGAAACTGGGCTGGGAATTAAATGTATTTTTCACATGATGAATTCATGCACATGAAATGGGCCAGGTCCAAGACCTATGCAGCACTTGGGTCAGAGGCCTTGTAGTGGCTCCCTAACACTGGGGAGGGTTTCACCCACATTGTGCTAACCACAATGTCAGAAGGTCAGCCTGGGTTATTCAAGTGATTGAGACTTGCTATGGCCTTTAAAATGTAGAGTTAAGTGGTGGTAATTGTCTCAGCTTTTGGAAAGTGCTAGCTTCCTGTGGTGGGCCTGTGGGTAGAAAAACTTAATCTGTGAGTAACAGGCATTTCGTTAGCAACATCTTAACATTTTAAAGAACTCTCCTTGTATCCAAATATCTGGCATTAATATATTAAAATAGCAGAATAGAAAGTGAGAATGAAACTCCTACAGAATTTCTGTGGGTTTTAGGAAACCCCCAGTCAATTTTACCAAAATTCCCTGATGATTTCCATTGCAGTTGAATATGTGAAAAATCTAGAGAATTACTTTAGTCTCCTCATGAGCAAGCAATGAAACCAAGCAACCTGTTATTGGAAACTGCAGAAACAAGGCTGAGAAGCAGAATTCTCAACCATAAAAAAGCAATTTGTCATTCTTCGTTATACTGAATAGCAACAGCAGTTGCATCAACATCACAACTGCTCTGGGCACCTTTGTGCAAAAAACAGTACCAAGGCTAAGGGCAACTGGGAGTTTTCAGAAGTACATTAGGAACAAAAAACTCCTTACAATGGCATAAGTCCACTATTAGTTAAAGATGATAAAAAATAATAATGATGCAGAAAAGGCACTAGCCTCTAAATATTTCTGTTCTACATTTATGTGACAATCAGAATCCAGACACTATGGGGGGAGGGACAGAGTCTCAATGCAAAGCATAAGCAATTGAATCAACTGATTGTATACAATAATATTGTATATAAAATACTCTTGTATCAAGTAAGGGCTTTTACAAAAGCCAGTGATAGCTGATGGAATAATATCATTGTGAAATGTATGCATGAATTCTATATATGCAATTATGGATTAAAGACAGTGAGAAGACAAGGTTATCTCCCAACCATGAAAGAATATTCTGATCCATACCTTTGAGTCCATTACTTAAGGAGGATGTTAGATGTACATATTTTAAAATCAGAAGGCCAAGACAACACTGAACCCAACAATCCTAAAAGAGTTGGCTGAGAAGGTATCTGACCTGCTGCTGTTAATTTTTAGTAAATTTTGAAATAGTGAGGAAACTCCAGAAGACTGGCAGAGTGCAGTGTTGTGGCAGTATTCTAAAAGGGCAAGTAGGATGAACCAGGCAACTATAAGCTGGTTAGCCTGAGATCAATCCCAAGAACAATAGTGCAAAAGCTGCCAAAGAATTAAACATAGAAATTTAATGCCACTGAATTTTTTTGTTTGATAAGATGCATTTTCCATAATTTGATTTTCATCTTTGATGGAAGTCCAGGTTTGATTGGTAAGAGCAACTGTGTAGATATAATATATCTAGTCTGTTGTAAGGCAGCACCATTCCATATTCTGACTGAAAAGTTAGCACTATGCAATACCAGTAAAGCACATATTAAATTGTTTAAAAGCTGGCTAAATGACAGATCTCAAGAAATAATTGCCTCTGGGAATTCTTCAATGAATGGGGTGCTTCTAGTGGGGTTCTGAAGGAATCAGTATTAGGTGTGACACTAGTCAATGTTTTATCAATGATCTGACTAAGTATAAAAATCACTGCCGATAAAATTTGCAGATGAGATGAAGATTGGAGTGGTAAATAAAGAGGATGGAGCATTTACATGGAGTAATACGGAATGCCATGTCATCTGTTCCCATTCAAAAAATTAATTTTTTAATACAACCAAATGTAAAATTGTGCATCTAGGAACATGGCATGTAGGTCATACCTGTATAGGAAAAAAAAACTGTATCTGGGAAAGAACTGGCACTGAAGAGGAGTTAGGGATCATACTGGATAAGCAATTGAACATGAGTGCCCAGTGTGATGTGGCAAAAAGGGCTACTGTGATCTGTGGATGCATGAGCAAGAGGAGTAATGATTAGCAGAAGCATTGGTGAGGCTGATGCTTGATAGAGTTCCAATGCCCACATTTTACAAAGGAAGTTGAAAAACTGGAGAGGGTGCATAAGAGACAGAAGATGATTTGAAGGCTCGAGAAAAATGCTGTACACAGCAGACAGACTTACAGCTCAGTGGATTTAGCTTCTCCAGAAGAACAGTAGAGGGGTGATTGGACTGCAATGTAAATGCCTTCATGGACAGAACATATTGTATACTAAAGGGGCTCTTTAGTCTAGCAGAGGAGGATATAACAAAAATCAGTGTTTGGAAACTGAAGTCAGACAAAGTAAAACTGGAAATAATTCATATTTTTAACAGCAAAGATGATTAACAGTTGGAACAGACCAGGGGTATAGCCAGCCCCTGAAAGTACAGGGTGGGCCTGGCCAAGTGCACATGACTGGAAGCTGCCCCATCCCAAGGGAGCCGGGGGAGGCCCAGCAGCAGCATGAAGTTTGCCAGTAGCTGCAAGCAGGTCAAAGGCACCAGCAACAGCACCTCAACCCAGCAGCTGCAGGGCCTGGCAGCTGTGAGCAGAGCAGAGGTATCAGTGCTGGCGCTTCTGCCCCACTGTTGCCACTGGCTGCTAGGCAGCCTTGTGGCTGCATCAGACAAATTTGCACCGTTGCCAGGTGCTTCAGCAGGCATCATGTCAAAGTGGCTGTGCCTCTGGAACAAACTACTAAGGGAAGTGGTGGAGTCTCCATTTGCTGATGTCTTAAAAATCACAATTGGATGCCTCGCTGGAAGATAAGCTTTAGCCAAAGGGAAGTTATGCTTTAATCAAACACAAATTATCAGGCTCAATACAGGGGGTAACTACCTGAAATTTAATGACCTATGATATGTAGGAGATCGGACTAGATTATTTTGGAGTTTGTCAAAAAGAATGTTTAGTTTTTGTAGCAAGCTTCTGTTTCAAAAGTGAGATAGTTCAAAGTACAGTAAAGAACTGTTAGCACATGTCAGCTAGGTTTACCTGGATACTTAGTGCATGGCTGGGTAGTACAGGGTACACCAGCTTGCCATAAATTAAATGTTAGGGTGAACTAACTCTAATGGTCCCATACTGTTTTAATTTTATGAATTCTGCACAACTTACTAATTATTTTTAGAATAAATAGACTCTACCACTGTGAAAGCCAAAGATTTCACAGATAGCTGAAAAAGAAAATCTGTAATTTACTGTTTATCTTGATGTTCCCTTCTGATTATTTAGAGAAGAAACAAACTTGTGGGAGGCTTATTCATGTTTTTTGCCTTCTTTCCATAATGGTTATTTTATTAGGTTGGGGTATACTGCCTGGATATACCCTGTGTTTTTGCCAGCAGTGGGGATCCAGATCTAACGAATTCAGTCCAGAGAAAATGAAAAGGCGTCTTGCTGTACTGGCTCTTAAGCACACTAAAGCTACTTTAAAGATGCACCATGACAGTCAGCTCTGATCACCAGGGGTTGGGCTACTCTATAGCTTCAGCTCAGTATGGGTTAACCAGAGCAAATCTGACACTTTTTTTCTCATGTACTAGGCCTACAGCTTTCTATCCTATGTTTTGTAGGCAAAATAGTTATATCTGAAAGAGTAACGGTTTAGTGGTTCTTGACTGAAGGATGAGTTGGGTTCTTCATATTGGGTGTGACTTGAAGTAAGAAGCACTACACTGAATCAGTGAATGGAGTAAAGCCCCCATAAATAAAGCTCATGCTTAGGAAAGCTAAAAAGCAGTCTCCCAGTTTGAAGATACCAACTGTCTGTATGGTTTTATTAGATAATCCATTCTGAGGGACAGGCTGTTCTAAGGAAGTCTTTCATTTTGGCAACTAAGCCATAGCTACCAAGGGATCATAAAAAAGAGCAAAATAAAGGCATTAGTATCAATTGCAGAAGAGTTAAAGGAGCATCCCAAATTGATTTGCAACTGCTAAGAAATAAAACCTAAATATGAAAGTTGTTTCTTGGTGTTAACATTTAGGCTATAAAGAGATAAAGTGAACATAAATTGGCCTCTCTTTGGTGTGAGCTTTCCCTGCACTTTAGTAGGTTTTGCTGTGGCCAACTGGGCTGTGAATAGCGTTCCCTCCCCTACACTAGCAAGTATTTACATGGGCCTTCTGTCTAGCTTGTGTCCAAGTTCTCTTGGATGACAGACTCAGGGGAATATGAAAACACATAGAGATGGCAGCATTTGTATTTGAAACAGAGGATGTGTGCCAGACATGCCCACATATGATGATGATAGCACTGCCACCTGGTGCACCAGAGTGGAACAGCACCAGCAGCAGCTAGTGCCACAGAAGCTGTCCTGGAAGACAAACTACTTTGATTGTAGTATTACCAAATCCAAGCCTCCAAAAATCATGAGTCACACTTTCAAAAGTCATGAGACTTAAATTAATCAACTTTTGAGTTTTTTATTTGCTATCTGGTTTTTGAGCCTTCACAATTTCATGTTTTAAAGTTGCTGTCTGCAACCAGACTGCCTAGAAACTTAATTTTGAAATGGAAAGCAAGATTGTCAGATAATCATAAGTCAAAGGACTGGAGCTTTAAAAAAAAAAAAATTGTGATACTTGCAATAAACTGTGAAATGACCATACTGTTGATGCAATTGTGACATATATGGTACACACATACATAAAACATTTACACATTTTATAGAGTAGCTACTTGAAGTGCACCATAGACATTTCAAAATCTTTTACAAGGTGTCAACTGTTTGATACTCTTGAAGATACTCATCAGTAAGTCTCACAGAAAAAGAATGAGAGGAAAAAATGCAGAACTTTTGATATAGAATTAAACATCTTTACAACAATAAAATTTAACTCGTACTGTAGAAAGGGTGGAATTACATTGTCTCTGTTACAAAATCAGCACTACAAAATGGGGATTGTATCATCTTTTATCCACAGTGGAAATCCCACGGATGACAACATAAAGTTTGTTTGGAGCTGGGGAGTAACACATGGTCTGAGCAAACATTTAGACAGTGAAGTTATTGTTCCATTCAGAATCAATTAATTGTAAAGGATGGTTGTGGGAATTTTTAGGATAACTTAATTCAGCCCTTTGTTTACTTCCCCTTTGCACACAGAGTTATCTGCCCTGAGTTGTATAAATACCAATGGATGCATGATTTATTTGAAGAGCTAGTTGTTAAGAGGATAACTTTCACATTTCATAGTTAACGCTACCTTGAGGTGAATAGTCCAGTCACAGCTGAAGGGTTAACTTTGAACTATAATGACTAGACAGTTTAATTTTTTTTAAAAAATAAAATATTTCCTCAGCACTATTTGCATCTGTCACTAGGTTCACATAAATACACTGAGCAAGCTAAAGCTGGCCCCTAGGCTGGGACCTTGATACTTTTGCTCTATTACTAACTTTATGTCAATAGTACAGCTGTGCCTGTAACTAACTAATATCGGAATCAGAAGCTAAAGGAGGGCTGGGAAATTTTGTATAATACAGATAGGCCAAATAGTGATGCAATGCCACTGAAATGAACACCCAGTAAAAGCAAAAACTTCTTAGGGCAATAAAAATCTAATACAGCCTTGCTGTTACTGTAAACTTGGACCACTCAGCCTTTTGTATCAAGACCCACCCAAGAGCTTTAAAACAAGTTTTCAAATAAGATGGCAAAAAGAAACACATTGGCTACTGGGAGGCAGTAGAGCCATTTTACACCTGAGAAAAGGACGTATAAATGATTTCCTTGCTAACACTTGCTTTCCCATGAAAGCACCATAGAATTATAATCCTGAGTACTACACTGGAGAACTCCCAAGGCCAGATGCACAAACTCCTGTTTTTGCTGAAAGGAGTTCCAGCGTCCTGTCAATCTTCATCAAAAGCACTGCTGATGAGAAGGGAAGCTATTCTTCTTGAAGTTGCAACACTAGGCATTAAATTCTTTCCTACAGCCTAGTAATTCATCAGATAGCATAGAAAGTCACCTAACCCAGTGGTTCCCAACATTTTCTCTGCCATGGCACACTTTGCTACCTTTAATTAATTCAAGGCACACCACTATATAGTTTCCAAAGGAACTTATGAATATTCATGAGCCAATGAGCCAATCCAGGGCTCTTTGAGTAGTTTTTCAAAAATTTTTGTGGTACACCTGTTCAGACCTGATGGCACACTGTTGGGAAACAGTGATCTAACCAACAGGTGAGAAAAAAAAAAAAAAGGCTGGGAAGGGGCAATAAATTGAGCACAAACAAGTAACAGAGCTTAATAGACATTCTACCTTCAAGCAGCTCATAAATCTTCCAGCACAAGAACAGTCACTTGGCAGTTAGTAGAGCACTCAGGGCAATAGGCCCCCAAATTCTAGTAAGTCCTTCGGTGCTACTATAACAAAAGAACAGTCATACTGGATCAGATCAGTCTAGCCCAGAATCCTGTCTTCCAACACTGGCCAATTCCAGGTGCGTTGGAGGGAATGAACAGAACAGGTAATCATGAAGTGATCCCTCTTGTCACCCATTCCCAGCTTCTGGCAAACAGAAGCTAGGGACACCTCAGTTCAGAGCATGGTTCTGCACCCACACCCGTCTTGTCTAATAATCAGTGACGGACCCATTCTCAATGAACTTACCTACTTCTTTTTAGAACCCTGCTATAGTCTTAGTCTTCACAACATCCTTGGGTAAAGAGTTCCACAGGCTGCTTTACACTGTGTGAAGAAATACATCCTTTTGTTTGTTCTAAACCTGCTGCTTGTTAATTTCATTTAGTGACCCCTAGCTCTTCTGTTATGAGAAGTAAATAACACTTCCTTATTTATTTGCTTCACATCAGTCACGATTTTATGGACCTCTATAATAGCTCTCCTTAGCTGTCTCTTTTCCAAGCTGAGAAGTCCAAGTCTTGTTAAACCCTACTCATAAGGAAGTAATTCCATACGCCTAGTAATTTTTGTTGCTTTTTTCTGTATCTTTTTCCAATTCCCCCCCCTTTTTTTTTTTGATGGGGCAACCAGAATTGCATACAGTATTCAAGATTTCGTTGTATCATGCATTTATATATAAGCAATATGATATTTTCTGTCTTATCTATCCCTTTCCTAATGATTCCCAACATTCTGTTAGCTCTCCTGACTGGTGCCGCACATTCAGATAACTATCCATGATTCCAAGACCTTTCTTGATATAATTAATAATATTGACACTTTAAATATTAAAACTAAAATAGTTGTGTAACAATTACAAATGCATGTTTCACTATAAACTCTGCTCTGTTAAATATTTGATGTTGTCCTTTTAAATTCACCCCTCTTGTTTACAAAAACGAATAGAATACATTTCTCTTTTCATAAATAAAAGCTTTCAGTTACACAGTTGAAGAATAGCATCTTTGAAACTATACTTGTGTAACTTAAAGTTAATTTATTTTTCAAAATTTAAGATAATTCTTTTATGCTGTGACTTTCTATGACCAAATCTCAGCCTGAAGCAGATTTTTACAGTTGCATAATAAACCTCTTAAAACATGGTTTATAATGGAAATACTGTCAGAGCCTTAATTAAAAGAGGTGCCACTATAGTACAGCCATTACACAACAAATGGATTTTGCAGAGAACACTGGGCATCCACTGATTTGACTTAAATGCTTCTTTTACTACCAGATTCCCATAATTTCATCCCAACATTGCAAACAAAAATTGTCAGTAAGGTTCCATGAATCAGATCACTTGTTTATGACACTGTGTGACCCCATGGCACAGTAGACAGAGATAAAAAATGAAAGAGAGATTAAACTGTAACATCAATGGAAGCAATTTTAAACCCCGAGTGCAAACTGTTACTTTTCCAAAATGTGGTATGAAGTCTTTAAGGTCCATACAAAACTAATGAAATTGGAGAACTGAACCCGTTGTTCCAAAGCTGCTGTTTAGACCACACTCTTTGATCATCTGCAAAGTACTGATTATTTAAATATATCTATATTTAAAAAAAAAAAAAGTCAGACCAGTTCAAATATGTATAACTATTATCTTCTAGCACTGGGACCAGCAACATGGGATCAGTGAGCCACCTGTGGCTCCCTGAGTGTCCCCTTCTGGCTCCCTGGCAACTTCCTCCAGGGAGCCAGGTGTGCTCCAGGGATGCCTGGCTGCAAAGGGGTCTCTTGGCTGGCCCCAGCATTGGGGCCAAATAACGGAGCTCCTGGCTGGCACAGGCCCCCCACTTTTGAGGTGATGGGGTCACCACTCACCTGCACCCTCCCACCACAACCGCATGAGTCTGAAGCAGCCCAGCAGTTGTGCTGCAGCCCCTAGCACCAGCAGGGGCTATGCGGGTGGTGCATGCTCCCTCCATCCCTCCATGCACTGGTGGGGCAGAGTAGAGAAGCCCTGCTTACCCCCAGGTGGCCATCCCTCCCATGAGTGGTTAGCGCCAACCTGCAGCTTGCAGGCACAGGGCCCTGGAATGGTCCCTCTGCGGAGTTTGGGCCGCTTCTACCCGTCCACCCCAGGGTTGAACAGAGGCCTCCTCACTGGATCGGGCCTGTTTAGCCCTGTGGTGGCCAGGTCGAAGTGGCTTGAACTCTGCAGAGGGGCCATTCCAGGGCCCCATTCCCGTAAACCACAGCTTGGCGCCAGCCGCTCTTGGGAGGGGTGGCTAGCTGGGGGTGGGCAGGGCTTCTCTCCTCCGCCCCGCCAGTGCACGGAGAGAGGGAGCATGTGCTGCCTGAACACCCCCCTGCCAGCGCTAGGGGCTGCGGCACAACTGCTGGGCCACCTCAGGCTCACGCAGTTGTGGTGGGAGGGTGGGCGTGACCCTGCTACCCTGAAAGTGGGAGGTCTGTTCCTGGCTCCATCCCTTCTCCCCCTGCTGCCAGCAGGGGATCCCACAGGCAGCCCCTGGCAGGCTCCATGCTCCCCACCACCACCAAGGGACCCAGCAGGGGCCCCACTCCTGTTACCTCCTCCTCTACCACTAGGGGCCCTGTGGCAGGCACCCTGGTCCAGCTCCCCCCACCAGATGGCTACACCCATTGTGGTTCTCAAAACACTTGGTTATTGAAGGAATCTCAAAAACTAGCTCTTATCTTTTGGGTTGCGAACCCCTGCTAGCAGAGCAAGAGAGATAAGTCCTTCCATAATGCTACAGCTAAAAGATTTTCTTCTTCAGCTCCACTCTGGGATGGGGTGATTCGTGTGTATTTTGAAGCAGAAGGGCCTGAGCTGTACCATCAGTGTCACACGGGCTTCCATCAGGAAGTGATCATATTGTCATTTGCTGATTCTTAGTACATAAAGATGTAGTTCATAAACCAAAAGTAACCATCACAGCTGATTTCCTCATTATCAGTCTCTCTTTAACAGGCCAAGGATTGTATGGGTCATGGACACTAGAGAGACAATGCAGGCCCTTTCAGCTCAGGGTTTCTGGACAGTATGGAGAACCTTGTATTGCCACTGAGTAAATTATCTGTTCTCTATAAAGTGTTTGAAAAGTGGATATAATTTACAATATGTTAAAACCATCAGTTCATTCTTAGAAATCACTCCATAATGTAATAGCCATTCTTCCCATTGACTAATCAAGAAAATGGTGAGACTAGCGTTTTCATTCACACTCAGCTATTTCATCATAGAATTATCCAAAAATAAAAGGTATGTGATACTGCATATGAAACCTTCCATTTCGTGGCTGCCAATTGTGATATAACAAAAAATGGTTCTCAATTCCTGATCACTTCAATAATTGGGGTGATCACCTTCAGTCGAGAAAAGAGTAGCCCGCATGAAAGATGTCATTTCATTTTTCTATACACTCGTGCATGAGTGTGAACGTTTCATCCTTGCATGTTATGCCACAATTGTTTCACTTGTATTAGAGACAGGGTGGGTGAAGTAAAATTTTTCATTGGACCAACTTTTGTGGTTGAGACAGACAAACTGAGAGGTGACCTGAAGAAGAGCTCTGTGTGACTTAAAAGCTTGTCTCTCACTCACTGAAGTTGGTTAGATAAAAGATAGTGCCTCACATATCTTGTCTCTCTCATATCTGGGGACCAACACAGCTACAATGACATTGCCCACTGTAGTATATCACTTTTATATTGCATTCCTTGCCCTTCTCCAGGGCGATGTTTCTCAGCTGGTGTTCCATAGACCACTGCTGTTCCTCAGACATAGAACAGGTATTCCATGGCTCACCCTGACACCTCCCCATCTGGTGGAAGGGGCAAGGGAGCAATTTAATGCCCCAGCTGCAGCAAAGCTTCCAGGCACATGGCAGCAGATGCTGAAGCAAACCTGGAAACCTTGCTGGAACTGGAACATTTTAAATCTCCCACCACTGTTGTCAGCTTTATCCAAGACTGTTTTCATCATGTGTTCCGCATAAAGTAATTAATACCCTTAGCTGTTCGCTGGCCCACTAGAAGTTGAAAAATACTGCTCTAGAGTGTACATTCCCAACTTTTGTTGCTGATTCGCTGTGTAACCTTGGACAACTTATTTAACCATCCTTTATCTCAATTTCCCCATTTATAAAATGATGATAATTTGCATCACAGGAATTTTGTGATGCTTACTTAACATGTAAGGCCCTTTCAAATAATCTGATGGACACAACCGGAGCAAAAAGTATCAATACTGAATGCTACACTCTTTACTACAGCAAGCCAGAAACATGAAATGCTGCAAATCTTTTTAAACTTTATCTTATGTAAATACATGTAAATAAGACCTTAATGTAAAATTAAGCATTAGCAATTAAACAAGTTGTAAGATCAAGTACTCAAGAGCTCAACAATTCCAAAATTTAAGGTTTTTCCACTAAAATTAACAGCTAAGCTACACATGTTATCTTTTTATAAGACACAGCAATATAAACAATACCTTAAAGTTTACATTTAAAAAGAAAAACAAGAATAGAATGTCACGTACGTAGTGAACCCTAGTATTTTGGGAGCAATATGGAATTTCCTGACTTTAGTGTTGTGGTATTTCAAGTTTATCAATACAGAGCATTATTTTTTCTATTTATTCACATCTATACAATTGGCAGTGTTTAAGCTGCTAAAATCTGAGATGCAGTAAGATCCTGCTCTAAATCTAAAGTTTTATTCCTATTCAAGTGAGTCTATTTCTGGCATAGCATCTGAAAAAAAAACTATTATTCAGCTACAAGTATAATGAGCTCAGACCTTTGTCTGAAAAATCCAGGTATTTAGGAAACCCACAGCATGATGACTTAGTTCTCATTCACTTTTCCTTGCTCACTAACAGATTCATGAACCACTCTATCAAAACAAAGTTTAAATCATGTTTCTTGAAATGGTGTTAGGTTTAGTAGGTGAAATCCTGGCTCCATTGAAATCAGTGGCAAAACTCTCACTGGCTATGGGAGGTGGGTTGATGGGTCAGGATTTCATCCAGTAGTTCAAGGTATTAGGTATTATTTAAATAGGCTATATAGTTTTGGGACTTCTCTATATTAAGTATTCAACCCTACAGCATAAGGTGATAAGTAATAACCAATACGGATTTCTTTAAAAAAAAATTATTTCTAGTCTGTTCTCTTTACGTTCCTATGCAGTGCTCATCATGATATTATCTGAGTGCCTTTCAATAGTGCATTAAGCAATGTGACCAATTGCCTGTCACATGCTGGTGGGTCTTAGATTCTCTCCCTAGAGATGGAATGAAAGCATATACAGTGGAGTGTGGTGTTTCAGTGGGGGGTTTTTTTTGGTTTGTTGTTTGTTTTCAAACAAATATACTGGTTGCCTTTTCTAACAAAAACATCACAAGGTGAAAGAAACGTACTGCAATTAGAGAGGAAAATGGTGACGCAAATACTGGGTAAATTCATTCCACAGTCTTGGATGGCAACCACAGAAACTTCTTTCTCCCACACACAAGCTTTACTCTTCTTGTTAAAACAGTGAGAGTCCTGCACACTGTAAAGACTAACAAATTTCTTTGGGCTTCAGCTTTCATGGGCTGCAACCCACTTTGTCACATGCATCTGATGAAGTGGATTGCAGCCCATGAAAGCTGAAGCCCAAAGAAATGTTAGTTTTTAAGGTGCTGCAGGACTGTCGTTGTTTTTGCTTTATATAGACTAACATGGCTACCCCTCTTGAATTCTTATTGCTGAGGGTTACACTGGTGCCAGAGTAGTATGGATTGAAAATGGTTGACAACTAATAGGATTTCTTTCTCAGATGGGGTAACTAAGCTAATGAATAAGGGAGGAAGAAGTAGTCATAATATATCTGGACTTTAGTAAGGCTTTTGACACAATGCATGTGCGTATTTAATGTAGTTGCTTTATGCTAATAACATAGGTGACATGGTAACAGGCATGTAAAGGAGTCAAAACAGATTTTTTTTAAAGGTGTATCATAAAATATTTAAATAAGTCTTTTTAAAAGTAATGCTTGATACCTTGAAAGATTGCTCATTCTTTCATCCACTACAGAGTATGCTTGTTTCATTTTCACAGACCCTCTATTATAAAAAGAAGTATATTGGCATTTTTCATGACAAGGGCTTCAAATCCCCTAAAAGCCCATCTGATGATCTGGTATAAAACACAGATCCAGAGTGCTGCATTTATTGACATAGATAAAAGCATACATGACATAACAAATACAGGCCTCTCTCTCTCTCATAACCCTATTTTCATGAGTAAGATCAGATGGGGATTGAAACTAATGAGGAACAAACAAGAATTTGTTACATTTTACCTCAGAACGTAAGTGAATGTTACTGGACACTTTTAATTGCATGTAGCATCAGCAGAATGGAAACAGTTGGGGAGCATTTACATCACTGTTGCATTACAACATGTTTGTGATCTCAGCAAACTCCTGGGTTTGGCTTACCAGAGGCAATTTTATGTTTTTGCAGCCCTCATTTTGGAAGACTAAAAAACAATCCCTCTGATGGTCAAACATAAGATTTTCAGTGGGGCCCAAATATTGGCCCATCAACTTTGAAAGTATCTTTCTAACTCTCCTAGATTTCTTGATAACATTCTTTCTTTGTATACGACTGTTAAAAAAAAGTCTGCAATGGGAGGGAAACAAAGTTAAATGAACCAAAAAATTGTCAGTTTATTCAAAAATTGTACAAAAGAGAAATGATCAAATTCATTTGTAAAATTGTTCCTTTAAAAAAAGGAGGGCAGGGGGAATGAAGGGTGTGAACATTTAGCTGTTTCCCAGATCCTCTGCAGGAAAAAAGGAAAAAGTTGTAAAAGGACTATATTTGTTTTAGTGTCTTTACAATATATTGTTTTAAAAATGATTTAATGCCATTTTTGGCAAGTATTTGTAATAAAACTTTAATTATTCATTTTCTTTAAATAAATGCTCTGTTATGTTGTAAAATCAGCTTTTTTATGTAGTGATAGGGAGATCTGTTTGTTAAATATCAAACAGCCAATTCTCATTCTACAAAAGTTGCTCATTTAATTATGTTAAGTTTGGTATTGCGACATTCTGGACAGGAAGACATTTTTTTAATTTGGTGATGTCTGGACTTTATAAGTTTATGAGTAGGAGCGCCTTCAAAATGAACATGAAAGAACAATGCCCACACAAAGAGCACATCAGTGGCCAAACAAAAAATAAATAACTGCATGAGATCAGATTGATAGTACAGTAAATACATGTCTTATATATACTGTAAGTTCAACAGTCCCATTTATTTTAACAAACAGAAACCCATGTACTGTGCCAGTCATACTTTTCAGTTTTCAGAGGAATAACCAACAGAGTGAAACTACAAAAAAAGCCTACTACTTAGACATCTCTTGCATTTTTCTGCACCTGGGCTTCAAGAGCCAAAGGTCTTAGATCATATGATAATTCCCACTCTTTGCTCATTCATTCTGGGATTCCCCTAAGGTACAGACTTCCTTTTAACATAAGAAAACCCAAGTCATAACTCCCACAAGACATATGTGAACCTGTGCCTCAGAACAGGATAATCAAAAACATTAATTCACTGCAACGTCACTTTTTACATAGTAACTTCTCCTCATCTGGATAACCACAATAGGAACTGTGAAATTCTGACATTGCTGCAGAGGAATAACATTGTTGTAAGTTTCCACAGCTCTTGTAATACAGTTATGGTTAAGAGCTATTATCGTCTTGAATTTCAGCTTCAACAATTCTCAGTAAATTTGAGGTCCCAACTCAAGTTATTCCCCCCCCCTCCAAAAAAACAAAAGGGGTGATTCATAGAATGATTCACAGATTCCAAGGAAGGAGCCACTGAACATCTAGTCTGACCTGTGAAATACAGTCCATAAAATGCCCAGATCACAGCTTTTAGACAAACATCTAATCTACATTTTAAAAAATTGCCAGTGATGAAGAACCCACCACATCTCTTGGTGAATTGTTCCAATATTTAATTACACATTATTAAAATGTAGACCTTATTTCCAGTTTGAATTTGTCTAGCTTCAATTTCTATGTAATAGCTGATCCTGCAAATCATTCTTTTAGGGGGCAAAGGTACATTTAGAAGAAGGGAATGCTAAGCAAGCTATTCCCATTTGCCAAAGAAGGGAAAAGTCTTGGCATGGTGTCTGTCTCCTTCACTCACAAAACTGAAGGGAATAGGAAAGAAAAGGAGTGAAGCAAAAGTAAAAGCTAATGTAAGGTCCTATCCTACTCTTACTCTTTCCTTCTATAGAAATGCTTGCATGAAAGAGACATATGCCTGGGCCCATATCCAGCTAAACTAGTGAGTTTTATCTGTGCTACCAGAAATATTAAGATTAGAGATATGGTACAGTCCTCAAAACACTTGAGTGCATTCTTAATGAAATTTAACACGCCTAATGAAAGGCTACAAAGCATACAACATACCTGTAAATATGAACTCAAAGATTTATGATTACAGTTTCCATTATCAATTCTCAGATGAAATGTATAAATTCCCAAAGAAGAAATATATAAATTATCCAGTATAAACAATTTTTGAAGTGCTGAAAATTATCTAGGGCAACCAATACAGTAGAAAAGAGTCAATATATTACCACTATTAAGACATATGGCTTGGACACATCCTGTTTCCCTAGGTATGATCAGAAATGGGGACCACTGGATCCTAGTGGTGGCTACTTCCTTATCACAAACTGTCTACCAGCCTGTTTCCTTTTTAGATGCCAAGATGCTAATCAGGCATTTAGCTTTAATTTAGCAACTCTTCTGGCAACATTGGAGAAATATCTGTAAAAGCAATGTGTCTACCTTTTGATTCTGGTAAACCTGTGTCACTATCACCCCCTTCCCCCAAACCTCACTAGGATGCATTAGCTTCTTTAACAAGAATCCTAGTTTGCACTTGCTAAAGCTCATCTGAATGGGTTGCCTTGTGACCAGACTTCAAGCTCATCAGAGGGAGAAACTGTCTATGGCCATATCTATACCAACATCAGCAAATTCACCATCATCAGTTCAATCTTTCTTGTTTGATTGAGCAGTCAGTGAAGACTCGCTCAATCGATCCAGAATCAACTCAGTAACTCCACCCCCATAAGAACAGTACCATTGAGTCAAAAGTTTGGTAAGTTAGCATTAGAAAGTTGAAGGGAGATATAGAAGTTTTTTGTAGCTTGCATACCTTCCTTCAACTGCTGCCAAAAATGGCAGCAAGTATAGACCAGGCTTATGCAGCAGAGCTGCATGGCTTGTGCTAATGAGCTCTACAGCTTTGTTTTTAGTATAGTATTTCTTTTTATTAGTTATGTTTCTGTCTTTCAATACAACTGAATACTCCATTTTTCTTTTATTATGGGAAGAGTTAACTAGAAGTGGCTGACTGACTATCTATACCAGTGGTTCCCAACCTTTTCTCTGCCGCAGCACACCTTGCTACCTTTCATTATTTTGAGGCACACTGCCATATAGCCTCCAAATGAACTCGTGAAGATTCATGAGCCAATCCAGAACCCTTTGAGTAGTTTTTTCAAAAGATTCCATGGCACAGCTGCTCAGGCCTGACAGGGCGCCCATGTGCCATGGCACACTGGTTGGGAAACACCAGTCTATACCAACTCTCAGCTTATTTGACCATTCTCTAAGGCTCCGTCTATACTAGGAAAAGTTAGTTCAAATTTATTAACTAAATAAATTAGTTTGAATTAGTCCACTTTGTTAATTTGAACTAACTGCCCTTATTTAGTTTGAACTAAGGGTTAATCCTTCTCTACATCATCCTTAGTTTGAACTAACGATCAAACTAAGGGCTTAGTTTGAACTAACTGGCAGGTCTTACTAGTTCGAACTAAGCTTTCATTAGTTCAACTTAAAGATTTCCTCAGTTCGAACTAATGAAAGCCTAGCGTAGACAGGTACTAAGTTAGTTCGAATTAAGCCTCCTTAATTCGAACTAACTTGCAAGTGTAGACATACCCTAAATGAAACAGTCTGATCTTTTTGTTTCTCATAAAAAGAATATATGTACTTAACCTGTGAGAAATATAGAAGTGACCAAGCACACAGAAAGATCTGTATGTTTAATTAAAAATTCAGTCTTGAGGGTCTGTTTTAAATTGTGCCAAAATTAAATTTGGTTTTAAATTTTTGTAAGCTTCTAAATTTATATTTAGGGCCTTAGAAAAAAAAATCTTTGTTTTCTATATGTTTATGTTAACTTACGGGCAAAGATGTCTTCTGGAAAATAAAAAGGGAGTTAGCTCTTGAAGTAAAGTAATGCTTTGTAATTTCTGAAACAGGGGTTTTGTAAGAGCTCAGTGGAAGACACTTGTTTTGTGGTTTCCAGAGAACAGACACATGAACGAGACTATAAAAGCTAAAAGAACTGACTATGAACTAGGAAGCTGATTCATGCTACTTCAAATACCACAGGCTTCTTTAGACAGTGCATTGCCTAAAGTTGATGCTATTTTAACTAACAGAAAATGAAGTTTAAGGGCTCCACTCCTGCATGTCATGGCTGCACCTCAACTTCTCATGTACTACAAACAAAAAAGACCATTCATTCAAATCCTATGAAATAGGCAACATTTTATATGAAAGATCATATGCATTACAGCCAGCTTTTGAAGAAGCCACATGCTTATAATCCAGAGGACAGTCAAAAGCGATTTTATTTGCCTAAACAATTGAAATGTATTTCGAGGCTGCATGAACAACTCTGATCTTAATTTAAATTGCATGGTTTGTTCTTCCTGACCTGAATTACCCCCCTGTCATGTTGAGATCTGATCAATGAATTGTTCACCCAGTTCTAATGGATTCTCTCCAAAATCTCAGGCTATCTACTGAAAATTAGCCATGTTAGATCTTGCTGTAATCAAATCTAATTTCTGTTCTAACCTGGATTCATACTCAACAACTCAAGTAAATGACAATAATACTAAAAATTCAACCCCAAACTGAAATCACTAGTTGAAGTTACTTTCACAATGCTGCCTTTTTGTTAGCGGTATGCTATCCCTACTGGTGTCACCAGATTTGCTCAAGTGTAAGGGAGAGTAGATTTTAGACAAGTCTTTACTAGAATATTTGGATCTGTGTATCTAATTTACCTGCATAACAGAAAATCAATTCAAAAACATTTGAAGAAACACTGTACATATTTTTTTTTAACCTTTAAACAAAATGTAAAGTCACAGTCACAAAAAAGGATATAAATGGGCTCATTATTAAACAAAGGAAGAAGCCACCTTGAATGAGTTCTGGAATGTGGGATCAGCATAATCCAAGATGTCTACTGTTTTTCTCTTATTTTATTGATAATGTTCCAACAGATCTTGTCTCCTGCTGTGATCATAATCTACCTTGCTTTAATCCTGCTGCACATGCTTAAACTCCTCCTGTAACTCTGTATTTTATATTCTGGAAACATTTCCCATTATGCCCTGCTCTTAATGGTGTCCTTGGAGCCTTCCTGGACAAAGTTCATCTGATTTTTTTCTCTCAGCAGAATCACTGAAAAGGAGGAAGATAGAGTAGAATAGATTGAAACAGCCTAGAAACACAATAGCTAACATTTTCCAAGATAAGGAAATGGGAAAAGAAATAGTGGTTGCACAAGAAGTCCAGTTAGAAACCTATAAAAAGTAATACCCATTATGAGTTCTCAGCTAAGGATTCCAATTAAAATATATAATTGAGTCCAAAATGCCAAGACTCTGTAATTAGTGGATAAACTCCAAATGTGACAAGCGCACACAGACAAGCATTTGGAAATTCACAATTAACTGGATTGTTTTGGACATAAACAGTTTTTAAATTTGCATTGTTTAAGTTTCTGAAGTGCACCAAAATAAGATTCATCATAATATATGAAGTAAACAGAGGATTAGACAAAGCCAGGTGAGGGGATGTGACATCTCTATCCTCTAGGTCTATGTTAATCACAGATTTCTAAAAAGTTAGCCCAAATTGCTTTGAATTTTTCAAGCTTTCCTCTTCAGTGGAATGCCAGTCATTCATTAGCTGTAAGGTCAGCCATATTACTCAGTCAAGCATCAGTACTGGGAGGATTTAATGGAAGGCTCAAGGTGCCTTCAGAGTCGCTGAGATCTGTACAAAGTAACTAGGTTCAACCACGTTCTTTCTGTACACTGCCTATTCGGTCTTCAGGGATCATGCCTCACATTTAAGGAACAGCAAACACCGTCTGCTCTGATAGTCAGCTGACTTCCAGTACTACTTCTGGAGGGCACAGGGATAATAGAAACATAGGGTTCCCTCTTGAAGACCAGTGTGTTCCATCCTGCAAGCATTACTACTAATGTTCTGTTTGCTTGGCTGCCAACAGCATAAACAGCAAACCTCTGGAGGCAGGCGTTTCATGGGCTATTTTTCTACCAACACAATGGGGAAGTTTGCAGTTCTCATTAAGGAGGCTCAAGGAATGTCTAAGGTGACTATGATGATAACAGCAAAGCCTATTTGTGTGCTGGTTTAAGGTATCATAGTAACCTTCCTCCATCTCTGTGGCCCCTTGCCTCAGTCATCTCATTTAAACATTATGCAATCTTGACACAAATGTATCACAACTATAAAATGAGCATATGTCTGAGAAACTATAAGAATGCAAATCAGAAATTTAATTTTGCACCTATTTCCAACCTTCTGCTGAAGACTATACAATGTATGATTTTTAATTCTGAAAATACTTAAAGAGTTAATAATATCATCAATTGCAAGCTTTTAAAGTCTTGGATAAGGTTCATAATCCTAATAAAATTGATGAATCATGACTTGCAGCCTCAGCAGGGAAAATTACTGTCATCAAAATCACTGCCAATGGTTAAGTTGCATGAAAGAATAATTATGCATGTTTACTACTAGCCATCAGTCAAGATCCTGAAGGTTTGAGATATTAAACTGAACTGAAAGTGTATGGATAACCATCATTCCTACCCTTAAAACCCCACAAACATATCCACACCTAAAGATTTGTTTCTGTCAGTAGCTTGTGTTATAATAGGCTGCTAATGAGAATCCAAGAGAGGTGTTTGCTTTTCTGCATGAAGAATAAAAAAAACCAAAAAAACCTGCTAGTATAATAATAACCTGAGTATTAAAATTTTAATTTTATAATGATTTAGTCATGAGAAAGCCTTACTACCTGCAGGAAGAGAGTCTCCTTTATTCTGAGCATATGATTTACAGCTGGCTTTCTTTTCTGCTGTTACGAAAAGGCATTTTTAGTTGTCCCATGCAACTTACTGACATCTGCACTGATGAATGAATTGTAAGAAGTGCATCTCAAAGGATTACAGCTATTAGGTTTTTAAAAAGTGGTTATATATTATAAGTTGATATGCTGATAGTTTCTGAAGTATTGTTCAATGTAAATGTCTAAAGATAATGAATATTTAATCACTGCAACAACTGACCCAAAAAAAAGTTCAGGATTAAGGACTGTGAAACTTTATATAGCCACTTAAGAGTAAAGTGTCTGTACTTTATTTATGGAGTAGCGTTTTGATTTGTTTCACAGTATTTTACTCTGTTCTTGAATACAGATTGTGAAATGTGCACACACATCAAAATCCACTATGGATGCAATGGTGGAGAGATTAGTTGGAGAAATTTGGCATACTTGCATTTATGATATAAGACAACTTAGAGGGCCATGCTTCTCAGAAAAGGACCTCAGCCTCTCTCCTTGCCCCGCCTCCCCCATATATGATCGAAAGAAAGCGGGGCGTATGTATCTTGGGAGATCAATGACTCCTATTTTTGTTCTGAGTTCTGTGGATTGTCATTAGATGTGTATAGCAGGGTCTTATCATGGGAATGGCTGGAGGGGAGATGAGTAGTTTGTGGGTTTAATGATGGGTAAATGAAAATATAGTATTACATTAAATCATGTGGGTAATGTGATAGAGTAGAAGAATTTAGCAAGCATTGGGTTGTTTCTGTGGAGTATGTTCCATGTTTAAGAACATAGCAGGTTTAGTTAGCTACTGTTCAGTGCAGCTCACCTTAATACAAGTTGTGCATTAGTTAAAAAAAAAAAGGGCATTAGACAAGTGATTTTCAATCTTAGTCGGGGGGGGGTCTCATAGGCTATGTTTACACTAGCAAACTAGTTTGAATTAAGGAGCCTTAATATGAACTAATTTGCTCCCTGTCTACAGTAGGCTTTGCTGAGTTCAAACTAAAAAAGTTTTTAGTTTGACCTAAGCAAAGCTTAGTTGAAACTAGTTAGCTCGAATGGTAAGTTTAAATTAACAGCTTCATTTGAACTTGTTTCAAACTTTAGTTTGAACTAAGTAAGTTCGAACTAGTGGTTAGTTCAAACTAATAGCATTTTTTTAGTTTAAACTAACTGTTTTGTTTGAACTAAAAAAAAAGCACAGCTAGTTTGAATGAAAAAGTAAGTTTGAACAAAAAAAAAAATGCGGTTAGTTCGAACTAGCTTCGAACTGCTTAGTTGGGGCTAAGCAAGTCTGAACTAAGCTTTTAGATGAAGACATGGCCAAACACTCTAAGGTCAGAAGGGACCAATATGATTGTCTAGTCTTGACCCCCTAACTGTGCAGGCCATAAAACCTCATCCACCCACTCCTTTAATAAACCTCTAGCCTCTGACTGGGTGATTCCAGTCCTCAAATCATGGTTTAAAGACTTTAAATCACAGAAAATCCATCAACAAGTGAACCCTGCCCCATGCTACAGAGGAAGGCAAGACCTCCAGAGCCTTTGCAAATCTGCCTTGAGGGAAAATTCCTTTCCGACTGTAAATGTGGCAATCAGTTAAACTCTGAGCATATGGGCAACTCTCATCAGCCAAACACCCAAGACTTCTCTTAATAATTGAGAACCCACCCCATGTAACTTCCCCTCTCAGGCCATTGACATATCCACCACCAGCAGTCAAAGACTGGTTGTCAAATGAGGCTGTCCCATCATTCTATCCCTGCCATAAATTTATCAAGTTCAGTTTCAAAGCCAGTTAGGTCTCTTAGCCCCTCAACTTCCCTTGGAAGGCTAATCCAGACAGACCAGGGAGAGAAATCAGATGTAATTTTTGACCCAGAGTTTTGATAGTTTTATTCCATGTTTGTTACAGTAACTTTAGAGCATGTGAAAGAAGGCTGTGTTTGCCTCATTCTCCAATAGACAGCCTCTGTCAACTAATACTTCACTGTCCAGCTAACATTCATCTTACTATCCTGCAACGCCATTAGTATTTGAGAAGCCATTAGCACATGAAAAGTTGCAACTTGCTGTCTGGCACCTTCTGCGGCTCCATTCCTACCACAGGCCACAGCTTATTAGAGGCTTGCCCACCTTCTTGGTTATGTAGGAGAACTGTACACTGAGCTAACTACACCTTCATTAAATTCCCCCCACTCTACCCTCAGCTGGCATCCAGTGGGGTACCTCAGCTTTCTTGATTTTTCAGAGGTTTAAGTTTAGCCACTTCAGGCACCACAGGGTCACTTCAAGTCTGTTAAAGATTCTGGACACTTATTTTTCTTGGCTATTTAAAAAATAATTACCCACTGCTCTTTTTATCCCAGCCAAACTTTCCCCTTCACTCCTCCTGGCTCCTTGGCTGCAGTGGTCTCAGCATGTCAGTAGACTAGCTGCCATCAAGGTTTTTGTAAGCTTTATTGCCAAGGAGGGTTTTCACAGAGGATGAGTTTATTTTGTGGATGTTTACATGGAGCTCCTTCTAAATATGAGGACAGCATGGGAGAAATCACAAAAGTTGTTTGAATTTTTTTTTTTTAATGTAAAAGGTAAGTGATAGAGATCAGCATCTGGACTAGTGATTGGAGGCAGGAGCTGATCTATTAATAATTACTTAGAGATGAAACACAGTAAATAACCCCCATGTGAAAAAGTAGCACTATGTTCAGCTATCATTTTCACACATCTGTATAGAGCATGTATGAATTACCATCCTTCAGAAAAGATTTTCAGCCCCTTTCTCGTTAGCTGTACAAAGCAGTAGTTCCCAGAAGTCACAAATTCTTCTTACAGAGAAAAGTGGTAGCATGTGCATACAGGCATTCTCAGATTTCTGCTAAGTGTAAGAACTTACAGTGCAAGGCTGTAGCTCAGGTTTAATGACCACAATGTGGCCCTTTAGCTATCCATTTACTGTGGCAATAAGCTAGCTGGAAACAAACACTCTTACCTAGCTTTGATCCACATGCACATTTCAATTTCTTTGGCTTGAAGCCTTTAGTGCCTATCATTCTAGAAAGCCAAACTCTTCCCTGAATAACATTTTCAACAGCATTCACCCAAAGAGAACAGTGGATGCCAGGCACGAACCAAAATTAAATGTGGAGTGACTCGAATCAGTTTGGGGATGATTAGAACCATGGGTTGAACCCCTATGTGCTCAAAATATAAATATGTTATGACTTTGGATTTTGTAAAATGCAGGGAATTTTTAGGCTGTAACTCAGGATCCCACTTACTCAAATGACTCCAGCTTTGGACTACTACACCTATCCTGTACCACTCATTGAAAACTTCCAGGTAAGTAAACTAAGCATGTAGTTTTTAGAGAACTTAGAAGAATAAGACAGAAAAGGGTTTTCAACCTTAACTATGGCATAGTTGATGCTCTCCTATAATACAATGTCCTAGTTTTCATACCAATCTAGTATTTTAAGGAATAAACCATGAACGAAATAGACAGAGGCTATGATTAAGATTTAATATCTGAATGTATCCAAAGAGTCTAGTTAGGAACACTGTTCCATTTACTCTGCCCTTGGTTTTTTAAAGCATGTTGCTCCACAGCACCCTCCAACACGGGCAACAACAATATGTGAGAGGGATTGTCACAAAGAGAAAAAGGTTTGGAAGATTTAGTTTTCTGTAATACTCCAACGTATTGCACAATGATCTGGATGATGGAATAGACTGCACTCTCAGTAAGTTTGCGGATGACACCAAGCTGGGAAGACCAGTAGACATGTTGGAGGGCAACGACAGGATTCAGGGAGACCTAGATAAATTGGAACAGTGGGCCAATAGAAATCTTATGAGCTTCAATAAGGACAAGTGTAAAATCCTGCATGAGGGACGAAAAAACCCCATGCACCGCTACAGGCTGGGGAACATTCAGCTAAGTAGCAGCGGTGTAGAAAAGGACCTGGGGGTCATGGTGGATGGGAAGCTAAATATGAGTCAGCAGCGTGCTCTTGCTGCCAAAAAGGCCAATGGCATACTGGGCTGCATCAAAAGAAGTATTACCAGCAGATCAAGGGATGTGATCATTCCCCTCTATTCTGCACTGGTGAGGCCACATCTAGAATACTGTGTTCAGTTTTGGGCTCCCCACTACAAAAAGGACAGGGACATGCTCGGGAGAGTTCAGAGGAGGGCAACCAAAATGATTAAAGGGCTGGAGCACAAGCCCTATGAAGAAAGACTGAAAGCATTAGGCTTATTTAGTCTGCAGAAGAGAAGATTGAGGGGGGATTTGATAGCAACCTTCAACTACTTGAAGGGATGCTCTAAGGAAGATGGAGCTCGACTGTTCTCGGTAATAACAGAGGACAGAACGAGGAGCAATGGTCTCAAGTTGCGGTTAGGGTGGTCGAGACTGGATATTAGAAAAAACTTTTTTACTAGGCGAGTGGTGAAGCCTTGGAATGAGCTGCCAAGGGAGGTGGTGGAGTCTCCATCTTTGGAAGTGTTTAAGGCCCGGCTGGAAAAAACCATGACTGGGATGGTTTAGTGGGAGTGGTCCTGCCTCTGGCAGGGGGTTGGACTAGATGACCTATGAGGTCCCTTCCAACCCTATGATTCTATGATCTGTGTTTTTGGGGGTTTTTTTAGTCCTTTTTTCAATTAAGGGCTACTGGTCTCCAGAGTTGCTTCACTCAATTTCCTTGCACTTCAAGCACTGCTAGGCTTTTCTTATTACAAAAAATGTGTCTGTGTTGTTGTGAAGTTGATACGACTTAAAATTATTACTTTGCTGCCCACAAAAGTCATTGGCATTGTCAATCACTTATTTTGTATTAGAGTACTTCTAAGTTAAAAATAGAAAGTCTCCAAGTCATAGTCACATTAGGCTAGATTTCAAATATGAGAAAGGATCCAAAATCCATGTAGCTTATAGCTCTACAGTGAAAAGCTTTAAGCCCAGCACTACATCTGCTGGTACTTAATGAAATGCAACAAAACACACAATATAAATTATGTCCGTTGTGCATAATCCTACCCACTTCTCCCACCTTTTCCCAATGGTCAATATGAATGTTACATCCATCGTTAAACCAAATGGTGCCTGGATCTCATTTCAAACAATGATGACAACTGTATCTTCTCTACCAATATATCACTTCTGTACTACAGTAAAGCTGCAAGGAGCTGAGCTGGGGGCTACATGGTTAATTTCCCTGATAGACTATAAAATCACCAAGCTGAGAACAGTGAAACCCATTAATCAGAGAGAGAACCTCTGAAAGTATTACTCCTTTCAGGAATATGATTGCTAGTTAAACATGAACATCTGGAAAACCATTCTGAGTTCATTGTGCATAAACCTGTAACCTGTACACAGAACTCTATTTTATTATAAACAGACTAAACATAATCTGGAGAGAGCAAACCATTACTTAAAAGAACTCTTACTTGCTGCACTATTTGCAACAAAATTCAGCAAAATCCTTGAATATCTATAGTATTTGCTGTACCAGTTCTGTTTAAGGCTTGCTTGAGCTCTTCTGCTGTTTTCATTTCCAATGCAATTTTCACAAAAATAGATTATTATACAAAATGTTTATGCACAAGATATACTATTTATGATGCCCAAAAATAGCATTTTAAATTCAAAAGCCTCATGGGCTTCTCTGTTCCCACACAGACATAAAGGGAACTGTCATTCTTTAACTTTTGCCAACTGAACTGTGGCAAGGGAACAAAGCTTTTAGATAATATGGGAACCTCAAGAATTGGTCTAACAAACATGTAAATGTGTTAATCTGTAACAGAACTCTTTTACCTCACAGTGTTATGAGAAAGTTTACTTTTCTGTCTAGGTCTTCTTTTTCTTTTCTCTTGAGTGTTGTTGATGTAATGGAGATGTGCAGCCCTAATTATGTCATGAAGTCGGTGATACCTTCACATACACACATTTGTAAAGGCAAACTGTATCATTATGTGAAGATTTAATTTATAGCTAACTGGCCAAAGTTCTCAATTACAGTTAAATGTTTGAAGAGTGCCTGTTTAAGAGGAATGATAGAGCACAAAGTGCCATTTTGGCCTACTTGGCGGCTTTGAAACATTGGCTTAGTCCTAACTGCTTCTGCCAAGAATTTACTTTGTCAGATCATAACTGGGAAAAGAGCACTGCTCTTGAATTCCCCAGGAGATGAAAAAGTAAAAAGATAGCTTAGAACTGTTTGTGAAACCACATGACATGAGGTATAAAAATGTTTATCTGGCCCAAAGATGGCTATAATCAACAGTAAAATGGACCACTCCACATAAATACACACAGGTTATCAGTAAGGAAATGGTCCGCATATTAAATTAAAAATGTTTTCAAATTACTAATGAGCTATCATGTAGGATAAAGTTGGTTTGGTTTGAGTTAATCATAGAAAGTGGAAGGAACCATAAGAGGTCACTGAGTCCAGCCCCCTGCACTCATAGCAGGACCAAGTACCACCTTAAACCATCCCTGACAGGTGGTTGTCTAACCAGCTCTTGAAAACTTTCAGTGACAGAGATTCTACAACCTGCCTAGGTAACATATTCCAGTGATTAATCATGCTAACAGTGAGGAATTTTTTTCTAAATGTCCATCATGAACCTCCCTTTGCTGTAATTTAAGTCCATTGCTTCTTGTCCTATCATTGGTGGAGTTTTCAAAGGAATTCATTTAGTGTGAAGACAAAGGTATGTGTCACAAGTTTTTTCTGTCATTTGATCAGCAAAACTGTCCCATAAGAAGCAAAGATTTATAAACCATTCCAGGTTCTTGAAATCATTATATTTTTCTTCTGCTATGGAATTTTTACAAATGTTAAATATCTCTATGGTAAGTTTTAGGAAAAGTAAGGACCTAGGTATCACACTTTCCAACTGGTTGTTCAGTTTCCTCTTTTGTAAGAAATCCATCAATATTTAGCAAATCCACATCTGTAAGCACTTTGATATTTGCTAAGTATTCTTTAAAGAGTTATAGTTTATAGGAATTTTGATCAACTATTTATACAGGTCAATGCAGAATTTCTTGAATTCACTTCTGCTAATCTAAGAACCTGAGGCTCTAAGTGAATATTTGATTAGGCAAGAAAAAGCTTGTTTCTGAAAAAAGCTAGTGGATGTTCTTACCTTTATAACAGTTTCCTGTATATATAAAAATATTACAAAAGCTTATTTGAGATTTTACTGTGACTACATATCAAAAGATTCCCTCATTTTGGTAAGCATCTTGAGTTTTGGTGGATATATTTTGATTGAGATCTTAACAATCAATTTACAGTTGAGTTATCATTTGCTCATTTCAACTAGGTTGCTAAAATAGCTTTTCCTCCATCATTCACTGAGTAGGAGTTTATATCTTCTCAGAACAGTGTTAAATAGTTAACTCTGTCAAGGTCCTCTTAACAGTGCAAAACCAACAAGGAATTCTATGGCACTTAAAGGCTAATAAATTTATTTATCACATGAGCTTTCATGGGAGAAAATCCTACTTCATTAGACGCTTTGAAGATGGGGGAATGTACAGAATAGGAGGAAAATAAATGCACATAAGTCACAGGATCAGTGGCATTGCTGGTGCTGGGCAAGGGGAGGTGGGGCTCGTGTCCCAGGGCCAGTGCCCTGAGTGCCAGGGATCTAGGGTCAGGCTGCCCATGGTGGCGGCTATCTTCCCCAGCTCCGGCCAGGGATCTGGGGCTGAGCTGATGGCACCAGGAGCCAGATCTGGGCCTGCCCCAGGACTGGTTCTGGCTCAGGCCCCGAATCGGGATGGGGGGGGGGGCAGCAGGCCCTGGGTCTTTTCCTGGGCCAGCATCGCTCCTGCATAGGATCAAGTCAGTCTGTAACACATTTGCTGTTACAGTGTGACCTGATCATATGACTTACACATCCCTGCATTTATTTTCCTCCCATTCTATAAGTTCTCCTATCTTCAAAGCATCTGATGATGTGGGATTTTTCTCCCATGAAAGCTCATGCAACTAAATAAATATTTCAGCCTTTAAGTGCCAGAAGACTCCTTGTTTGTTTTGCTGATCTAAACTAACATGGCTACCCCTTCGGGACTTAAAACTACAAGTATCTGTTAGTCAGTAGTGGGAGGTGAATGAAAGGCATTCCTAGAACATGATTATCAAAACTTTAAGGTCAGTCTGTGTTGGGCCAGCACAGACTCGGTGTGTTTAATGCTAGATGAGACCACCAGTGTATCTAGTCTGATCTCCTATATATCATATCATATAGGCCATTAAACAACACCTAGTTATCCCCATATCATCCCTACAACCAGAATTAGACCTAAGTGTTACAGCTCCCAGGAGACTAAGAACACTGAAGCCTGAAAACAGAAGGGACCAAAGTGCACCAACACTCAAGAGCCCTGAAACAATGACGAACTGATTTAGTGAGAGAGATACAGGCGGTCCTAGCAAGTGATCTGTGCCCTGTGCTACAAAGGAAAGTAAAAAGCCACATTGTCACTACCAGTCTGACCTGAGGGAAAATGACTGCCTGACTCCAAATGTGGTGACCACTTACATCCTGAGTATGTTAGCAAGGTGCCCTAAAAGAGAATTTACGAGACCATCAGTACAATCCAACAAGGCAATGATGCTTATTAAGGTGCAGAAAGAACTAGATTGTAATTAGCAGTCAGTTTAGGCATTTCATTTAATTCTGTAGTAATAAGCCCTGAAGTTGAAATGCCTGTCACAGGAGTGGAGGTATAACCACGTCAGATCAGGGGTAAGCAACCCCCAGCACGTGTGCCAACAGTGGCACCCAAGCCCATTCAGAGCGGCACACGGCATCCTCTGCAGTACCACAGACATTGCCACTTCTGCCACCGAAAGTCACTCTGGACAGCTTCCTTCGGGTGTAGCTGGGATAGCAGGAATCCCCCCTCCATGCCTGTGCCTCCAAGCAACAGAGAAAAAAGCTGCCCGGAGTGGCTCCTTTCTGTAGTGTGATGCTCCCCAAAGGAGCCACTCCAGGCAGCTTCTTTCTCCAACATGCCTGGAAACTCCTGAAAGGAGCCGCTTCTTTTTGTGGCATGCCTGTGGACCCCTCTCCCCAGGCACACTGCCAAGATGATGACTTCTTTCTGTGGTGTGCCTGGGAAGTGCTCCCACTCCAGCCATGACCACTGCTGAATTTTCAGGCAGCCGCCACATTTTTTCAGCAGCAGGGGCCACTGCTAGCACCAGCTGAGGGTTGAAAAGGAAGGACAGGCACAGAGGTCAGCAAAGGTTGCTGACCCCTGTGTCAGCCCAATTGACCTCTAAAATAGTTATGGTTTAGGGCTCTTGTTTACTTGTGTCAAGGGGGATGCAAGCTTTTATTCTGCTAAAAGTGATTAAAAATCCAACCCATTTTTTATCCTGAATGAAAGTTCTAATTGTCCGCATTATATCAGAGTGTTTTGTCCTACCTTCTTTGGTGAAGTGCAGAGCATAAACATTAGCTAGGATAATAAGGGTTTCATTTGTGCACAGCAACCCATCTTTCCGAAGGGCAGGAATGCATTTTTTAATGTTTCTAATTAAGCAGACTGATTCGAGTGCACATCATAGATCACTACTCCATTCTTGGGAAATGAGGTATCACATCCAGTCTCGATTTTTAATTTTGTTTGTTCTATCTACAAAATGTGACAGATTCTCAAAACTACCTAGGGAGTTTTGAAACAAACTTCCTTAATGAACAAGCCGTCTAAATTCCCTAGATTGCTTTGAAAATCTCAGCCACATTTGTTCACTCAGTGCATAAACAAAACCCAAAGCAGCCTCTAAAACTCTAATTCATGAACTTTTTTGCCCCTTGCTCACAAGGAAACCATCCCCCCCCCCCCTTTCTATAAAAGATTTACTTATAGCCTTCATATTCCCAAGTAGGAATAAATAGAATTATCTCCATACTTAGAAGGTTCGTGTCTTTACTTTAGGCTCCTTATCAACTTGTCCTGGAAAAAGAACAGGCAACTGTGTTCTTCATGGTTTCTGGTGGCTCTTGATACTTCCAAAGTTCACTATTTGGGTGAAATTTCAGCCCCAGTACAGAAAATAGGAGATCTGCTTTCACTTCAAATGGGTGAGGATTTCACCCTTGATCCCTAGCATTATGGAGCTCAGCATAATCTACGCAAATAGCTGCTGGATTGGTGGCAGTTCTATTTTAAGCATAAATTTCAACTTCCATTTGCACCTTTTCAAGGACCCGTTTTTTTGAAAAACCAAGACTAGTATTCTGCCCCCTTCTCGTTTCTTCCGTTCATTCCTGAGGTCAGAGATTCTGTGCTGTGTTTCCTCTTTTTCTGCAGACAGTTCCTGAATCTTGTCATTCTTTATCTGAACCTAATATTCAGTCACCTCAAACCATAACTCATGCTTATTCCAGCAATCACCATTCTTACCAATGTGATCTTTACAGCCCCTCTAACCAATGATGCAGCACAATTTCTTTTTCTTTTTAAATTGTTTTGGCCAAAACCAATGACGTTTACCCAAATTTCAGATAAAGAAGTTATTCCACAGTTTTGTGGTTTGTTTGTTCAGTAAAGTACATGCTATAGAGGGTATGGAAGTGGTAAACTGAAAGCAGAAGCTCAAAATCCTCTCTCACATGCATGCAAGCCTTACTACTCTGTTGGAACTGTCTGCAGAAAAAGAGGAAATGCTGCACAAAATCTCTGACCTCAAGAATGAACGGAAGAAATAAGAACTATGCAGCAGATGAAACTCCGGATATAAAACTAACTGAAAAGGCTGCAGGTCTATAAAAGCAGGGCCTTACCTGTGAGCGCAGAGACAAGTAGATGATCATGGTTTTTCAAAACATACATCCTTGACAAGGTGCAAATGAAAGTTTAAATTTACAGTTAAAATGGAACTGCCATGGATTCGCCCTTTTTTCTTTTAATTTTCAGTGTTTAGAAGAGCAGAAACATAGAATTTTGTGTTACTATTCCAAAGCAAATAAGTCTGATTAAAAAGAAAATCTTTACAATGAACTGATGACGTAACACTTCAAACAATATTAAATTGGTCATAGATCTAGCCACTTTATGCCATATAGTAGCCACTAATAATCATAATTGTAACAAAAAAGTCAAATGGTTCAAAACAGTAATGAATAAAACATTAAAGATTCCCTGTGTGAATAAGAGTATGTGACTCATTTGCAGATTTGATCAATATTACTCAAACTGTATTATATTCAGGCAAGACATCATTTGGGTTTTTATTTCACAATATGCTTCTTCACCCCCCCCCCATGTTACAGCTATTCAACTGAAGCTCTTCTCCTAGCACTTGTTTAAAAATGCAAAGACATAAAGAATGTGGTTTCTTCTGGAATAATATTCTATCATGGATATCAGCAGCAAAACAGTATGTCTTGCAAAGATGTTGCCAGCACTTTAATATGAATGAATGAATACCTATTTTGTATTTAGGCACCTCAAACCTAGTCATAAATTAACATAGTTGAACACGTTATACTTTGAACCTATGAAAACTAACATGAAAACATTTTGATTTTTGTTCCTTTTCTCAGAATATTTGTAAGAAATATAGCGAGATCCTGCAAGCTGCAGGCAGTTAACAGTATTACTGTAATAGAAAAGGGAGAACTGAGATAATAGGGCTCACAGATAATGTGCAAGTGTATGCATGCTAAATCATACAGCTACATATTTTTTAACAGAGAAGCAAATGCAAAGAAGAAATTCAATTCTAAGACTAAATAGGAGTTGGAAACAAAATCCAAACCTTGCCATAGCTATCTATTCTTCAAGGATCTGACTAAGCAAAACAAAGGCTTTTGTTTTCACTTAAAAATTCTACAAAATACTGATTACATGTGGCTGAAAGTCTGTATCATACAGAAAGGGACAAATTCTGCTTTCAGGTACAAGGTCAAAATTCCACTGATCACAGAGGGGAGTCATGGAGAAGTTGGTCCATGATATTGACTAACCATATTTATGGAAAAAAATCATGCAAGTAATGTAATGATGACCTGCTGTGAGAAACAAAAAAACTAAACAATCAAGTAAATATTTTTAAAAATAAAGAATCAAGTAAATATGTTTAAAAGTTGAGTATGTATTTACACATTAGTCTCTCAATGGAATTTTTTTCCTATCATTCTTCCCAATGTGACTTTTGTGACTGATTTCAATAGGAATCAATCAAAAGAGTAAATGCAGAGATGGTAATTGACTTGTTCATGGTCAGACATGTTGGAATTGTCATGATGCATAGCTTTCTGTAATACTATGAAAATAAAGAATTTTCTAAGACACACTAGGCATATACATTCCCTTCTGATAGCTACATAACTGATAGTGCAGAGGTGTCAAACTCATTTGCTATGGAGGGTCAGATTTGTTTTAAATGTACTTCATGGGGGCCATACACACCATAAAACAAAAATACTGGAGCATAGTCTCACAGATCCAGTGCTTTGTGATGTTGCGAGACCTGACAATCATGGAGTGATGGGTGTGCAAGACCTCTGTCTCTCTCTCTGTTAGGGAGACAGTGTTGTCCCTCTGAGTGCAGTCAGGGGCCGGATGGAAGAAGTTTGCAGGCTGTATTTGGCCAGTGGGCCACGTTTGACACCCCATGACTGTGTAATTTGCACAGTAGTCAGCGTGATCACTGTTAGCAAAATGTAAGTATTGATCTCAGAAGAGACTTTAATACAACATTTCAAGCATGAAAGTATACAATTTGCCTCCCCCCCCTTTTTGTGTGTGGGGGGGAGGGCATCTATTTCATTCACATAAATTTTGGAGAAGGCCCAGTGGTCAGAGTTGTGGATCTCTAGAATCAAAACAGAATTTAAAAATAATTATAGAAATATGGGCTGGAGTACATGAATTGCTTGGATACGGTGAGACCAGGAGACTATATGAAATTAGAAAAATTATGAAAGATCAAAGCTAAATCTAAGGTTGAGTAGAAAACCCCACATTTTAGTTAGGGCCAGATTTTGCTACATTCATTCATGCAGAATAGTATCTCACTCCAGGCCACATCTGGGTGCCTTTCCCCATGGCAGGTGGCAGTTTACTTCACAAATAGTCCCAATGAAGTCAATGAGACTACTGAAAGAGTACAGTGCTACTCTGCCTAATGGAAACCATGAACAATCATTTAGCAAGAACGGATGTAATTTGAGGTGGAAAATAAGTTTTAAAATATCTTATTTAAAATAGTTTATCTGAGTAAAGAAAAATATACTGACCAGATCATAAGTGAGGCCCAAAATCCATGTTACTTTTGTTCTTAAGCATGCATATGTGCAAGTAAGTTTTTTGCACATGCCCATACAGACACCTACACATAACATGCACACACCAAATGGAGACCTGAACATGCGTGCAGATGCATACACAGGGCAAACCTTGAAACCTGAGCTGAGTGCAACCAGACCTGACTCCAAGTGTTGGGTGTCAGTGGCAGAAGCTCCATGCCCCTCTCCTGCTGGTGGCTGCCACCTTGCTGCACTCTGCATATGCTATGGTGTGAGTATGCTGATGACTCACAGCACTTCTCTCTCCACAGCACAGTGAAGCAGAAGTGGCTGCCAGGAGCAGTGCACGGAGCTGCCATCACACAGAGCCCACGGACAGAAAGTGGCCAGAGAGGGATCACAGGCCTTTGAAACCCCAGCAGGCCTAGTGCCAAGGCACAGATATGGGTTCAAGGGGAAGTGTTGGGTCTGGATCAGGTCTGAAAAGGACTTGGGTTCAGGTCAGCTGTGTCTAGTCAGACTTCAGTTAAGCCCCTAAAATTAGCCCCAAACAGACCTCTACAGAAAAGTGACTGGTGCAGGTGGTACACAAGTGGGCACCCATTTATAAACCGCAGACATTTTATTGTGCAAACTTTTAAATAAAGCTCTACGCTGCTAGAAGAAATGCTTGCTCCTCCCATTCTTGGTATATTTCATAAGAGAATATCCTAAGGCATGAGGCTGGGTGAATGACTAGCTGAATGCATGTGTACACTGAGTTGTGAAAAAAAAAACTATTGCTAAACAGTAGAGTAATTTCTCTAGCAATGTCCAGGGTAAGTGTACAGCACATCATGCTAACATTTATATACAAACCATTTTCCTCTCCAACTTTTGCTGTGTTTAATGGTGGTGAATTGGTGTAACTTCCTCACTTGAAATTTGAGTTTTTTTTAAAGATGGCTGGATGTTTTAAGGGCTTATGAGATGCCTATTTCCTGGTACTTTTAAGACCAATGTTAAGTTCTTTCTATACTAAAAACAATACATGTATGTAAATGCCAATTTCATTCAACTTGGATGGAGAAGTTCCAAAACTTGATATTTAAAATTCAAAATTTAACTGATAGAGGGCATAAGCTGCTTCAAAATTACTTACCAAATTATCAGATTTATTATTATTAGAATTACTTACAGAATTACTAAACTTTTTATGAGTCTTGTAAATATTTGGTAAAATATGCTGCTGACATGTGACGATAGTTGTCACTTTGATGCCAACTTAGAAACAAACTAGCTTAGCTTTAAATGAAACCGTATTTTCTTTCCTTATTTTCTAAACTTAAAAGTGCTTTGATGATGAGGGGAAGAGACGCGTGGAGGGTGTGAAAGTAAGCTAAGATGTCTCAGTTCTCCATCATGACTTTATTTGGTGGCCTGGAATGTACCAACTGGGAAGTGCTGGTATTTCCCTCAATAAGTATGTGTAATTTCCAGGACTGAGCATGTGATGATCTCATCTATGAACAAAGATTGGAGATTTCCCTGGCCAATGCTGGAATTTTTTGGTGCATAAAGACTGCATACCTATAAATGACCCCTACAACTCCTTGCATTTTACAACTCAACCTTCTGCTAGATCTGCCACTGCAATGCCCAACTCTTAAGGCAAGTTTTTAAAGATCAGTGAAAAAGATGCCATGTTTTCTCATAAATCAGAGCCCTTGTAATCTAATTTCATCATGCATCATTTGGACAACGTAGCTACTGCAGCAACCATAGTGAAATTAAACAAGGAGTCCTGTGGCACTTAAAGACTAACAGTTATTTATTACATGATCTTTTGTGGGAGAAAATCCCACTTTGTCAGATGCTTTGAAGATGGGGGAATTTACACAAGGGGAGGAAAATAAATGCAGAGAAGCGTAAGTCATGGGATCAGGTCACACTGTAACAGCAAATCAAAGCAGTCTTTCAGATTAAAATACTGGGAAACAGCAAATCGATGAGGATGAGGGCAAGTTATGTTATGTTTAAGAGAATGAGTTACCTGGTGAGAGAAGCTGAGGAGCCAGCAAAATAGCATCACAGTGGTGCACTGGCTCAGTGTGTGTTGTAGGCAATACAGAAAGGTGTGTATTGTTAATCTGTAGTACTTCAGTACAAATTAGATGTCTACAATAAAAGTATCTATATGGCTATTTCTACACTAGCAAATTAGTCCAGATTAAGGAGGCTTAATCTAGACTAATTTGCTCCCTGTCTACACTAGGCTTTGCCTAGTTCGAATTAAAAAATTTTTTAGTTTGAACTAGCACGATGTAGCTGTGCTTGTTCAAACTGAATAAGTTCGAACTAAGTGGTTAGTTAGAACTAACCATGTTTTCTAGTTTGAACTAGCAAGTTTGTATGAACTAAAAAAAGCATGGCTAGTTCAAACTAAAAAGTTAAGTCTAACTAAAAAGCTGTGTTTAGTTCAAACTAACTGGGCACTGTTTAGTTCGGATTAAGCAAGTCTGAACTAAGCTTTCTAATGTAGATATAGCCTATATGTCTTCTCAGAAATTTTGTGAGGGCAAATATATTTAAGGTCAGGGCTGTCCTTAGGCTAGAGTGACCAGGGCAACCACCCAGGACCCCGTGCTTTGGGAGGCCCCATGGGGCTGCACCGCTGCTCCCCCATACAGGGGACAGGGCAAGCCAGCCAAAAATGCGGCCTGGTTCAGCACTGCTGGTCCATCCACCCCCTGGCCACCTGCACTGCTCTCGGCTCTCTGCTGGAGCAGCGGGGAGGGGGCGGGAAGCAGCACGGAGCCAGTTTCGCTGCCCCCCACCCTGGCTGCGCTGCCTCCCACCCCTCTCCACTGCTCCAGCATAAAGCCAAGAGCAGCGCGCATGGCCGGGGGAGGGGGGCGGACCTGCAGCGCTGAACTGGGCCCCCCTTTTGGCTGCTCGCCCATGGGATGGCTGGCATAGGGGTCTGCCTCTCCCCTGGGCCAGCCGGCCCCACCCCTCAGTGCTAGGGGGGCCTGCAGAGGGCGATTTGCCCAGGGTCCTGCACCCTCCTAGGGATGGCCCTCTTTACGATGGTGCAGTACTTCTGAGATCTGCTGATACAAAACACTGTCTCAGACATAAGTAGTCTTGACAGTCATAGAATCATAGAATCATAGGGTTGGAAGGGACCCCACGAGGTCATCTAGTCCAACCCCCTGCCAAAAAAAGCAGGACCACTCCCATTAGATCATCCCAGTCAGTGTTTTGTCCAGCTGGGACTTGAACACCTCCAGAGATGGAGATTCCACCACCTCCCTAGGCAGCTTATTCCAATGCTTCACCACTCGCCTAGTAAGGAAGTTTTTCCTAATATCCAGCCTGGACCGCCCCAGCTGTAACTTGAAGCCATTGCTTCTCGTTCTGCCCTCTGTTACTACCGAGAACAGTCGAGCTCCCTCCTCCTTGGAGCAACCCTTCAAGTAGTTGAAGGTTGCTATCAAATCCCCCCTCAGTCTTCTCTTCTGCAGGCTAAATAAGCCTAGTTCCTTCAGTCTTTCTTCATAGGGCTTGTGCTCCAGCCCTTTGATCATTTTGGTTGCCCTCTGCTGGACTCTCTCTAATTTGTCCATGTCCTTTTTGTAGTGGGGAGCCCAAAACTGGACACAGTATTCTAGATGTGGCCTCACTAGTGCAGAATAGAGGGGAATGATCACATCCCTTGATCTGCTGGCAACACTTCTTCTGATGCAGCCCAGTATGCCATTGGCCTTTTTGGCAGCAAGAGCACACTGCTGACTCATGTCCAGCTTCCCATCCACCATGACTCCCAGGTCCTTTTCTCCAGTGCTGCTATTTAGCTGATCACTCCCCAGCCTGTAGCAGTACATGGGGTTTTTTCGTCCCAAGTGCAGGATTTTACACTTATCCTTGTTGAACCTCATGAGATTCCTCTTGGCCCACTGCTCCAGTTTGTCTAGGTCTCCCTGAATCCTGTCTCTGCCCTCTAGGGTGTCTACCGTTCCCCCCAGTTTGGTATCATCTGCAAACTTACTAAGTGTGCAATCTATCCCATCATCCAGATCATTAATGAAAACATTGAACAGAACTGGCCCCAGGACCGACCCCTGGGGTACACCACTCGTTACTGCCTGCCAACTTGACATGGAGCCATTGATTCCTACACGCTGAAACCGTTGTTCTAGCCAGTTTTCTATCCACCTTACAGTCCACGCATCTAACCCATACTTCCTTAATTTGCCAATGAGAATGCTGTGGGAAACCGTATCAAAAGCCTTGCTAAAGTCAAGGTATATCACATCAACGGCTCTTCCCGCATCCACAAATCCAGTCATCTCATCATAGAAGGTGATGAGGTTGGTCAGGCATGATTTACCCTTGGTAAATCCATGCTGACTGTTCCTGATTACTCTACGTTCCTCCAAGTGTTTCAGGATGGATTCTTTGAGAAGCTGCTCCATGATTTTTCCAGGGATTGAGGTGAGGCTGACAGGTCTGTAATTCCCTGGATCCTCCTTTTTGCCTTTCTTGAAGATAGGTACTATATTTGCTTTTTTCCAGTCCTCTGGCACCTCCCCCGTTCGCCACGAGTTTTCAAAGATAATGGCCAACGGTACTGCTATCTCATCAGCCAGCTCCCTCAGCACCCTCGGATGCAGTTCATCCGGCCCCATGGACTTGTGCACATCTAGTTTCTTTAAGCAGTCCCTAACCTGACCTTCTGTCACCAAGGGCCTCTCTTCTTCTCCCCAGTCCCCCGTACCTAGTGTAGTGGGCTGGGAGCTGACCTTGCTTGTGAAAACTGAACTAAAAAAAGCATTGAGCACTTCAGCTTTTTCCTCATCCTCTGTCACAAGGATGCCTGCCCCATTCAGTAAGGGACCT
Organism: Podocnemis expansa; assembly: GCA_007922195.1. Classification (NCBI taxonomy): domain Eukaryota; kingdom Metazoa; phylum Chordata; order Testudines; family Podocnemididae; genus Podocnemis; species Podocnemis expansa. Next base: position 15,232,368 of record ML681981.1, on the reverse strand, counting down.
ACACCATCCCTGATCCTCTTCTTGTTATTGATATACTTGTAGAACCCCTTCCTGTTATCCTTCACATCCCTTGCTAGTCGCAACTCCATTTGTCCTTTGGCCTTTCTGATTTTATCCCTGCAGTCCCGAGCAATGTCTTTATATGCCTCCTTAGTCATCTGTCCTAGCTTCCACTTCCTGTAAGAGTTCTTTTTATGCTTCAGCTCAGTGCAGAGCTCTCTGTTAAGCCACAGTGGGCGCCTTCCACATTTGCTGTGCTTTCTCCTTATCGGAATTGTATCTTCCTGTGCCCTTAGCAGGGTTTCTTTAAAATGCACCCAACTCTCTTGGACACCTTTCCCCTTCAGATCAGCCTCCCAAGGGATCCTGCCCATCAGTTCCCTGAGGGAGACAAAATCTGCTTTTCTGAAGTCCAGGGTCTGTGTTTTGCTTCTTTCCTTCTTTCCTTTAATCATCAACTTAAACTCAATCATTTCATGGTCACTGCTACCCAGGCTGCCATTGACCTCTACTTCCCTGATAAATTCTTCTCTATTTGTGAGCAGCAGATCGAGAGGCGCAAGGCCCCTCGTTGGTTGCTCCAGCATTTGTACCAGGAAGTTGTCCTCAACACTCTCCAGAAACTTCCTGGATTGCCTGTGCACTGCTGTATTGGCCTTCCAGCAGATGTCAGGGTAATTGAAGTCCCCCATGAGAACCAGGGCCTGTGCTCTAGAAACTTCTGTTAGTTGTACACAGAATGCCTCATCCACTTCCTCCTTCTGAGCTGGTGGTCTGTAGCAGACACCTACCACAACATCCCCCTTGTTGCTCTCCCCTCTAAACTTAACCCACAGACTTTCAACTGGCTTGTTTCCACTTTCATAATGAAGCTCTGAGCAGTCATAGAGCTCCTTTACATATAGTGCTACTCCTCCCCCTTTCCTTCCCTGCCTGTCCTTCCTGAACAGTTTATACCCATCTATTGCAGAGCTCCAGTCATGCAAACTATTCCACCACGTCTCTGTTATCCCAATCATGTCATAGTTCTTTGTCTGCGCTAGTGCTACCAATTCCTCCTGCTTGTTTCCCAGGCTCCTTGCATTTGTGTATAGGCACCTAAGATACCCAGCTGATTGCCCTACTTTCCCATTTTGACATTCAATTCTATTGTATCTACCTCCCTGGATTTTCTTTTGGTGTTGACCTCCCCCACCTGCCTCAGGCATTAGGGCTTCATTAGAGCATCTAAGAAAGTTATTTGATTCCCCCCACATGTTCCAATTATCCTCTCTTCTATCCCTGTAGTTACAGTCCCGGCACCCCCCAAGTTCCATCCCATCCCCCTGGTCTCCCACATAGTCACTTACCTGTGGGCTTTGGTCTCCTTCCCCCTTCAGACCTAGTTTAAAGCCCTCCTCACTAGGTCAGCCAGTCTGCGTCCAAATACGCTCTTCCCCTTCCTCGAAAGATGGAGTCCATCTCTGCCTAGCAGTCCTTCTTCCTGAAACAGCAACCCATGGTCGAGGAAGCCAAAGCCCTCCTGACGACACCATCTTCGCAGCCAAACGTTCATCTCCAGGATGCATCTGTCTCTGCTCAGGCCTCTACCCTTGATCGGAAGAATCGAGGAGAACACCACCTGTGCTCCAAACTCCTTCACCCGCGCTCCCAGAGCCCTGAAGTCACCTTTGATCTGCCGAGGATCACCTCTCGCAGTATCATTGGTTCCGACATGGATGAGAAGCATGGGGTAGTAGTCAGAGGGGCGGATGATTCTCGACAATCCCTCCGTAACGTCTCGGATGCGGGCACCTGGCAGGCAGCATACCTCTCGAGAGATCTTGTCAGGGCGACAGATGGGTGCCTCCGTCCCCCTCAGAAGTGAGTCCCCAACCACCACAACTCTACGTTTCCTCCTAGCTGTGGTGGCTGTGATCCTCCCAGCCTCGGGGGTGCATGGCCTCTCCTCTTCTACCTCCTTCACCATCTCTAGCACCGCATAACGATTCTTCACCACAACAGAGGGTGGGTTGTGGGCAGGGGTGGAGCACTGCCTACCGCCAGAGGTAACCAGCTGCCAGTGTCCTCCCCCTGCCACAGGCTCCCCATCCAGCTCCAGTGTTGTGGCAGTAGTCTCTGGTACCTGGTCAGTGCCCTCCTTCTTGCACTTCTCCTCGTGGATGCTGTCGAGGAACTTCTCCAGGGTGTGGATACTCCTAAGCCGAGACACCTCCTCCTGTAACTCTCCCACCTGCCTCCTGAGAGATTCCACCAGCAGGCACCTGTCACATCGATTCATCTCCCCAGCCTGATCGTTGGAGACAGGGAACTGCAGGCTGCAGTCCCTGCAAGTCCACACCAGGGTCTGGGTAAAGATATCTATGGTCAGGATGTCTGTCTGGCTACAGGCACAGGTAGAAGAGACAGAAGGGGCGCTGGCCGCAGTGCGGCTCCTCTTCACCATTGTGGTTTCACAAACTCCTTCCCTAACTCCCTCTCAAACTCCCCTGTTTGCTGTCCCCTGTTCACAAGCTCCCTCTGGTCGCTCAGCCACTGGCTTTTAAAGCCTTCTCTGCCTAGGTCAGGCCTGGCCCCTTGTTAAACACACAGGGGAAGGCTGATCACAAGGCTGATTGAGGCTGGTGCACAAAGGTGATCAGGGAACAATGGTGCAAGCAGCCCCCACCCACAGTAAGAAACAACTAACAGAAGTCAGCTGTAAGGGAAAAGTCAAACAGACAAACACACACAGTTAGCAAACCCTCACCCAAGCACACTCTGTCCCTTGCTGCTTTCAGCTAGGGGATCGCCTTCACCTCCTTCTCGGGGCTTCACAAACTCCTTCCCTCTCAAACTCCCCTGTTTGCTGTCCCCTGTTCGCAAGCTCCCTCTGGTCGCTCAGCCACTGGCTTTGATACTATTTAATACTTTTAAATACTATTTAATACTTTTTGATACTATTTTGATACTATTTAATACTTTTTGATACTATTTAATACTGTCATATGATACTATTTAATACTTTTCAGTTGCCTTGTGCAAACAGGGAGGTGGACGTGATTGTAAGATATGAAGGGTAGCAGATTCAGAAACAGTCTATTCATAATCAAGTCCTACTCAAATTATCCTCACAGCATACCTGAGTTTAGATATTATCCCCATTTTTAACAACCAAGAAACTAAGGCAGAAAAGTTAAGTGGCCTCTCTAAAGCCCGGGAAGATGATGCGAGAATCACAGTTGCAGCTTAGGAGTTTGTAGATCACAGCACTGAATTCCAGCCACATCATTTGTTCTTAACATTTAAAAAAAAAAAACACTTTCCCCATCATATTCCTTAACTGATAACATGCAATATGTTTTGTACTGAATGATGATTCAATGAACAGTACTTGCTGTAATGTAGGTTCTCAGGATCTATATTCCCACAGCTCAGTAGCAGTCCAGAATTAATCCATAGATGAAAATAGCTATGTGAAGTATGTATACTAGTAAAGGATTTACTACCATGTACCCTCATCTCATATCTATATATCCAAAGTAAAACACAGTCGTTAACAGACAGGACAGCCTGAGATACCTATTTTAAGGAGAAAAAAATATTTCCCTCATGAAGTTAGGCAATGATTTCATATTGCCTCTTCCATATCACACATCAGGAATGTCTTTCCTATTACCCTTTCATTAACTCTTCATTTTGTAATGCCTCTTTCAGTGACCTCTTTCAACTATATTTTTTAAAGAGATTAAGTATGCAAACAAAAGGCCCATCACATATACAAGTGTCACTGTGCATATTAAACAGGAAATCACACAAAAGTGGCCATCTGTGTACAAAATTATCCAGTTTTAAATGCATCTTGAATAACAGCATTTGTGAATTAGGCCTGAAACTGTACACACATTTTAGTCACTTAATTATGCATCTAAACTGAAAATCTGGTCCCCACTGTCCCTCCACACTTAGAATCAGGACAATCACAAATACTGCCCTGAAAAAGAGGTCTCTGAGGTGTCAGAGCAGTACAGAAATAGGGATTCTTAAAGATTATACTTTGCTGCTGAACTCCAATAGCATGCATATAAAGAAACAGAACATAAACAAACATCACCTACTGTCAATATGCTGTAACAAATGTTGCTGCTCAAAAGACGAAGTTCCTCTGTGTTATGTTTTTCTTAAGGGTACATGTGGAGCCATTCATAATACAAAATGAAATCATAAACAGCAGGAACCCTGACCTCTTGAAATGACAATTGGCAACCTGCTTACCTGCCTTAAAATACCCATGTGCTTCCATGTGTGTGCGCAGCACAGAGTAAAGGAAAGCATAAGCACCTGCGCCAAAGTCATCCTCAAAAATCTCAAACCTAAATCAGATAAATAGCTGATACATGATACGATGCCACACCAAACTGCAACAAAATATTGCTAGCGTCTCAGTGACCCTCAAAAGCATAATACTGACACTTTTGATCTGCTGAAGCATGGGGGTAAATGAAAGACAAGCCAGATTATCATGTATCTTATTATTTGTAGCCATGTGTTCCATGTTTACCCTGAGAGAGGATTTGGTAGGAATATTTAAATAGTTTTGATGTGTGACCCTGATAAGTTGCCTGGAAATGCTGATTACACAGTTTCCAATGTCCTAGCATGCAAATATTTGGGAGGCACATGTATTAGACCTGGGTGCTATTCATCATCTCCAACAAGATAACTCATTTGCAAGATCCACAAGGTATGCAATTTATGGGTTTCACTGCCACACACTCTGTAGTTTGCAACAATATGGTTTCCAGACAAAGCAGATGGTATGCTAAGTATCAATTTAAGATGCTTGTTTTATGGATCTTATGGCACATTCCTACTCCTCGCAAGCTACCTTCTGTGAAAGTGGACTATATGGCCAAAAGGAAGGGTGCTGCTGATATTGTAGATCCTCAGAAAGGACTGTCAAGAGAACTCTGTGTTTCAGCAGAATAAAGGGGTGAAAATCCTTAGGATCGTCAGTGCTTGAAGTGATCCCTGCAAAATAACGGCTCCATGGTTGGATGAAGATCACAGAATCATAGAAATGTAGAGCTGAAAAGGACCTCAAGAGGTCATCTAGTCCAGGACCAAGTAAACCTAGCCTAGCCCTCACAGCTGTTTATACAGGTTCTTACAACCCTCCACTGATGGGAATTCCACCCTTCTAGCTGGAACGTTTTCTTAATATCTAACCTACATCACTCTTGCTGTGGACTAAGCTGATTACTTCTTGTCCCACTTCCCCCCACCCCCAATGTGGAAAACTGTTCTGTTAGCAATCCTTAACACCACAATTTCTAAACCTTCCATCATATTTGTAGCTTTCCTCTGGATTCTCCCATTTGTCCACATTTTGCCTAAGACGTCATGCCCAGAACTCGCCACTTTACTCTAGCTAAACCCAACCAGTGACAAGTAGAGCATGACGGTTGCCTGTTGTGTCTTACAGAAAACACTATTGTTAATGCACCCTGGAATGATATTAGCTTTTTTTCACAGCTACATCACATTATTAATTCATATTCAATTTGTGATCCACTATAATCTCTAGATCCTGTTATTAAAGAGTCCTACTGCTTAGATTATTTTTCTTCGTTTCTGTGGTTGTGCACTTGACATTTGCTCCTTGAGTATTTTTGCACTTGTCTTTACTTAATTTGATCCTGTTGATTTCTGACCAATTCTTCAATTTAAGGTTGTTTTGAATTCTAGTCCTGTTCTCCAAAGTGCTTGCAACCACTCCAGTCTTGATGTCATCTGCATATTTTATAAGCATACTCTCCACTGCATTATGCCAATCATTACAGTGCCTGTGTGATCCAACTAAATACTTTCCCTGTTTGAGAGAAAACAATTAATAACTGCTCCTTTAGTAAGGTCTTTCAAAAAGCTAAGCACCCACCTCATAGTAATTTCACCTAGACCACTTTTCCCAAGTATTTTTGAAAATGCCAGGTAAGACTGTGTCAAAAGCTGTAAATCAAGATATATCACAGCTATTGCTTCCCCCATCCAGGAACCCAGTAGCCCTGTCATAGAAGGAAACTAGCTTGGTTTAGTATGGCTTACTCTTGACAAATGCATACTAGCTGTTACTTTTAATCCTCTTGGTGCTTTCACACTGATCATTTAATAACTTGTTCTAGTATCTTTGCAACTAATGAAGTTAGGCTGATTGGTGTGTAATCTCTTGGATCCTACTTCTTCTTTTTAAAGACAAGCACCATGTTTTTCCATCGTCAATCATTTAGGACCTCACTGATCTTCCAGGAGTTTTTGAAGACAACTGATAACAATTCCAAGATTTTTTCAGCTAGCTCCTTAGCTACACTGGGGTCAATTTCATCAGGCCCTGCTGAATTGAATATATTTAGCTTATCTAAATAGTCTTTAACCTGTATTTACCCTATTTTTGATGTGCATTCCTTCCCTCTTCTTGTTAATATTAATTACATTAAGAACCTGGTCACAATTTACCTTTCGACTAATGGTTGAAGCAAAACAGGTATTGAACACTTCATCCTTCTTGGTGCCATCTGCTATTAGCCTTCCTTCCCCACAATGTTGAAGACCTATATGTTGCATCTTCTTTCTCATAATTTATTTATTGAACCTCTTCTTATTGCCTTTTATGTCTCTTGCTAGACACTAACTTTTACAACATTTTAGAGAGTTTGGAAAACTTGTCCAGACTATAGTGCCTCCTTGCCAGGAATACACTGGCTTCAAATCTATGTACCTTAAAATCAATCTTACTTTAAGCATTGTAGAACCCCATTAAGATTACTGTCTGTAGAAGCGTTAATGGGTATGTTTAGGCTTGCATCTGCTGAGGAATCTACTGTCATGACTCCATGAAAAAGTCTTTGGGGAAATACCAGAATCTTGTAAAATACTAACAGTGAAACAATTAAGATAAAGAATTATCAAAAATCCTCTAAGTTTTTAAATACAGAAATGGTTCCTACTGTTTATCATCTCAGAAGTGATTTAAATGTTCATTTTATCCTTGAGCACTATACAGAATGCTGTCAACATTAATAAATCTTTTATACCACTCTGTAAAGGCCAAGGAATATCAACACCTACAATATGAAAGTTAGCAGGAATCATTTTAGGAATTCAAACATTACTTTTTGCAAATTGTTCTCAATTGAAAATTGAGGATGGTGACAACTAGTAGACCCTGGAGATATTTATTGTAATCAGTGTTGATTCTTTGTGAATTAAGAAAATTATTGAAAAAATGGATAATTAATTCTTCTGCTTAGCAGGAGAGATTCTCTGGCTACTTTTTCAGATTAGAATTATAAACATGTTGTCCTGTGCAAATTCCATCTATCTAAAAATGCCCAGCTGAGTAAGTTATTGAGTTCAGAGATAACTAAAACTTAGCTTTTGAAAATATCATGCAAATAATAAAAGATTTCAAACTGCAATGTTAAGTCAATTTTAACTTCTTTGTGACCAAGGAAGTGCCTTATAAAATCAGAATTGAAGTCTTCTTTTGTATTTAAATAATCACTCTTAAATTTGAAGTGGCTGAATGGATTTTAATCAAGTTGTGATCACACTGAGAGAAATATTTTTAATAACAAAATGTCATTATGTTCATCAATAAAGACCAATGTTAACCAATTTCAAAAGGGATAGCCGTGTTAGTCTAGTCCAGTAAAAAAACAACAAGCAGTTGTGTGGCACTCAATGTTAACCAAGAGAAACTTAAAAAAAAAAACCCAAAACCCACACCCTTCAAGGACACAAGGACAAATAGGGAAATTAATGGAATATCAAGGATAGTTCCAGCCAATACAAGTTAAGTATGAGCTTACGACAACTGAAAAGGCTAAGCATCACTTTAAAATGTTCTGCAAATCACATGTGAGACTACAAACCTTTGAAACTCTCTTAACAGTCACAGGATGAAACACTGATAATGAATATTATGATTAAAGGACTCAAACCAATAATGCTCTAGGAGGTCTTGCATCTGACCTTTTATAATAAATCTCAAACAGCGTTTCATTTTTAATGAAGCTATATGCTAAGGTAAATTAAGAAAGGAGATCTTACCTTCAAGAGTGCCACTCCACAAAAGTACACTTATTACTCACACAAAAAATTCACAACCCCCTCTTCCCCAATCTGCTAGCAGTTATTGCCTGATTTGACTTCCAAATTTTGAAAGATAAGATGGGGGTGGGGGCAGGAGGGTGCAGAACAGAAGAGCTGGTCTTATGGTTAGTAGTCCTGGATCAAAGTTCATTGGGGGTAGATGTTCTATCTATGGGAATTACTAAGGGACTTTTAAAGATTTTAAGGGACTTTTAAATATGATTCACCATGTCAGAAGGCTCCTGGGGGTATGAACAAACTTTCTCACGTAACATGGCAAATCAAATCTCCAATAAGGAAATTTCTTAGGAGCTAGAAATCCTTGAATATGGCAGAGGCAGAATCCTAGGTCAATGTAGGTAAGTTCAAGACAGCAGAGGTGGAGCTATAACATTATGATAATACTCTGCATAGAGCATCTATGTTAGAGAGGAACAAGAGCAGTTAGGCTGCCCAGACCATTCCCCTGTCAAAGCAAACCAGCTGCACATTTCTTCAAAAGTGGCAGTACAATATAGCTATGACCATAAACATAGCTTGTTAGTCTGGTGCTGCTGCAGCTTTGAAGAACAGCAGAGGTAGAAAGAACCAGGCTATATCTTGATATGTTGAGATATCAACCTCATTCTTATAGTATTTCATCCCAGGCTTTACACACCCATGACTCCCTAACTCCCAGTAACAACCAAACAATTTTTTTCTTTCTTTCTGCATGACCTTATTGTACACCTGTTGATTTCTATGGGAATTGTGCTATGTCAGTTGGAATGGGATCAGGTTGTGTCTTATACCTTTCAATACTGAGGGGTTTTTTTTAAGTCTTTCCTTACATATCAATTCTTCTGATCACTTAATTCTCTTCTTTGAATCACCTTCTGTTTGTTAATTTTACCACGTAATATAGTTTCTTATATATTAAACCAGACGTGGCCAAACTGTGGCTCGGGAGCCACATGTGGCTCTTGAATGAAAAAGTGCAGCTTGTGGATGAACTCGGCTTATAAACAGATCAGAGAGAGGAACACAGCCCCAGCCTAGGAGTTTTAAATCTGGTTGGGGATGGCAGGGAAGTGGTGGCATGGTCAGGGATGGCGAGGAAAAGCATGGCATGTTTAGATTTTCTCGTAAGCCCTAATGTGGTTTACTCATTCTTAAAATAAAATCATGTTTTAGAAGTCCTTCTAAACATGATGTTGAATAATAAGAAATGAAAATATGAAGAAGAAAATAGATTGTTTACTGGATAGGCCTAATTTTCATGGTAACCTAAAGTAATTATTAGGATCTGACATTAGTAGGATCAATATTTGCCCTCTTTTTACAAAAAAAAAAAAATTAAAGTGTGCAATGAATTTTACACTTAGTAATTTTGTAGTAGGCAAAAGTATATTGGCTATATTTAATAATCAACCTGTGTGGCTCTTGAGTTCCATAAGCTTAGCCACTCCTGTATGAAACCAAACCTCTCTCCAGCCTCTTTACAATAACAATAGGTATTTCTTCTAGCTGATAAAAGTTAAACATATTACAAGTTATTGAGGCAAGGTCAACTCATTTGTAAAACATTAATAACTGTAACCAAGAGTGTCACCCTCCTTCTTATGATGGGGAATCCAGAACTGAAAGTAATATGCCAGCTGTAGCCCAATGTATGACCTCCTTGCCATGGAATACATCATCTCTAACTTGCAGTGACCTTCTGTGATGCTTAAACCCCCTGGCATACTTGTATCAAATTTGTTTTCCATTCGCTTTTGACTAATTTACTATCTAAAAAAGGATAGTGCCACACATTTGCAGATATCGAAGGTCTCTACCTTACTGTTTTAGCATTTAATGTCTGTCTCGCTATGTAATTCTTGTATGCCCATTTATCACCATACCATCTGGTAGCATTGGAACAGGTGTTGCAGAATGTATCTCAGACGCATTCCTTATAGGAGAATTTTTCTTGTATTTTAATAAGATTAACATCTCACATACTCTTGACATTTATGATACTGAGTGGAACCCTGTCCCTATTTAGGTTAATGAGAGTTTTGAGTTTGACATCAACAGAGTCAAGATTTCCACATAGGTCTAAAAATTTTATCATCTTTCTCTACCCCCAAAATGATTTCCTTAATTTACACAATTATTTTCAAGAACAAATTTCAGTTACACTTGTGTATGTAGTTAGTACCTTTTGCATGATGGATATAGAATCTTAACCAAAAACTAGATGAACTGTTTGTGTTACAGGTCTATTATATATATGATCACATGCCACAAGAAAATAAAAAGTGATGATGCTGAACATTCTTCATTTGTGTTTGACCATTGTACAATATTGCCAGTAAAATGTTCAAAACTGGTTAGTGTTAATAGGTTGTGTATCTGGACCATTTTAATGCAAGTGTATTCTTTTAAAAGCAATAGAATTATTGTAATTTCACCACAATAATGTAGTTATATTAATATTTTATTTAAGCCTAAGTGTAAAAAAAAAAAATCCCAATAGTCATCCTATGGTCACCTGCACATGCTTTAGATAAGTAGGGGAAAAAATCTTTTTTAAAGAAACTTCTACAATCCATTGGTGTCACTGAGGAACCCAGAAGTTCTCCCAGAGTTTAGAGTCCAAGAATATGGACTGAATTGGTGAACTGTGGGCCTTCAATCAAAGGAGACCACATAATGGCTGCGAACAGTTCATAATACTTTTTTCTGCCACCAGCGTTGCCTCAGGTTTGCTCAGCTTCCACTTCAGCCAGCCATACTTCATCCATAATCTGATCACCTCTAAACACCAGGTTACCTTGGTGGTAGTGGTGTAGTTTGTGTATAGGCAAGGACAGGTAAAGCCATGTGTTATTTGAATATTGATGACACTTGAGTTCACCTTGTCCAACCAGTTCACTTAAGGGTTAGGTGTAGACATTGAAAAGGATGAATGAGAAAACTGTCCCTTTGGAGCATCACAAATAAGATTCTAGTCTTGTATTTCTCTTTGTAGCCAAATGTGTACATGTGACACACTTATATTTTCCAGTTCATGTTTTACTTCTAATGTTTCAAAAACTTTGAGTACTATCAGACAGAGACAGTGTTTTTCAGCTGAAAAGAATAGGCAATGTTTGGAAGTAGATCACAGCCAAAACTTGACCCAATCTCTTGCACGTATCCTATTTTATTTTCCTCCTGATGCTTTGTATACACTCACAAAGCCAGTTTGATCTTTTAGCCTTTACTCATAGGAAGAGTCCCACTGAAATCAACGTGACTACTTATATGACTGGACAGGATTTCTCAGGCTTAATTAATAGTTTAGGGCCAGGTCCAAGACAAACATATCAGGTACACAGACATGTGAAAGAATGGTCAGAAGGGTCAAACACAGTCTGATGGTCAAATATATCCTATGTGTTGTATTTTTGTGTCCTGTATGATTTATTATTATATTCCAGTTGTTCAGAATATAAGTTTTTATTCAGCAATGAAAAGCAGTAAGTTTCTAGCCCTCATGGTGGTGAATAAAGCCAAAAGTAAGCTCCTCCCAGAAAGCCTGAAACAATGACTCTGAGGTGTGAACTCCACCACCCCCTTTAACCTGATCTGCCTGTCAGTTGTGAAGTTCATTTAAATGTCTACATTACTATTCAAGGCTCATCAGTTCAGCAAGGGCATAGGGAAGAGGGTGGGAACTGAGAAGCAGACACCTTGTCAGTCCATCCAGAAGTTAAATGAATAAATCACCCCGCAGAAAAAGATTAACACTGCATTGACAGAAGGGCATTTCCTGTCAGCACAGCAATCAGGATCACCTAATCAGAATGTAGGAACTCAACAGCAGATATGTAGCTTGCATATCTCCCATTGACTGCTGCCAAATTTCATGGCAAGTGTAGACCAGGACAAAGACAAGGAGAGAGAGAGAAACAAAGCAAGGAGGAGTGAGAGGAGTAAAAGAAACAAAGGGCAGAAATAACGTCCCTAAAGGAAAGCATATTTTCCCACTGAGCAATGCTGAATGTGACAATTAGGTACTCAGCAATTTTTAAAGAATATAATTAACCCTTTAATTATTATCAGGAGCCGCATTCTGTTATCCTTGATCTTTGTGCAAACCTCCCTTTGACATCAGGTGTCTCACTCTGAAATGAGAAATGTCTATATTTATACCCTCTTCCACCAACCACAATTAAAACTGGAATTTGGCCCTCTCTGAATGATCCCTATTATGGTCTATCAAGTGGTTTCAATGACATCAGCTCAAGTGCTTTATTTTCAAAACATCAAACATTTGTTTGGAAATGTTCATTTACGCTGTATGTTTTGAGAGTGCCATATAGATATCAGCAATGTCAATCAAAGCTAATAAACCTTAAATGTTCACATGGAGTTTAAAAAAAACACATCACACAGTATAACATCATAACTCCAAGAGTTTGACAACAAACTAAAACTAGTGTGTCCTCATCTCCAATACACTTTAGCATAATGTTATATAATGTGAATAAACCTTCTTAATTCAAGCTTGGACAACCCCTGCTGGGCCTTTCTGGAATATTATCAAATATAAACAACCTTTCTATTAAAAAATATGCAATAATGTTAGACAAAGACTTGGGGACTGGTGAAAAGACATGAGCTTTGCTCTCATGATTTAAGTTGTCAAGCCTCCTCGCTGAATTATATGCAGACAGTATACAGAACATCCATCTATAAGGGGAAATAAAAATTAAAAAGACATTTCTTTCTATTAATAGATTACTCAGTTCAAAACTGCAATTTCTGACTTGCAGCAAAATGATTTCATGAAAATATTAAGAAACAAAACTAACTATAATTTGCTGCAAAACTCATTTACTGGATATTTTAGTTCTACCACTTAAAACTGCTTACTCTGTAAAACAGACTTGAAAGACAAAAGCTTGTTCAGCAAATTTGTAAATACAAAAAATAAGTTTAATTGCTTGGTAATCTCACTCACAAATGTATACTAATGCCTATAATTCTTCAGTAGTTCTTGTTTTCAATAGAGAGTCCAGCTGCTAAGCATCTCTAAAATATTCATTACAAAATGTAGATTTTGTAGACTCAAGTCCTTTAATATACAACAAGTCCTGCCTCTAAGTGTTGGTTTTTCTGCAAAAAAATCAGGAAATATCATTTATTTTCCTCATACTGTTTTAGAAAATCACAGTGATTGCTACTGAAAGATACAGAGCCCGAATACCACCACAAGCCACAGCTAAAATCTATGCACAAACCTAGTATAAATTATTTTAAGGCCTACATATATTTAGCCGTCACAAAGATCATTTGAACACTGCCACCTACTGTTCTTTAAAAGATGTTGCAACTAACTAAATACAATTTCCTTACTTGCCATAAGACAATTCCGGTACTGAATTCAAAATACTTCCAGGTTTAGAAAGCTACTAACCCTTTAAGTGCCAAATGTTTTTCAAGGAGAAAAATATAATTATTTTTATTAACTTTTTTGGCAAGTCCATTCTAGCTGCAAGGAAACACTGTATTCAGAGAATTTCTTTGTGAATACCAATCAAAGCAAAGCCACTGAAGGAAGGATATTTTCAAGATAAATCAGTATCATTGGTTACATAAGAATGTTTCTTCCTCCACACTATTAATAATTTAATGGAGACTGACATCATATGAGATACATTAAAGTTGATTATTTCTTTTTGCTTGTAGTAGCAAAGGAAACACAACTGCTTAGAGTTATTTGTGGCTGGGGAGGAAATAGAGTACAGAAGTTCAGCCACATACAGCACCCACCTGTACCTACTCCCTCTCAATTCTACAAGCAAAAAAAGACAACAAAAGGTCACATTCAAAGAACCCAGGTAAATGGATATAGTGCTGAGTGACTAGAATGATCTTTGGAGCACGCTCCCAAACACTAGCAAGTTGGGAGCAGATAGCTGTAACACCAACCATAACAAACAATAGTTCTAGAATGGAAGTTGAGGTACCTACTTTATTTCCATCTTCTTCATTCATTTTTCTCACCCCAAGATACACACAAAGGGGTCTAAATTCTCACTTTAGTGTATACCTGGAACACTTATTCAATATCAGTTGAGAGGTCAATGGTCAGAAAAAAAGAACGTGTGCCAACACAATAAAGGTTTTGCAGTTCTCTAGCGTGGTTTGTTAGTATTTTGTTAAGCTTCAAGTCCTTGACATGAAAACATTTGACCAGACAGATTAAACTATTTTTAAATGTATCTCACTGCTCTACAATCTGATCTTTTAGTCTGTGACTATTTGTACATTAAACTTTTTTAAAAACTCTCACTATTGTCTGATATTTTAGTCTGTGAAAATTTGTAAGTAAATGTACACGTTTTAAAACAAAGAACTTTAAATTGGCCAAGTGACAGACACCTCACTTCAGTTGTTGTGGGGAGGGGAGGTAAACAAATGGCTCAGCCTGTAAAAGATAAATCCCTGGCCTTTTTCAAATTTATAACTCTGACTTTATTAATTTAATGAAGTCGTAAATTAAACTCTAAAATTACCCTAAGGACAGAGATCAACTTGGCAAACCCAAAGTTAGGCCTCTCAACTGATAATTCAGTACCTAAATTAAAGTTGCATGGTGATATCCAAAGCACCCACAAATCCTGATGAAGTCATTGGGAGCAGCAGTTGTCAGAAATATTGAAGAAAATCAGGTCACTCTTATTCAGGTACCTAAACACAGATGAAGGAGCCTGAGGCACACAACACAGAAAATGAACATTGAAAATGTCAAATTTTCCAATTAGTCTGTTTTTAAAAAGCATGCTACATGTTTAGAGGTTTTCAGTAATGATTAATATATGGAATAAGATGTTAAAGTATAATATTCAGGCAGTTAATTATTCAAAGCTGGGAAAAAAGTACAGTAAGAACAGAAAATTTCCATATTAAAGGGAGCAGAAGGAACACATATATTAGTGCTGAAAGGAGTAACATGTCAGACATCTGATTAGCAATTTGACTGCTGCCTTCAAGATCAATGAAGACTACAGTTGCTTCATAACATCAAAAATTAACATTGGCACACATGAACTGATCTAAATCTCAGAGGTCTCTAATACCACTTTCATTTCACAATCTTCACCAACGCGTCTGCACAAACAGTATCTTATCAAAAGATAGGCTGATAGTCACAAACACGTTTAAACACAACAGGGTCTAGCATAGTTTCTACAGTTGGCATGGAAAGGAACTCTTGCAGCAATGCTATAGACCCACGTTTGTGAGCAAAGGTTCTCAGAACAAAATCCTGGTTTGTTTGTGCCAAGAAAGGAAAAACACTGGTAGGGTAATTCCAACCCCACTGTGGGGAGGACCAAACTGAGGCCATCTATGCCAGAGTGACAAGAGAGGGAGAACACAACAGCACCAGGTGAAAGGACAGCAGGTTGGCAGTCAGCCCATAGCCATATATATTTCAATTTCATTAAGAATTTGTCAAAAGATGGATGATGATGCATCAGGAGGCAAAGGCATGTGTACAATAAAAGCTAGACATTGCTGAATGTAGAGGCTAACATCATGATTAGGGTTCCTTTATAGATCTGAAGACAGGTAACTTATCTCCCATTAATGCCATACTCTCCTCCCTCACTGTAGTTATATTTCTTCCTTAAAAATTTCTATACTTCTTACAATAATAATGTACAGTGCCACTCAACCATCTCTTCGTCGCTTTGCTTCAGCTTCTGACTTGCACTCTATCAAATTCTGCAATATGAGCAATTAAACTATGGGCATCTCAAGCCTTACTTATAAATCATTCTTTTTTTTCAAAATATCCTGCCTTGCATTTACAGAGCTATATAACTGAAGTCCACTATAATAAAAAGCTTCATTCAAACTAGTTAAGGCTTGAATGTGTAAACCACCACCACAGCTGTAGATAACTTGGCAAATCACTAGGTAAAGCCTAAGATCTCCTCCTGCAAGTCACAACTATTTCACTTCCCCTGTCACCACATCCACAGGTATTGATAACACACGTGCTCCCAAGCCATGCAAAACTTGCAGTCTCAGTTCCAAGAACTGATACTTAGGCTGCAATGTCTTTGGAGTAGTGACTGTCTTTTGCTTCTGTGTTGGTACAGCACCTAGCACAGTGAGGTAGTCATCCATGACTAGGGCTCCTAGGCACTACATTAATATGAATAATAAATACCAACTGTTAGAAAAAACCAAATGCAGTGAAAAATTCATTTGTAGTATTAAGTTACTGTACTAAATGTGGAAACTAAATTCAGAGAAATATGACACACTTGAATTTTAGTGCTGTTTAAATGCAAGTCTCAGCACAACCTTGACCATGGAGTCAACAGACGTATGTGTAAGTCAAAATCCAAATGGAACTCCCAGTCACACAATTGAGCAAAAGGATTTACTGTCAAAGGGAAAAGGGCTGATAGATGCCAAACTCCCATTGTAACTCAATAGGAATTGGGAACCTACTTCCCATTTGAGCCTCTGAAAATCCCCCTCAAATTCAGCATTCCTATACATTTTTTTCACCCCCTGAATATGAAACATAAGAAGGACTAACAGTAGAACAATGAAAGATATAAATGTTGCAAATCCTAGAAGACTGCAAGACCTAGGAAATTAGCAATGTTGGTTTAAATTAGCTATGAACTATGAATTACCTATTGACTTAAAATTGGGTTGGGGTGCAATGAAAAAAGTTTATCTTGTAAGTCAAAACAGAAGTCTGAAAAGGATCAAGGGGAAGGAAAAGGGGAAGACTGAGCTCCATCTGATAAAGTTAATCCTGCAAACATAATAAGGATTAAGCCAAGTCTACACTAGCAGTGCATTACTGGCATAACAATGCCAGAACAGCACTCCTACTATCAACTAGCTCTATAAGCAAAGCCGCACTTTGTTCCTGTTAAAACCAGTCCACGCAAACTAAACAAGCTAAACCCATAAAAGTGCAGCTTTCCTGATACAGCTGAATCCATATTGTGGACTTCTTCCACCACAGCTATGTCAGTCAGAGATTGCACCTCACTCCTAGCTGTGCCAGAAGATGTCCCTAGTGTAGCCCTAGTTTTAGACACCTACAATAAGAACAAAAAACTACCTGGGAATAAGTGAAATGGTCTGCTCAGCTAAACCAGTCTCCCCTAACCATGGCCTGATAAAGTTTTGTTCATGAAATAGCATGGCTAGTGATAAATACATACTAGCAATGTTAATACTTCTTCAACCTCCCTTCTCTATTCCTCTTTATTTATTCCACCTGAGAGCTTCCTTCAGTTAAATGAAAATAAGTTGACTTAGTGTGAAACATTTTTTTTCCAAATGCAGCCAGTAGTTTGATAACAATTGTTTTTGGCTGTACATCAATCTATCTTCTACAGATAAATGGCAATCTTCACACCCCCTTTCCATTACTCTTTATTCTAATTACACAGAAAAGCACTCTCGCGTGAATTTGAGCATGCCAATCAATATATTCCAAGTTTACTTGGAGCATTTTGATATCTCACCTTTTCTTTCTCTGTAGTCAAAGGGTCAATTTATGGTAATTCTCTATCGTGATATTATTATATAGACAAACCCCTCATTCCTCTCACTGAGCCATACAACCTCATTTCTAACCTCCTCCAAATTAATAAATATCACAGTTGTTTTAAGTACACGAAAGATCACAAGTTCCAAATGGGCAGCTGTGTTAGCCTAGTTCAATAAAACAAACAAGGAGTCTTGTGACACTTGAAGACTTACAAATGTATTGCATGAGTTTTCCTGGGAGAACATACCACTTCGTCAGATGCTTTGAAGATGAGGGAACTTACACAATGGGAGGAAATGTTTCAATCTTAACGACTGCTTTGATTTGCTGTTACAGTGTGGCCTGATCCCATGACTTACACTTCCCTGTATTTATTTCCTCCCATTCGGTAAGTTCCCCCATCTTCAAAGCATCTGACGAAGTGGGATTTTCTCCCACCAAAGTTCATGCAATAAATAAATGTAAGTGCCATGGGACTCCTTGTTTGTTCTAAAGATCACGGTTAGGTTAAAGACTAGTCTTAGCCAGGTTGTGTTTTGTTTAACTAGCACCAATATAACTATATTTTAAAAAACCCAAGTATTCCACCTTAAGACTAAATAGTCAGACAAAAAACAACTACGTTTAACAAAACAACAGATCTACGTGTGGGCTGCAAAAAGTATTAGAAGCATGAAACTATTTATGTTGACAGTAGAGAGTAATCTCTTCTAAATAAGGAGAATTAAATGGAAGAGGATTATTCAGTATGGTAAAGGGAAGAATAAGAAGAATTATGATCTAGTATAAAATGTAGTGAATAGCAGAGAAGGGAACTGAAGAATGGAATACACAGATCCTACACTGATCAGGAAGAGTTAATACCTAGGGCTCATGAGCCAAATCAGCTCCGCCCCACTACACCTGTGTGAGGTGTGGAGCCTGAGAAAGAAAAAACATTCAGCTCAGTAGGAGAGGGAGTGTACTAGTCTTGTGAAGGCAGGCACAGTCAGCTTCAATGCCTCTTTAGGGCAGGTTGGACTTTTTGGTCATGATAATTAGTTTAGTTCTGTTTTTTGGGATCTGAAGAAACAACAACCTGGGAAGAAACTATGAGATAGGACTGGAAAAAAAAGCAACCCCAGAGGATCTGAACACATCTTATTTTGTTCATATAGGATCCTTGAGCTGAAACCTAGAGTAGAGGGTAGTCCTGGGTTCTCTAATGACACACCCTAGGATGTGGTGAGAAGATGCTGGAAATGAGGACTGTAAAGCCTACAAATCCCATAGGTGTGCTAAAGCTCTGGTTCAGTGCTACCAGATCATTGACATGCTGGACTTGGGCTGCTCCAGAAGGAGTAGAACTAGAAGGGCCCTGGCTGGAGGCCTGTTGCACAGGAAAAGGCACTCCCTTGAAAGACTAGAATGTCTGTTAGCAGAGGACACCAAAGAAAAGGCACCTCCTGTGCCACATGCAGCTATCAGGGAATATGGCTGTGGTGAGTAAACTGTTCCATTAATGACTAAAGCACTGTTTGTCTCATAGAAAAGGAATGGCACTTGGAATTAAAAACTGGAATGAAAATAGTTTTCCCTTACCTACTGTTAGGAGACAGGGACTCTGCTTCTGTTACCCTAGACATGGGGCTTGTATGTATGGGTTTGTTCTCTTCTCTTTGTTCACCAGCTTCTGTTATTGTGGATAGGCTTTACACAGGGCTCTGAAAACAATCAGGCTTGAGTTCATCTTAATCTCTTTTAAATGGATATTCCGCAGCAGAGCCGTGCAAAATAATTATTTATATTTTGCTTGGTGGCCAACTTAAAAAAACTTAGTTTTAAATCTAAACTGACTTTGTGTGTTTTCTTGCTGAAATTTATTTTGGAGTACTGGAAATGTTGAAATAATTGACTTTTCTCATTCAAAAATGCATTTGTAAATGGCCAGCATCAGCATTTCTGAAATTCACTTCCACTTTTTCCAGCCAAAGTTGAATAGCTTTTGAATTCAACATGTGAAATCAACAAAAAGTTTCAGTTCACTGAAAAACAAACTTTTTAGAAAACTTACTATTTGCCAAAAAATCCAGCCTACTCTACTCCACAGTCTAGTAGTAACTACACCCTTAGCTCTTATTTTTTCATCCTGGACAGACAGCTTGTGTCTCTGATGTTCACTGGTCTTTAAGCAGTGAATGGTGAGGCAAGACTCCAAGGCAGCTTGGTCCCAGTTGTTTAAGTGTGTTAAAGATCAGAACACAGTAGTGAATAGGAAGTCAGTTGAAGTTTTAAAATATATGGGCAATATGCTCTCAGTAACTAATCATGGTTGATAAATAGGCTACTACTTGTGTGAGTTCAAGTCTGTGAGGGCAAATCTGCACTACAGTTAAACACCTGTGGCTGTCTGGTGTCAGCTGGCTTGTTCTTGTTTGTGTTGGGGCTTCAGGGTCATTCAACTGTCAGGTAAGCATTTGGGCTCAGGCTTGGGGGGGGGGGGTCCTAGAGCCCAAATATCAGTCCCAAAATCAAACAAGCCTGTAACCCAATCACACAAGCCCAAGTCAGCTGACATGGGCCAGCTGTTGGTGTTTAACTGCAGGGTAGACAGACCCTGAGGGCTCTTGATAGTTAATAAATAAACAGAACTCAGCAGAGAAACAACATTGTCTGTGTGTGAATGCATGCTAGCTTTATTACCAAATATCCTTACACTTTTTCTTAAAATTGTAGATATTACTAAAACTATACTCATTGCTCTCCCCAACAAGCTTCTCATGGAGATGGGCTGCTCATTTACCCTCTAACCGGATGACTTAAATGGGGTGCAAAGCCAGTAAAGTCACTTGGGGAACTCCAGTAGACCTATGTCTATTCTGGGATCTGATAATTGCAAACATGCATGCACAAACAAGCTATTACAGACCAGAATTTTCATTTTTTTTTCAAAATAAGAGGTGCTTTTCTCTTTTCAAAGTTGGATTTCACTTGAGCTATTGTCTGTGTAAGACAGCCTGATGCTAATTGGACAGTGCACATCTGAAAAATATTTCCTCCTTTTTACAAACAAAAACAACACAAATTCAGAGTTTTGGGTTTTTTTGCTGTGGTATACTACACATTATTCTGAATTAGATACTAAATGACATTTTGAAAAAAAAACTTACTGTTCACAATGTCACCTTGGAGTTGAAGAATCTGTGGAACGGGTATTGTAAGAACAACTATATCAAACTGTTCTGGGGATCCTGTTTTCTTGCAAACCTCCCACTTCTCCCCTCTGAGATAGATATGTGTTACATGATGTTCATAGAAAACATCAGCACCTGTTCAAAAAAGAGAAACAGTTTAGTGCATGCAATTCTGTATCACATGGAAGAGAACAAACAATATTAGAATCACTACAATTAATAATCAGAACTGATTCCTGCAAAGTTAAACACACTTAAATTTAAACACAATCAGTCCTATTTACATCAGTGTAACTAGTCCCATGATTAAAGTGCATGCCCAACCGTTAGCAGGATTGAGGCCTGAAGATCTTCTGCGTTGTCATCACAATTATAACAGATTAGGGGGAAAATTTATAAGTGGTCTTTATTATAAACAATATTAACTTATCTCAAAATGGAGAAGTAGAATAGTCACTAAGTAATCAGAAAATATTCAAATTCCAGTAAAACAAGGAGTTCTGTGGCACTTAAAGAGTAACATTTATTTACTGCATGAGCTATCATGGGAGAAAAATCCCACTTCATTAGATGCTTTGAAGATGGGGGAACTTACAGAATGGGAGGACATAAATGCAGGGAAGTGTAAGTCATAGGAACACATCACACTGTAACAGCAAATCAAAGCTGCTGTAAAGATTCAAACGCTGCTTTTTCAAAGAAAAATAGGAATGGAGCTATGGCAGTTCATACAATGTGGGTGATCTGCTCCTTCATATGTAGAAGTGATTACAAAAGACAGCATAGCATTATATTACAGGTAAATACTATGAAACTGTTTGTTCACAAAGGTTAATAAATCTCTCTTTTCAGCACTACCCCTCCCAGTCAGTAGACAGCCCTAGATCATCAGATGAACATTATGTTTAAACCAGTACTATAGATTTAATTTTAAAATCCCAAATTTTACAGTTACTCAAGATTTATGGGAAATAAATTTCCCTCTGAACCTCTTCACATACGACACAATCCAGCTCCCACACATTTCAATAACATCCTCATTGTCCTAAAGGTGCAGTTTCTGACCTGAATATGATAAAGCAGACTGTGCAAATATATCTTTGGCTTCTTATTCCTGCAAATACTTAAACATGTGCATAAATGCACATAGGAGGTCTCCCGGATATTAACAAGACTACTCTCTCAGGTGAAGTTGTGTGGGGGTGCTTATATGATTAGGGTCTTTGTTTTTAAATTTTTGCAGATTAGACATGTTTCCCATTTAAACAACTTCAGGACTGATACTAGCCAAAACATTTTTATGAAAATGAATCATCAGTCTTTTCCAGCTTCAAATATACTGTATCAAGCCATATCCATTCAAAATGTTAAGCATGCCATGACAAATTCATAGATTCTAAGGCCAGGAGACTTCCTGTATAACACAGGCCACAGACCTCCACCAAAATAAATATGTTCAAAGTGGATCATATCTTTTAGGAAAACATCAAATCCTGACTTCAAAATTGCCAGTGATAAAGAGAATCCACCAAAAGCCTTGGACATTGTTCCAGTGGTTAGGTACCTTCACTACTTTGATTCAACTCTGAATTTGTCTAGCATCAAATCCAAGCCATTGATACTGTAATAACTTTGGCTAATAGATTGAAGAACCCATTGTCAAATATTTGCTTTCCATACAGATACTTTAATAGACTATGATCAAATAACTCTCTTGACTTTCCCTTTGTTATGCTACAAAGATTGAGCTCCTGGAGTCCATGACTACGAGGCATGGCTTCCAATCCTTCATGCTCTCATGTCTATAAGTCAGTGTTTCCCAGCCAGTGTGCCATGGCACACTGGTGAGCCCTCAGGCCTGAGCAAGTGTGCCACGGAAGTTTTTGAGAAACTACTCAGAGGTCTGGATTGGCTCATGAATATTCATGAGTTCACTTGATGACTATATGTTGGTATGCCTCAGAATAATGAAAGGTATCAAAGTGTGCCACAACAGAGAAAAGGGTGGGAACCACTGCCATAAATCTATCAACCTGTCTCATCTAAGGGCAGGTGAGCACTGCAGAATCACTACATTTAGACCCTTTTTAGAGGGGATATTAAACTAGGATGCAAAGCAAAAAATCCTAAAGAAAAGCTTTCAAATGAGTTAATTATAAAAGATGTTTGAAGATTACCTGATTCTGTTAAATAATGTTTGACAATTGAGGAGATTCCCTGTGGAGTCACAAAATTGCGAGAGCCTTCTTCCATTACCATTCCTTCAACTGGGGCTGTCAATGGCTTCAACACACCATGAGTCAAAAGCTCCTCATAGAAGCTAAAAATCAAATGAAATATACATGCTAAATATCTGCAAGAACAGCAACGTTAATTGTTAACCTCAGCAGTCAGACTGGTGTAACAAAAACTGCATAACATCCGTCTTCCATGAAGTACTCAACTTCTGTTGGAAGCTAAGTTAGGAATACATCAACAATTTGTGTATGTGTTCATTAATAATTGTAGAATTGTATGTCTAGAAGAGACCTTGAGAGGTCATCTAGTCAGATCCCATAAAACAAACTAGGAGTCCTATGGCACTTAAAGACTAACAAATAGATTTATTGCATGAGCCTTTTGTGGGAGAAAATCACACTTCATCAGATGCTTTGAAGAGGCGAGCACTTACCGAATGGGAGGAAACAAACGCAGGAAAGTGTAAGTCATTGGATCAGGTCATACTGTAACAGCAAATCAAAGCAGTTGTAAAGATTCAAACACTGGGGAACAGGCTATAGAGGAAGATAAGGTCAAATCACCTGTTTGAATGAGAAAAAATTCCAAAGTCCCTACTTAGCCCCAAAGCAATGCAGTTAAATTTGAAAATAAATGCGAGCTCTGCAGCTTCTTCTTGAAGCCTTGATCTGGTATTCATTTGTCCGTGCAAAGCACTTGGTAAATCATCAATGGAGTGATCAGGATGATTGAAATGCTCACCCATCAGTTTTAGAATGTTGTGATTTCTGATGTTAGATTTGTGCTGACTTATTTTTTTGTGCAGGTGCCATCCTTTTTGTTCACTATATAAGGAACGGGGGCATTTCTGGCGCATGATGGCATAAATCACATTGGTGGACGAGTAGGTGAATAAGTCTTTGATGGAGTAGCTGGTTTTTTTAGGTCTTGTAATAGTATCTTTTGTGCAGATATGTGGGCAAAGTTGACAGCGTGGTTTGTTGCAGGGATATGTGGCTGCTTTAGTGGTTCTGTTGTTAGGTCTGCAGTTGCTGGTGTATCTCCTTAAGGTTGGGGGCTATCTCTCCCATGGCTTGAGAGAGAGAGAGAGATCATCCTGATGATATGCTTTAGTGGTCTGACTTAGATGATGACTAATTTGACCTCCTCCTTCCTCTATATGCTATTCTCGTGTTGAATCTTAACAACTGCTTTGATTTGTGGTTACAGGGCAACTTGACCCCATGATTTACACTTCCTGCATTTATTTTCCTCCCATTCTGTAAGTTCTCCCATCTTCAAAGCATCTGACTAGTGGGATTTTTCTCTCATGAAAGCTCATGTGATAAATCAATTTGTTAGTCTTTAACTGGCACAGGACTCCTTGTTTGTTTTGCTGAACTAGACTAACACAGCTACCTCTTTGGAACTAGTCAAGTCCCAGGCACTTATGACAAAACCAACCATTTTCTAGACCGTTATCTTTGTCTAACCTTATCTTAAAAATGATGATGATGATGATCTCCCTAGGCAATTTATTCCAGCAATTACTTACACTGACAGTTGAGTTTCCTCATCTCCAACCTAAATTGCCCTTGTTACAATTAAGGCTGTTGCTTTTTGTCCTATCTTCAGAGATTAAGGAAAACAATTTTTTTCCCTTCTTCTAATAATCTTTCATGTATTTGTTTATCACATCCCTCTGTCTCCTTTCCAAACTAAACACATTCAGTTTTTTTCAGTCCTTCCCCATAAGTCACGTTTTCTAGACCTTTAATATTTTTTGGGGGGGGGGGTCTTCCTCCAACTTGTATATATCTTTCCTGAAATGTGGTGCCCAGAACTGGACACAATACGCCAGCTGAGGCCTAATCAGCACGAAGTACAGCAGAAGAGTCTTGCGTACAACACTCCTGCTAATCCCACAATGGTTGCGTTTTTGGGGTGGTTGTCCCCCCCCAACAGTATTACACTGTCAATTCATATTTAACTTGCTATCTAATATGACACCCAGATTCCTTTCTGTAGTGCTCTTTTCTAGTCATTTTCCATTTTGTATGTTGGCACCTTATTTTTCCTTCCTAAGTGGAATACTTTGAAATTGGACATGGACAAATGCATCCTACTTATTTCACCGTGTCCAGATCATTCTGAATTTTAATCTTTTATCTGCCAAATGACTTGCAACCCTTCCAGCTTGATATCATCAGCAAACTTTGTGAGGGTACTCTGTAGCCATTATTTAAATCATTGGTGAAAATACCAAGCAGAACTAGATCTCTACAAGACCCTATTTGATGTGCCCTTCCAACTTGACTATCAGCCACTGATAGTATCCTCTGGGAACTGTTCTCCTACCAGTTATGCATCCACCTTACAACAGCTCCATCTGGATTGTTTCCCCCTAGTTGGTTTATGAAAGTCATGTGAGATACTAAGGCTTTTCATACTAAAGTTAAGGTATACCTCCTTCACTGTTTCCCCTTCACCCACAAGGCTTATTCTTGTGTGTGAGTGTAAAACCTGATGCTTACTTTCATAAGGAATGATCTATTAGGTAAGGAAAACATACCTACCTAGCATTCCCAATGCAATACTGTTAGAAAGCTTCATCGGAGGCTAAAAATTCTGACTTCTTATGGTAAGAAGATAAAATATGGTCTCTCGAGCTAAAAGTATTTAACTGACTGCCCACTTTTCCTCTATTGGGAAAGTGGTAGGTGAGGTCTGAATTGAGTTGTGAGCATCTTCCTACAGATGGAACTTTGCTGCTTCTACTATTTACAGAAGATTATAAAATCCTAGGGTTGGAAGGGACCTCACAGGTCATCTAGTCCAACCCCCTGCCAGAGGCAGGCCCACTCCCACTAAACCATCCCAGTCGTGATTTTGTCCAGCTGGGCCTTAAACACCTCCAGAGATGGAGACTCCTCCACCTCCCTTGGCAGCTCATTCCAAGGCTTCACCACTCTCCTAGTAAAAAAGTTTTTTTCTAATATCCAGCCTTGACCTCCCTAACTGCACAGGGTATCATCTATTCCCTGTCGTTATAATGACAGCTCACTAATCCAGCACCTAAGTATTTATTTCAATATTCCAAACCAATGAGCATCTTTTAAACAGTCATCACTATTTTAAGATTTTTTGCATGTTTCCTCTACCCAAAATATTACTCTGGCCCTCTGACACCTTTTTTTTGTTTTAAAAGATGTCACATCTTTAATCTCCAGCTGTCAATTTGTGCAACCTGAAATTGAGATTTTTTTAATTAAATTTTTCTGAAACGATATATATCTCCCCTTTTAAAGAAAAGGCTTCCCCTTGAACCTTTATTTTAAAACACATACTCCTGTGAGAGGTCTAAAGATAGCTGAACTAAGACCTTAAAAGTGAAACTTACTAAAACCAAAATGAAACTGACCTCAAGGGACTTTTTCATTGTTCAAGCTGTGAAAACTGCAGAAAATAAGCGAACCCCATAAACTGTAACAAGGGAGTTTCCATTCTTTCACTTGTAATAAATTGTTACTAGTAACATGTGTAAGAATCCATCCTTCTGAGAACAGCTGATTTAGCTTCTAGGTCGCTTTGTAATCACCGCTTACATTTTTTTGTCACAGTGTGCAATGGCTGTACCATAAAGAACATGATCGCCTGTTACCTTTACTAATTCTTTACAACTACACAACGAGCTTTTTCTTCACCGTCTCACCTCTGATGCTTTTGAGCGTGGGCTGCTCTAAGCGTGATGTACTGTGCGCCCAGATCCGCGGTACAGCCGGGGTTATGCGGGCTCCTGCTTGTGGCCATTCTTCCGCCTGGGGGAAAAAGAAGATGCGGGGAGATGGGTAAAGGACGGCTCCCCAGGCACTGTCAGAAGAGGGACCCAGCTCACCCCGCAAGGCGGCTACCGAAAATAATTTTCTCCATCATCCAAAGAGGCAGCCCTATTAGTCTAGTTCAGTAAAACAAACAAGGAGTCCTGTGGCACTTAAAAACTAACACATTTATTTTTTTCTCCATCAGGCTGGTGGGCTTTGGGGTTGTCTTCTCCAGCCCAGCCACCTCCCTGCACAGCTGGTGGCTGCACCCAGGCAGGAGGGCGGAGACACTGTTGGTAGCAGGGAGCGTCCGTCCGTCTGTCTGTCCGTCCGTCCCTCCATTCATTGCCGGGGCTGCCCCGCTCCACTATCCCCCCCAGGACCTGAAATTGGGGAGTGGGGTGAGGGGGCAGCTCGCTCCTTTGGTATAACGCTGTCACCAGCTGACAACTGGGGGGTTGGGAAATCCCCGCAGCCCGGCGCCAGGCCTCACCCGCGCCCCGCGCTTTGTCCCACAGCACCACCTGCGGGGGCCGCTGGGGCCGCTCCCTGCGCAGCAGCGCCGCGCACAGGCTGCCGGTCGGCCCGGCGCCCACGATCAGCACTCGCGCCATCCGCGCGCCCGCCTGAGGGTCGGCCTGCCCCGCCGCCTCCGCGCGCCGCGCCGCGCCGGGCCGACTAGCGCCTTGCCCGGAGGTGCCGGCTGCAGCCCCGCTCGCCGGCAGGGGGCGCAGCCCGGCTCTGGGGGAGGAGGCGCCTCCTGCCGGCTGCTTTGCCTGCCTGGTGGGGACTCCTGTCTGTCTGTCTGTCTGTCTGTCACAGGAGAGAAGGGAGCTCCTCCAGCTCCCCCACACACCCCGCAACCGGCCCTCCATAAATACACCCTGCAGCATCCAAGCACAATGAACCCACATTTGCTTCCCTCCTTTTTCCCACCCCCCAGGGGACCCTGGCAGGGGGCAGTGTTTCCCAAAAACCCAAGGAGTCGTGTGGCACGTTAAGACTAACAGATTTAGTTTTCGCATGAGCTTTCGTTGGAGAAAATCCCACTTCGTCAGATGCTTCGAAGATAGTCTGCCATGGCTAGGGTTACCAGATGTCAGGCAAAAGGAGGACGTGTCCTTCTTTTTACCTTCACTTCCTCTGTCCGGCAGGGATTTTAAAAATACATGATTTTTTCTGGCTTTTTACTGACAGGAGTTAATGTGCTGGAATGCCCTGAACACCTTATTTTTAGAGGAAAGTGTTCCAGGGCCCCCTAAAAACAGAAGAATATTGCATTAATACTATATTTTCTCCATGTGTCATCCAATGTCCTCCTTCTCATACTTCCCTGTCCTCCTTTCCCTGCTTTGGTATCTGGTAACCCTAGCCATGGCACACAAGTGTGCCACAAAATTTTTCAAAAAAAGAAAAAATAATAAAACTACTCAAAGGGCTCTGGATTGGCTCATGAGTTCATTTGGAAACTATATGGTGGTGTGCAATGTTCCCTCTAAGGGGAGAGAGCAGCTGAGCAACTCCTGTTGCTCTCTGCGCTCTTCCCCCCCACCCCCACGGGGCCTGTTGTGCAGCCCCACCCCACTCCCGGCATCACCCCCCGGCCCCAGCATTGCTCCCCCACCCCGCTCCTGCTAGCCCCACTCTGCTCGCAGCATCGCCCCCCTCCCCAGTCCTGCTAGCCCCCCCACACTCCCAGCAGCACACCCCCCTGCTCCCGCTCCCCCCCCCAGCCCCCACAAACTTACCTCAGGGCTGGACTGGAGTGGCAGGGCTCAGCCCTAACTCCTGGGCCAGAGAAGCTCTACAGAGCATGCCCAGGATTTCAGGGCATGCTCCATTAGAGCTTTTCTGGGTGGGAGTTTTCAAAACTCCCTGCTCCACAGGAGCTCTATGGAGGGACTCTGGCTGCCAGCAGTGCGCTGCCAGCAGCTTTCCCTGCGCTGGCGGCTGTGGCGCGCTGCACTGCAGCACGCCAGCGCAGCTTACAGGGAACATTGGTGGTGTGCCTCAAATTCATTAAAGGGAGCAAGGTGTGCCATGGCAGAAAAAATGTTGGGAACTACTGGCATGGAGTCAAACAGCAGGGCAGGTGGAAGACCCAGTCGCAGGGATTTGCCCTAATGCTCCCCTTCCTCCCCCCCACCCCCACTAGTTGTGAGCTAGCTTGTAACATTGTAAAAGAAAAAAAATAAAGCAAGGAGTCTTGTGGCACTTAAAGACTAACAGATTTAGTCATTGTTTGGAAGTGACTAGGGTGAACTGAACTCAAAAAGACTAACAAATTTAAGCCATATCAGATGGCTTCTCTGTTGGGGGGGGAGATGGGACAGATGTTTGCTTGATGTCCTTGTAGGCTCTTCCTTACAACCAGTATCTGATTAACAATCGGCTCTATCTTTTAACAAGTATTGGGCTGGTCAAATAGTGCTTGGTTGTTGGGCTTTGTACAGAGTCTTGTGTTATTTTAAGTGACCATTATACCTGAGACAGCAGAAAATCAGGTGATCTAAGTACTAGTGCTTTGACCTGGAGTGTGGGAAAGTAACCATCTTTTGTGGAGACTAGAGACTTCCCACCTCCATCAGAATAAATTCTCCCAATGGGCCCTAAAATCACAGAAATCAAGTCACACAAAGTGTGGAGGCGATTATATCTGCAACGAAGGTGAATGAGTGAAGTAGCAAAGAGCAAGCTGACCAACAGCTGGAGGAACGAGCAAGGTGCACTTTGTCCCCCCTTTTCCCCAGAAAGTGAACACTTGTGAAAGCACCTCTGAACTGTGGGTCTCCCTCCAGAACAGACAAGGAGCACAACAAGGTGAGTGAGGTATGGAGCAAGGATACAAGCACATTAAAGGAATATTTGTTTTTTGAACAAACAAGGAGTCTAGTAGCATTTTTAAAGACTAACAAATTTATTCTCTCTCTGTGTCTAATGACTTTGATCCAGAATGCTAGATGTGCTGGGAAACTTATATATATATTTCCTAGTATGCCAAGATTTTTAAAATGCTTTATTTGCCAAGGTCATCAGAGCCATAATGTGGTGTTTTGCTGCCCAGGGCACGTTCCTATTGGAACCTGCCCCTTCCCGTTAGCGGCTCTCAGAGCTGGTGCTGCAAAGCCACACCTTTAATAGCACAGCTCTATTGAGCCATTTCAGGCCACCCAGGGCTGTTCCTTGTCAGCCCCGCTGTAGTTACAGCCCCTGAACACTACCATCACATCATCACTACCTTGAAAGGTAATTATCTTGGATATTTTCTGTACTAAAAAATTATTATATTTTAATTAATTTGTTTCATAAGAGCATTAGAATGGCAATTCTGGATGTGACCAATGGCCATCTAGCCCAGTAACCCGCTTTCTGACAGTGGCCAATGCCAGGTGCTTCAGAGGGAATGACTGAACAGTGAGTCATGGAGGTATCTATCTCTTGAGATCTAGTCTCATCTTTTGGCAAAAGGAGACTAGGAGCAATTCAGAGCATGGTATTGAACCCATCCCTGCCCATCCCAGTGTTATGAGAAGAAATACTTCCTTTTTGTTTGTTTTTTAAACCTACTGCCTATTAATTTCATTGGGAATACATAATCCTTGTTATGTGAAATATTAAATAGCATTTCCTTAGTCACTTCTCCATGTCAGTCACAATTTTATAGACAGCTGTATCCACCCTTAGTCATTTCTTTTCCAAACTGAAGAGTCCAAATTTTGTTAAGCTCTTCTCAGCTAGAAACTGTGTGATATCCCTAATCATTTCAATTGCCTTTCTCTGTACCTTTTCCAATTCAAATACATCTATACCTGAGGACTGTAATAATTCAGTCAGAGGTTAGAGATTTATTACAGGAGTGAGCAGGTGAGGTTTTGTGTCCTGCATTGTGCAGGAGGCCAGACCATCATACTGGTCCTTTCTGACTTTAGAGTCTATCTCTTTCTTGAGTGGTAACAGCTAAGTTAGACCCTGTTATTTTATATATATCATTGGGTTTCTGTTTTCAATTATGCATCATTTTGTATTTATCAACATTGAATTTCAGCTGCCATCTTGTTGTCCAGTCATCCAGTTTTGTAAGATCCCTTTGTAACACTCTTCACAGTCTGGTTTGGGTTTAATAACCCAAATTTAATAATAATTCAATTTAATCTTGAGTAACTTTTTGTAACATCTGCAAAACTTGCCAGCTCAGTGGTCATCACTTTTACCTGATCATTTATGAATGTGTTGAATGGTATTGGGTCCAGACCAATAGACAACTTTGTGTGATAATCTAAGAAAACATTCATTCATGAACCACTTTTCAGTTTTTACTATGGTGCCATAAAGCCCCTCTTCACTGTCACAGTCCTGCACCCCATTGACCCTCACCTCCTCTGAAAATTACATCCCCCCCAATTTTAGTTCCTGGGGGGAACCTGCCCAGTTGTGCAATGAGTCTGCATGGATGGGCTTGCCTTGCTCTGATGTGTCCAAACATGTGGAGTCGCATGCAGGGCTGGGACCATGTAAACATAAATGAACCTAGTTCAAAAAGAGTTAAAAGTGCCAAGTTCCTAGATCAGCGAGTTCCCCTCTTGTAACTGCTGCGATTAACCCCAATAAGTAAGGGATGTAGTTCTCTCTCATACCTATAGATTTCAATAAATCCTGTTAGTTGCCTTAAAATATTTCCCCTGAGATTAATTCCATCATATTAAATGATGTTAAAAGATTAAGGTTGTAAGATTAAGCCCACTAATGTCAAGAGATGCGAATGTACAACAGTGTATCATACAGTTGAGTTGCTTCATACGACATTGTAAGTCATGTCTTGCGATACATAGTGAGGCAAAAATCCAGCAGGGCACTTCAGCATGTGGTTATACTGTGCAAATACTCTCACTGATTTCTGTGGAACTATTCACATGCTTATGGACATGCTGAAGTGCTTCACTGAACCGGGACCCAAAGGAAACAGGATTATACCAAGTTCCAAAAGGGCAGCATTGTTCCCTGTAAGCTGCAAGGGTGGGTGCTGGCACAGCAGCTGCTGCTCACCTGCGCAGGCAACACTGACCCCTGCACAGGCCCAGCAGATGCAGGCCCTGGCCATGTTCTTGCCAGCACCATGCCTGGGGACTGGAGCTGGGAGAGTTTAAAATCTCCCACCCTGAGCATGCGCTGACGGTGGGAGCTACCTGCTGTTACATATCTCTGGCTGGCAGGTAAAGGGGAAGGGCGGAGGGTTTTTTGGGTTTTATGGAGGAAAGATGGGGTTCAACAAGGCAGAAGCCGGGGATCATGCCCCAGGGAAACTGCTAGGAGGGGTGTTAAATGGAGGGAGAAGGGACAGGGCAGGGGGAGGCAGAAATGGGGATCACCCCACAGAGAAAACAGAAGTGTGTGTGTGTGGGGGGGGGGTTACGGGAGCACATGGGGAATCAGAGGATGGCGGTGGCGGTGGGGCAGGAGGGTCTGGAGCACTTGGGTAGGAGTAGCAGATGTCTGGGAAAAGGAGAATATGTCATCTCCTGGGCAGGCATTCTAAAAATAATTCCTGAGCTCAGCGGAGGGCTCATCCCCCAGCGGCTGGGTTGTAGTAGTGACTTTGGAGGCGGTCACATGCACACATGACCAAATGGCAGCTCTACACAAACCACTCCTCACTGACAAGTTGGGGGAAAAAATCCCCTGACTGATTCCTGTGTTTGGGTTTGGCTGGCTGCTCTTTTCCAGTAGCAGCCTGGCCTTAGTTGGTACTTTTCCCCCCATCTCAGTGTTGTGGGTTTGAGACCCCTGTCAGACAAATTTTTGGCCTGTTGCTTCCTATGAAAAGGCTAAATTGGGGAAAAAATATAGGGACACGAATAAAATGAAAAAAAATAAGGTATACCATAAGTAAAATTACTAATGGGCCAATTAAAACAAATAAAGGGGCACATTTTAACCGGATGGAAAGAATTTAGGACTTTTAAAAAAAAAAAATTTGTGAAGTGGGCTGCTGTGGAAAATGAGGTAACTGCTTTTTTAAAACTTTTTTAGCTGTTTTTGAAGTTAATATTTGCAAATTTAGTTTTTTTAGTCTCATGAACATAATGAAAGGATTATGAAAAACTTCAATGAAAAAATCCAGTTTTCTGTAAAAGAAAACATTTTGGTAATTTCTTTTTAATTTTAAGAACATATGACATTGCACAGTTTTAATGCTGCATTCATTAGTCATAACCCATTTTCTGTGACATAACCTGGTAATGACCGTTATATTAATACTACATTTGTTCCATGTGCTCCTTTTTGTTGTTCTCTGTGCTCCAGTGAGACTACTTGACTTCAGTGTTCCCTCAAAGCTGATGCTGCAATTGAGCAAGTTATGGATGCAGTTAGGGAGGCAATAGGCAGTGAGGAAAGGGTCAGTAACCAGCGGGGAACTTGCTCAGCTGCATTATCAGCTTAGAGGTAACATCGCTGTGTTAGTCTAATTCAGCAAAAGAAGCAATGATGCTTAATTTTGCAACCTTAAATGTTGAGATACATACATGTATATATAGAAATTCTCTTGTATCTCTTTCTCAGAAAGAAGTCCAAGATCAGACCTCATGAGAATGCTCATTCCCATACATTTTGCTAACTCACTATAGAGGAGATCACCTTTTCTGTGTTTGAATATTTATACACCACAAGATGCAGAGAGAATGTCTAATGTGCCTACCACATATGCCACAAATAAGGTAAGCTCCTGTTAAATCTTCCTCATTCAATACACAGCCTACAGAATATGCATCTTGCACATAATGTTTACTTGACCTTGGAGAGCTGAATTTTTTCCTTTAGAGATGTACAATAACTTTCCATCTTATAATCAATTGTGTACGTTAAGGACTAGCAAGTAAATATTCGTATCTGTCTTGCAGTGGCGGCTTTTAGGGTAGGTGAAGCAGGCAGCTGCCTAAGGCCCCAAGCAATAAGGGGCCCAATTTTCAATTTGGTAGACAGAAATGAAAACATAGAAAAATATAGAAATTGTTCCCATCTAGCAGAGCTAGTAGGGCTGGAAGCTTTAGCACTTTTCACTCTTGGCTCATCAAGGCAAGCTATGATTAGGACCTGTGCTTTGCCTGAAATGCAGATTTCACCATTCTGTGCCCATCACCTGCACATTGACATGCTAAAAAAGCAGGAGTAAGCAATAGACAGCACAACAGCAGGAACTTTTCCAGTGGCCTCAGCTTTTAATTCATCAGTGTGGCCATTTATTTTGCCATTTTTTAATTTTGTGAAATACTGCCTTTTTCTTTTCTTTTTTACCTGTTCTTTTGCCTTTTCCTTTGACTTTGTGACAACCTTTACTTTGGCATTTTTTTTAGCTCAGGTTACCAGGTAGGTCCATATAGGCAGCTATATCTAAATACAGTGCTTCCCTTAGGCAATCATTACACCTGTGTTTGATGTCTGTGCTGTATGTCTTTCTTTTGATAAGTAATTTTTTAGCTTCTTTTGTACTTACTATTTAATATTTTTGAGGGGGCCAGAGTCTTATAAACTTGAGTACTTCAGAGAATCACATTGACGTTTGGTGTTTTTCATTTATAGCTACACACTAGAAACCTCTTTTTCATTTATTATTATTTATTATAATTATTTGTATTAAATGTCTCTAGTCACACATAAATCCAAGCCTATATGAAAAATTTGTAAGATTTGACTACCAAAATTTTAATTGTGGTATTTTTTAGTTATTTTAAGCCATCATTAATGTTACCACTTCTTATTTATTAATGCATGCTCATACTTTTTAGAAAACTTTAAAGTGTTCACTTTAACTTTGTAGTTCAGCATTAGCTGATTTATGTTAAGTGAAAGATCATCAGCTTGCAAGCTTCATGATGAGAAGATCTTTAAAAATACCATACCCAAGAATAATTTATGAGTTCCAGAGGGATAATCATGTTAGTTTGGTTCAGCAAAACAAACATGGAGTCCTGGGAGGGTGATACAGGGCAGTTAAGGGTGCAGGGGGACTGAGGCCACAGGGAAGGTAGTAGTGGGGGCCCAATAGTGGGACCTTTGGGGGCCACACAATGGGCTTTCGCCTAGGGCCGCCAACTGCCTAAGGCTACCTCTGCTGTCTTGCAAGGTTGAATTCTTAAATGATCAACAGAGATGAGGCAGGACTTAATGAATAGCATCTGCCGATGTGTATTTTCATACTTGAGACAGACATACACTTTACAAAGTGCACGGGGTCCAATGAGACTAATACATGTGGGATAAATTACTGAAGTTGAAATTTGGCAAGGAAGAAATCCTTGCTTAGGAAAAAGACCTTTGTAGTGACTTTATTATCCACTGAATTTGCTGTTAACAGCATATACCAGAGAACTGGGTCTTTGCACTACGAGATAAGGCTCCCTAATGATGGTGAGACCAGATTGCTTGAGGTTAACACCGGAAATATAGTCTCTGCATTCTGTCATCTACATCTGCTCCTTGTGAAAGTGGTGAGGGAGCCAGTTTAAATTCCATTAATTTTGCATGGTGATGTACCTTACACCCTACTGGTCTCACCACTGTGTACTCACTACTATTCCTGGCAATTAATTATGTTCACAAATGTATCATCATATCAGTGCTTCACATTATGTTGAAGCCATGTTTCAGATGCTCCACTAGGGGCCTTCCTTTTAATGGTAGGGAGCATTGGCTGTGTTTTTAAATATCAATTAGCTGTTTGCACAGTTTAACACCTTTTAGAACATGCTAGTTAATCAAGTTCAACCCTAGGTCCCCAACCTCTTGTGTAGGTAAGACCAGAAATGAGAATTTATAGCTATTTGTCACAGTAAAATGATTTGATTTTTTTCAAACTGATTGAAATATCCAAATATGCACTCAGTATAATACACCCTTGCTTCAAAATGTTTGAAAAGTCCACAAAATAACTCTTACAGTAAATGCCCCCCAGTCACAGTGATGGGTGCTATCAGGACATACAGTGTTCAGGGATCTGCTTTCCTATGCGTCGCTGATAAAAATGATGAAATCAAATAGTGCATTCTCCCTTTTTTCTTTCTCCTTTATAGCCATCTGAGTTGTCATTTATTAAAAAAATGTTCCACGCTTATTCCATTTCAAATATAGCTTTTGCAATCTAATTTGTAGTGTTCTACGTTGCAAGGTTGATGTCTAAGTGACATCAAAGGTCTGAATAATCCCTTCCCAAAGCTTTAATTTTAACTCTAAATTGGAACAGTTTAAAATTCAGCATTTTCCAATGGGGGCAGTTTTGAAGTTCAAGAGGGCAGTAAAAGCTAAGGAGGTGAAAGGGGGCATCAGAATTCATGCTCAGTGTTAACATTTGCCAAAGGGTGGCAATAGCAAAAGTTTCACTGGAATGGGGCATTGCTGCAAAAAAAGGTTGGGATCTGCTGGTTTAACTGGTAAAATTATTATAGGCAGGGCTTGTAGTACTGTCTAGAAAGTTGCCTGACATTTCTCATTATATTGCCCTGTTTTCCATTAGCTAACCATTGTCAGTTTTTTAACAGGGCTAACTTTTTTTTAAGGGTTTCAGCAAAATTTGTTTCCTTCCCCCCCCCCCCCCCAAAAAAAAGAGATTTAGATTAAAAAGTGTTGTTTTGCCCATGCTAAAAAATTCTTATAATCCTTTAATTGTGCAGCTATAATTCCTTCATGTTTTGGAGTAGGCATGTGAATTTTGACAGCTAGGTTATCTGGTTTGACATCATTCACGGAAGTATCTTTTGCTGTTTCTGCACACGTGGGGGAAGGCGAAAACTTGATCAGCTTAGAAGGCTTTGAAAAAAATCTGTTTTCACTTGCTTGGTAGAAGCTTATTAGAATTTGGTAGTTAAATCTCTGACAAGTCCATCTGCTGTGAACATGCTTTATCTCCAGGCTTTAGGAGCTGAGTAGGATTTTCCAGAGGGTTCCTCTTTCTGGAAGTTGTACAGAGCTGAGCATAGGAAGTGAAAGTCTCTCCTGGGTTCTCTCTCTGCCTGGGTGACAACAGCGAAAGTGCTGAAAGAGGAGGAGGAAACAACCTGATCTGAGTCAAATGGAAAGAGGACAGGAACCAAAGCAAGGGGACTGGGGAGGAGATGGAGGACTGGGACTTGTTGGGCAAAGAGACTGGGCCAAAGAGCGAGTCTGGAGATTGGTGGTGGTCATGGAGGAATACTGCAACATGGATGGAGAGACCTGAGGGGACACTAGGACTGGCTAGGGAAAGAAAGTGGGGCTTGGGAGGGGAACATGAGGTGTGGAAGCTGGGACTGACTAGGCGAGGCAAGAAGCTGGGGGCAGACAGAAGCCAGATTGAATGAGGATCGTGTATTTAGGGAGGCAATAGATATTTTGATTGACTGGGCAAGCAAACTGGGTCAAGGAGCCTGCGAGAGGACAGAGACTATAAATGGGGATGGGGAAAGAATGGGATTCACATGGGGAGCCCTGAGGAAAGACTAGGATAGACTGGAACTGGTATGAGAAGCCAGGGTGGGAGAAAAGCCTGGGATAAGGAGCTGGAAGAGGAAATTGCAAGTGGGAAAAAGAATAGGTTGGAGGAGATGAGACGAAGTGTCCAGTTTGAAGGAAATGAGCAGAAGAGTCTGTTCCAGGACTTAGAAAGGAACACAAGATTCCTAAAGTCTCAGGATTCCTCTGCTGCCTGCATAAAGTTATGAAACCCACAGGCACTGTGTACATCTCATTCCTTCTCTAGTACTGATCCAGCTAAAAGAGGGTGACTCATTATAAAAGGAAATGAGTTTTTTTTATGTTAAAGCAGGTAAACATACACATTCAAATGAGTTACAATTGGTAACAGAAGTTACTGTAAGATGCAAGCTCAATAAGTTCTTTAGGCCTACCCAAAATTAAACAGCTTGGCGATCCCTTGCTTAAGCTTAGAAATATTCCCCTCTCCAGATTCCAAGCAGCACTGTGGTACAGTTCCTTCTGGTTAAGGATTTTCTTCCCTTCCCCCAGAGTTCAAACTGGTGATGGGTTTGTGCACATCCCCTCTTCACAGGTGTCAGGAGGAAAGCAATCAACAAAGTCATTTGTCCACTGATGTTCCACAGTGGTTTGTCAGATGTCTATAGGCATTCTTTTGTTGGGCAGGAGATGACACTTGGTGGTAATAGTTCTTTCCTGACTGGGGAAGGGAGTGTTTCATAAAAGAATACTTTTATAGTTGCAAAGCAAACACTTAGATGTTACATTATAACATTGGCTACAGAGTAATGCATACAGCAACTCTCAAGCATTTCATGAAGTCCAAACATTAAACATATCTCCTTCCATCTAGCACCTATTTTAACAAAACTAATACATAGGTGAGCCAGACCGCTGTCCAGCTACGCATATGTCAGTGTTCAGTGAAGCTTATAGGCCTTGGCCTGAGCTGTTGACTCGTCTGCCAGAATCACAACGTACACCTCACTTCACAAGGGTGTTGTGAAAATTAAATTAATATTTATGAAGCACTCTGGTATGCTGATGAACTGAATTTGAACACCTATGAGGAAATTAATAATTCTTTATTCAATACAAGGTTTAAATAGTATGCAGTAAATAAGATCTGGGGCTACAGACACTGAACAAGGAGGGTAGAACAAAATATTGAACACCATCACCCATACTATGCTGGAGGGACAGGATCTGCATAAGGCAGGGGTTCTGTGAAGGAAAAAAATGGAAAAACTTCTTTTTTAAATGTGTTTTATATACAGCAATGTAAGAAACACAACTATATCAAAGAACTATATCACTCAAGAAATTACTGTCTTTCTGTCCTTCTGCCTATACTTTCAAGAAAGACTTTCAGGCTATACCATGTATTTAAACTACGGCTCTTAAGTGGCCAGATACATTTTAAACTCTGAACCTTCTAAGCCTTGTAAATCTTTAAAATACCAGAATAAGCAATAGAAAAGGGGATTTAAAAAATATTTTCATCTTTCCCTGTCTGCGCACACACAAAAAAAGGAGAGACAAAATACTGGATAAGAAGGGTGAGGCAAGCCTATCCTCCCCCATCATACACTTTTTGTGCACTTAGATTAAACTCAAATATAAAGTGCTTCATCACAAAAAAGAATTCAGCATGTGGCGTGCAATATTAATGACATTTCCTAGGGAATAACATCAGTTATATTTTGTAAACATCAACCTGTGACTAATATTTCAGATTCTCCAGATCTGATTCACTCTGTAGACATGGATTCCCACCATGACACTTCCTTCTGTTCTGCTTTTCCTTTTAATTTCTCATTTCTTTCTGTATTTGCTTTGTTTCAGTCTCATCTGAAACCTGTAACACTCTCTTCCTCAACTTTTTACTATTTGACTCTATAAAACAGGTTTTCAAACTATGAGGTGCCACCCCACAACAGCGTGCTGAAGAATGTTCAGAGGGTCACATGGTGACACCAAACTGTTTTGAAGCTTTTTTTTTGGACCTGAGCCCCTCTCTTTGACTTAGAATTTTTGGTTCTATCCCCCTGCCAACCCAGGCAGCCTGGGTCGGTGATTGTCAAAGTTTGGGTCGTGGCACCAGTGCTTCTCTGGGGCAGGGGCTGCTGCAGCTGTGCCATACTCCCTGCCCATCCAGTACTACCTCACACTCTCT
This sequence comes from Podocnemis expansa, assembly GCA_007922195.1. Lineage (NCBI taxonomy): Eukaryota > Metazoa > Chordata > Testudines > Podocnemididae > Podocnemis > Podocnemis expansa. The sequence goes on along the minus strand of ML681981.1, from coordinate 15,192,843 downwards.
GTCCAGCTGAAGTGGCTCAGGGTAGCTGCCCCAGACTCCCTGACTGGCCGGCACTGCACTGAGATCCCCTTCTAGTCAACATTGCTGGCACTGCTCCAGGGCAGCAGTGGCTGCCTCGCACTCCCCAGGCAGATGGTAATACTCTCAGGATGGCAATCTGGTGCTACTCCAGGCTTCCTGCCTGGCAGGGACTGTTCAAGGGCAGGGGCAGCTACCAGACACTCTCCAGCTGGCCACCCTACTCTCCCTGGCCAGCCAGTGTTGCTCTGGGGTGGGAGCAGATGCCCAGAGCCCTGCAGGCACTGCTTTAGGAGAGGGGCTTCTCCCAGGCGAGAGCCAGAGCTGAGCTGTGGCTTCTCCCTGACTTGAGCCTCCAGCCACAGCTTCTCACTTCTTCCTCACCCCTGCTTGGGGAGGGGAGGTAGCAGTGGTGGGAAATTTAAAAGGATATTGGCAATCCCTGGTGTGCTTGGTAATGGTGGGCTGGGGTCCTTTCAGATGTCTTGCAGCTGCTACTCCATTCCTCCATGCACTCTGGGTATAGGGGCTGCTTTTGCAGCTCCTCTCCAAGACATGCCTGGGAAAGTGACCTCTTGGGGCAGCTTTGTTCCCCAGACATGTCAAGGAGACGGGCAGCTCCAGGTGGCTTCTTTCCACAGTGTGTGTGAGGACCCCTGCTCTAGCCTAAAGAAGCCACTCAGAGTGGCTCCTTTTCATGGTGGCTGGGAGAGGGGTCCCCAGTGATGCTGCAGAAAGATGCGCTCTATACTTCTTTTGACCTGGTGCCTGCAGACCCCATCCCACCCACAGTCACTGCCATTGCCAAATTTTCAGGCGGCAGCCCCCTTTGTTTTTGGCTGAGGGGCTGTTACATGGCTGAGAGGTCCCGAGGAAAAAGTTTGAAAACCCCTGAACTAGGTAGCCCACTGAGTTGAGTCAAGAGGGAGGTGTTACCTCCCAAGCTCCCCCCTCAAACATACTCTATGCGTCCAGGGGAAAGTGTCCCTCTCTTTGAAAATCTCTAGAAGCTGTTGCTAAGTGTAAGACCTAAATCTGAAGGAGCTGCATGTAACCCCTTGTGCCCGCCCTGCACAAGTCACCTCTGTCAATATCAGATAGTTATACATGATAGACCTTATTCTTTGGAAAGGGCTACCCAGCCTGAAAAGTTTGACAACCACTTCTGGAAAGTATTGCAATCATCTTTTTTTTTTTATAGCAACTATACAGTTATGCTTTTCCTCCAGCCTAGTTGCACATAACATCTTATGTAGCAATGTTTGTGTTTTAAGCAAGAACCACTGTAATGTGTGTGCAGGCATACATAAGCAGAAAAACTAAAGTCCAGATCTAAGCCTGGTTATCAGTTTTATTAAGAAATAACAGTCAGGGGTTATACCAATTGTTGCAAAAATTGGGAAGTGGGATAGGAACAACCACAAACCGTAGAACAGAATAATAGAAAGTCACAATGTAGAAAGTGGTGAAATTTTCTGTAGTTTATGCTGTTAAGTATTCCTGCTTCCAGTGTCTTTGCTTATAATATTATTATTCTATAGGTGTTACACATGGAGAACCTTTATCAACATGAATTTCAATATTTTCTGTGATACCTATACTTTGTAGGATTGAAGTCTGGCCTCAGTTGAGGATTATGCACCTGAGAAGATAAAATTAGGATGGAGTGTCCAACCTTTTTGGGAAAGGGGCCACATTGCAATTCTTTTCTCAGTCAGGGGGCCGGTGAGAGGATTTTTCATAAGACATAGAAATCAATCTTTATTAATAAACTTAATTTGTGTGATATTTGGCCTTGCTTTTGCTTGCACTGTGTACAGAGGACAAGGGGAACAGGGGTGCCTGTGGGGGGTGGGGGCAAGGCAGAGTGAGGGAATCAAAGCAGGACAGGGGCACATGGCAGAAGAGTGGAAGGGAAGAAGGGTGAGGTGGGAAGAGCAAAGCAGCTAGGTGGCAGGACTCAGCTGCTTCGTGACAGGGACCCCGCCAATTCCGCTTTCCTCACTCCCCACCAAGTACTGCTCAGGGAAACAAGAGCAGTGCTGGGCAGAGGGAGAAGAGAACAGTCAGACAGAGACTGGACAGAAATCCTGGCAGTTCTGCAGGGGGGTCAGTGGTTTTGGCATTGGGCATCTCTGTACCAGAGACATTGATGGGTAGCAATCTCTACAGAAGAATTTTTGCCACTAAGGTCAGGGGAAGGACAGGGGTGCTGGCGTTAGAGGTGTGAGAGGAGAGCAGAACTGGGGGGGGGGGGGAATGTCTAGATTAGGATTTTAAACTGCTCAGGGCACTCCTCCTTTATCTGCCTCCTACTCACTCAACAGGGGCTGAATCCAGCCCCTGAACAGTTCTCTGGCCATGCCACACCTCCCTGTAGCTGTGCTCTGTGCAGGGTGGGGAAACTAATAAGGGCCCTGGCCAGCCTCAGCTTCCAGGCTCTTGCAGCAGCACTCTGCAGGCTGAATGAAAGCCCTTGGTGGGCCAGAGTCTGGCCCCTGGGCTGCAGGTTGGACAAGCCTGGACTAGTAGCTGTAAGATTTGCCCAGTGTTCAGAAAGAACTATTTATCTTGGGTGCTCAGCTTCTGAGTACCAATTTGAGGCACCTATGGCCTGATCATCAAAGGTATTTAGACTTTTAAAGTTCTAATGCTTTACATGCCTATAGATGATAAGACTTTAAAGCTTACATTTATTAAGCTAGTTAACTGCTGGTTTAACAGATTTTTCTATTCTGACTGTAACAAACCATTTATTAAAGGGGTTACCAGAGGCTATGAAGAGGATGAAATATTAGGCTACTAAATACCTTTTGAAGATCTGGGCCTTAAAGCTTGGTTTTTCAGAGATACCAAGGACTTGGAACTGCCATAGGTTACTCTTGAGAAGTTTGACTATAATCTTTATTTGATATAGACTACACCAGCCAGGGTTTAATTCTACAACTATGACCATTATTAAAGTAGGAGGTATCTTTAATATATTTTTTTCTGTCCTTTGTCTTTCTTTTAGCTCATCCTTCCAGGGAAGAGAAAACCCAGGATCTCAAAGCTATTCCATACTCTGCCCAGCCTCCTATATCTTTCAAGTCATCATCCCTCTGAACATTTAAAGTGTTGCACTAATATACGTGTTGTGCAAATATACTATGTGTGGTCACAGTACTATCATCTTTCTTTACAGTGTTTCCAAAGCTTTGTAAGCTCAGTTGCTGCAGGTGAGTGTAATCAGTTGTATCCCCTGTAATACTCACATCAGCTGTTAACAGTTTGCCCACCTTTAATCTGTACATCACCCACCTCATCCTGGCTGTTTGTTCATGCGCTACAGTTTGGGAGATGTCAATCTATTTGTCTATGATAGGGTAACGCCTACCATGTATTGGACACCTTCTAGATATTCCGAAAGGGCCAGCCCTTGTCCCAAACATGTCACAATGCATTGTGCTGTTTTTAAATGAATTACTTGTATGAGTCTTAGTTCACTGACTTCCATCATTGTAATGGTGAATTAAAGCTGCTTGTGGGTGATACCCAGACCATCCAAGGGCCCTGAATCACAAATCATGGCACATCTGCCTCCCTGTACTGCCTCTTGCTTCTAAGTCCCTTGGAGATTGCAACACTGGTGTTTCTAGTCTTTGCTGCTGGTGCAGTACCTATCACAGCTAAAGTGCTATACAAGTGACCAGGCTAAAATGGAGGGATATTCAAGCCACATACATGTTCAGAAGAAACTGCTTTTATTAGTTAGAAATTGATATCTTTACAGTACTAAGTTTTAGGCAAATATTGGAGATCTCAATTATTTTTTCAACTAGTAATAACTTTACTTCTGACTGTAGCTGTCTGATTTTAGAAATAGGTAAGTAAGGGAATCTGCTATGATTCCTTTAACTAACTGGAACTGAGCTCGTATTCATATTCAAACAATGTGAGATGGCAACCAGCCAAGAACACGTCTATTTAAAGGTATTTTCTCATGTCTGCAGCGGACAGTGGGCAGAGCCAGCGGAAGGTGAGAATGGCCAGCAGCAAGCTGGGTGGCATGAGTGACTGGTGGGCAGAGCCAGCGGACAGTGGGTGGAGCCAAGAGATGGTGCTATTGGATGGAGTGAGTGATAGTAGTTGGCGCCGGTGGACAGCTGGCATGAGAGACACTCCCTACATACCCTAGGGTTGGTTGGGAGTTAGCACTGAATCCCCAGATCAGTGCCAGTTTTGCCATTAAGTCTTGTATGTTCTCTTATGTGGTGTGGGATGTTGGGAACTTTGCTTTGTACTGATTTGCTAGATCTGTGCTGATTTCTGTTGTTTGGCCATTTACGCTCTGCTTTACTACTATTAAAAGTTTTGTTTACTACACTCAGACTCTTGCTTGTGAGTGGGGAAGCCTTACCCCTTTGGGGTGCCCAGGGAGCAGTGAAGGATTCCCAGAAATCTGGGTGGGGGCTTGAGCCAGTTGGTGGTGTTGCATCATTGGGAAACCCCTAGGTATAGAACCCAGCCCTTGTTCTGCCCGCCTGTATTGGCAGAAGGGTTACATATGATTAGGAATTGTATTACAACTTCTACTCATCAGTATAATTTACAGAGTAACATGATTCTCTCTGGGAATGATGGACTTTCCATGGTGAAACTTCAGAAGAAAATGAGTGGTATACAGAGTCCCTGTTAGTGTTTTTATACAAGATGAGATTATTAACTGTGAACACAGACCTCAATGAGAGTTGGAGAACAGAAGATTTATAGTTAGAGGGAAAAGCTCTCTATGTTCAACTGCTAAGTCTGTCACCAAGACTGCTTGGAAGGAGGAAAATGAGGGTTCTTGGTAAGAACAACATGAGGTATGAGTTGGGCCCTTCATTTTCATTTTTCTGTAAATTTCCATGGAATTTATCAGGTTTAATTAAATTGGGAAGTAACTAGTTATAAGGAAAGACAGCAAGTGAGGGAGGGTGGTGCCTGGTACTCCCAGGGAGTACTCACCATGTGCCAGTTGAGGAAGTCTTCCAAACCCTGCAGTAATGGATGGTCTCTGCTGCTGCTAAGTGGCTTCTCATCCATCTTGCTCCCCACATCATGCAGGGGAAGCAAACGGGGTTGTGCTGAAGCGCCAGGATAAGGAGGGCAATGGAGAGTTGTAACCTCTGTGTACTGGCCCACCTGCTGGACATAGAACCACCCTAAATGGCCAGGATCAGAAGTGGGCTATCTGCTTCACCTGTGAAAAAATTTCTGGATCCCCAGAAAGCCAAAATTCAGGTAGAAATCTACAAAATGCACCTCCTGGTCTTTTCAAAAGCCTGGCAATATTTTTGTGAACAAACTACTAATGAAAGGTTAGTCTTCCATATTTAACTATAAAAACCTTAGCATTCAGAACAAATTATCGATCTCGATGGCACTGCCACATTGAAAGAACTAATCACGCCTTTGCAGTGGCACGGAAATATCAAGTGCACAGCAAACTCATAGGGTATTTCCACTAGTCCCCCATTCCCCTGCCCCATACACTTCTATAAGGTGCTAGCTTGAATGTTAGTCCTGAATATTAATCCACGCTTGGGATACATCAAAATATAGTAAATTAAATGTCTCTCTGTCTCTCTTTTGTCTGTGTACCATAGTGCAGTAAAGGAATGGCAGATGTGATGTTTTGTAACAGTATTTCTTTTTATACCCTCTGCGGGTGACCAGCATATCTGTTTAGAGAGATCACAAATTTAGAGACCACCATCACAATCTAGAATTACACAAAAAGAAGATTGCGGGAGTGATCTGATAATATCTTCAAATACGGTAAGGGTTGTTATAAAGAAGACAGTGATTGGTTGTTCTCAATATCCACAGAAAGTAGGATGAGAAATAATGGGTTTAATCTGCAGGAAGGGAGCTGTAACTCTAAGGATCATTTAAGATCTGGAATAGGCTTCTAAGGGAGGTTTGTGGATTCTCCATCAACAGTGTTTTTTAAAAACAAGTTAGACAGGCACCCGTCAGCATACTCTAGGCTTACATGGTCCTGCCTCAGCAGAGAAGTCCTAGGCTAGATGACCTCTCATCGTCCTTTCCAGTCCTATGTTTCTGTGACTCTTTTTTTTTGTTTTTTTGTTTTACTTCATATTTTGGTGCCAAAGTTGGTGTAATACGTGACTCTAACTCCCAGCTCTCTTAGCAAGGGAGCCGAGCCCTAAGACAAGAGAGAAGCTTTGTGGGCATAGAGTCCTGCATTGGTTTCCTCCCTGGAAGCAGCAGGGAGGAGGAAAGGGGCATGATACCTCCCCGCCCCACAATTACCCTGGCAAACCACCTCCCTCAACCAATGGGAAGAAGAGAGACAATTGCATTCACCAGCAGCCAGTTAGATAATATAAAACAGTCAAGCAACACTGCGAGATAATCTCTGATTACTAGCAGAGCCACAGCCACGGGGGCCCAGGAAAGCAGGGAGAAGACTAGGAATAGCCCTGCATTCCTCCATGTTGTAAGACCAGTCTGAGAACTAAAGAGAGAGAAGATCTCTGTGCAACCAGGAAACACAGCATTGCCAGGACCAGAAACTGGCCTGTCTGTAATTAGCCAGCAAAAAAGCCTCAGAAGGGGACAGTCTGGGTGAGTACCCTGTATTACAGCTAGCTAGGTTGTTAGGGTTTGATCTTGCACCATTAAGACTCTTTCTATCTGGCTTTAATCTACCTAGATCATAAAGACCTGAATGGCCAATTCCCGGTATAATAACATGTTTCTCTAAGAGCATCTTACAGACCTGTAACAAGCCTTCACATGGATCACCTGGGTACCTGAAAAATAGGGGACAGGTGGAACTGAAGGGGGAGACATTTTTGATAGGAATATTAGGGCGTGTGTGGTCACACGTTCTAGTGCACTCGTTGCCATAGCTGTTTGTATTTAAGAAGCATTTTTAATATTGATATTTGCTAATCATTTTATATTTTATTGGCTGTATGTGTGTCTTTAATCCAATTGTTACATGCAGTTTATAGTAATTGCTTTCAACCTATTTGTGTGAGTTTGAATTATTTTTGCGTTGTAGGGTGGCAGTCACTGCCTTAGCATGTTTAACACCTTGTCTGTTCTTTAACACACCAGGACAAGGGGTGGGGCACCTACCAGCAACAGCATGAAATGAGCCCAGGCAACAAACATTTTGGAACTGTCTAGATACTGTGAGGTACCCCTGAACTGTGTGTGAGTGTCATACAGATGCTCAGCCAGTGCTGAAAGAGGGATTATCAGGACAATTAACTTGCCTGTTTCCTTATCAGGTTTAGTCAGGATAACCCCAGATCACCACTGTGATCTAGTTGTGAGGTGAACTCAGGAAGGACCTGGAGAGGGCCACGCTATTGCCATGCATGTTTTGTCCTCCTTAGGATCACTGCTACTCTGAGCATTTTGGTCTTTGGGGTCATCAAAGTATCCCCAGGGGACCACTGCTGCCATATTTCAATTTACTGCCTTGGGGTCTTTTAGCATGGCAGAGTAGGGTGGAAACCTGATTACTTGTTGCTAATGGGCAGAGCCAGTCAACTGCACACCCCGTGGTAGTCTACCAGAAAGTGCTGAAGGAAAGTGGGCTAGGAATTGTGGTGACACCTTTTGTTTCACTCAGGGCTGACTGGGTGAACAATGCATCCATTTCACCCACCTCTGAAAACTCTAGCCTGAGTGGCTTGGCCAAGTCATGCACGAAGTCTATAGTAGGGCCAATAATAGAATCCACATCTACTGAATCCTAGTTCAGTACCTTAAATGCAAGACCTTCTTCCTTACTCTACACAACTCACGTCAAAACTCTATATTTTAGTGTTCAGATTTTGTTGAACAGTGAGGGTTGGCAGCTATATTAATATTGTTCCATTTGTTGTATTTTCCAAAGGAAAATATTTATAATATTTGTTTTATTACAAAATCTGCATGTATTTTATAATGAACAGTCCCAAACTTATCTCCAGCACATCTCTGTTCCTGAAAAATAGATTTGGCCCTAAGAGTTTATCTGCAGTTAAATTTATAGACTAAGACCTCATTATTTATTTACCTCAGCTAATATGTTTTGACCAGCATTCTTGGGGAAAGTCATTTGACTCCTGGTTATATTTTATTAAGGATTTTCAAAAGCATTAGTGAACACAACTAGTAAGTTACTATGCTTTCTCCTATCTAGCACATGTATTCTGGTGGGGGGAAGCGAACTGAAAACCAAGGTGTTAGGGTCTATTAAAATATCAAGCATTTTGTTAAGGAAAATCACATTAAAAGATGTGTAAATGTTTGCAGGGGGTGAAATAGAATTTGGTAGAAACATACTTAACTTTCTGGCAATAACTAGATTTTTAAAGACTATCAGGCAACTTATATAGGTAATAGTGGGGTAGATGAGTTATCTTTCTAACTTCTGTCCTGTTTCTCCCTGCACTGACCCTCAGCAGACTACTCACAGCCAAATCAGCACACAGCTGTGGCCCACATGACACCCTTAGTTTGTAGATACATTGTGTTTATGTGGCCCACATAATACACAGACAGCTACATATCTGGCCCCACAATGGTAAGTAGGTTGAGAGCTACTGGTCCAAATACTAGGAAAGTCTGGCTAACGAGAGAGGCAGAATGTGGCAAACTATGCAAGTTGTGCGTGAAGTTTAGTTTTCCTGGTGCCAAATATTGTCACTGTTCCGTCTTCTCTGACATGCCAACTATGTCTACACCGATTGTAGCAAGTTCATTGCTGTTGGATCAATTTATCTGGTTTGGTTGAGTGGCAGTAAAGACGCACTCAATCAATCCAAATGTCACTTTAATAAAACCATTTGCGCAAGTGGCACAGCACAGTATTAATGGGAATGCATTTCCTATCAGTGCAGCACAGTGGAGACAGCGTGTAGAACAAGTTATGAAGTTGACTGGAGTTACACAAGCTACTCTGAGTACCTCACATAACTCCCATCAACTATCACTGAATTTTGCCAGCAGTATAGACCAGGCTTCCACAACCTGACATTGCTTGTACTGTGTCTATAATAAGTGCTGTCAACCCTGTCTTTGAGTCCCTCCAAAGGAGTTATCCTTCTCCTGTGTCTGCATGAAACTGAAAACCTCTGCTATTTAGGTGATAAATCTAGTATGGGGAAAAGTAATTTAGAGATGGACTGTTCATAAAACAATAGAATATGTGTATGTGTGTGGTATTTATTGTTGTAATTAACACAACCTTTATAGGTGTGTGTTAATCCAGTGTAACATGGTGTGATTTATAGTTAATCCATTGTGAATTGTATCAAGTTCTTGTGTCACTTTCACTATGAACATGAGCACTATGGAAAATCAACTCTTTTAAACCAGTATGTGTTTGGATTTTTTTAAGGAAATAGACTTGGTAAATTTTGATTTATTTATTTGCTGATGGAAGTAATGCACCATACTTTTTGTTTTTTTTTCCCCAAGTGACCAAAGATGTGGCTGGCTATAACTGTGATATGTTTGATCCATGGAATTGTATCAGTGCAACCAATCGTTGGCAATAGCAGACATTTTAATCCTGAAGCACGTATGAACATTGTAAGGAAAGTATTCAAGGATGTGGGGAGGGGAATCTCTGTGAAACAACATTTATTACTAGTAGTTAAATATGTAAATTTGTAGATTAAACTGACAGTCTTTAGCAGATAATGCCCCATAGTTCAGCATGCCTTGAAGTAGTTTTTAGTAAGATCGTATTTTCAAGTTAAAATCTGTGTGAATGCATGACCTAGGAAAGTGTTGACAGTCTAAGAACATAGATTTGGATTGTTCTTCCTGCAGAGTGGGATCATCACCTACTGGAGATACCCCAGTGAAGAGTATGATGTTGTGACACAGGATGGCTATATACTTAGAGTTAACAGGATACCTCATGGGAGAGTAAATGGTGATGAAACTGGTAAGAGCAAGATCCATGTTAAACAGGAAACTTCTGTATCCTTATAATTAGGTCAGAAGGGAATTTCAGCTAGAGCAGTGGTTCCCAACCAGTGTGCTGGGGCACACTGGTGTGCCGTGACAATGTCCAAAGTATACTGTGAGCATCCCTGAGAGCTGGGATTAAAGTTCCCTCCCTGCTCAGCTCAGCCACGTGGGCTGTGCAGGGCTGGGAAAAGGCAGGGGTTAAAGTAAGGGGGAAAGAAGCAGAACACAGTTCCGGGGATGCCCTATTTTTAGGCCTGCAGCGTTCTGGCCCCCCTAAAATAGAGGAAGGCTCCAGAACATGGAATTTCAGGGGTACTCCTAAAAGTAGCAGGAGCAGCCCGAACACAGAGTTCCAGTGGCTCCACCTTAAGCCCAGCCAGCAGAAAGTTGCGGGAGGCTGGAGTGTGTGAATCTCCCCTCTGCAGGGCGGAGCTGCTCCTGTCAGCCAGCCTGCAAAGAGCTCAAGTAAGGGCTTTGGGGGGGAGGGCTGCTGGGGGTTGTGTGGGTAGCAGTGGCTGTATAGCAGAGGGTGTGTAGCTGGGGTCATGGGGTGGCTGTTTGGTTGGGGGTGAGTGGGGGGATGTAGCTGGGGGCTGGAGGGCTAGTTCTGGCCCCTGCAGTGATGGGAGGATCCATCACAGGCAGCAGGGGGCTGGGGGGGGGGATGGGACCCACTGGGGTGGGAGGGAGCAGCAGTGGGGTGAGGATTTGTCCTGGGTGGCAGGGAGCCACTGTGGAGAAGGAGGAGGTGGGTGTTGCACCATGCTCACCTGCCCGACCTTCCCACTCCCCAGGTTCCCCCATCCCCCCCCCCCCAAAGCCACTCGTGCTCTCACTTCCTCTCTCGCCACCCTTGTGCTGTTCCCAACATGGCTCCTCTTGTCCTCTTTTGCCACCCCTGCCCTGCTCTGCTCCCCACACTCACTACTGCCACTGCACACAACTCCTGATCTCCCATGTTTTGCCACCCCTGCTCTGCTACCCCTACTACCCTATATAGCAGCATTTCCGAAACACTGTGCCATGGTTCATGAATATTCATAAGTAATTTAAGTTAGCTTGAATATTCATGAGTTTTTAATGGTGGTGTGCCTCGAAAAATTTGAAGGTATCAAGGTGTGCCACACCAGAGAAAAGGTTGGGAACCACTGACCTAGAGCATAGAAGTATGTTCAAGAGACTTACTATAGGGGTCACAGAAATCCTTTGACTTCAGTTTCATGGAGTTTCCATCTAATCCAGGGACATTTGTAGAGACAGCCTTTCCCTGCAGTGCCCTGGAAGAGTTTTCAATCCACAACCTACTCTACCCTGCAGCTCTGTCTTGCTCCTCACTCCCACTATATCCAGTGTGCTGCACTGGTCCTGCAGAAATCGTGCTGCCATTAGATCTTCTGTGGGTGTGCAGTAAGTGCCACAGAGAACAAATTGATGTTCTGGTTCTGCCCCAAGACTTGTAGAGCATCAGTAGAGAAACTACTGAGGATGGGAAGAAGAATAATACTGAGTTTCTACACTATCCCTGTGCTTGTGCAGTGGGAGATCCATTGGATCTCAGCCTTCTCCATGATCCTGGGAGCAAAGAAGGATGAGCTGGGTCCTTGTTAGAGAAGTGCTTAGTTTCTGCCTTTCCCCACCCTTCAGACTTCTAATCGGTAACCAGCATCACACTTACTCATCTGGTTTATATGTATGATCCAATGGCTTAATTTAAAGCCTGCAACAAGTAGCTGGGTGTTAAATTACTCCTCTCATTTCCTGCAGTTAGGTTTCTAATCTCTGTTGCATAAATTCAGTCTTGAATCACAGACAGGATATGACTGCTTGCTTCTTAAAATTTACATACCAAACCTTTTTTTTATTATGGTAAGACTAATATTTATTTTGCTGTTTTGTGGGTGAGCTGTATGGTCTTCTAATGGGAACTCTTGATGATCCTTTTGGAATATGAGAGTCCTCTAAACTGTTGCTTTTTTTTTTTTTTTGAAGAGTACAAATAACCAAATGCAGTACCTCAAACAAATTGATATGAAAATGGTCAAAAGGAAAAATATTTATATGTAATGTTTGCACTGTGTGCTAAACCAAACTTGTCCGCTCTGCATCTGCAACCTTGCAGGTAGGGTGACAACATAGCAAGGGTGGAACATTGAGACAGGGGATGGGGAATAATAGGCATCTATGTAAGGGATAGCTCTGAATATCAGGGCCATCCCTCTAAATTCAAGACATCTGGTCATCCTAATTGCAGGGATTAGGCTCTGTCCTTGCAAGGAGCACAAATGCACAGGTAGTCTGTTTTCCCCTTGCTGAACCCAGAGTATACCTAAATAATGCTAACCCTATGGTTAAAATCAGGAAGAAAATTCTGCAGAGAAGTGCACTTTAAAGGCTGTGAGGGGAGAGCGAAGTGTGTGTGAGCAACTGAGAGACTCAAGGTGAAGATCAGGCTCTTAGTGTAGTGAGAGGACAAGAGAAGGAGTACTAAGAGGGGAGGGAGTAGAGGAGAGGGAGAGTACTGCAGTAAGGAGAAGAAAGAGGGGAAAAACAAGCAAAGTAATAAAGAATGGAAAGTTAATAGGGAGGGACTAAACAAAACTGAGGACATGTGAGGTGAAAGGTTTCTGCCTGTGGGTGTGGAAAACTGAGTCATTTTACTTATAAACCTTACTGAGTATGTAAAAGAGGCCAGGATAACTAGTGTTGCAATCCAGATTTTGTTGAGATCTAAATCAGTTGTCTTGCCTAGAGTGACATTATTGCTTATACAAAAGAATCACCAGCCACAAACCTAAAATGGAGACCACTGGTCTGAAGGGTGGTTTGGTTTGCACACGCCCAAGAGAAAACCTTAGAGGCTGAAGAAGGACTGATTAAAAAAAAAAAAAAGAGTATGTTGCACAGCAAAGATGATCAAGAGATGCAAAGTGGACTTGGATGGCTGAGTTCCTGTAAAAATGCTGCTATGGTTTTATTTGTTGTGTTACTACTGACAAGCATCTAGAGCTGTGGAAGGGCCTCTTATATTTTAAAATCTAAATAAATTAAGGTTATCTATTTGTTTTTATGTGTTTGACAAAGTGGGATTTTCTCCCACAAAAGCTCATGCCGATAAACAAATTTGTTAGTTTTTAAAAGTGCCACCAGACTCCTTGCTTGTTTGCTGAACTATACGAACATAACTTGGCTACCCCTTTGGAACTATTACTGCTTGTTTCAGGGATTTTTGTTGGTTTTTGCCATTTTACACTGAGTGATGGCATAGCAAAATAAATCCATCAGAGGGAGCTATTGGTTTGGAAATGAGTGTTATCAAGATGCTCATAAGCAACAACAAAGGGAGGGAGAAGTATAGAGCCTATGAAGGGTTTGAATACTCTACCATACATGCACAAAAGCATCATGAGTGTCCGAATGAAGTGTACATTTTGCTTATTGTTGCAGTTTAATTCTTACCTGTGTAATATGAAAACCCATCTCTGTAGGTAACTGGCAGATAATATGCCTCTCCTCAGAGCATAGAATCAAAAAGTTTGATTTACCCTAATATTTGCTCCTTAACACTTTGTCCCCAAAGTCCATTCTCATTTTGCATATTGTTCAACATTATTGCCTTGATCATCCAGGTCTTGCATCACATCTGTCCTCTAAGGAGGTTTTATATAATCTCAGAGCAGAATAATTCATAAATTATGCCTTTAATACAATGGACTCCAAGGATACTAAAACTTAATTCAGTGTTCTCCCACTGCCGCCCCCCCCATGGATATTGCAGTAGATTCTCTTTCATTGTAACAACAGAGAGACAAAGGGGATGAGATATTGGGCTAACTTCCCTTGGTGAGAGAGAGACAAGCTTTTGAGTTACTCAAAGCTTTTCCTTAGGTCTGGGAAAGGTACTTAGTGTCACAGCCATACAGGATAGAACAAGTAGCTTAGCATAAACAGTTAGCACATATTCTAGGCGGCCACTTCACCTTGAATAGTCCCTTCGGTTAGCATAAGTAATTACCACAAATTATCAGTTTAATCTTGTATTTACCTATGACACTCTACCTACCACCTTGTCTGCTCTTGCACTTATGCTGGCAAAAATTCTGTCATGCAAAGGTGTGGAAAAAAAAGCAACATGTTTTGCCAGCTGAAACGCTAGTGTGGACAGCGCTTTGGTGGCAGGTGACAGTCTCCTGCTGACATAACTACCGCTGATTGTTCATGTTGTTTGTTACATCAGTAGGAGTCAATGCAATTGCTCTCATAGTGGCATAGTGATACCAATACAGCTGTGCCTCTGTAAGTTCTTAGGTGTAGACTGTCCTGAAGTACTTTCCCAGATGTAAACAAAAGCTCTGTTTAGCTTGAAAGCTTATCTCTCACCAAGAGAGTTTGGTCCAGTGAAAGATAATACCTCACCTACCTTGTCTCTCTAATATCCTGGAACCAATGTGGCTACAACTGTGTATGGTAATGATAGGGTATATGTTTTGAAATCTGGTTTTGACTCGTTCTGAGGGTTGACATTCTATTCTATTTTTAATTTGGCATAAAACTTCTCCCCTTCCATCAGTTTCATTTTTGCATAATTAATGTTGAATAACTGCATTAATTTGCAGAGGAATCATTAAACTAGCTTCAGGTGTAAACAGTCTTTTTCTGTGTGGATCTCAGACCCTTAGGTTTATATAACCAGACCATCTATGTTAAGGAGTTGAGCTGTGTTGTCGACTCTGATTGCTTTGTTGGAGTGCTAGGAGGTGCTTAAAAGTTTCCACAAACTGTTACAATGGTGTTAGGGATGGAGAAGGAAAGGTGGGCATCTGTGGACAGAATATAAAGTTTAGAGATAGGGAAATGAGTGGTTCTGGTTCCAGCCTGGTCAAGACCCTAGTGAAGGCAAGAAGACTCTTAGGTAGCAGCATACCCTCCAAGGAATTCAAACCTCTTTGTTCTCTGACACCCATCCAGTTCAGTAAAACACACATTAACTTCACTGTTGGGCTTGAGCTGCTCATTGTTTTTGGAAGATGGCAAGAAGGCTCCTATACCTGCTGATGTAGAGACATTAGGTCTCTAGGTCAAGAGGTCACAAGGTAGGTCAAACTATAACCGCTGCTAATGATGGTATCCTCCAATGTAGGCCTAGTGAAAGAGATTCCTGTCAAGGTATGAGGCTCTCTGGCATTGACTCCATGACACTTAAAAAAACCACCAGTTAATATTACGGCAGCAGTTCCCAAGCCGTCCCAGGGAACCCTTTGGCATCTTACTTTTCATTTCTGGTACTACTAGAAAGCCTCTTCAATGTGACAAGGCATACTGTGCAGATAATCTCATTTTGAGCACAAGATGGTATTCTTCATGTTGCAAAAGAGTCAGAGTGCTGTTTCAGTGGCTCCAGGCACAGGCCACAGCATAGACCATACTTGGACCGGCAAAGGCCCA
Source organism: Podocnemis expansa (assembly GCA_007922195.1). Classification (NCBI taxonomy): domain Eukaryota; kingdom Metazoa; phylum Chordata; order Testudines; family Podocnemididae; genus Podocnemis; species Podocnemis expansa. The sequence continues at coordinate 15,177,411 of ML681981.1, read as the reverse complement.
GGATCCTCCTTTGCAAACCACTGAATTATAGCAGCTACTGTGGGGTGAGGAATAAAGGTAGCCATAGTGATGGCAGGAGGAGGCCAAGAGGAACTTATGCACCAAGATACAATGCAGTTATTTATGGGAATTAGGGGTGACTGTGTGAAGAGATTGAGAGAGGCCCTGGATCCAGTAGTCAGAATGAAACCCACTAACCTGTTGCATCTTTCCAAGATGTGCTGCTTGAGCCATGAACTACATAATAAATATGTTGTCTGACAATCAAATGTAATAGGGCTAATATTAAAATACACCCATAGTATGCATTTAGCCACATTGACGATAAGCCATTCTTCTAAATATTCTCTAAAAATGTCCATATTTATTGATGATAGCATTTTCTTTTTCCCCCATAAAATTGTTCTTGATTTAGCAACCACTAATACAAGTGAGAGAATGCTTCTATGTAGGTTTCCTGTTGTAAGAAGAGTGTTTAAAGAATTCCACGTTATGGTATCTGGCAATTCTGCTTACTCCCTCTAAAGCCTAGAGCTGTATGCTGGAGTCAGAAGTTTGACTACTGGGGCACGACTGTCATTTTGTTATCAACCTCATAGAAGTTTTGGCTGTGTGGAATATTCAGTGTCTCTCTCTTTTAGGTCCGAAGCCTGTCGTGTTTTTGCAGCATGGTTTACTTACAGATGGCAGCAACTGGATCACTAATACAGCTAAAAACAGCCTTGGCTTCATGCTGGCAGATGCAGGCTATGATGTTTGGCTTGGAAATATCAGAGGGAACACCTGGTCTAGAGGCCATGTTAGGCTTTCAGTGGACCACAGGAAATTTTGGGCTTTCAGGTATACCATACTTTGGGAAAAACAATGATGTGACAAATTTATTTTGTTTCATACAGTGGTGGTGTGAGAACTTTTATTTCTTCAGCGAGCAGTGTCCTCGACTGCTCCACTGAAGGTGTCTGCGCCGTCAGCACGTCGGATCGGGCTAGATTCTTTAGCAGTTACCTCTGGGCAGGGGAGGAGGCACTCAGAGCTCCTGGCGTTTTCGCGCCAGAGTGACGTGTGCTCCTTCACTCCCCCGCCGTCCCTCCCTCTTCAGTTCTCTTCAACCGCCTCAACCGGTCAGATGGGTTTCTCCACTGCTCCAGCGATCCCCTAACGAACCTTAAAAAAAAAAAAAAAAGAAAAGACAGAAAAGAGAAGAAGAAATTAAATTTAACACATAGGAAAACAGTACAATTTAATATCAATAAGCAGAACAAACGGACAATCAGCGCTATGCCCAGTCCTTCGGGCTTTAAGTGCTGTGTTAACTGCAAAGACCCTATGCCGGCTTCTGACGGCCACCAGACATGTATCAAGTGTCTGGGTGAGGGCCATCTAACACATAAATGTCAGGACTGTAAAAACCTGACAAAAAGGACTCTAAAGGACCGGCAAAGAAAGTTAAAATTGCTCCTGTTAGAGGGCTCCCTGCGACCATCATCAGATCCAGGTGCCTCTCCTCTTGCTGAGGGAGCGCATAAGAGAAAGTCAGCCTCTTCATCCCCGGTGCCACAGAAAAAGGCCAGGGGGAGGCAAATCAACGAGGACACCCTGAGGCTTTCAAGTTCCTCGAGTGCCTCTAAGACAGTTCCTCAGAGCTGCTCTAACAGCCTGACAGGCAAAAGCGGCTCCATGCCGCGAGCAGAGCGTGTGGAGGCGGCACTCACAAGCCCTCTGGCAGCGGGATCGCCGCCGCTGACGGCACCAGTGCTGCTCCCCACGCCGCTTAATGAACATTCTTTGGTGCCTTTCCCTTTCTGCCAGGCACCTGCCATGACGCTGGGGGCGGCACCGTTAATCCCCCCCCACTCCCCGGCACCGAACCCGGTGCAGGGGTCATCTGAACAAACCAACCCCCCCCCACGGTGAGGGTGGGGAAATGCAAAAACAAATCTAAGAACCTCGAAACGACAGAGGAGCTGCAGATACACTCTCAGCCAACCTCCCCACTGTTTCAGACAGACTCCTCTGACAGTGAGCTGTCTCAGGTATCTCATAGATCAGATCACTCTGCGTCTACAGCATCAACGGCTTCACAGTCCATTGAGCCATGCAACTTGCAATCCACGCAGGCTCCCACAAACAATGTGCCTTTTACATATCCCTGGCTCTACCCGTGGTTCTGCCAGCCACCAGCTCAAATGTTACCACAAAATTTTCCAGCGTGGACAGGCTTTTATCCCTTTCCATCCATGCCCACGACAAACTCCCTACAGCCAGTGACAAGCACTGTGCAACAGAATATACTTACCTCCAAGGATAACAACAGAGACACAGAAGGACGGAGAGACGTCATCTGATATATCTCCTAAGAATGATGACATCAAACGTTTTAGAGACCTTTTTAGTCGAGCTGCAGATAATTTCGAAATTCCTCTGCATGACAGTCCTACAAACAAGCACAAATTATATAAAATTCTACAAACAACTGGATCAACTAAATTAGCCCTACCTATGGATGAGGGAATCATGGAGCCAGCTAACACCATTTGGGCAACACCAGCATCGATTCCCCCATCGAATAAAAAGGCAGATAAAAAGTATTTCATCGCTCCAAAAGGGAAAGAATTCCTATTTTCGCATCCACAGCCAAACTCGTTGGTAGTTGAGGCCGCTAATCAAAGAAACAAAGTGTCATACAATAGGAACAACCCCGGAGCTAAGGATGACAAGAAGCTCGATATTTTGGGGAAAAAAGTATACACGTCGGCTGCTCTGCAACTTCGCATTTCCAATTACACGGCGCTACTATCTAATTATGACCATGACATTTATAGTAAGATAGCACAAGTCGTGCAACATCTCCCTCACGAGCAACAGGACCAAATCAATGACCTCATAGATGAGGGACGATTAATTGCCAGAACGGCATTACAGGCAGCCTTAGATCTGGCTGACGTTGCAGCGAGATCCATGGCCACGGCCATAGTCATGAGACGGGCTTCATGGCTCCATGCCGCAGATCTGCCAAAAGCAATGCAGGCAACCATTGAGGACCTCCCCTTTGACAAAAACAACTTATTTGGGGAACGGACCAATGAGGTAATGAATCTGAAAGATTCAAGGGCAACACTAAGGACCCTCGGCATACACACGCCATTCTACAATAAGAAGCCTTACACACACGGGAACGGTAACAGATACCCACAAAATCAGTATGTCAGAAGGAACGAGATACCTCGGCAAAGATCACGTCAACAAGGCCGCAGGAGGCAGAACACCCAGCCTACCCGGAATTTACAGGGTCCTAACCCGAAACAAAACTTTTGAGGGTCAGGTCGAGGGACTGCCAATCCACATCTCTGCAGTGAACAAGGAACTTCCATCAACTCATCCGGTCTTCACCCACAAATTACTCCCCTTTTTCCATCAATGGGCAGCGATAACATCCGACAAGTGGGTCCTACAGGTCATCCAGAAGGGTTATACCATACCTTTTATGGAATACCCTTCTTCCAAACACCCTTCCCCGTCCCTTTTCAGGGACCCCCATCATGTACAAATCCTGTTGGAGGAGGTACAAAACCTATTACGCATACGAGCTATAGAACTGGTACCACAGGCGTATGAGGGAAGGGGATTCTATTCCAACTACTTCATCACCAAGAAAAAGACCGGAGGATGGAGACCGATACTAGATTTACGTCATCTAAACAAGCATGTTCAAACCAAGCGTTTCAAGATGATAACCATCAACACTATAATCTCCTCGCTGCGCACCGGAGAATGGATTGCTTCCCTCGACCTCACGGATGCTTATTTTCACATCCCTATCCATCCGGGACATCGAAAATTCCTAAGATTTTCGGTACAGAACAAGCACTACCAATACACCGTCCTTCCATTTGGACTCTGTACAGCCCCACGGGCTTTTTCCAAATTTATGGCTCCTGTTATGGCCTTTCTTCGCAGAAAGGGAATATCAATATTCCCATATCTAGACAATTTCCTCATAACCACCCCTACAAAACTGGAGGCAATACATGCAACAAACACAACTGTCAGGTTATTTCTCGATCTAGGCCTCAACATAAACTACAAAAAATCATCCCTAGAACCACGACAGGAGATACTTTTTATAGGAGCCAGAATTCATTCACTATCAGCAAGGGCATACCTGCCAATGGACAGATTTTGCACCATAAGACATCTGATCCTCTCCAATCATGTAACAACTCTTACGTCCATACATTCATGCATGCAGATACTGGATACATGGTGGCCACTACACATCTGGTCAAACGTGCCAGACTCCACATGAGGACCTTCCAATTGTGGTTCCTCAGATCTGCCAGACACAGATCTAACAGTTTCAAACCGGACATTGTCCATACCTACGCTAATAAAGGACTCCCTCCTATGGTGGACACAGGAGGTCAACCTCTTAAAAGGGGTACCATTCATCGCAAAAGACCCCGACGTAACAATTACAACGGATGCATCCCTCACGGGGTGGGGTGCTCACCTGATGAACTACACAGCTCGGGGCAACTGGTCTTTTCAGGAGAAGTCCCTGCACATAAACATCTTAGAACTCAGGGCGGTACGCAATGCATGTCATCATTTTCTTCCCCTCATATCTGGGAAACATGTCAGGGTCCAAACCGACAACATGACTGCCATGTATTATATAAATCGACAGGGGGGAACCAAGTCACACCCACTCTGCATGGAGGCCATGATGCTATGGCAATGGTGCATACCCCACGACATTCACCACTCTGCCATATACCTCCCGGGCAGGGACAATACAATCGCAGATGCCCTCAGCAGAATCACATCCCAAAACCACGAATGGGAAATGCACAGGGGAATACTAGCAACAATATTCAAATGCTGGGGGTGACCCACAATGGACTTATTCGTCACTCACACAAACAAGAGGTGCAAGAATTACTGCTTCCGAGCTGGTATAGGGCCGAATTCTTGCGGAGATGCTTTCTCCCTCAAATGGGACAAGGGTCTCTTTTATGCCTTCCCTCCAATCCCATTAATTCCACAAACCATACTCAAAATACAGCGAGAGAGAGCAACCACCATCATGATAGCTCCCGCTTGGCCACGTCAACCACGGTACTCTCTACTTATCAGAATGTCCAGAACTCCACCAATCACGTTGCCGCTAATACCAGCACTTCTTTCACAGAGCAAGGGTCGCATCCTCAACTCCTACCTAGACAGACTCCACCTTACAGCATGGAACCTAGATGGTTCACTGAGCTAGAGCTAAAATGTTCCCAGGAGGTGCAGTCAATACTACTCAATAGCAGGAAGGAGGCAACAAGAAGAGCTTACCTTTATAAATGGAAGTGCTTTGTAGTATGGTGTCTCCAGCGTACTCTTGTTCCACATTCTGCTGACATTCCTTCCTCCTACAGTACCTCTTCGAGCTGAAAAAGTCAAACATCTCAGTCAATACCATCAGAGTCCATTTGGCCACAATCTCCACATTCCACGAGCCCATAGGAGCCTCCTCTGTTTTCTCTCATCATTCTGTAAAGAGATTCATGATAGGCCTTAATAACCTATATCCTCAAATCACAATGCCCACACCTCCATGGGATCTCAACGTGGTATTACATGCAATAATGAGACCACCATTCGAACCTTTGACATCTTGCTCATTACTACACCTTTCAATGAAGGTCGCTTTTCTCGTCACTATTACATCCATCAGAAGAGTGGGTGAACTGGCAGCCCTCATGGCAGGACCCCCATATACGATATTTTATAGGGACAAGGTTTCACTCAGACCTCATCCCAAATTTCTCCCAAACATTAATTCTAAGTTTCACAATAGCCAACCAATACATCTCCCTGTTTTCTACCCAAAGCCGCATACTTCACCGCAGCAAGCGGCCCTTCATACATTGGATGTCAGATGAGCCCTATCCTTCTACCTTGAAAGAACTAGGAGCTTCAGGAAAACAAATAGACTTTTTGTTTCCACAACTGAACGTTCCCAAGGACAACCAATATCCAAACAAAGACTCTCACTATGGATCTCTTCGTGCATCAGGCTGGCATACACTTCGTCTACTAGGGAGCCACCTGATCCTATATGTTCCCATACTACCAGGGCTATGGGGTCCTCAATAGCATTTCTCATGAAAGTTCCTCTATCAGATATCTGTAGGGCAGCTACATGGTCCTCCACAGACACTTTTGCAAAACATTATGCACTCGAGCAGTTGTCCAGCACTGACACAGCAGTAGGACAAGCAATCCTTAACACTGCATCGACTTCACGTCTCGAAGTTCCCACCTCCATTGCCACATAACAGCTAAACACTCACCTTCGGTGGAGCAGTCGAGGACACTGCTCGCTGAGGAAATGGAGGTTACTCACCTTCATGCAGTAGCTGAAGTTCCTCGAGATGCGTGTCCTCGACATGCTCCACTACCCGCCCTCCTCCCCTCTACTTCGCAGTATGACCATTTTCCATCCCATGGTCTCTGCAGTAGAAGAGAACTGAGGAGGGAGGGAGGGCGGGGGAGTGAAGGAGCACACGTCACTCTGGTGCGAAAACGCCAGGAGCTCTGAGTGCCTCCTCCCCCGCCCAGAGGTAACTGCTAAAGAATCTAGCCCGATCCGACGTGCTGACGGTGCAGACACCTTCGGTGGAGCATGTCGAGGACACGCATCTCGAGGAACTTCGGCTACTGCACGAAGGTGAGTAACCTCCATTACTGCAGTGACAAACAAAGAATTAGGTTAAATACTAAAAAGTGTCCACTAATTTTGAATGCCCAATTCAATAATTACAGTTGGGTATTTTTTCAGAGGTGTTGAATGTATCTGGTTCCATTCAAGTCAATTGGAATTGCAGATGGTAAGCATCTCAGAAGATCTCACTATTGTTACACTAGAATTGGTGGACACATTTGATGTGTTAGTTATTGTCTATTTGACTATGTTGTGCTGAGCAATCTCTAGGAATTATTAAAAGAGCATAAGTATTTGATAAGTTCAATGAAATCAAATGCCTTTAAACTAAAATATAAATTGAGCAAAGAACAAAAAAGTTCAACATAATCTTGATTCAGCATCTGACAGCTCGTCAGACACCGCTGTTTGAGATTCAGTTTAAATATAGATGCAGGTCACCTGCATATGAGAGAGCTGTACCACAAACAATTTTTTTTTTTTTATGCACACCATTTGGACCTGTGAATCATTCTGAATGATATAGTGGGAAAAGGTTTAAACATGATTTGCCCCAGTTTCTGCCCAATGTGGATGGGGCTGCAAACATTAGAAGCACTGGGGGGAGAAGAATATGGAGATGCATGTGGTGCATGTGCTATGCTTGTTCTATAGTTCAAAAATTTTTTGTGTTTAAAAGTAGATATCTACCACTTCTGTGTTAGATGTATAATAGAGTTACCTTTCCTTTTGTAGCTTTGATGAAATGGCTAAATATGACCTTCCAGCAGTGATTGATTTTATTGTGCAGAAAACTGGACAAAAGCAGTTGTACTATGTTGGCCACTCCCAAGGCACCACTATAGGTAAGCTAAGGGGAATATTGTGCAGTGTTGAGTCTTCAAATACTTGTCCATTTATAAGCAACATCTCTTCCCTTCTCTGCAACACACCTGCTCCTATGTGGACATTCACCCTTTTTCCATTCCCTTTGTTCCTGCTGCAAATATCACAGGTAAGCCAAGGAGGATTTCTAGGGCAATAATCCTGTTGGCTCTGTCATGTGACAGTCACATTGTGATTCTTTTTCAGACTTGCATATGGTAATCCATAACCCTGATCCAACTGAAGTGTATAATTAAGGTATACACCTTTTCTCTTAGGCCTGTCCACACTAGGAAAAAAGTGTTGTACTAAAATATGTGAGTTAACCTGTTTCAACAAGCACATTTTAAAATCCTAATGGAGGGCAAGAGCATGGTACTTGAACACTTGAGGTTCACTGTGACCAATTAACATTTTAAAATACCCTTGCTCTGTCTTCTCAAAGCTTTAGAATTTCATAGTAACTGTCATGTAGTAAACTAAACTGTTTTATCCTAGGGTGGACACAGCCACAGAAATTCAGTTAACAATTCTGTTGGTACATTAACCACAGTAAGAACCTGCTCAGTGCTACAATAATTACTTGGCTCACAAGAGTAGTAAACACTTACTTTGTTGCTCTGATAAGTAAATCTGAGCCAAGGAGTGCAGAGGAAGGACATCTGAATAGAGAGGTGCCATTCTCATTATAGTCGGCCTATATGGGGAATCTCAAGTGCACACTTTGGATGCTACTTTCAAATCATCCAAACGTTTTGTTAGAAAACGTGTTTCATCAAACAAAGGAAAGGCATTATATTATATTCAAGGTACATTCCCCTAAACGAAAGCTTCAGATTGCAAGTGTCATTATCTCATCCTCAAACTTCATTGGGAACTTCTTGGTACTCAGGTCTTAAGAAAATTGCACCCAATCACAGTGCTATAAGGTGTGAACCACAAATGCAGTTAGAGTATGCTTATGTAAGCAGCCTGTGTTTTCAACTGACCTTTTAAAATTGTCAACATTACTGTTTTCTTTACAGTTTGTAAAATAGTTTTTCCCAAAAAAACTAAACTTTCAGCCTGAGCTCCTAACAGTAATAACTTTTTTGTCTTTTTTTTTTATTTTCAGCTTTCATAGCATTTTCAACTATGCCCCATCTGGCTCAAAGAATCAAAATGTACTTTGCATTAGCCCCTGTAGCCACACTTAAATATGCCAAAAGCCCATTGACAAAGCTTGCATGGCTTCCCAATCTAGTAATCAAGGTATGTGATTTCTTTAGATGGAACATCATTTGGACATTAGCAGGACTTTCTGGCTGGGATTCTAAAATAAGTTTAGACACATTCTAGAACAGGTAGGTTGTGGTGTTTTGGACTATCTGGGGTCATTGGGGTTGTCATGGTGATAAATGGGAGGGTTGTGTAGGTGCTAGGAAAACCCGTCTGTCTGGTTCCCTGTCTCTCAATACTCTTTCAGTACAGACTCCTTCTTCAACCGCTGCTTGGATGCATTCAATAATAGGTTTCTCCGTGCCAGAGCGCCGGATTGGTCAGAAAAAACTTGTCCTACCCTGGCAGGAGAGGATAGGTGGCCTCCGCCCCTCACGCCACCCCGTGGCTATATATACAGCCATCTCCCGACCCCTCCTCAGTTTCATTTCTTCCGCCTTGCGCGTTAGATTTGGAATGTCTGCTCCTTGCAAACCACAAGCAGCCTGTCCTTTTCTTCAGCTTATTGTCCAGCTGGGAGTCACTCACAAAATTTAGAAGCTTGCTCCCACCTGAGGCCAGAGAGGAGTATGATGCCTTCCTGGAGGAAGGCAACGTAATCTCCCAAGATCTCCTCCTTTCAGCGCGTGATGTGGTGGACACACCTGCTTGCACTGTGGCCTTGGCAGTAACCATTGGCAGGGTGGCATGGCTTAGGGAGGCTAGAGCGCCCCCTAATGCACAGCAGGAGGTCCTCAACCTGCCCTTCGAGGGAGATGCTTTGTTTCCCCCTGAAACCCTATTGGTGGTGGGCACTGCCCGAGATCACCGGGGAGAGGCCAAATACTTTGGCCTGGTTCCCCATGGACCCACCGCTCCGACTTAGTTTCCTTCCCCCCCGAATTCCCACCCATTTTCTCCCATGGGGGACCACAGGGGAGTTTCCTTCCACCACATCATCTGCTGCAAAGGCTGGGTCTTTGCTCCCTTCTCCCGCAGGGAGGGGCCCACCCAAGTTGCTGCCACCCCACTTTCGAACCTTGGGCATAGAGGCATCAGGGCATCAATGTCGTAGATGGTCGACACACCCTTTTCCCCTCGAAAAGGGAACAGGATTCAGTGGGAACCATTCCCCCCCCCCCCTTTTTTCCATTTGCTACTGCATCAGCAGACCTCTGATCTGGGGTGGCATGGCCCCAACAACATAAAGACACCCATGCCTGCACCACTGGTACCCAGGTACTGTGGTCTAGCCCCACACCCCTTAAGCAGTGACTCCTTTGAACATGCATAGAGAATCGCCCCTTTCCCCTCTCCCCTCCTCTCCCTTCCCGGACATCCCTCTAACCCTGCGTCTTCCACGCCAACACTATTGTCTGGGACAAGAGGCGTGTCTTGTAGTAGTCCCAGCACTGCTGCAGAAGCTCCGAGATGTGTATGTTCGAAGCCTACCCGGACACAGGACTGTGCCTGTGACCCTGATGCCTCCCTCAGGTAGGCCTTCCCGAGTCTGGGTCAAGGGAAGGGGGGGATACCTCCGGTCACATACCGTTGGCTCAACGTATACCAGCCTTTGTGACCCCGACCCCAATTCGACGAGAATACCTCCTACTCATCAAGGGGGACACATCCACTTAGCCATGGCGGATCTTAGCCTTTGAGGGGAGCCAAGGTGAACAGCCTACCCCAACCCACTTCCCTCCCTCATGGGAACTACAGCTCTACACCCTGACCTCCTGCTGATCTCAGTGTCAACCAGGGTTCCTACCCTAGGAACCCTCGTCCTAAGCCCACATCACAAACACAGTGGTCAGTTCTCCTTACACCCTTGCTCGTAAGCAGCGGCCAGGTGTACCTTCCTCGAATCCCCAGATAGGGAACCTAGGAGAGGACACCTAGTCTTATCTCCACGTAAAGGGAACAGCAAGGGGTCACCCTATCAGGCCTTATCTCCTCAGCACCCTTCTCTGCATCACCAGCCGTCATACTGGGCAGGAGACCACATGTAGGCAGAGGGGATCCTTCCCAAGGGACTTGTGGCTGCCTTTTCTGCCTCTTGGTCTTGTACCCTGGCAGGGCATGCTCCCCCCACCCTTTGTTTCTTGGGGCTTTCCCACTACATCTGATTGCAGACCTATAACTCTACCCTGTATCTTTACCCTCATTCGCATCAACCAGACTCTGCTACGTCTGGTTGCGACCTGGCCAAGGGATAAGGTTATTCTCCTACAGCTACCTGTGTACCCAGTAGTCGTCCAGATCAGTTCATAACTCTGTGGTTCCAGCTAAGGGCTTGGGGTGATCAGTTCAGGGAGTAATCTCCACCCTTTCTTCATTTTTGTGCTGGACATGACTAATATGGCTAAATTCGCAATTGTTGGCATCCAGCGTTCTCCCATGAGACCACGCTGCAAGGCCCATGGCCAGACACTATATTCTGTCTGTCATACTTCACGTTTCCACCTATGTGGAACATCTAATGCAACCCTGTATGTTTACGTTGCGTCCTTTACTTCGGTTATGGTGACCTTGTTCCGACCTGCTTATGTGCATATGTCTCATAGAATCATAGGATTGGAAGGGACCTCATAGGTCATCTAGTCCAACCCCCTGCCAGAGGCAGGACCACTCCCACTAAACCATCCCAGTCAGGGTTTTGTCCAGCCGGGCTTTAAACACCTCCAAAGATGGAGATTCCACCACCTCCCTCGGCAGCTCATTCCAATGCTTCACCACTCGCCTAGTAAAAATGTTTTTTCTACTATCCAGCCTCGACCTCCGTAACCGCAACTTGAGACCATTGCTCCTCGTTCTGTCCTCTGTTATTACCGAGAACAGTCGAGCTCCATCTTCCCTGGAGCATCCCTTGAAGTAGTTGAAGGTTGCTATCAAATCCCCCCTCAGTCTTCTCTTCTGCAGACTAAATAAGCCTAATGCTTTCAGTCTTTCCCCATAGGGCTTGTGCTCCAGCCCTTTAATCATTTTGGTTGCCCTCCTCTGAACTCTATCTAGCATGTCCCTGTCCTTTTTGTAGTGGGGAGCCCAAAACTGAACACAGTATTCTAGATGTGGCCTCACCAGTGCAGAATAGAGGGGAATGATCACATCCCTTGATCTTCTGGTAACACTTCTTTTGATGCAGCCCAGTATGCCATTGGCCTTTTTGGCAGCAAGAGCACACTGCTGACTCATATCTAGCTTCCCATCCACCATGACCCCCAGGTCCTTTTCTACACTGCTGCTGCTACTTAGCTGAATGTTCCCCAGCCTGTAGCAGTGGATGGGGTTTTTCCGTCCCAAGTGCAGGATTTTACACTTGTCCTTATTGAACCTTAGTGGGTTTGGTCCTGCCCCTGTCCTGGGTTGGCCCTCAGCTCTTGACTCTTCTGGGCCACGTAAAGGCCTGTTTGCCTCTTGACTCTGGCTAGATTCTGGTTGCTGGACTTCTCCCACATGGGGCATGTTGCTGTGCTGAAGGCAGAAGACCCAACTCCACCTGCCATCCATCAGCATGCCTAGTAGTCACCTATTACTGAATGCATCCGAGCAGCGCTTGAAGAAGAATGGTGGGTTACTTACCAGTAACTGTCCTTCTTTGAGATGGGCTGCTCGGATCCATTCAGGTCCCTCCCCTCCGTCCCCGCATCTGGAGTTGGCGACTCTAAGGAACTGAGGAGGGGTCGGGAGGCAGCTGTATATAAAGCCACGGGGTGGCGCGAGGGGCGGAGGCCGTTTCCCCTCTCCTGACAGGCTAGGACAAGTTTTTTCCGACCAATCCAGCGATCCGGCACACAGCTCTGAATATGCTGCCTCTCATTATTGGTCTATAATTTCCCCCAAAACTCTACATCTGGTGACCGAGGATGGGATATGTGGTGGAGTTGGCTATCCTCAACAGTCCTGGCAACTATGGAAAACCAGAATGCAATGTAAGAAGCAAAACTTTTATTTACTGCTTGCATGGGGTTTGGGTTGTAACTCTGAAAGCTGATCTGCCTGCTGTTAAGTACAAGTGAAGAGACACACAATAACCACAAGAGGGCATTATGGCTTTACTTACTACAACCCTCGAACTGTTTGAGGATTCGTCAGATTCATGGGAAACGTACACAGCTTGATTTCAAAATTTTGTAATAGCAAATGATATAACTAATGAGAAGAAGGCACCAGTTTTTCTAACAGTCATTGGAGTTAAGACTTATAGTTTGCTATGTGATTTGCTTTATCCGGAGAAGCCAGAGCAGAAACCTTGCGGGGATCTAGTAGAAGTTCTGGGAGCGCATTTTCCCCCGAAGCCACTCATAATTGCCGAGAGGTATAGGTTCTACCAAAAGAACCAAGGTGAAGGTGAATCAGTTGTACAGTTTGTAGCAGCTCTGCGGAAGCTGGCGGCACACTGTGACTTCAAGAACATGTTAGAGGAAATGCTGCATGACAGGCTGGTGTGTGGCCTGCACAGTGAATCAAAACGGAAATGCCTGTTGCTCGAAGGTGAACTCACCTTGAAAAAGGCTATTGAGATTGCAGTCTCCATGGAATGCATCACCCGAGACATGCAACAGATTGGGGCCAGCATGCATAAAGTATCCCCACAACCTGCCCACAGGGAATCAGGGAGACAGGAATGTTACCAGTGTGCGAAGCAGGGTCACCTCGCATCCGAGTGCTGGTGTAAGGATCTACTGTCTCAACAATGTGGTAAGAGAGGGCACGTTGAATGTGCCTGCAAACAAAGGAAGGATGAGCCAAACAGAAGAGGCAGACCTGAGAAAAATGGACCATTGATTTGGCGGACCAAGAGAGAAATTTTGCATGCAGTAGAGCAGAATACAGGTGATCATGGTGACACCCAATCGGAAGATGAAGATTCCTTCCATGTTTTGTCTATAACAGCTGGCCCACATAAATTCTGGGCGACACCTGTGTTGGAAGGCAAACCTGTACGCATGGAATTGGACACTGGCGCAGCTGTTTCGTTAGTTTCTAACATAGTATATGAGAAGGACTTTAGACATCTGCCACTTAAGCCGACAGTAGTTGTTTTGAAGACATACACTGGGGAGACTGTTCCCCTGTTGGGTACTATTGATGTGAAAGTAGAACTCAATGGACAGACCACAAAGCTACCACTGTTTGTGGTGAAGGGGAATTACCCAGCCGTAATGGGAAGATCTTGGATCAGGAAAATCCAACTCAATTGGGAGAAGTGCACCAATTGACTAAAGAAGAAATTAATTTAGGAGCGGTACTAATGAAACACGCTGCTGTTTTTGGTGAAGACTTAGGCAGCATGAAGGGAATCACTGTGAAATTAAATATAAAGACTGATTGCCAACCAAAATGTTTGAAGGCCAGGATGGTGGCATTTGCCATCAGACCCAAGGTGGAAGGAAACTTGGAGCAGTTAGTCAAGAAGGGAATCTTAGTGCCAGTTACTCACAGCCAGTGGGCAACACCCATTGTCCCAATAGTGAAGAAAGACGGCTCCATTCGGATTTGTGCAGATTTCAAGGTCACTGTCAACCCAGTGTTATGTGCAGAACAATATTCTCCCCCCCCCCCCCCCATTGAGGGAATCTTCTCAGGTTTGGCTAGATGACAAAAATTTAGCAAGATTGATTTGAGTCAAGCGTACTTACAGATGCATGTTGAAGAAGAATCTCAAAGGTTGTTGACAATTGTAACACATAAGGGGTTGTACAGATACTATCGTTTACCTTTCAGCATTACTTTGGCCCCAGCTATGTCCCAAAGGGGACTGGACCAGATTTTGAGTGGTTTATCAGGAGTACACTGCTATCTGGATGACACTGTCAAAAATGAGGAGGGGTGCCTTATGAACTTGGAAGCTACTCTGCAAAGACTGGAAGACTATGGTCTACATGTTCACAGAGACAAATGTAAGTTTTTCCAGCCCTCAGCTGAATATTTAGGACATATAATTGATGCTGATGGTCTCCATAAGTCTCTGGCCAAGGTTAAGGCTATCGTGGATGCTCCACTACCTCAGAACGTAAGCCAACTTTGCTCTTTTTGAGGGTTATTGAACTATTATGGCAAGTTTATTCCACATTCAGTGACACTCCTGAAATCCCTACATGAGCTTCTTGGGCCGAAAAAGGCCTGGAACTGGACTGAAGCCTGTGATGTTGCATTTAACACAGCTAAATGCTCACTGGTAAACTCTAGGGTTCTGACGCATTTTGATCATCTTTGCCCCTACAGTTGGCTTGTAATGCCTCTCCTTATGGAGTTGGGGCTGTATTGTCACATATTATGCCTTCTGGTGAAGAGAGGCCTATTACTTTTGCTTCACGCTCCATGACCAAGGCAGAAACTAACTATGCCCAAATTGAACGTGAAGCACTGGGCATTATTTTTGGTGTTTGATAATTTCACCAGTACCTGTGGGGAAAGAAGTTCATGCTTCTCACGGACTGTCGACCCCTGACATAAATTTTGGGGCCACACACAGGCATCCCACCTTTGGCTGCTAGTTGGATGCAGTGATGGGCACTGACACTTTCTGGATACACATATGAGATCAAGTATAGGCAATCCTCTTTGGATTGCAACGCTGATAGTCTTTCAAGGCTACCCTTACCGGCTCATCGGCAAGATCAGGATCAGGAAGGAATCTTTTACTTTGAACAGGTGGAAAACACTCCCACCACAGCTACTCAAGTGAAGAAAGCGACACACGTTGACTCAGTGCTCTCACAAGTTATGGATTTCGTCATGCATGGAACATTCTTACCTGACTCTTAGGTGTCTCCTGACCTCTACCCCTACATGTCTAGGAGGACAGAGTTATCGACCCAATCTGGGTGTTCGTTGTGGGGTATGTGTGTCATTCTCCCACCTTCATTAAGACCACGTTTGTTGGAACAGCTCCATTCAAGTCACTGCAGCATAGTACACATGAAAGAAATTGCACTGAGCTATTTCTGGTGGCCAGGCTTAGACAGGGCCATTAAAGAGATGGCTAGAGCTTGTACCTCATGCCAGAGCATCCGGAATGCACCTCATTTGGCACCCCTTCACCTGTGGGATTGGCCCGAAAAGCCATGATAATGTATTCATGTTGATTTTGTTGGCCCAGTTGAAGGATGTGTGTGTTTAATTTCTGTGGATGCCCATTTAAAATGGCCAGAAGTCTCTGTAATGCAGTCCACTACTACGGAAACCACTATCCAGACCCTGCATGGCTTTTTTACTCATTATGGTCTTCCAGAACAGCTGGTGAGTGACAATGGACCACAGGTCATTTCTCAGGATTTTGAAACTTTTACGAAGTCCAATGGAATATATTACATCAGGTCAGCACCATATCATCCTTCCACCAATGGGCTTGCTGAAAGGTTCGTACAGACTATGAAGCAAGCTCTAAAATCTGTGAAGGACGTTCACTTCTTCAGAAACATTCCTCTCTCTCAGTTCTCTTTCAATAAAGACTCCTTACACAGCTCTGAATATGCTGCCACTCATTATTGGATTATAATTTCCCCCAAAATTCCACATAGGTGAACTACAGCTTTTCATCAGGTCCTCCAGATGGGTCTGGCCAAGAGGCAGCAGCCACTACCCTATCCTGGCCCACTCTTTCCTCCCACCATGTGGGCCCAGGGCTATGCCCTAGCAGCAGCATGATGGCCCCTCTTTCTCTGTGTGCACAGGTGACACCATGGCTAGAGCGCAGTGGCTGCTCTTGTCCCACTGCATAGGCCCAACAGCAGTGCCCTGACTGGAGTGCAGCAATTGCTCCCCACTAACCATCGTGGCAAAGTGTTCTTGTTGTGTGTGTGTGGGGGGTCTGCCCAACAGTAACTGTCTCCCCTGGCAATTGAGACCTGAGGCAAAACCAGTGCGTCCAGGACAAAGCTTCTGGCTTTTCCCCTCTGCCCCTTTCTCTGCCTTTTAGGGCATTTGGAGCAGGCTCTGGTTTGAGCCCAGCAAGGCACCCTTCAACACTTATGGTATGTTCACATGTAAACTTGTATTTCGAAATAAAATCCTTATTTCGAAATAACTTAAATCGAAATAAGCAAATATTAAATCGAAATAAGGGAAAACCTCAAAGCGAAATAGCATATCCGGACACAGGACTTGCTATTTCACTTCAGGAAAGGGGCAGCACGGTCCCCTTGCTGGGCCATGACCCCACCCAATATATACAAAAAGGAAGGCACACTGGGAAGGAGAAGGGCAAAAGTGTTATTTTGAAATAACCGTTATTTCAAAATAACACGTCCGAACGGCGTTGTTTCGAAACAACAGCTATTTTGCTTTCATGCGAGGTTTTATTGTTTCAAAACGACCGTCATTTCAAAATAAAGAAATGTTGGTCGAACATGACCACTTTTATTTTGAAACAACGGTCACTGTTTCCAAATAAAAGCCTCATGTGGACATAACCTTAATGAGGGTTTAAGGTTCTAGTCCACTTAATTAAATCCAGGGCCCAGAGAGGTGCCTTCTTACAGGGTCATGGAGGTGATAGCACTGCCCTGGCTGGTCTGGGACTACATCGGTTCTTCCCACTGATTGGAGCCTGAGTCGTCATCCTCTGCTTGTGGCTGGGGAGAAACTCTGTGTCCTACTCCTGGGGAAGTCTCAAATTTGCTGATAGTTTCTCTCTTCTGCCTTTCTGTCTAGCAGGGGGATGTTTTTTATGGGCACCTGCAGTAACCTTTAATTAGGTTCAGGTGCCTCCTGATTGCCCTGTGGTAACCTCCCCTCTGCTTGCAGGGAAAAGGGCCTTTAAAAGCCTAAGGCTCACATACCTGCCCTCAGGAGCATCGTTGCCCTGGGGAAGGACCCAGGGCACTGGCCCAGGCCCCACCCCCTGCCCACAGGCCATGCCCCCTGGCCGCAGGCCACGACCCCAGTCGGGGACAGGGCCGGGAGCAGCTGCCACGCCCACAGGTGGCTGGGCCCCAGCTCCCTGGCTGCGGATGGGGCTGCCTGGCCTTGGGGAAGCGGTGGCTGCGGGCAGCTGGGACTTGGATCCTTGGCCAGGGACAGGGCCAGAGCGGCCGCTGCTGCCGCAGGCAGCTGGGCCCCGGATCTCCGGCCCGATTGGGCTGGAGACCCAGAGAGGTGGGGCCCTGCGGGACCCGGGGCACTGGTGCCGGGATTTGGAGCTTTGGCCCCGTGTGTCTGGCGCCAGTGATGCCCCTGCCTGCCCTGATATACTCTTCGGTAGCCTTACACCCTGACTTTATCACACCATGTGGATCCACCAGTGCCCTGGCTGGACCATGGCAGCCACTATTCCCTCCCAGCCCTGCCCCTTTTCCTGCCCCTCTCCAGCCCACCTAGATGCAGATGTGGCTCTCAGGCCAAAAGGTTTGCTTACCCCATTCTAGACTATCCAGATATTTTAGTGTGCAATCTGCACCAATGTTAGATCTAGTCACATAGCTTAGTCCATAATCTGTGCAAAAATTTATCCGTAAGGTGTGTTTATATAAGAATAAGAAAACCAATCAGAGGCATGGGCAGGCTTCAGGGTCATGAGGGAACGAAAAATTTTGGACTCTTCAGAGTGTTTATGAATAAAAAGATACATAAGAGGTATATAAAACAGTAAATGATATAGAGGTGGTAAGAAAGCACTGCCATTTGTCCTTTCTTCTAATTCAAGAAAAGGATAGCATTTCATAAAACCGAAGGGAAACCAGTCTAAAACTCTAAAAGGAAAAAGCTTAGTAGGCTTCAAAGGAGGATTATCCATTTCTGTGGGTAATGAAGATACACACCTATACTTGGTAAGATACCACATAAGGGATATTAATATGATTGCATCAAAGCATAAACTAAACATGAACTGCCAAGAGCTTGGAAGCTACTTCCCCTTTTGCAATGATTCTCCACTATAAGGATTTCACTGTCTTCTGCAGTGTGTATTACCACAGAGACCAGTAACTGAGATAGTGGCACCACCAGCCCATTCTGACATAATACCAATAACTTGGCCAGGAGCACATCTGCTAGTTCAGTAGGCCTAGAAGTTTGCAAATGCCAAACAGAGGAATTTTGCGGGGCTATCAAAAAATATAACTAGGAAGAATTAATTTAGGCTTAGGAAGTAGTAATCTGGAGCTAAGGAAAGAGTTCTTAACAGTGAGGACTATTGGAATAGGAAGTTGTTGTCCACCTTGTGGAACCCTTCTTGTTTGAGTTATTTAAATGTCCATTGAACATAGTGTATCACCTATAGTATATTTGAATTCTAGGATTAAAAGATGGAAAGTAAGATTTCATCTCCAATATCAGTAGTTCTAATAAATATAAATCTTTATCATTTTACAGATGGTCTTTGGCGATAAAGATTTCTTACCCGAGACATTTTTTGGTAAGGTTGCTGCTGAAATTTGCAGCTATGACGCATTTGCAGAACTTTGTGGTAACCTCCTGTTTGTGCTATGTGGATTTAATGAGAAGAACTTAAATATGGTATGTATACATCTACAAATATTCCCTCAGCTTTTGGGTTTGTTTTTTGTTTGTGGTTTGAAATACCTATTTATCCTTGAAATTTTCTGCATAGATTTTTGAAAAATAAATGGAGCTACTTCCTCAATGAAACCACTTCTAAAATTTAAATGTTTCTTTTCAGAGCCGAGTAGATGTTTATACAACACATGCCCCAGCTGGAACCTCTGTTCAAAACATGATTCACTGGAAGCAGGTAGAATCTCTGAAACACTAAGGGTCCATTAATCATACATGGTAGTTGAAAACTGCTTTATGGCTAGTTTCCTGTGCTATTCTGTCAGGAAATTCTGGCATTCAGTATAAATTAACACTCACTAGTCTACATTGCCGTATGGACAGAACTCTTTCTCCCTTAATTGTCCTTGTGCTTAGCGTTTCTTAGTACATTCTTCAAGCAGGGAACTCTACAGTGGCATGAAAATATCTTCATAATAAATTGTCAATCCAGATGGTATTGCCGCCTCAAAAAAATTAATACTTCTGTAGTAGCCTGGCATAGCATATTTTGCAAAGCAGATCCCTGGCAGTATCCATGAAAGTAGCAGAAGTGCACAGCCACTTTATAAAGCTCCAGTTTCCTCAGGAGATATGACAAACTAGTTTTCCTTCAACTGCTGTCTCTCTGTATTTCACCTCATCAGTTTTTAAAGCAGAGGGAAAGATTAGTCTATACATGTGAAATATCTGCTAATGTATGAAGTAATGAGCCTATTTTTTCCTCCAAATGACAACAGTTATGTTTACTAAAAATGTATAAATTTGATTTTAATGTTTTACTTTAGATAATTCAAAGTGGTGAATTTAAAGCTTATGACTGGGGATTGCTGGGTAACTATTTGCACTATAATCAGGTGAGTATCTGATTGGGAAAACATTTTTCTTTCTTTTAAAAAAAATGAGAAAGGCAGTGTGTGAAGGTTCCATACTCTGTCATATGGTAGTGAAGGTTAGGAACCAAATCCTATTCTCATTTACAGTGGTATAAATCAAGAGCCATACCATTGAATTAATGTTGCTACATTAACAGAGGATATTTAAGATGGATCTCCAAATCAAATTATTATGGGCACTAAAATAAATGTATTTACATTTTCTCTGATAGGACACTCAATTCACATGTAAAAAGTCACCAGTCTACATATAACCCCCTCTGTGCTGACACTCAATTTAATGAGTATTTCAAAATAGAATCAGTTAATTGATATTTTTCCTCCAATGGAATGTCTAGCCTTGCATTTTAAAACATATGTTTCTGTTCCGTTGCTGTTTTTAAAGAAATTAGGAAAACGTAATTCCAAAAATGATGCAATGAATTTTCCAGTTAAAAATTCAAATGCAAACTTGTAATCCCCAACTCTCTTGTCCTCAGTGCTGTCTTTTCCAGAACTATAATACATCATTATAAAATTGTTCTTTGTTTCCATTAATCATCAAGTAAAATTAGTTTTCTTTTATAAAATCCTTTTTTTAAAGAGCACTCCTCCTCTGTACAATGTGAAGGACATGAAAGTGCCAACTGCGATGTGGACCGGTGGACATGACTTGCTTGCTGACCCTCGGGATGTTGTCCTTTTGCTCCCACAAATGACTAATCTTGTTTACCACAAAGCAATTCCTGACTGGAACCATCTGGATTTCATCTGGGGCCTTGATGCACCTAAGCGCATGTATAATGAAATCCTCGACTTGATGAGGAAAAATCCATGAAAATAATGTGGCTATGGAGTCAAGGCTTTGATTAATTTCCATTGATACGTATCTGTCTTCTTTTTTCACAAAATGCAAAGCTATTTGCACATAATGGTCTATATACACTGTATTTACTTTAACTTTTACATATTCGAAGAGAGCAGGCGAACTAGCTATGTACATTTTTAAAGCATACCACACAAATTTTAAGTCTTCTGCTTTCTAAAGTCTGTGTGGTAAATTTAATACAATCATGGATTTGCTTCTAGGCTGATTTTTTTAGCAGGCATCTGGACAACTTTTAGTATAAAATGAATTGATTGCATGGCATGGAGCACAGCTGATAAATGCTGCTAGACTAGACGTGCAGTCATAATGCCTAAATTCTGAAAAGCACTCAAGATTTTTTTTTACTTTTAAATATGTTATTCCTTTGATATCAACGGAACTACACTGATTTTAATACAGCTGAGGATCTGGGCCAGAGACTTAACCTCATGGCTCTAATCACCAGCTAACATCATGATCAGTATGCCTCTCACATGACCAAAAGTCATTGTGTTAGTCCCAGTGATTAATTAAGAGATCCAATGGGCATGTCTTATTGTCCCGTTGAAGAAGAGTGGAATGACAAAAGTTAGTCTGTTATAAGAAGGGGTGTGTGTGTGTGTGTGTGTGTGTGTGTGTGTGTGTGTGTGTGTGTGAACTCAACTGATGTCTGCCGTTAATGAAAAATAAATCACCATAATTGTAATCAATTATTTCTATGTATATACCTTTTGAATTCAGTAAAAGTGAAGTTCTTTAAATACTCAGTCTGAAATGTGGTCTTTTGTTTCACAATTAGAGAATCACAAAGAAGGAGTCTGATCTAACAACCTAAAATGACAAGTCTGTGTGATGGGTAAAAGTCTAATAAAGGGGTGTCCAACCTTTGTGGGTGAGGGGCCACATTGCCATTCTTTTCTCAGTCAGGGGGCTGGTGAGAGAATTTTTGTTAGATAAGACATGGAAATTGGTCTTTATTAATAGACTTTAATAAAATAATTACTGTGATATTTAGTGTTGCTTTTGCTTGCACTGTGTACAGAGGACAAGAGGGACAGGGATGCCTCTGTGAGGAGGCAAGGCAGGACAGGGGAGCATGGCAGAGGAGGGGAGGGGAAGAAGGGTGAGGTGGGAAGAGCAAAGCAGCTAGGTGGCAGGACTTAGCTACTTCCTTACAAGGGACCACATCAATTCTGATCTTCTCACTCCCTACCAAGTACTGCTCAGGGAAACAAGAGCAGTGCTGGGAGGAGAGAGGAGAGAGAAGAGAACAGAGTCAGACAAAGACTGGACAGAAATCCTGGCAATTCTGCAGGGGCCAGAGATTTTGGCATTGGGTATCTCTGTACCAGAAACATTAATGGGTAGCAGTCTCTCCAGAAGAATTTTTGCCACTAAGGTCAGGGAAGGACAGGAGTGTTGGGGTTAGGGGTGTGGGAGGAGACCAGAACGGGGGGGATGTCCAGGTTGGGATTTTAAACTGCTCAGGGCACTCTTCCTTTACCTGCCCCCTACTCACACGACAGGGGCTGAATTCAGCCCCTGAACAGTTTTCTGGCCATGCCACACCTCCCTGTAGCTGTGCTCTGCACAGGATGGGAGATTGACAAGGGCCCTGGCCAGCCCCAGCTCCCAGGCTCTTGCAGCAGCACTCCGCAGGCCGGATGAAAGCCCTTGGTTGGCCAGAGTCTGGCCCCCAGGCCACAGGTCGGACAAGCCGTCTAATATCTAATGTTCAATCAAATGAGAAAAAGACGCATATTAACATGTAGCCTATACTAAGGTGGAATCAATACTATTTTTTGCCTAAAAGATAAATTGTCTTTTAATTACTGCAATCCCAAAATAGATTGTGGAATCAAAAGGAGAATCCTGCTCATTATTGTTAAACTGTAAACTTCTTGAGACCAAATTTCTTGAGAGAATCCTGGTTTTTATTAGTCAGAAACTTTAGAGTCACATCTTTAAAACTACTGAATGTTGTCTTAAATCTTGCTTATTAATGCCAAAGAGATCTGCTAAATTTGAACAAAACTGCATCAGCCTTTAAGACAAGGAATGCATAAATGTTCTCCTTGGATTGTGAGAGCATTTCTTTCCTCTCATTGTCCGTACATGAAGGCTATGTCCATGCACAGTCAGTTAAATTGATTCTACTTGAATCAATTTTAACCAAATTGATCTAAAAATAGTTAAATCGATTTAAGTAAAATCAATTTAACAGGTGCAGATGAATAAAAATGTCTGGACACAGGACTTGCTAGTTTGATTTGGGAAAGGGGCACCCTGGGAGGTGTGGCAACATGGCCCCCTGGCAGGGCCATGTTGCCACTCAGTCCCCTGCCTGGCTTTCACCTGGAGAGCATATCGATATAACAGAGCCACACGGTTATTTCGAAACCACAGTTTGCGATAACCCTCATTTTGATATAAAACTAGGTTTTATTATACCAAAATGATTTTTCTTATTTCAAAATAAGGGAGCTCCTTATTTCAAAAGAATGAAACATCGTGTGCACCAAAGCATTTTTAAATAGAAATAACCACAGTTGTTTCGATTTAAAGCCTGCGTGTGGACATACCTGAACTGAAAACATCGGGGGGGGGGGGGGGGTTAGGAAGTTTTCAGAAACAATCACCATGGACTAATACAAAATGTTTTCAGAAACAATCACTTGTGTGTGTACCACAAGGAGATTCCTGACTGGAATCGTCTGGATTTCATCTGGAGTCTTGATGCAGCTGCGTGCATGTATCATGAAATTCTTGACTTGATGTGGAGAAATCCATAAAAATGTGGCTTTGGCATCAAGGATTTGATTAATTTTGGTTTGTGTCTGTTTTTGTTTAAGTGAAATGCAACACTATTACATATAGCATTCTGTATTTGATGAATTTACTTTAATAGTCCTTAATGAACTTCAGTAATAGGAGAGCAGCACAAGTGTGCCCAAAAGAAGGGAAATACTGAGGACAACCTTAGAATATATACACTATCCTATACAGGTGTAAATCCTCCTGGGTTTTTTTGGGGGGGGGGGGGTTTTTTTGGGGTTTTTTTTTTTTTTTTTTTTAATATGCCAAGCTTTAGAAATAAAACATATTATGGGTAGCGTCTTTTGTCCAGCCAGGAGACCAGTTGTTGAAGAGTGAATTGCAATTAAATGAGGCAAGTTTTGAGGC
Organism: Podocnemis expansa; assembly: GCA_007922195.1. Lineage (NCBI taxonomy): Eukaryota > Metazoa > Chordata > Testudines > Podocnemididae > Podocnemis > Podocnemis expansa. Next base: position 15,153,218 of record ML681981.1, on the reverse strand, counting down.
ATGGTTGCTTTGTATGTTGAACAGTCTGAGGTTTACTGATTAACAACAACAACTTTCATACCTTATATTAACATTATTAACATTATTAACATTATCAATAACAAGAAGAGGATCAGGGATGGTGTAGGTCCCTTACTGAATGGGGCAGGCATCCTTGTGACAGAGGATGAGGAAAAAGCTGAAGTGCTCAATGCTTTTTTTACTTCAGTTTTCACAAGCAAGGTCAGCTCCCAGCCCACTACACTAGGTACGGGGGACTGGGGAGAAGAAGAGAGGCCCTTGGTGACAGAAGGTCAGGTTAGGGACTGCTTAAAGAAACTAGATGTGCACAAGTCCATGGGGCCGGATGAACTGCATCCGAGGGTGCTGAGGGAGCTGGCTGATGAGATAGCAGTACCGTTGGCCATTATCTTTGAAAACTCGTGGCGAACGGGGGAGGTGCCAGAGGACTGGAAAAAAGCAAATATAGTACCTATCTTCAAGAAAGGCAAAAAGGACGATCCAGGGAATTACAGACCTGTCAGCCTCACCTCAATCCCTGGAAAAATCATGGAGCAGCTTCTCAAAGAATCCATCCTGAAACACTTGGAGGAAAATAGAGTAATCAGGAATAGTCAGCATGGATTTACCAAGGGTAAATCATGCCTGACCAACCTCATCGCCTTCTATGATGAGATGACTGGATTTGTGGATGCGGGAAGAGCCGTTGATGTGATATACCTTGACTTTAGCAAGGCTTTTGATACGGTTTCCCACAGCATTCTCATTGGCAAATTAAGGAAGTATGGGTTAGATGCGTGGACTGTAAGGTGGATAGAAAACTGGCTAGAACAACGGTTTCAGCGTGTAGGAATCAATGGCTCCATGTCAAGTTGGCAGGCAGTAACGAGTGGTGTGCCCCAGGGGTCGGTCCTGGGGCCAGTTCTGTTCAATGTTTTCATTAATGATCTGGATGATGGGATAGATTGCACACTTAGTAAGTTTGCAGATGATACCAAACTGGGGGGAACGGTAGACACCCTAGAGGGCAGAGACAGGATTCAGGGAGACCTAGACAAACTGGAGCAGTGGGCCAAGAGGAATCTCATGAGGTTCAACAAGGATAAGTGTAAAATCCTGCACTTGGGACGAAAAAACCCCATGTACTGCTACAGGCTGGGGAGTGATCAGCTAAATAGCAGCACTGGAGAAAAGGACCTGGGAGTCATGGTGGATGGGAAGCTGGATATGAGTCAGCAGTGTGCTCTTGCTGCCAAAAAGGCCAATGGCATACTGGGCTGCATCAGAAGAAGTGTTGCCAGCAGATCAAGGGATGTGATCATTCCCCTCTATTCTGCACTAGTGAGGCCACATCTGGAATACTGTGTCCAGTTTTGGGCTCCCCACTACAAAAAGGACATGGACAAATTAGAGAGAGTCCAGCAGAGGGCAACAAAAATGATCAAAGGGCTGGAGCACAAGCCCTATGAAGAAAGACTGAAGGAACTAGGCTTATTTAGCCTGCAGAAGAGAAGACTGAGGGGGGATTTGATAGCAACCTTCAACTACTTGAAGGGTTGCTCCAAGGAGGAGGGAGCTCGACTGTTCTCGGTAGTAACAGAGGGCAGAACGAGAAGCAATGGTTTCAAGTTACAGCTGGGGTGGTCCAGGCTGGATATTAGGAAAAACTTCCTTACTAGGCGAGTGGTGAAGCAGTGGAATAAGTTGCCTAGGGAGGTGGTGGAATCTCCATCTCTGGAGGTGTTCAAGTCCCAGCTGGACAAAACACTGACTGGGATGATCTAATGGGAGTGGTCCTGCTTTTTTTGGCAGGGGGTTGGACTAGATGACCTTGTGGGGTCCCTTCCAACCCTATGATTCTATGATTCTATGATTAGCGTGGCCTGTGTGTTGCTTTGTGAAATTTTAATTTAAAACAGTGAATTTGCTTTAATTATACATAGCCTTAAAGACAGAGGTTTTATAAGTGCTTTTCCAAAAGTTTCTAGATTTTTTTCCCCCCTTGATCCTCCGACCACTAGTCTTAGCTCTCATTAACTTCAGTGGGAGCAGCATTACAGAGAAGAAACATGAGATGCAACAAAACACAAAGTTCAACATTTTGGACACTTTTGTAAACATGGGTTGTTGGCTTGTATCACTGTGACAGTGCATTGACTGCAGCAGTGGCTGAGACAACATTCTGCTTACTGCAGTTAGGCCAGTTAAACACCGCAGGGTACTGTAAACCTTGTTAAGAAGACCTGGAAGGTTAAGTAAGCAATTATGCAGAAGTTATAGAATGGCTCAGGAAGTAAGGAGGAGGTTGAAAGCAGGCAGGGAGTGGGTCTGCCACAGCCCTACATTAGCAAGTTTGAAAGTTGAGAAATATTCTCCGTGCATTTCCCTGATACGGGCTGTTGTATGAACTGTGTTGCAGATGTGGAGAGGAACAGCATGTGGTGTGCCACATAATGTGGGAGGTTTTTATAGTAGTTTTTTCCTCAATAAAACATGACATTGAGCATGAAGGGGCACCATGCATATTACTCATTTCCTGAAGGCAACTCTAAAGGATGTTTTGCTAGTAATGGGTGAATTATAGGTTGGTATAGAATGGAAAAAGCAGTCACTAGGTGTTTGTAACAGGTTGGTTTGCCCCTTTAAGGGTCAGAGGCCTGGAGCCAGTCAGTTCTGTTCACTAATTGGATACAGGTAAACAGGGCACAAGTGTTTCTTACAAAAATTCATAGAAAGGAACAATAAGAGCTTGAGAGTCACTCAGGAAAGGGGCAAAAAGAGCAGATGTGGGAGTCTTGGTGCTGGAGAAAGAAACCGTAAGAAAAGAGAAAATTCTGGAGGTCCTCCCTGAGAATAGAGAGAGAGGCTAGAAGCTAAAAGCCCTGAGTAGGCGTCAGAGGAGATTCTGAAGCAAGAGGAACGTCTCCAAGAGTGGCTTTGTGACCCTGTCTTGTATAGAAAGATAGGAGAGAATCCAGGATGGATGAGAGACTTCTTTATTAAGCCTAGCATGGGTGGCTGTTGTTTATTCCTTTGTTTGAGCTTTTGAATAATCCTAGTAGGAGATTCTAGGCTTTAAGTTCAGGAGACCTTCAGCTGAGGCTGACCAGTGTCCAGAGTCTCAGATACCATGGAAGCAGAATCTTTGGAGCTGTGCATTGTACTTAGTTTTGTCATTTGAGGTGCCCATTTTATAGAATCATAGAACCGGGAACTACCCTGAGATAAGGCTGTTGTTAGCTTAAGGGAGTGTTGAAGTATGTTGGAGGAGTCATTAGAAGGGGAAACGGAAGGTCAGGTGCTTGTAGGACCACCCCACACTCTGGGAGGGCAGAGGAGTGCTCTGAGATGAATCTGGAATCCTCTCAATTTGAGCTTTACTGCCATTCCTCTGTGTACGAGGCTGAGTTTGCAGGCAGGTGCACTTCAAACTTGTAGGTTTTGGTAACCTTTTATGTCCCCAAATTGTCCTGTTTAGAAGGGATGATGTGTGAGTTTACATGTGGTGCTCTTATGTGCATCCTGGTGTCATCTAAAAGCTTTAGGGTTGTGAACAAAGATGCTACCTTTTGTTGTCTTAGTTCCTGCTGTGTGCAAGGAAACAGGACTTTGTATGTTCCTTTATAAATAAGCAAAATTGCCTTAAGGATTCTGGACACCCTCATCAATTTATTTTCTTGGCTGGAACAATCAGAGAGGGACATCAGATGGTTGGTGGTGTGTTTTTTGTTTTGTTTTTTTTTAATATCTATGTCCAAGCAAGCAAACAAATAAACAAACGTTATGTAAGAACTCGGTGGTATTGTTAATCCAACTTGGTGGTGTTTGTGTTTGATTTAATGAAATGGGTAAGCATGACCTTCCAGTGGTGATAGACTTCTTTTCCAAATGAAAACTTGGCAAAAGAAAAACTGTCTTTCTTTGGCTATTCTCAGGTCTCAGAATACAAAAAATTAGTGCATTTCATTCAATATGTCCTTAAACAGCAGGAAACACTTGTGATTTATTCTTAATCTCAATTGACTTGGTTTTATAACTGGTGCTTCTTCAGAATAAGAGCATGGCTGCTGTCTGTTTCCATTAAGCTGTGCACAAGTGAGAGAGCAACTACAGACATTTGGGGAAGGGACAGAAAAGGTCAATAGATTTAGCTTCCTAACTGAAATGTTTATTTGGCCACATGTAGAGCTTTTGGTTTCCATTTAATACTGTTTCAACTGTCATTCTGTATCAGACCTTTTTTCTTACAAACAAAATATAATTGAGTATGAGACAAATGGCTATCTTAATCAGATCAGGTCTGAAGGAATACAGCTCTACATGCATGTTGTGTTACTAAATACTGTCCCTTTTTCTGTGGCAGTTGCCATTAATCTGTTCTTGATTTTTTTAAAAAAATCTCTTTATTGCATTTTCAGCCATGCCATAACTGACTTAAAAAAATATCAACCTGATGCTTTGGTTCCTGCCTATGCATTTCTGAACAGCAAAAGCCCTTTGATACAATTAAGCAAGGAGTCTTTTGGCACTTAAAGACTAACACATTGATTTATTGCATGAGCTTTTGTGGGAGAAAATCCCACTTTGTCAGCCACTTTGAAGGCACTTCTTCAAAGTGGCTGACAAAGTGGGATTTTCTCCCATAAAAGCTGATGTGATAAATAAATGTGTTAGTCTTCAAGTGCCCAAGACTCCTTGATTATTTTGCTGAACTAGACTAACATGGCTACCCAGAGGCATCGCTGGCCCGGGGACAGACCCGGGCATAGGCCCAGGCCCAACCCCCTGGCCGGGAACAGGGCCAGAAGCTGCTGTGCTGCCGTGAGTGGCTGGGCCCCGCATCCCCGGCCGGGGATGGGGACGGAAGCAGCTGTGGGAGGCTGGGACCTGCATCCCCGGCCAGGGATGGGGCCGCCGCAGCCACCAGCGGCTGGGCGCCGTATCTCCAGCCCAATTGGGCCAAATCCAGGGCGCCGGCACTGGAATTCGGGGCACGTGCCCGGGTGCCCAGCGCCAGTGATTCCTCTGTGGCTACCCCTTTGGAATTTGATATAATTAGTATTTTTTACTGATGTAGTTTTGAGTTTTACAAAACTTATTTCTCTAATAATGGTGTGTATGTATGTTTGTGGTGTGTTTGTTGTGGTTTGGTTATTTTCTAACAGCGATTAAATGGACATTTAGAAGCTATTCTTTCTAGCTTACCAACAAGTTACCAACATACATTGTGCATGTAATAATGATGGGAACTGACCTTTTGGATTAATGTATAAAATGTGTACATGCCTTTCTGAATGACAGACTGCACAATGCCAACTCTCTTTCTTGAATATGCAAAGTGAACTAGTTCAAACTACATTTTTTTTCATGTTTTCAAGTGCTTCAAGGCTATCACAGTATGACAAACGTATTGGATCCAGGGCTGGCTGAATAATTATTCATGAAATTTATGCCTGGTCTCACAGAACATGTCTTAATGGAAAGAGGTCATGAATAGAATGGCATTCTTTCAAACCCTTATTCACATGAGTAGTTCTTACTTGTGCAATTAGTTCTACCTAAACCACTAGCAGAAGGAGCTCACTGTCAATTTCCCAAGTGTTGCTATTTGTTTTATTCAATAGTTTTACCTTACTGCTACAAAAAGTAAGTTATAGGGGATGGGCACTTGGCTAAGGAAAAAACTGAAAAGTTCTAGCAAATTAAATTTCTCACTTGGACATTTTTCTTACCCACTTTCCTGCATAAGATTGGGGAAAAGGGAATAATAAATGCATTTATGGTATTCATAGGTAATGGTGTGTTTGCATTTTTACAGACTCAGTTTGGCAAGAAGGAGGAGTTCTGTCTGATGGATAGGAGACTGAGAGAATGTACCAAGATGTGTAACAATGGATTGACAGCTTTATTTTGCACTAGCCTCCCTTACCCTTTACTGTGTTCTTGCAGCATCAACTAGATGTGTACATAGCACATTCTACAAATGATACATCTGTAAAGAAGGGAATTCACTGATCAGGTAGAGGTTCTGGAATAAAAATGCTGCTTTCCCTCGTCAGTATTTTTATTTAAAAATAAGAACTGAAGGGTGATATTTTAAATTGTCAATAGAAGTGATGACTTATACAGGAGTGACATGCATGCAGCAATGCATGCACATATATATATCATAAGAACTGTAAAGGAAAAATCCCTAATCACCCTTTAAAACTGGATAGTGAAGTTTCACAACACAAAACTACATGAATTCTTGGATTTAAATATGTTAAGTTCTGTGTAATAGATTTCTTAGTAGCCTTTTGGTTTTTTTGTAATATAGGTACATAATTTCCAATAAGCATAGTAAAGTAGCATTTTTAAGAAAACTATGAAAATCTTAACTTTTAACATGCTAAAAAACTGCTTCTCTCGAGCAACATCTAACGCTTAATTTTTCTTATTGTAATCTGTTTGATGCTGTAAAGCAGAACAAAAAATTCCGTACATTATATATTGTCTGAAATTTAAAACATTTACTGTGTAAAATCAGGGGAATTCAAACATTTTTATTCTGGCCATAAAACAAGGCTAAATACAACCAGGTATGGGCAAATGATATTTTTGTTGATAAACATTCTTTAGGAAGGATAGAAGAATTTATTATCAGAGGGAAGGCAGGCACAGTAGGTCAGTATATTAGCTTTAACTTCTGAAGATGAATTCAAGCCAGTTTCTGGTCCAGGCTGTTGTTCTTGGCAACTTAAATTTAAGTTGGTTTTTTGAAAAGCTTGATTCCAGAGCAAAGAAAATGAGAGGTAATTTGAAACACAGGAATAGGCTCAAGAAATACTCATGAGGCTGTCATCCTGCAAAGACTGATGCAGGTGATTAATTTATACATTGATTAATACAAAGGGTTAAAAAATACCATTAAGCAATAAAAATAGTGTGGCTCTAAACTGTCTTAAATTAGGAAATTATTTAAAGTCAGAAAGAAAAAAATGAAAATCTGTTGATTCTACAGTGAGGCTATTTGAGTATGTCAGTAAAGTAATGGATACAGGCATACTGAGTGATAATTGGACTCTCAAAAATACTTCTGAGAAGACCTGTTACAAGACTTCTAAGGAAACATTCACTGAAGACTGGAAGACAGAATTATATATATTGGACACTAATACTATGTACACACTGCAGCTTAAGCTGGTCTAAGTTATGTTGCTCAGGGAGTGAATACACCATCCCCATGATCCCACACAATTTAAGTGCTGGTGTGGAGTGCCAGAGTTCTTTCATGATGGCTTAGAGGGCATCTAAGCAATACAGTGGCAACTGCACTGCTGTGAACTCTGTAGTTTAGCCATAGCCTCAGATACAAAAAAAAAAAAAAAAGAGTAAGAATCCATTTTTAAAGAGGAGAAAGTTAACAGTCCTGTGTGCACCAGATTGTGTACTAGATGAGGTATGCATTCATGTATTAAAGATGTGGAATAAAGGGTGATGCAGTTTAAGTCAAAATTTCAGTAGAGCACCGAATTATTTAGGTTCATTTAGATTAAAGAAGACTGAAGAATGTATGTGAACCTAATGAAGGTAGGTAAATGAGAAGCACACTAGGAGGTGAAATGTGTTCACTAGTCCTGCAGATTGTCATGGCATCTTTTTAATAAAAAAAAAATCATAGAGCAGTCATGGTAAACCCATGAGGTTCAAATTAAACAGTTCTGCAAATTCTTACACATGGTGGTATGAAGTCGTATGCACAGATATCTGACCAGGGTACAGGGAAGTGTTTAGTGAGATGGTGCTTGACCAGGCTTCTCTAAGAACCATGGAGAAGGAGTGGGAGGGATGATCTTTATCCAGGCTGCTCTTCCCAATTCAATAAAATCCATGCTGCCCCAATTAAAGCTGATGCTCACTTGACCAACTTGCTATCCCATTGGGACAGACACATGAATTTGATGCTTATTGTGGATACGAAACTCATTTAGAAGAGTCATGGACTTGGTTTACTCACAGGCATGTTTACTGTTTAAGTTCCTTCCTTGTTAAGTGTTTCTGGCGTCACTAATTTTCCTTGTTCTGCAGCTAGGGAGAATGGCTTTCCAAATTCCACTGCACTGTATCCTTCTGAGAAGAGGAGAGAAAGGACCTGGCAAGCATAGAGGAAATTTATTTTAAAACCAGAGTTTATAGGACAGATTGCTGAAGCTGAGACTGTCCTGGTTGAAGGTGGATTTTTCTGGTGACTTTAGATTCACCACACTTATGAATGTGAGGGAGGAATCTGTTGAGGATGTGTTGGCATATTTTGTATTTGATTCCCTTTGGAGTAGAGCCAATTTCTCAACATATGTATCAGCACCCAACATTTTGGACTGGTGAGCTCTTTTTAAAATGTGGCCTCATCTATCCACTTATTTAAGCATCTAAAACAAATGCCCTAGGTGCTAAGATCTTTTGAAAAACTCACCCATAGCATGCACTTGTTGGATTTGGCCTACCTGACCTCTTCTCATCATGACAGCCTCCCTCACAACTATTTGAAATATTTTGGAGATCCAATCTTGGTACACCGTGCACAGACTGAGAAAGCATGGTGTAGGCAACTGCCTATTCCCCCTAAGTAGATATAGTGGATTCCATGGTGGGTCTATGTTCTTGCAAATTATTATACAGGGGCTGGCTATCTATATTTAGATAGTCCTTTTATTAAAAAACATTATTCTTACTTTTGTTTTGGATGCATCAGTGTATCTATTGTTTGTAGCCTGGCTTTGGTCTTTGTCTGCATTGCTGTCCCCCTGCCAGAGATGACACATAATGGAATTATGCCAACTTTTTGCTCATCCCATGAAATTCCATTTTTATTTAGCTACTGTGTGTCAGGGCTTCATACTCCTGACAGGGGTACCTTCTGTAGCAGATAATCTCACTCTAGGAGGGGAAACCAAGACTTGTGCCTGAAATAATTTGCACATGAGTTTTCTACAGTATCTGGCTCATGGAGGAAAGGATCTCAATCTTAGCAGGAAATGTCAGAGTTCTTTGGTTGATTTCCAAAAATTCTGTCCAGGTTCGCGCAGTGACATCAAGTAAATTGCCTGAGTGCAATAGCTCCCCTCACTAGGATTCTGACCTGGCTCAAACCAGAAAATAATGAAATCTTCCCAGAGACCTTATTCTCCTGAGGTTTCCAATCCAGCTGTCAGCACCAAAAGGTTTAGATAAGCATGGATAAACTACAGAAAAATTGTTATCACTTTGGGAAACTTTGGCTCACTTGTTTAGAAACATTATCCATCTCAGTCCTTGTGTTTGTTTTAATTGCCCATTGCTGATCCAAATACTAAAAGCAGGGAGGCAGTTTCAAAGGGAAAAGCACATTTGGAAATCAATTTGTGGACAAGTCTAGGGGGATTATAGTATAAAGAATAAAAAATGTGATTGCTAAATTTTAAAAGGGAAAGAATTAACTATTCAGTTCCAGTAAAAAGGCAAGCAAGTAAGTAGAGGTGATGCAAGGGTAGAGCCCAGAATAGAAACTCTCCATATTAGTGTAATAAATTCAGATTAAAGTCTGCAGTGAATCCAAGAAAAAAAGCCATCCTTAGGAATACTGAAAAGCCTGAATATTATAAGCAGTGAAATCTGCAAAGTCTGAAAACTCCAATTGAAACTGGCATGTAAACACTTGCTCAGGAATCACTACTACATTTCTAAAAGTTTGTGTGGTGGGTGGGACGGCAAACCCTTTTTGCTTAATACTGTTGTGCAATAGTATTTTTATAACATAAGGTGCTGATGACAGCACAGAATGTACAAGCCCAGACAAAATCAATATATGCAGTTAGTATTGTGGGGCAGACGGGGACACACCTCAAAAGTTTGGAATCTGGATGCTTAAATACGCAGATTATTAAGGGAGGCGACCCCCAAGATATTTGGTTCTCAGGTCCCACCACGTTCCAGTACTTCTACCTGGAGTTGGCTTACTGTGCACCAGTGCTCTGCTACTCCCGTTCCTGCTTCTGCTTGCTAAGAGGGAGCACACAGACTGTAGTTGCTCACTCTGAGAAAATGAACCAAGATAACATCTGTTGATCCTCCTGAGTACTTGTGATGGTATGAGTGAAGTAGGGAACTAGAACCAGTACCATGTGACTTGAATCTCTTATCTACTGGCATATTTAAGTACTGATAAAGTCCATCAGAAGGTGCTATTGAGCCTGGAACACTCCACCCAGGAGATCCACTTTCTCAACACTACAGTACAAATCAGGAATAGACACATCAACACCACCCTGTACCGAAAACCTACTGATCGATATAGTTACCTACATCCCTCGAGCTTCCATCCTAAACACACCACACGATCCATTGTCTACAGCCAAACCCTAAGATATAACTGCATCTGCTCTGATCCCTCAGACAGAGACAGACATCTTGAGGATCTCTATCAAGCATTCTTCAAACTACAGTACCCACCTGGGAAGTAAGAAAACAAATTGACAGAGCTAGATGGGTTCCCCCAAGTCTTCTACTATAGGAGAGGCCCAAGAAAGAAAACAACAGAACACCACTAGTCACCACATACAGCCCTCAGGTCAGACCTCTGCAACAGATCATTAAGCACCTACAGCCTGTTCTAGAAGGTGATCCCTCTCTCTCTCAAGCCTTGGGAAACAGACCTCTCCTTGGCTACGGACAGCCACCCAATCTTAAACAGATACTCACCAGCAACTACAGATCTCACAACAGAAACATTGAAGCAGGTACACACCCCTGCAACAAACCACGCTGCCAAGTCTGCCCACTATCTGCACAATAGATACCATCATAGGTCCTAATCAAGCCTACTACTCCTTCAAAGGCTCATTTACCTGCTCATCTACTAATGTGATCTATGCCATCATGTGCCAGAAATGCCCCAATACCTTATACATTGGACAAACAGGATGATGCCTGCGCAAAAGAATAAATAAATATAGAGCTGACATCAGAAATCACAAAACAAAAAAAATGTTGCTGAGCACTTCCATCTTTCTAATCACTCGATAAATGATTTGTTAACAACCGTCATCAGAGATGTCACTGGGATATCAAGACTTCAAAGAGAAACAGCTGAACTCAAATTAATATGCAAATAAATTCTGTGAAAGCAGGATTGAATCGAGACTATGGGTTCTTTTCCCATTACAAAAGGTAATTTGACTTCAGGCTTCCCAGGGATTGAACCTACCAACTGCTCTGATTTGCTGTTACTGTATGATCTGATCCTATGTTTTACACCCCCTTGCATTTATTTTCATTCCATTCTGTAAGTGCACTCATCTTCGAAGCATCTGACGAAGTGGGATTTTCTCCCATGAAAGCTCATGCGAAAAATAAATCTGTTAGTCTTTAAGTGCCACATGACTCTTTTTTGTTATTAAGGAGACCAGACATGGGTTGTCACAGTTAAGAAACTGGTCAAGAGACAGTAAAGAGAGGATAGTAACAAATTATTTTCCACATAATAGAGTTAACAGTAGAACTGATAAAAATGTTCTGATGGAATGCTTTTTATCAAAAAAAAAAAAAAGTCTTTTAGTGGAAGTCAAAACTTTCAGCAGGAATGTATTGATTCTTCACCATTTCATTTAGAAAAAAATTACAATGGTTTTCCTTATGGTCAAATGCTCTTATTTGCTTTTTCTTTTTCTTTTCAAAATAACTTTATACTGAATATTTTTATTACCATAAAAGGTTGAAATTAGAACAAAATATTTAGATATTATTGAAATGGAACCTATTGGTTGGTCTGAAATAGAATTCGTTTTGTTGGACAACTGTGGTTCCTGCTCAGCTTTAGTTAACAGACATTATTTGTGCAGGGGTTATTACCACAGTCTGTGAAGAGTTAAATGCATGGTTAACTCTTTGCATGTTTGTTGTCACACTGAGTAAAGTTAAACACATACATAAATCTTTGGTTTTTTGGTGCCTAAATTTGTTCAGATTTAACAGTAAAACAACAGCACCCAAATAAAATAAAACAGCAGAATACACAAAGCACAAACTACCTACACCTTTTTATGTCAAAGGTTTGTGCTTCATTTGATGTTGCATTATGTACTTAATAATGTATTTTTTATTACAGTTTTCATGAAGTGGGTATGTATGATTTGATGGGAATGATGAACTTTATTCTGGAGAAAAATGGACAAATAAACTATAACACTGGTCATTCTCAGGGCAACATATATATGTTAGGAATAATACATGAGGTTGCCTTTTTTATGTTTACTTGTTCCTTAGGATGGGTTTTATTTGGATTAATTTATTTCCTTTCATGTGGCTTTATAAATAGATATTGGCCAAAAAGTGGTATGCCATTGCTATATAGGCATCCTGTAATTTTATATAAGCTTGCTGTAATTAATTTCTTTTGCTTTCTCAACTGTTATTGCAGTTTCGGCTATGCCACATCTAGTTAAAAAAATCAGTTAACTACTTATGATCCTGCCTAGACAGTAAAGAAAAGTTTATGCAATGCCACATGGCAAAGGAGATAGGATGTTATTACAGGGATGTTCTTAAAGCAGCTCTGTTGCACTGACAGATGTTTAGAGTTGCACTGATTTGCTCTAACAGTCTGATCTGATTCTATGACTTACACTTCCCAGCATTTATTTTCCTCCCATTCATCTGTACTTCCCCATCTTCAAGCATCTGATGAAGTAGGATTTTTTCCCACAAAAGCTCATATGATTTATAAAATTTTTAGTTTTTTTAAGAGTGCTATTAGACTCCTTGCTTGTTTTTCAGTCTCTGGATATTAAATAGCAGAGGTGTAATTGTCATGCACTCCCTTTAGCTTTCACATAATTTCCAGGCTGTTCATTTGGTGATAGGTATTTTTAACTTTGTCTAGGAAACCTAGTGTTTGGTACTGCTGCTCCTCTTAGGACTGGTCTGCACTTACAGGATGTATCTACCAAGCAACTACATATCTGTGCCAGCCTGTGCCTGTTGATTTGAGCTCATGGGATTTGGGCTGTTGGGCTGTCCCACTGCTGTATGGGCTTCTGAGTTTGGGCTGGAGTTTGAATTCTGGGACCCTTCCAGCTCTCAGGGTCCTTCAAGTCTGAGCTGGCTAGCCTGGCCCAATCATGGGTGTCTAGTTGCTAGGTAGATATACCCCGGGCAAGGTGTAGAGTACAGACTATGCATACGCAGCTGGCATGGGTACGAACAGCAGTATAGACAGTGAAGCACTGCTTTGATCACACCTGAACTCTAGAATATATATCCTGCATGGCTCCCTACATACCCAATGATTGCTTTCCACAGCTACACTACTGAATTTAGGAGTGTAATGTCCTGCTGCCTCCCCATGCCAAAGCCTTTCATTTTCCCATGTAGTTACACGCCACAGTGAGTGTGAAGGCAGCCTATTTTCACTGCAGTACACAGCTATGTAATACATTGCCACAAGTAATGACCTGGTCTTTCTGTAGTATAAGGCCGAGTAAATATATGTTGAAACACTAAGAAATCAGAGCAAAGAAAGCATGGTTGATACAAGATGCTTTCTGGCTAATGGTTGGAGAGTGAGACATATGAGATCCTAATGTCTCAGGTCTCAGCTTTGTAACTCTGACTCAGATTTGCATTTAGATGACATACTGGCACAGCACAAGAAACTGATCTTGGCATGCATGGCAGAACTGCTACAGCCTGTGAGACTTCCTCTATCTGTTCAATATTTTCATCAGTTATTTAGATGATGGCATAGAGAGTACACTTACAAAGTTTGCTGATGATACTAAGCTGGGAGGGGGTTGCAAGTGCTTTTGAGGCGAGGATCACAATTCAAAATGATTTGGACAAACTGGTGAAATGGTCTGAGGCAAACAGAATAAAATTCAATAAAGACAGAAACAAAGTACTCCAGTTAGGAAAGAGCAATCCTTTGCACAGATACAAAATGTGCAATGACTGCCTAGCAAGGAGTATTGTGGAAATGGATCTGGGTGTCATAGTGAACTATAAGCTAAATATGAGTCAACAGTATAACATTGTTGCAAAAAAAGCATTAAGCATACATTCTGGGATGTATTAACAGGAGTATTATAAGTAAGACACGCAAAGTAATTCTTCTGTTCTACTCCATCCTGATTGGGCCTCAAGTGGAGTATTGTGTCCAGTTCTGGGTGCCTCATTTCAGGAAAGAGGTGGACAAATTAGAGAAAGTTCAGAAACGAACAAAATGAATGATTAGAGGTCTGGAACACTCGACTTATGAGGAAAGATTGAAAGAGCTGGGCTTATTTAGCCTAGAAAAGAGGAGACATGAAACCAGTTTTCAAATACCTAAAGGTTATTACAAGGAGGAGGGAGAAAAGTTGCTCTCCTTAACCACTGATGATAGGACAAGAAGTAATGGGCTTAAATTACAGCAAGAGAGGTTTAGGTTGAATATTAGGAAAAAATTCCTAACTGTCAGCGTGATTAACCACTGGAATAAGTTGCTTAAGCAGGTTGAGGACTCTCCATCATTGGGAGTATTTAAAAGCAGGTTAGACAAGAAACCTGTTAGGAATAGTTTAGGAGGGTGCTTGGTCCTGCAATGAGTGCAAAGGACTGGATTTGATGACTTCTAATGGACCCTTCCATTTTCTATGATTCTGTAATGGGGGAGGGGAAGGATCCAGTCTCCACTTATTCATATTTGGAGTGGGGGGTTTTTGCCTGCTTTTTTTTTCTCTGCCATAGGAGGGTGTACAGAGACATCAGCTGTGTGTGAGTTTTCTGAAAAATCAGAAAATCTGTAATTATGGCAAATACAACATGGATTAGATCTTCTGTTGGTTTCAAAGGTGCAGCGAGCAGGGGTGCTTTTCTGTAGCATATTTATTTCTTTGAAGACCAATGCCTGCTTGGTATTTTGAACTGCCTTAATCTCTCAGGAATGTACTAATAAGTTCTTTCAAGTTAAGAAATAGATTTTAGCATTCTGCCAGAGCCTGCAGTATGGTGTTACGCAGACATTCAACCCATCCAGAAATCTGACATAATGAATCAGATTTATTGCTGTCCTAACGTGATTATAATTGCTTCCACAGCAGCCCTTGCCACAGGATATGGGCCAGGGGTAGGGCAGAAAACAAAGGAAGGTGTCGAGGCATTTTTGCAAGGAGGTGAGTTAAGGATCTCAGTCAATCAGCCTTTTCTTTTTAAATTTAAGATGCACACTTTTAAAGTAAAGCAGGTGTTCTTATTAAGACTTAAAATGTGTCTTATAAAGAGACAAAGCGGGTAAGAATATCTAATTTGATTTGCCTTCTATTGGTGAGAGACAAGCTTTTGAGCATACACAGAGACTTGAAGAAGAGCGCTGTGTAAACTCAAATCATGACTACATGAATACTGTATATCTTCATAGAAAAGCCCACTTCACATCACCTTCACTATCACAACTAAGATGCAAAGGGGTGGTTGTGTTAGCCCTAGTCTATGCTGATGGCAAATTCGACAGCAGTTGACCGCCAGTTATGCAAGGAACATAAAATTCCTTGTGTAACTAGCAGCAACTTTTAAAGCTGCCGTTACACATTAGGGAAAAGCCAACCACAAATCTCTTGTGGTCAGCTTTCCCCTATGCCTCCTGGCCCCCAGGACTTCTGGGACCGACTTCCAGGAGTGGCACGCGAGTTCAAACTTGCTGCGAACCATTCCCGGAAGGGCAAACTGACGACAGCGAAATTGCCACCATCAGTGTAGACATACCCTTAGTTTAGTTCAGTAAAACAAACAAGGTGTCCCTTGGCATTTAAAGACTAACCAATATATTTATTGCATGAGCTTCTATTAGAGAAAATCTCACTTAGTCAGATGCTTTGAAGAAGCTTATTCCACTTTGCAGGCAAATGTGTCTTGATTGATTGAAAGCTGAGCAATAAGCAAGCAAGAATAAATGCAGATTGTTGAACATTGTATTACAAATGTTTGCTCTAATAAGATCAAGGACTATTTGCTGCTTCTCCTAGATATGGGTTTGGAGAGGAATCAGTGTTAAGTCATTACCACATTGCATTTTTGTGAAATATTCCATTTGTTTTTCTTCCAGGCCTAAAGCCTGTTGTGTTATTGCAGCATGATGGTTTTTTCGAAGGTAGTAACTGGGTTGCCAGTCTGCCCCAAAACATCCTGGGCTTCATACGAACAGATAGGGGCTAGGATGTTTGGATAGGAAACAGAGGGAACGCTGGATCCGGAAGACACCAGAACCTTTCAATTGACTAAGAGGAATTTTGGAATTTCAGGTAGGCTGAGATGGAGAGAAGTGACTGATAATTTTATATTTCAGTTTATTATAAGCAGAGTGCAAAAAATTGTCTATCGCATATGCTGCATAAGCATTCTTTAAGAGGATGTAGCCGTAATTTGCATCCTATTCATATTTACTTTTCCAAGGCAAATTTTGCATTTTTGTTTTTCACTTGGAAAAATTGTGGAACATCTGAGGAAAATGAAGTTCAAGTGTTTTGAAAGATAAAGACAGTAAAAAACAACACCTTTGCCTTTATAAGTGCTTACAATTTTTAAGAGCTCTAATGTCTATGAGTTCTAACATCTCAATGTTTTAAGAGCTCTAATTTCACATGATATTTGGTGGGAACATAGTCTCTAAGATACAGACACGGGAACTAGGATTTCTATTTTGTGAAAGGCCAACATAAAGCTTGGCCTGCTATTTCACTATATTGCCCACATGGTTTTATAATAAGAGATTGCTCAAAACAGGTGCATTCTTGCTCCCACTTCCAGTCAGCTGGGCACCAGTGAGAGAGCAATTCCTAGCTGTGCAGTTTTGGGAACTAGCTGATGAGGAGACCAACATTTTCAGGAGCGAGCTGAGTAGGCAGAGAAATGGATGGATAGACTTGAGATTTCGATCTTAATATTGGAACTGGGTGCATAAATCATAATCATGTTAATTATATAGAGGTAGCCATGTTAGTCTATTTAATCAAAATTAACAAGGAGTCCTGTAGCACTTTTAAAGATAAACAAATTATTTCTCACATGAATTTTGCTGTTAAATGCTTAGTATTACCTGTGACCCTCCTATTATCCTGTCGTTTTCCACTATTTGTACCTGATCCAGTCATGTAAATATGGAAGGAATGCAGCATTAACTGGATTTTTGTTTTTGTTTTATTTTTTAAAAAAATATGAAGATGTGGAAATGAAATCCAAGCATTCTTACTATGGACACTGTGGTTGTCAAAAACAGTGATTCTCAATCAGTGTGTTAGGACACATTACTATGTCACCACACAGTGTGTCGTGGAGAGCTGAGGAGATGCGGAGATCTGGCCTAGGGCTGGTGGGCTGGTCTGTCCTAGTGGGTCTCAATACACCATCAAGTATGTCATGACTTGTAAAAGGTTGAGAACTGCTGGTCCAACATATATTCACTTGAACATCACCTTTAATTTTTGCCCATTTCCTTCACTTAGAAAATGAATACTTTGTCCCTATTATTTTCTTGCAGAACTGAGCAGAAACATATGTAGCAAGCTTTCCAGATATACGTCTGTGAAAAAAATATAACCTGTATTTATAGAGCTTTTTAACCACATCTTTGAATAAAATAAATATATTTTACTAATGATGATGTTTTATAATCTGACTTGGCTCTTCCTTACACACTTGAATTAAAATTTGTGTAAGAAAGAAACACTTGGGTATCAATGATATGATCATGTAATGATCTCACTTTGCCACCAGAGCAAGATTTTATATTACGTTTAACAGGATCAGTCAGTACCTGCTCAGTGCTATCCGGTATTATTTGTTTTGTTTATTTATAGTTTATTTCTAGGTAAATAGAAGAATTCTGATGAGCTAAAGAAACTGAAAGAAACAACCATACAAGCAGAAAATAGAAACATTTTTACAATGTAATAGATATTCTTCTTTTGCTGTATGTCCTTCACAAAGGAGATGGAAGGGTGAAGTAGGATTAATTAAATGTATACTAAAATCTCTACAGAGTTGAGAAGACAATTTTCCCTAGTTTAATCATAAACCCTCAGTGACTCAGAACTGGATCCTGAGATTAATATTCGTAGTAAGTGTTCAACTTCTCCCTGGATAAAGCTTTCAATTCTCTCAAAGGTGCTAATATCCTAATATAAAAATGACTCATTTTGTAGTTAACAATGCACAACACTGGTTAAAAGGAAAGTTGAGTTCTGCACAAAATTCCTATCTAATCTTGGGCAAGCCACATAATATTGTAGGTCATTTCTGGGGTGGGAGTTGTGGGCTGAGCACTGCAGCATATAGGGTCCTATAGTTAGTTAGTTATTTTGGCAAAGATGCATACTGTTCTCAAAGAGAGTTTCTAGAAATGTCTCCAGAGAACAAATTTTAGTCCTATATGTATCTTGTAACAGGGAATTTCAAATCCATGTCAGCATCATTCAGACACTGACATTTATGTAACGAGGATGACAGTGATTAATGCATGGGAAAACATTTTCTCCAGTGTCCTGCACTTACTCCAGAAAAACTGTAGCAAAAGGAAATATCCCTTCTCCTAGATAATCACATAACCCTATGGTGATAATTCCAACTGCCTGATCTTTCAGCCAGACTACTAGCAGTTCCATTACCTCTAGAGGTACCTGCTTTACCTGGAGCAACAGAGTTTAGAAATGACGGGACAGCCCTATGGAATTTATCAGGGAGACCAGGTCTTGTTAGTTACAGGTGAAATCTTTACATTTTATCAAGGAGCACAAGGAGATAGTTCTTAAAATAAGCCCGTGGTAAGGCCCCAGTCTATCACCACAGTAAGCATAGGGGTGGTTGCATTAACTTCAAGGGGAGTATTCATGTACTTAAAGATTAGTACTGATTAATGTGCTTTCTGGCTAGTATGGGAATCAAAGCTATACTTCTACAAAGCAATACAATAAAGGACTTTCTCCCTGTTATTGTGAAGCTACTGTAGTTTCTTCCCCAGTCCTGCTTGTTAATAGCTAAATAGTTCAAATAGTTGCTGCTTTAAGGCGAAGTATAGTTGAAAAAAAGTATCCAATAGACACGCCAAAAGTGAACAACAAAAATAAGACAGGTTAGGTCTGTCAGATTAGCTAGACTATTTATAGCAAGCAGGATTTCTTTCCCTTACTACACACCCTGCCAATGTTCCCTCCAAGACAATGATGCAGCTGAGCAAGTTCCCTGCTGGTTCCTCAACTGCCACTGGGCCCCTTAGCTGCTGCCTGCCAGCTCCCCCAGTGCATCCAACAACTTGTTCAGCTGCATCATCAGCTTAGAGGGAACACTGCTCCTTCCCCACCTGCTTCCCAGAGTCCTGGTGCTTTCCCAGCTGACCCCCCCCACCCTTTGGCCTGCTCCCCACTCCGACCCTCTAAAGCCCCCCTTCCTCCCAGAGCCAGAACTAGGCCAGGGTGAAGGAGCCGAAGCCCCGGGTGGGGAATTTTAGAGGGTGGAGGGGTTGGATCTGGCTTCCCGCAGCAGCTGAGGATGTATCTGGATCTGTTCCCAGCGGCCATGGGGAGCCAGATCTGTCCCCTGAGCCCCCTAAAATTCCACTGGCAGCAATCCAGATCTGCCCTCTCCCATGTCATGGTGGTGGCAACAGAAGCTTCCCAGCTCATCTCTTGGCAGCTGGGGGCAGATCTGGATTCCCCCAGCCTGCCAGTGGTGGTGGAAAGCTTCTGCCACTGCTAGGCCTCCCATATACCAAAGCCTGGAAAGGAGGACCTTGGAGGACACATGGAGAAAATCTAGTATTAATGTAATGTTCTTCTGTTTTCAGGGAGCCTGGAATGCTTTCCTCTAAAAATAAGGTATTCTGTAGCATTCCAGCATACTTTAAAACCTGTAAGTAAAAAGCCAGACAAAATCATGTATTTTAAAATGCCTGCCAGACAGAGGATGTGAAGGTGAAAAGGAGGACATGTCCTGCTTATGCCAGACATCTGGTAACCCTAGCCACCGCCGGCAGGCTGCGGGGATCCGGATCCGTCCCCAGCTGCCACCAGACGAGCTGGGAAGCTTCCCCTGCAGGGGCCATCTGGATCTGCTCCCCCACCTCCGCGGCTTGCCGGTGTGGCGTAAGCTCCTCCGCTTGTCCAGCGGCAGATGGGGATAGATCTGGATCCCCGCAGCCTGTCAGAGCGTCTGCCACACTGGCAAGCCGCGGGGGGGGTGGGAAGCGGATCCAGATGGCCCCCGCCATGGAAGTTTCCCAGTTCATCTACAAGCAGCTGGGGACAAATCTGGATCCCCGCTGCTCCCTGCCAGCCCGAAGACTGTGTCTTCAGGCTGGCTAGGGACCCTGGCTGCTGGCTCTGCACTGCCGGCGAAGATTTGTGCACCGGCCAGTGCTTGTTGCTGTACGCAGCTTCAGGGAAACATTGGTAGCAGCATGTTGTTAGGCCACAAAGAAAAGGTGGAAATACATTCTGAGGCCTGTGCCGGCTCCCAGGAATATCAATGGGATTTTTCAAATTAATTATGATTATATATTACTTAAATGGAAAAGAGTCCTGTTAAGTGGGACCCCCTGTTCCAACAGGAAAATTATCCTTTTCCATCATAACTGTCATAAGTCACTATACCAATAAATGAATGATTTTAGAACCTTACAAATGAAATATTCCATAGTAATTGGAAACACATGGGATAGAAACAAGGAGTCCCGTGGCACTTTTAGAGACTAACAAATTTATTTATTGCTTGAGCTTTCATGGGAGAGATTTCCACTTCATCAGACAAAGTGTCTGACAAAATGGGATTTTCTCCCACGAAAGCTCATGTGGTAAATAAATATTTTAGTCTTTATATTGCCACAGGACTCCTTGTTTGTTTTGCTGAACTAGATTAACCCAACTACTTCTGGTCAACATGGGGTAGAGGTGTTGAGTCAATGGAGAAATGGACTACAGAGCACAGAAATGATATTATGCTTTACTGGTATTAACTTTAGATCTTGGATACATCACTTTCAACCCACTTGGGTAGCTCAATTAGTGGGTTGCTTAGTCAGTCTGGAAAGGGGTAATTAAAGTGCAATTTACATTTGGAAGATAATTTAATTAGTGCTCATAACTGTATAAGGATCTCATTAGGGTTAGTGCATCATTTTTTCCACAAATCATCCATTGTTGCCTGTTTGTCTGTCATCCTCTTTTCTTTTCAGTTCAAATGGTTTTTCAGTCCCTGAGAGAAATTAGTTGATTTCAAGGAAGTGTTGGAAAACTGTGGATTCTAAATAATTCCTTCTATTGGTTTGTTTTTATTATTTTATTATTATTATATTTATATATTATAAGATTTAAGCATATAATGAGCAAAATGAAAAAATTGCCTTAGCATGAATAGAGAGAATGTTACACAATGTTTTATGTTGCACAGCTGCATATATTTTGTAAACAGAAACTAACTGCACATCTTATTGTTTCTCCTTAGTTTGAACATTCTGTGACTCTTTAAAGCATGAAGACAAATTAAGTTCATTCACTTTTTACATATTGTATATTTTGCATCTTGCATTTCTGCTTGTTTTTTTTTTCATCTTGTATTTTAGTTCCAAAGGGGCAGCCGTGTTAGTCTAGTAAAGCAGAAAAAGCAAGGAGTCTTGTGGCACTTAAAAATTAAAAAGACTTATTTATCGCATGAGCTTTTGTAGGAGAAAACGCCACTTTGTAAGATGCTTTGAAGAGGGGGAACTTACAGAATGAGATGAAAAGAAATAAAGGGGAGCGTAAGACATGGCATCAGGTCATACTGCAACAGCAAATCAGAGCATTTGTAAAGATTCAAACACTAGGAAACAGCACATAGAGGGAGGGTTAAGTCAAATTACCCATTATAATGTGAAACGAATCCATAGTCACGATTCAGTCCTGCTTTCACACAATCTAATTTGCATATTATTTGGATTTTGGCTGTTTCTCTTTGAAGTCCTGATGTCCCATTGATTTTCTTGATGACAATCATTAATAAATCATCAATGGAGTGATTAGGAAGATGGAAGTGCTCAGCAACTGTTTGTTGTTGTTGTTGTTGTTGTTCTGACTTCTGATGTCAGTTTTGTGGCCGTTTTATCTTCTGTATAGAGACTGTCCTGTTTGTCCAATGTCTAAGATGCGGGGGCATTGCCAGCACATGATGGCATGAATCACGTTAGTGGATGAGCAGGTGAATGACCCTTTGATGGAGTAGCTGGCTTGATTAGGTCCTATGATGGTGTCTTTTGTGCAGATACGTGGAAAGAGTTGGCAACATGGTTTGTTGCAGGGACATGTGCCTGATTTAATGTTTCTCTTGTTGGGTCTGTAGTTGCTGGTATCTGTTTAAGATTTGGAGGTTGTCTGTAGGCGAGGAGAGAGGTCTGTCTCCCAAGGCTAGAGAGAGTGAGGGGTCATCTTTTAAAATAGGCTGGAGGTCCTTAATGATCTGTTGTAGAGGTTTGACTTGAGGGTTGTATGTGGTGACCAGTGGTGTTCTATTGTTTTGGTTTTTGGGCCTTTCCTGTAGTAGCTGACTGCAGGGTACCCGTCTGGCTCTGTCAATCTGTTTCTTTACTTCTCCAGATGGGTACTGTAGTTTCAAGAAAGCTTGATCGAGATTCTGAAGATGTCCATCTCTGTCTGAGGGATGAGAGCAAATGCGGTTATATCTTAGGGCTTGGCTGTAGACAATGGATTGTGTGGTTTGTTTAGGATGGAAGCTTGAAGAATGTAGATAACTATATTGACCAGTAGGTTTTTGGTATAAAGTGGTGTTGATGTGTCCATCCCTAAGTTGTACTGTAGTGTCCAGAAAGTGGATCTTCTTTGTGGAGTGTTCCAGGCTCAATTTCATTGTGGGGTGGAAATTGTTGAAATCTCTGTGGAAGTCTTCAAGAGCATCCCTGCCATGGGTCCAGATGATGAAGATGTCATCAGTGTAGCATAAGTAGAGGAGAGGCACTTTGGGGTGAGACTTGAGAAAACGCTGTTCTCAGTCACCCATAAAAATGTTGGCATATTGTGGGGCCATGTGGGTACCCATGGCAGTGCCACTGACTTGGAGGTATAAATTATCCTCAAATCTGAAATGGTTGTGGGTGATTACAAAGTCACAAAGTTCAGTCACAAGCTGTGCTATGGCATCATCTGGGATGGTTTTTCTAATAGCTTGTAATCCATCCTTGTGTGGGATGTTCATGTAAAGAGCTTCTGAATCCATAGTGGCCAGGATGGTGTTTTCAGGAAGCTCACCGATGGATTGGATTTTCCTTAGGAAATCCGTGGTATCTCAAAGATAGCTGGGGATGCTGATAGCATAGGGTCTGAGGAGGGAGTCCATATAGCCAGATAAGCCTGCTGTGAGAGTACCAATGCCTGAGATGATGGGGCTTCCAGGGTTTCCTTTTATTTTTATGGATGTTAGATAGTATAGGCTTATAAACAACTCTCCAACACAACATTCTACAAACCTCTTTTCTCTGACCCCACAGAAGAATACGATAAGGAATTACAACACCTACTCAAGAAACTACCTAAGGCAGCACAAGAACAAATAAAGACAGACACACCATCAGAACCCCAACCAGGAATATGCTCCCACGAAAGCTCATGCAATAGATAAATTTGTTAGTCTTTAAGTACCACAAGACTCCTTGCTTTTTTTGCTTGTATTTTAGATAGTTTAATCTGGACAATATAAATATTTTCACTATGGTTGTAAAAATATATATAAATACAATCAGGTAGGAAAAAGTGATTTTTGTTTTTATTATTTTGAAAGATAAAAGGAATGAGGGAAAGAACTGAAGTCAGAATATTTACATTAAGGTAGCACAGTGGGTTTCTGTATTAGCTCTTTCACCTCTAGAAATCTGGGTTCAAATCAGATTAAAGGTCAAGAATCCCAAACATTAAAGTTATAAGATAAACCACTCATGGCATTAGAGATTTTATTGTAATGAAGAAGCATCTATAGGTTCATATAGTTGTTCTGATGGTCATGCAAGAGTTTATCCAGAAAGTCTAGGGGTTGCTGATCTGAGGTGTTTATTTCCCAAGAAACCCACCTTCAGTCCCAAATATATTCTGAAAAGAGGCATCTTGACTTTAGCCAGTTGTTTTGGTGTGGCTTTGTGACAAAATTGTGAAGAAAGCTGTCTTGATAGCTGGCTGTAGGTAGGACAGAGAGGATTCTAACTTTATCCATAAAGAAGACTATAGTTCCATAATGATTTGCTGATTTTTTTCAGGAGGATCTCCAGCTGTCAATGAGATAACTAGCTGGTAAGATGGAAGCAAGATGGCACTGTCTTTAGAGTCTTGAGTTCATTGTCATTTTGAAAAGTATTTGGACAAGATGTCAAGGTCCGATAACAGGCAGGACTCCAACACATCAGAACTCTTTCTCTGTATTGCCAGGAAAGTGGTATTAGCATACACAAACTTAATTGCCAAGGTGGTTGACACATTACCTGCAAGTGCGGGCGGGCGGGCGTGCGTGTGTGTGTGTGTGTGTGTGTGTGTGAGAGAGAGAGAGAGAGAGAGAGAGAGAGAGAGAGAAAGAGCATCAGAAACAAGTAGAAATCCCTGGAGAAGTCTGTTCATATGATGAGGGTAAATGGAACCATCTTCATACTTGACAATCACTGTAATATTAGAAATCAGGAGTGCCACTGGCCCGGTAAAAGACTAGGGGCTTAGGCGCTGAGACTCGGGGTTCATGCGTTGCCACCACAGGTGACCTGGTGGTGGACCTGGGGCTCAGGCACTGGGACTCAGGGCTTGAGCCCCATAAGTCCGGTGCCAGTGACACAAGTTAGAAATCATCTGTATAATAAAATCTAGAAGATTGTGGTCTGGGATAATGGGATAAAATTTTGGGACTAGTCCATGGTACAAAATTCTATGGTAAGTTGAAGGTAGACTAGAACAATGCCAACATTGTCCTGTCTCAAAGACATCTTGAGTGAAAGATATTTGCCTAATTGCTTGATCCCCAGTGCTACACATTGGTTGGCAATGCACCTGGTAATGAAGTAGCTATGGGTTGATTAAGGCCAACAGATTTGGGGGAGAGATGTCTTTTTGTTCTGTTTGTGAAGAGGACAAAACAATATTGGGCTATGACTAGGGCTTCTATGTACTATGATAATACAAATAATTAATAATTAAAGATCAGTGGCCTGGACTGTTATTTTCAAAGGGATAGCCATGTTAGTCTAGTCCAGCAAAAAAAACCACAAGGAGTTGTGTGGCACTTAAAGACTAACAGATTTATTTTTCTCATGAGCTTTCGTGTGAGAAAATCCCACTTCGTCAGATGCTTTGAAGATGGGTGAACTCCAACACATCAGAACTCTTTCTCTGTATTGCCAGGAAAGTGGTATTAGCATACACAAACTTAATTGCCAAGGTGGTTGACACATTAACTGCAAGTGCAGGGTGTGTGTGTGTGTGTGTGTGTGTGTGTGTGTGTGAGAGAGAGACCCTCACCCACAAATAGTTTCCTCCTACCCCTGTTATTTGACCCGCTCTTTGTATACTGCTGGGTGAAGTCCTGGCCCTTCTGAATCAATGGGAGTTTTGCCATGGAGCTCTAGAGGGCTGGGATTTCCCAATAGGTACTCAATAAATCTTTGATTACTTAAATCCCTTTCTATCAACACTTCAGGCCTCTAGTTAAAGTTCTCATTTTTTTAAACTGAAAGAAGGAGCAAGATTATATTAGAAAATGAGCTGTCATAATTTATCCTTTACATGTAACTGCTTGTCTGTGTTACACTCCCTGACCAGGGATGGTTTTAAAACTAAAGGTTTATAAATGAAATTTAATATCCAAATAAATAACCACAGCTCACATGAGTACCACTGCTGCTGAGTCTCTCTGGAGCACTCTGCATTTTCCCAGGATCACAGCCTGGTATCCTCATGACCTCTTCAAAGCACTTCTAATCCTAAGGAACAGGACACAGGAAATTATCACCCAGGTGTTCCTCACTGCAGCATTGTAAATTATTTACAGTGAGTCAGAGTTTTTCTTGGAACATTTAATTAAACAAAGGAGCTGTTTTCAGTTCAAACCAGAGTAATCCTAGAGGTAATAGGGATCTTCCCACAAGTCTTTTATTTTGGGTGCAGAGTGGACATTCAGTTCCCTCAGGCAGCTTGGAGTCAGTTCAGTAACGACAGAAAATTTGTCTGTGTTTGTCACTGAAATATGTTGAAAGGGATGAGTCTCTTCAGCCATTCCCTGTTTCAAGCTCCAGTTCCCTTGTGTAAGAGTCAATGATTGATGCAGTTGCGAAAAAGACAAGTATCATTCAAGGGTAAATTAACAGGAATGTCACATCTGAGACATTGGGGGTAATTGTCCTGCTCTGGAGAAGCCCCAGATGTAGTACTGTGCCTAATTCTGGGCACTACACTTCAGGAAAGATGTGGACAATTTGGAGAAAGCCTGATTTGGAGAGCAACATAATGGAAAGTTTTACAAAACCTGACCTCTAAGAATGTTTAATAAAATTGGGCACCGTTACTGTTTGGAAAAAGAATATTGAGAGGCTGGGGGGACCTGATAACACTCTTCAAACATGTTAAGGGTTATTGTAAAGAGGACGATGAACAACTGTTGTCCATGTCCACTCAAGGTAGAAATGATGTAATGGACTTAATCTGTAGGGGAGATTTAGGATAGATATTAGGAAAAAGCACTTTGTTATAAGAATAGTAAATCCCTGGAATAGGCTTCCAAGCGAGGTTTGTGGAATCTCTTATCACTGGTGGTTTCTAAGAACAGGTTGGACAAACACCTCTCTG
Organism: Podocnemis expansa; assembly: GCA_007922195.1. Lineage (NCBI taxonomy): Eukaryota > Metazoa > Chordata > Testudines > Podocnemididae > Podocnemis > Podocnemis expansa. The sequence goes on along the minus strand of ML681981.1, from coordinate 15,126,375 downwards.
GAATGGTTTAGGCTTACTTTATTGCAGGATTGGGGCCTCAGTGAAATCTCCAAATGCTCTGAGGACATTATTAGTTTTGTATAAATAATAAAGGCTCTCTGAGCAGGAACCAGGGAGAGGTCAACTAAGAAACTAAACAACTAGCTGAAAATTGATGTACTGGATTTCTCAGTTGTCAGTATCCACAGGTGTGTCTACATTTAGAGCACAATTCGAATTGATTGTCATCAATTCAAATTCAATTAAGTGCATGGACATAAGCTGACTTTGAATTAGTCAAACCTCATTTGACATCGAAGTCAGGGTCAATTTGAACCCAGTAGTTCAAACTGACCCAGTGTGGCCATGTCAATTCAAACTCGCTGAGTTGGAATTGACAAGGGTTGACCTTCCTCCCAGGGTGCCATGCACCCTGGAAGGAAGAACAGCCCTTTGGCATCTGGCCCAGCAGCCCCAAAGGTGCCTCCCCCCAGCCCTGGGGAGGGAGATTCCCTTCTGGGCAGGGAAAACATCTCTCCCCTGGTTGCAAGGGAAACATCCCCTGCCAGGCTCCAGCACTCTGAGCCTGGCATGGGGTAAAGCATCCCCTGCCCAGCCCTAGTGGCATTGCCACTAGGGCTGGGCAGAGGATGCTTTTCCCTGTGCCAGGCTCAGAGTGCTGAAGCCTGGCAAGGGATTGGCTGTGGCAGTGGCCATTTTGCACGGCCATCTTGCCACACTTCACATGGTGCCCCATCCAATTTGAACTGGGTTTTCTTGTCTAGCCATCTCAATTTGAATTGACTCAATTCGAACTAATAATTATTAGTTTGAATTGACTAATTCAAATTCAGTAATTCAAACTGACATGGGAAGTGTAGACATAGCCCACCTGTTTCTTTGCTCATCCCCAAGCCGAGGGTATCTTTTGCTCACCTTGCAATTTAGAAGTTCCTAGGAATACAAGAAGCTGCTGGGTTGCCAGATCCTTGGGTTGCTGGTCTCTCACCACAAGTCATAAGCTCACAGCTGATCCTATGCCCTTGTAATGTAGAAGGCAGTGCCTTCTGTTCATGAACTGGCTCGGGGTTTTTTGGGGGGACACTGGAAATAATCCCCCTATCTCTGTTGGGTGGGTCACTCCGTGAACAAATTAATGAACATTGCCTATTGTTTAAGCCCCGCCACAGGAATCTTCTTCTGTGAACGTCATCAAAGACTTTCCCAGCAAGGATCTCTACTGCAGGGCTATGTGGAAGCTGTAAAGGACTCAAGCTTTTTGATTGGAGTTTTGTCAGTTTTTTTTTTCCAGACCAGTGTGGTGTGCAAAGGCTGTGATGAGGAAAGGTGTGATTAGTCCCTATGTAGCAAAGATGAAAACTCCTGGGTGACCTAATCCTGTATAATTCAGGCTTTAGGGGTTGACAATGAGCCAACTGCCCTAAGATGATTTGGAGGTTTGGGTTCCACGATTATTTTGTTTTCTCTCTGACACAGCAAAATCTTTTGATTTGCTCAGCTTTGTTTTTAGAAGAGGAGCATCTTGAAGTGCCTCTTATCCTTATTGTTCTCCTATGTAACAGAGCCTGTGGACCAGCTAACTGGGAGTAATCTGGGGATGGGTGACACTATGGGAAGGAACTGTTTAAAGAAAAAATCACACTTGAAGGAGATGACATTGCACAGTTTCCATCATCTCACCAACTGACAGTCTGCTATGGGTCTTTTCTGAATATAAAGTTAATTCAGAAAGATCGTAGATTTTTCTGGTTTGATATACCATGTAACTTTGTCTGTACATAAAATTGACATGGAAAAGTTGTGGGGTATGGTTTTGGACTCCTGGACATCTCATTTCCAAATGATCTTGGAAGAAATCTCTAAATAGTGTCTGATCATAAATGCATTTCAGATTCCTTCACAATACTGTATTGGTATTTGGGAATGTGCCTGCAACCGGAAATGTCCACCAGGTAGTTAACCAAATTCTGAAAAGGTGCAAGTTTCTCATAGTATTTAATGAATGGGTTGAGTAAGGAGGAATAAACAACAAGGAGTTGTGAGGCACTTTAAGACTAGGAGATTTATTTTTTGCATGAGCTTTCGTGGGAGAAGATCCCACTTCCTCAGATGCTTCGAAGATGGGTGAACTTACAGAAAGGAATGAAACTAAATGGCATTTATACTGTATGTTGTCAGAAGGTAGTAGGACCACATACTGTAAATAAATAGCTTGACTGCTAAGCCAGAGGGTCTTGGAGTCATTCATGACTAAAAGAGTGACTGAAGTGGAGGGGCAATGGTGAAGAGACCCTTGAAGTACTTTTAGTTTTCCAGAGAGGCTAGAGCTTGGGACAGGTACTCTTCGAAGGGAAGCACAAGTCAGAGTGCATATCTATAGCGATCTCAAATGCTAAAAATCAGGCCAGAGAGAGAGAGAGTGGTAAATGACACTTCAAGGCTACTCCTGATTGGTGATCAAGAGTATGAGATATTACGATATGGCAAGTATCAGCCCACTCATGCTGCCTTTTTTTTTAAAACACCGAGGGCATCAGCCTTGCCTGTGTTCAAACATCTGAATCCACTTCATGCAGCCGAAGGATTGTGGTGGGTAATACTTCTCAATTTAACTCTGACTCAGATTTGCATTTGATTACTTTCCTGGGACAGGATGAGGGATCTGTCTCCTCTCTGTGACATAATTTGTGTCTCAGAACAAATGTGTACATAATTGCGCATTTCCACTGGTTGTCCGAACTGCTGCAGCATTTACCAGGGAGTCAAGAGGGATCAAGCTTCTGTATTTTGAATGTGGTATTTTGGTGACTTTTTCTCTGAGGGTGGAATGTGTACAACAGATGTCTGTTAAGAGTGTGCTTCCTGAAAAATCAGCAGAAAAAAATGTCATTATGGTAAGTACAATGGATTAAACCTCTTAACTATTTTCAGAAGTGCCTGGCCCAGGAGTTCTTTGAAGACTAGTCATATTAGGTATTTTGAACTGCCTTAGGGGAGAGTCTTTCTGGAGTGCACCAAATGCAGTAAATTGCTTCACATGAAGGGTTAGACTTCAGCATTAAATTGGAGCCCAAGTTAGGGGATAATGCAGATGTGCACCCTGTTTGCAGACACTTTTGAGATCGAGGGTCAGCTTCATTATTGTCATATGGCCTATTTCTACTGCTTCTGCAGCATCTCATGATGCAGCAGCTATGGTGAGGGAAGGACAGAAAATAAAGGGATCTGCAACAGGAATGTGAGTTAGGGACTTCAGAGGGTAGAATGAATGACATTTTTTAAGATGTACACTTTTTGAAGCACAGGAGGTGTTCCTTAGGCACTTAAAGCACCTCTTCATATAAAGCTTGCTTCACAGTTCAATAGCTACCTTGTCCATCACAAATAAACCACTGCAGATATTTTCTCTGGTCTCTCCACCACTGTTTTAAAGCATTTACAGCTGTGCAGAATCTACAACTGGTCAAAAGTACAGTTTCTGATCACATTTAAGGTTTTCTCCAAATTACACTTAAAGGAATGTCAGGTCGCAAAGCATTTATAGTTTTGGAAATTGCAAACTTCAGGTTGCCTGTGCAACCTTAATTCAGCCCCCTATCATATATGTATGAATTATGATAGCCTTTAATTATGTATTTACATTTTTTTTCCACAAGAAAAATAGAATATGGACAAAGCAATGTATAATCTCATCCTTAATCTCATTCTCAGAAATAGTTGGCAGTTTTGGATAATACTTTCCAAAACAATCCAGCATGAGGCACACACTGTAGAATGGTAAACTTAATTGGAGATAAAGTTTGTTAAAGGCATAGCCAACTGAAAACAAGATCTTAAAATGGAAAGTGTCAGGGAACTTGAACTATAGGCAGCACTGTCAGCTCCATATATAATTTTGAGAGAAACCTCCATTGTTTTCTTCAGAAAGCTTCAGCTGATTCTAAATATCTTTGACCACCTTAAAAAAGACATTCAATAGGGTGGTGAAATACTCATGTCCTTCTGCCTTAGTCTGTGCTGTTGGATTACAGAAGAGGACTGGAGAAACTGAATATTTCAGTGATTTAAAAATATTTGCATTTGAGAGACCTTTCACCTCTGTTCCAAATTTAGCCTGATTTATGCTTTACTTGAGTATGCTTTTTTAAACTTTTGATCAAGTTGGCAGAAAACTGAAAAGTTTACTTGATTTCCCTTCCTTTTAGTTAATATTTTATATTGGCTTTTGCAAACAATGTATTTACAACATATCCGCATTAATACAGACCTACAAAATGATGTGGAATATACACTTGTTACTGACAATTTTTTTTTGAAGGAAAATTCATCACTAGTGATATTTCTTGCATAAATTCATCAGTTCTGAGGAAATGTTACCAGTAAGGTTTCCTAGCTTTAGGGTGGCATTTCAAGAGGAAAATCTCTCACCTAAGAATCAGATAGCTGAATCTACGGTAGATCTGTCACATGGACGCCCTAACCTATTAACTGTTTTTGGCCCAAGATCTTTTTGTGTTCTCTGCAGTTTCTAAAGGTCCCTGTTTTTGTTTCAGTCTAGGGAGGAAAAAAATTCCTGCGATTTCATTTTATCTCATGGTGGAATATTTGCTTCTGATTAGCCCTATTGCATACTCTTCAATAACAGTGATCAACAAGATGAGTACTGTAAGAGCTCTCAGTTGGCCAGTGTTCAATGTTTACAGTTTTTGATCCTATAGATTGTTCTGTTATTCTTTTCTCTTCTGATTTTTGTACCACCTTCAGCACCATTACATCTGCATGGCTGTCAGGAAGGTGATAAGCACTGGGAAACACTTATGTATGATTCTTTTTTCCCCATCCCAAGTGAGAAAATCTCATTTTAGTTTTGTTTATTTCTTGTTTGTCTCTTGTGCTGCTGTCAGGAATCAAAGCTTGCAGCAGACCTGTAGTTTCCAGGCAACGGAGATGCGCAGATGACCTGCTACATATTGTCTGATCAGCAATGCCAGCTGATTAGCAGGAAGGATCAGCAAATAATCTCTTAACACAGCAGCAGCTTGCGGGCTTTTCAGCGATCATGCTGGCCAGTGTGACTGCTCTTGTGTTGTGTGTGCTGTTCTGTTTTGCACCTAGGCTTTCCTACCAAACCTGGAGCTGATGCATGAGGGCCCCCTAAATACTCCCTCCTAAATCAAGACCCAAGCACTGATAACTACACTTCAAGTAATAACTTTAAATCAACTATCACCCATCTTATAGTATTTAAATATAGACCACATTTTTATATTTAGTTTATGGAAATGGTGTATAAATAGTGTGTCAAAAACATTACTAAAATCAAGAAAAATCACATCTATTGCTTCTCTTATCTTCTAGACTAGTAATTATCAAAGAAGAAAATCAAGTTGGTTCAGCATGATTTGTTCTTTGCAAATTCATGTTGCTATCCTTAGAACCCTATTGATAGCTATCTGCTTATTAAATGATTGTTAAATAATTTATTGTAGTATCTTTCCAGGCATTGAAGTTACCAGTAGGCTGACAGGCCTGTGATTCCCTGGGTTGTCTTTACTCCCTCCCCCTTTTAAAGATTGGTACTATGTTTGCCCACTTCTGGAACCTCGCTCATTCTCTGAGTTCTTCAGGATAATTGTTAATTGTTCTGAGATTGCTCAGCCAGCTATTTAATTACTCTAGTATGAATTTCATCAGGCCCTGATAATTTCAATAATTTAACTCACTAAATATTCTTTAACCTGCTCATTGTGTATTTTGGCTTGTGCTCCTTCCCCCTTATTGTTAATATTATTTGTGTTAAAACAAAAAAGACTCTTTTAAAGACTCACACATTTATTTAACACATAAGCTTTCATGGATATAATCTCACTTGATCAAAGGCATGAAATAGAAACTGCAGTATGTTGCATGCAGAGAAGACTGAGTCACAAGGTAGCTTTAGTCTGTTTTAGCATATCAAACAAGTTGTTTTAACTCAGTGTCCATGTGGCCTTTAAAGAACAACAGATGAGAATGTGTTAATGTTAAGAGTGTAAATTATGTGTTGAATATCCAGTCACCATTCTTCCTTTTAATGAAAACTGAAGCAAAATAGGCATTAAACACCTCAGACTCCTTGATATCTTTGGTTATTAGCTCTCTTTCCCTGCTAAGTAGAGGGTCTACATATTCTTTCATCATTCAGTTGCTTCTAGTGTATTTAAAGAATCTTTGTATTATCTTTTATGTCCATTCCTATGTTCTCTTTGTGTGCCTTTGCCTTTCTGATTTTATCCCTGTATGCTTCTGTTTTTCTTTTGTATTTCTTCTTATTGATTTATTGATATTTCTACTTTTTATATTATTTCTTTTTTATTTTAAGGCCATTAAACAATCACTGATTAGTGTCTGATGATTCTTCCTTTCTTTCCTTCACATCAGGATAGATGTCAGTTGTATATTTAATATTGTCTTCCCTAGAAATTGATGGCTCCCCCCCCCGACCTCCTTCAGAATTAGACAGGGTTTTTTGTTTGTTTGTTTGTTTTTGTTTGTTTGTTTGTTTGTTTGTTTTTTTAATGTGTGCTTCTACCATAAGTGCTGATGGATAAATTACTTTGCACAGGGCTAAGATGTGGCTGTTCATTCTGGTGACATACATAACACAAGGAGTTGCAGATCCAAAAGAATTCATAAGAAGTGAACATGGGAACCCTGAAGTAGTTATGAATATTGTAAGTTTCTTATTGGAGAAAGTTTGGAAATAATAGAATGTGTTCACTGTTATACAATGTGGTTTACAGTTTTTATAGTAACAGATTTGTCCTTTAACCACATCTTTCCCAGGTTTCCAGCACTTACCTTCACTCTCCATTTTTCTGAAAATGTCCAATCTCATCTGCCTTTACTAGATCAGAGATTACAGTGGGTACTGGCTACAACAAGGAGTTGTGTGACACTTTAAGACTAACAGATTTATTTTTTGGATGAGCTTTCGTGGGAGAAGATCCCACTTCTTCATATGCTTCAAAGACGGGTGAACTTACAGAAAGGAATGAAACTAAATGCAAGGGAGTGTAAAACATAGGATCAGGTCATAAAGTAACAGCAAATCAGAGCAGTTTACAGGCTCAAGCCATGGGAAGCCTGAAGTCAAATTACCCTTTGTAATGGGAAAAGAACCCATAGTCTCGATTCAGTCCTGCTTTCACAGAATTTAGCTTGCATATTAACTGTCGTTAGAGCTGTACCTGGGACATCAAGACTTCAAAGAGACAGCTGAACTCGAATTAATATGCAAGCTTGTGAGGCATTCCTGTTTCTTTGTTCAAAACCTGCACCACACCAACTAAGGAAGAGTCTTTCTTCAGCATTTTGGACATTCTGTGATTTCAGGACTTATGACTCTTGAAAAGTGTAAAAATAGGGCTGGCTAGATTATTCAATGGCAGTAAATTTTCCAGTGAACTCAGAGCTCTTTTCCTGTTCAAGTTTCTGACACTGCAAATGTATTGCTAATCCCAGCTGTTCATCAAGTGGTATAGATTGATACATTTTCTTAGTTTTCTTGTTATGTTATTATATTCAAACTACACAGATTATATTTACAATGGACAGCAGCCTGTGTTGTAGGAGGAACAGGAGGTTGAAGGAAGCAGTACAAGGAAGGGTTCAGACTTCCTAGGGCCCCAGTTCACTTATTAGGAGGGGAGATTTCTATGGGTTGGGCAGCTGGGCAATATGTGCCATACATTGATTCATGTACACTGAAATCTTTCTTCTCTCTCTGAAATGACTTCTGAGCAAGCCTTGATTTGGCAGGTTTGATAAAAGCTTTCAGATGTCAGCAGCCTTCTCTGCTTATCACCAGGTTTTCAAAGTTTCTAAAGATGGCTTTTCTTAGGCTTCAGCAGATACCTCAGCCTCTGATTTATTCATTGGAATATTTGTATTTTAAGCCTGAAAAAGTGGTACACTGGAACCCAATCTTATTTCCACTTGCCAAATCCATTTTCTCTTTTGAATGGCCGCAAAAGATAAATCTCTCCCCTTTTTCAATTTGTTTTTCACATTTCTTACTCTTTCTTGATCTTATGATCTACCTAAAACCTACTTTCAAGAACAGATTTTCAAATGTTTATTCTTGCCAATGTGTCTCTCTGTGGTTGAGATGTGATGGGAGGATGTGTAAATGTTTTATAGACTAAAATTAAGATAAAATACTAAATTTCCAGATGCTTTTCTGAATTCAGCCTTCTGAACTTTTATGGGTTGGAAGCCTATCTTAGAATCATAGAACCATGAAACTGGAAGGAACCATGAGAGGTCATTGAGTCCATCCCCCTGCACTGAGAGCAGGTCCAAGTACCACCTTAAACAATGCCTGACAGGTGCTTGCCTAACTGCTCTTAAAAACTTTCAATGATGGAGATTTCACAACCTGCCTATGCAACTTATTCCAGTGGTTAATCACCCTGACAGTTAGGAATTTTTTCCCAATGTCCAACCTAAACCTCCCTTAAGCCCATTGCTTCTTGTCCTATCACTGGCTGTTAAGGAGAACAATTCTTCCCCCTCCTCCTTGTAACCGTTTAGGTACTTGAAAACTGTTCTCAGCTTGAAACCAAAAGGCTGTGTTCTCTGGGAGGATTCTCATTATTTCCTGGATTAAGCCGTTTTAAAAATATATTGAGAATATCTCTTCCAGTGTTCAGGCATTACTCAGTGTTGATTAGATTTAGTTGCAGTGTTCAGATTCATGGAAATGAAGCCAAAATGAAACTTACTTCCCCCTCATCCCTCCATGAAATAATGGATTAAAAGGATATGAATAAACCAATTCAGGCAAAAATCTTTGTTTTTCTTCTGTAGAGTGAGAAAATCTTGTACAAAGGTTACCCAAGTGAGGAGTACAATGTTCTGACAGCCGATGGTTATTATCTTAGCACAAACAGGATTCCTCATGGCAAAGAAAATCCCAGGGACACAGGTCTGGTTCCTTTTACAGAAACTACAACATTTTGGGAGTGGAGGGTGGGGTAAGGGATGGTGGAAGGGGAGTGTTGTTTCAGTCCTGGGAGATGCTGATGTAATATCGGCCCAAAAGGTTCTATGGCAAGAAGGTGCTATAGCCAGGGCTTTCTAGAAAATGCTAGTTCTTCTCATCTCAATGACAGTCTGCTCTGGTAGGGTCCAGGGATCCAAACTATCTGTTAAAATAGCTCTTCTTTGGTAAAATCCTGCCTTTTCATGATTAATGGAAATGCATTAGTAGTCAAGTTAGTAATTGGTCCCTTGATGGGATATAAAATGATCCCCTTCATTACACTGGGAAAATTGTTTTATTCCTGAGAATAAATGCTTACCTGAAGAACTCTTGGTAAGCTGTTGTGGTCTTTTCCATATTGTCTGGGAGTTGGAACTTTTTCCTGAGAGGGATTGATGGTGGAAAACAGAATGACAAAGAAGTGAATGCCAGCAAAGGTTGATTACGAACTGTAAATTCTGTTAACAAGAAGTCAGATACTCAAGAAATTAGTTATTCCAAGGTAAATCATTTCAACAATGAAAATGGCCAAATCTAAGAAAAGGAATTTACTGCACGGATTTCTCTGTGTTCAGAGCTCAGAACTGAGCTCTGATGATCAGTTCAGTATAGTAGTACGTATCAAATGTAGGATGTAAACAGAGAAGAGTCCAATTTTATTCTATACACGTTGCTCTTGCTAGAATGTAGAATCTGATGTTAGCACTACAAAGACTTAGGCCACAGTATATTTGCCCACTCTTGGGCTATGTCCACACATACATCATTATTTCAAAATAAACCATTTCGAAATGAGTTATTTCAGAATAAAGTCCTTATTTTGAAATCAGTTAATTCGAATTAACAGTTTGTTAATTCGAATTAAGGGAAAGCCTGCTTTCAAAATAGCCGTTGTTTCGAAATGGTTATTTTGAAACAAGGCTGTTCGGACATGTTGTTTCAAAACAATGTTGTTGTTTTGAAACAACGTGTCCGAATACCGTTGTTTTGAAACAACCGTTTCGAAACAATGGCTATTTCGATTAGATGCAAGATTTAACGGTTTCAAAATAATGGTGCATCGTGTGGACATGCTGCTTCTTATTTCAAAACAACCGCTGTTTCGAAACAACTTATTTCGAAACAACCCTTGTAGACTTGGGATAGAAGAGGAATCAGTGTTGCATCATTACCATGTTAGAGAAGTTCTGTTTTTGTGAAATATTCCTTTCATTTTCTAGGCCCAAAGCCTGCTGTGTTACTGCTGCATGGTCTGCTTTTAGAAGGTAGCAACTGGGTTGCTAATTTGCCCAATAACAGCTTGGGCTTCATATTGGCAGATGCAGGTTATGATGTTTGGATAGGAAACAGCAGAGGGAACACTTGGTCTCAAAGACACCAGAACCTTTCAATTGAGCAAGAAGAATTCTGGGATTTCAGGTAGGCAAAACTGAAGAGAAACTATGGAAGCTGACAATTTTAAGTTGGAATTTGTTATAAACAGAGCAAGTAAAATATGCCTGTATTTAAGAAGCATTTCTTCCTGGGGATGTACCCCAACAATTTATCACTTTCAAATTTGCCTTTGGGGATGACATGCATGCTTGCTGATGAATACCTGAGGGGAATAGTTAAGGTGCTTTGGAAGATGGACACAGTAAAAACCAACCCTTAAGTCATTGGAAATAACTTTCTGAAACCTTTTTAACTGCTTCGGTGGGAGGCATAGTCCTTAGGTCACAGAGGTATATCAATAACAAGAAGAGGATCAGGGATGGTGTAGGTCCCTTACTGAATGGGGCAGGCATCCTCGTGACAGAGGATGAGGAAAAAGCTGAAGTGCTCAATGCTTTTTTTACTTCAGTTTTCACAAGCAAGGTCAGCTCCCAGCCCACTACACTAGGTACGGGGGACTGGGGAGAAGAAGAGAGGCCCTTGGTGACAGTAGGTCAGGTTAGGGACTGCTTAAAGAAACTAGATGTGCACAAGTCCATGGGGCCGGATGAACTGCATCCGAGGGTGCTGAGGGAGCTGGCTGATGAGATAGCAGTACCGTTGGCCATTATCTTTGAAAACTCGTGGCGAACGGGGGAGGTGCCAGAGGACTGGAAAAAAGCAAATATAGTACCTATCTTCAAGAAAGGCAAAAAGGACGATCCAGGGAATTACAGACCTGTCAGCCTCACCTCAATCCCTGGAAAAATCATGGAGCAGCTTCTCAAAGAATCCATCCTGAAACACTTGGAGGAAAATAGAGTAATCAGGAATAGTCAGCATGGATTTACCAAGGGTAAATCATGCCTGACCAACCTCATCGCCTTCTATGATGAGATGACTGGATTTGTGGATGCGGGAAGAGCCGTTGATGTGATATACCTTGACTTTAGCAAGGCTTTTGATACGGTTTCCCACAGCATTCTCATTGGCAAATTAAGGAAGTATGGGTTAGATGCGTGGACTGTAAGGTGGATAGAAAACTGGCTAGAACAACGGTTTCAGCGTGTAGGAATCAATGGCTCCATGTCAAGTTGGCAGGCAGTAACGAGTGGTGTGCCCCAGGGGTCGGTCCTGGGGCCAGTTCTGTTCAATGTTTTCATTAATGATCTGGATGATGGGATAGATTGCACACTTAGTAAGTTTGCAGATGATACCAAACTGGGGGGAACGGTAGACACCCTAGAGGGCAGAGACAGGATTCAGGGAGACCTAGACAAACTGGAGCAGTGGGCCAAGAGGAATCTCATGAGGTTCAACAAGGATAAGTGTAAAATCCTGCACTTGGGACGAAAAAACCCCATGTACTGCTACAGGCTGGGGAGTGATCAGCTAAATAGCAGCACTGGAGAAAAGGACCTGGGAGTCATGGTGGATGGGAAGCTGGATATGAGTCAGCAGTGTGCTCTTGCTGCCAAAAAGGCCAATGGCATACTGGGCTGCATCAGAAGAAGTGTTACCAGCAGATCGAGGGATGTGATCATTCCCCTCTATTCTGCACTAGTGAGGCCACATCTGGAATACTGTGTCCAGTTTTGGGCTCCCCACTACAAAAAGGACATGGACAAATTAGAGAGAGTCCAGAGGAGGGCAACCAAAATGATCAAAGGGCTGGAGCACAAGCCCTATGAAGAAAGACTGAAGGAACTAGGCTTATTTAGCCTGCAGAAGAGAAGACTGAGGGGGGATTTGATCGCAACCTTCAACTACTTGAAGGGTTGCTCCAAGGAGGAGGGAGCTCGACTGTTCTCGGTAGTAACAGAGGGCAGAACAAGAAGCAATGGTTTCAAGTTACAGCTGGGGCGGTCCAGGCTGGATATTAGGAAAAACTTCCTTACTAGGCGAGTGGTGAAGCAGTGGAATAAGTTGCCTAGGGAGGTGGTGGAATCTCCATCTCTGGAGGTGTTCAAGTCCCAGCTGGACAAAACACTGACTGGGATGATCTAATGGGAGTGGTCCTGCTTTTTTTGGCAGGGGGTTGGACTAGATGACCTCGTGGGGTCCCTTCCAACCCTATGATTCTATGATTCTATGAGGTACATTTTCCTCATTCAGTGGAAAAAAAGATTCAGCCAACTTATAAGTGTTTAAAAACCATACCTCATATGAACCAATCCCTTAGCTATGTGGTAAGTTAAATATATGTCAGTGTAAATCATCTTACTTATTTATCCTATGCTCAGCTTGTAAGGCCCCAGTCAAGATTGGTGCCCCACTGTCCTGGGAGCAGTACAACTAAATAATAATAGAGCTATGTGGGAATTGGAAATTGTGTTTCACAGAGAATTTCAGAATTTACTTTTGTTGCAAATGGGAACAAAATTTTGAATTTTTCTAAGAAATAAAGTTGGTTTACTTTTGTTTTCTTTCCCGGTCAGTCAAACTCTTTAGTTTTCAACTTGTTAATTTTTTTAAATAATATGAAACTTTTATAAATTATATAAATGTGAGTTTTTTCTAAATGAAATTTTAGAATATCCCTTTGAACATCTATTCTGATTAATTTTCCAGAGAAAGTTTTCAGTCAGTTCTAACAGTGCCAGAAAGTCTGTAACCCACAGAGCTAAGCACCTAGTAGATATGACAGACAGACTGGTCTGCAAAACAAGTACAATGATGTGTTTTGTGTAGAGGCAGCTTGGACAGAGCTGGAGTGCCAGCAGAAGTGTTTTTTCTTTGTTCTGGGCTCTTGACTAGGATCAGGTGTTGTGATGGTTGCTTTCAGAGCATCAGCTACTAGTGTTGAGATGAAATTTCTGGAAGAAGGGCTTAATCTGCATGCTGTTAAGCGTCTCAAGGAGGCCCTGTTTTGTTTATATAAATCTTGTACAAATATGTATATGAGTAGGAATTATAACTGTTATGCAAACAGCTTTCTCTTTTTGTGTTACAGTTTCCATGAAATGGCCATGTACGACCTTCCAGCATTGACAGACTTCATCCTGAAGAAAACTGGACAACAGACCCTGTATTACGTTGGGTATTCTCAGGGGTGTACAATAGGTACATTCAGAAGAATACTAAATTTGTTTTACCTTTTTGTCCCTATTCCGTACTTAAGGTTTGATTGGGACTATTATTGCACTGTGAATATTATTCACATGGATTTATAAGAAGAGATTGGTCAAAGCAGGTGCATAGCTGTTCTCCCCTTCCATTAAGTTGTTCACGAATGAGAGAGCAATTTCCATCTATACAGAGAGTACCATAGATCACAATTTTTGAGGCAGAAAGTAAAGAAGGCAGAAGAGATGGATTGAATTGGGAGTATTGATCTCAGAATTGGAACTGCATATACAAATGATAACCATGGTTAGGTTCTCCTTCTCTGCTTGTTGTTAAATTATTAGCGTGTTCTTGAGGCCCTCACATCATCCCAAACATTCTTTCCATTGTTTGTTCTGATTCATCCTTGTAAATGAGGAGGGGAGACTATATTAACTAGATTTTGTTTCTATTTTATTTTAAAAATATTTGATAATATGGAAGAGAAATCCAAGGATTGTCATAAATATACATTATGGAAACCATAGTTTTCCAGCATAGTCTGGGATTTACATGGAGAAAAGATTACCTATGATTAGTAAATTAAGGGTAATATTTGATATCAAATACCTGTAGTTCCATCTAATGGGAAAAGATCAGCTCTTGTATTTATCTTGAATTATCTTTAACTTTCTGCATTAGCTTTGATTTCTTTACAAACCAACTATAATTTGAGTTTTAAGATTACATTTATTTTAATCAAACTGTCTGTGTGAATTGACACAGGCACAGATTGGCCCATATATACAGGCTTGTTGTATATTGCAATTCGTTTCTAAAACTAATCTCTTTTACTGTCTCAGCTTTAATTGCTTTTTCAGCCATGCCCCAACTGGCTCAAAAAATCAAAATATTTTTTGCCTTGGCTCCTGCATACACATTAAACAAAAGCAAAGCACCTCTGACGCAAATGATCTGTCTTCCTACTACTATTTTAAGGGTATGTAGAATCCTCCATATTTCATTACTCTAATGGATAATTGTAGTCGTATGAAAATGTCTGCAACAAAAATTTTAAGCTACGTCTCCACTAGCAAATTAGTTTGAATTTAAGAGACTTAATTCGAACTACTTTGAACAGTGTCTACACTAGGCTTTGCCTAGCTCAAACTAAAAAATTTAGTTCGAACTGCTTAGTTCGAACTTATTTTGCATATTTAGTTTGAACTAGTACAAGGTAAACATGCTAGTTTGAACTAAATAAGTTCAAACTGGCAGTTAGTTCAAACTAAGCACTTTTTTTTAGTTCAAACTAACTTTTAACTAAAAAGCACAGCTAGTTTGAACTAAACGTTAGTTCAAAATAAAAAAACAGATTTAGTTTGAACTTATTTAGTTCGAACTAGCATGCCTCTGTTGGGCTAGTTCGAACTAAAAATGCAAATGTGTTTGAACTATGCAGTTAATTCGGACTAATCCAGCTGAACTAACTAGTTCAAACCAAGTGTGTCACTAGCGCCTGGCACACCGGGCACGTGCCACAAGTCTTGGCACCAGTGCCCTGAGTGTCTTGGCCAGCCCAATCCCAGACTGGAGACCTGGGGCTGGGGCATCTGCTGCAGCACCCAGCTCTCCAGGCCAAGGCCCCAGCTGGGGATTGGGGCCAGGGCACCTTCAGCAGCACCTGCTTCTCCTGGTGGGGGATTGAGGCCGAGATGCCCAAGGCGGTGCCTGCCTCTCCCAGTCCCAAACCTGGCCGGGGATCTGAGGCCAGCATGGAGGCGGCAGGAGCCCAATGCACGATTGGGCCTGGGGCACCAGATTGTGGCCTAGGGAGCATGGTCCGGGCCCACGCCCCAGGTCTTTCCCCAGAGCAGCAATGTTCCTGGTCCAAACTAAAATATTTTTTAGTTTGAACTAGCCAAAGGCTAATGCAGAAAGGGTCAAATTAGTCAGACTAATTTGCTAGTGTAGACATAGCCTAAATGGCAATTTGGGATCTGTAGCCTGTATGCACACAGGAGTCTTATGTGCATTTCCAGTGTGGCAATGCAGAACAATATAGTGTGATAAACATAGTGAAATTAGAGTTAAGGGAAACTGGGGATTTTGTGTGTGTGTAAACTAATCAATCATTTTTCACCAACTTATTCCCCTTGAATTTTGCATGCTTGAAATTTGATTTTTTCTGCAAATGTCAAGCCTGAATTTCACTGACAAACAGGTAAAGTCTGAAAAGCCCCCATTTTGCACAAAGATTCAATCATGAAGAGTAGCATATTCTTTCAAGGATTGTGAAGTATTGGGAAAGACAAACGTGATAAACTCCCAAAAATAAAAGTTGAGAGCCAGCTCAAGAGCTGAACTTTCCTCAGAATTTATACAGCAATCCATAGATTGTTCTTTACCATGGCCCTTGTTTTAAAGATTGGGAAATCTGGCTCTGATTCTACAGGTGCTTAAACAGAAGGGTCTTCTGTAGGTTAAGATTAAATGTGTGATGTTAGATCAAATTGCCTAGAAGAATTTAATTAATATCTAAAATTGTATTGGAGCTTGTAGAAAAAATTCTAATATGTTTTCCCATTAAAAAATTGGAATCATGCCGATTCCTCTTGTCAGGTGAATAAAAGGATAGGTTCTGCCATTTTACTACTACTGAAGTGAATACTAACTGTATGCGGAAGGGTTCTTAATGAGGCTCTTTGCTCTGGTAAGGTGTAATAAAAGAGCAATAATAAGCAATGAATGTGATTCATGGTGAGCAGTCTCTTTCTATTTTCTCAGATTGTGTTTGGCAAGAAAAAATTCTGTCTGTTAAGTGCAAGACTGAAATCAGTTACTGCCAAGGTGTGCGGAGCTGGATTAATAGACCAACTTTGCGTCCAGGCCCTTTTTTTTATTTTAGGTGGATTTAATGAGAAGAACTTAAATGTGGTAAGTATAGTAACAGTTCTAATGTATTGATCTACAGAAGTTTTCTGTGTTTGAGTGTTTCTGCAACATATCAACAACAACATAAACCTTGCTGCCCAAAGTTCTCCATTAAGATTGCAATCACACATGCCAGGTTCTGTAGAAACACAGAAAAGTCCATCCCCTGGAGCCTTAATATCAATATCTTACTTGCAATGAGACAGTTAGGTCTTCATCCTGTTACAGAGTTTGGGGTGGTGTGAATGTTGTCGTGGTGTGGATTGCATAGAAGATGAATTGTAGGGGAGTATCTAATACAGTCTAGTACTAATGGTGGCCTTTAAATTTGGCTTATCTGTTCCCTTCTGTTGCTGTGGAAGCACTTTTCTTTCTTTACTCCACACCTCAGAAAAAATGTTTGGTTTTTATTTATTTTTTTTTCTTTTTGCAAATGTGTGAAATGTCAGTGCTGCCATGAATTTTCTGAGGAGAACCCTGGGTATGATGGGTTTGCATAATAACTTGAGTGACTAGGATCAATAGTTGTGCTGGCTTAGGTGCATGTGGGTTTGCTAGTCTTTTTATGACTCTTGTCTATTATGCTAGTTTCTAGGGCCCGCTACCATCAGGCTCCTTTGTCCTAAGCAGTATACAGATAGTCTCTGCCTGGAAGACCTCACAATCTAACTAGGGAAGACACACGTGATAAGGCAAGAAAAGGGATAGCACAAACAAGAGAGGCATGTGCTGGTGTCAAATCATCATGTTAGTTCAAGAAGTTTTTACTTATGATTTCTGTTAAGAAGGCATTTGTTAAATGGAAAGAAAATCAAGGCAGAGCAATGGATGGGACAAAACAGGTTAGAATCAGGGGGGAATTAAGGTAGGAAAGACAAAGGTGGAATGATGTGAAGGTGCAGAGGCTGATGCAGGGGGCTGAAGGCAAATTAGATGGACCAGTGTCAGTCATTCAGATTAAAGAGAGATAATCAATCAGTTCCTGCTTAAGATGCTTCTGTAGTTGCTTCACTTAGTCCACTCCCTGGCTGGCTCCTCCAAGAAGTTTTTTTCTTCAAGCCCATGAGGCATATGGAAGAGGGAAAAGAAGTGAGGATGCCCAAGGACCTTGGGAGCATGTGGGGGATTCTCCTCTGAACAGATCTGGGTATTGGGGTGGGGTATTCATTTTACCCCATTCTCTGCCTCCTACAGCAATCCTTGCTTAAGTTGGTTCTGCAGCTAGCTCTGTACCTGCTCTTGCTGATTTCTGTCTCTGACTGGCTTCGCCCTTCAGCTTCTTTGTGGCTCAGCTCCTGCCTTTTGTGCAGCTAAATCCATGCACTTGATGAAAATCTTTTAAATCTTGTAAATTTTGTCTCTTCTGTTAGGGGTTGCTTAGGGTGAGGAGAATGGAAATAGGGCTGTGTCTGGATTCATATTTTAGACTTTCACATTCTTTCCTTGGGTTTCTTGTAAAGTTTATTTGATTTGCTGTGATAAAAAATGTCTAATTAACTAATTTATCTCTAGAGTATGGATAAGTCAAACTGAATTGAATGTTATCATTAAGTAGACTTTTTCCTTATTTATTTCACTTAGCAAATGAATACCACATAATAGTATATTTTCCTTCTAGAGCCGAGCAGACGTGTATGCAGCAAGCTTTCCAGATTATACGTCTGTTAAAAATGTAATCCACTGGGGCCAGGTAGATTTTCTGATACTTATTGCATTGTTTAACCATGTATTCTTTTAAAATAAATATGTTGCACTAATGGATGATGATTTATAATTTGCCTTGACTCTTTCTTTCACACACTAGTTAAAAATTTGTATAGAAAATCATGTATCAATGAAATAAGCATCTCCCTTTACTGCCAGAAGGAGAGGTTTGGTACTGCATTTAGCAGAGTCATTTAGAACCATCTCAATGATCAGCTGTTATTGTCTTTTTATTTGTTTGTTTGGTTTGGAGTTTGTTTGTTTTAAAGTTTAGTTCAATAAATTTCTAGGTAACTGGAAGGATTCTGGTGATCTGAAAAAAATAAAAGAATCATTCATACAAGCAGAAAGGAGAAAAATGTCTGCAATGTAATAAATGTTCCCCTTTCCTGTACATTCTTAATGAAAGAGAAGAGAGAATCTAGAAAAATTAACTAGGCTCACACTAAAGTTTTTCCAAATCTCACAGAGAGTTGAGCAGAAAACTTTTCTACTGTTCACATGGTCTCTGAGACTCAGAACTGTATCCTGAGGTGAATAGTAATTGGAAGTGCTTCGTTCCTCCTGGATCAATCTTTTAATACACTCAAAAGTGCTAATGTTTGTCCTAGTGAGGATGAATGAATCTGTAGTTAACAGTTGTGGATGGTAGTTAAAAATGAGAGATAGGAATGCTGGATTCTCCACAGAATTACTGAAAAGTCATAAAATCATAGAACAGAAGGGTTGGGGGGACCTCAGGAGGTCGCCCATTCTGGTTCCCTGCTCGGAGTAGGAGCCACCCCAACTAAATTATCCCAGTCAGGGCTTTCTCAAGCTGGGCATTAAAAACCTTTGAAGATGGAGATTCCAGCACCTCTCAGGGTAACCTATTTCAGTATTTTACCATCATCCTACCTAGTGAAAAAGTTTTCCCTAATATACAACATAGACCTCCCCCACTGCAGCTTGAAACCATTGCTCCTTGTTATATAATCTACCACCAAGAAAAACAGCATAGTTCCACACACAGCCCCCCCAACCCATATTCAGGTAGTTAATGGCTGCATCAAATCCCCCTTCATTCTTCTGTTCTGCAGGCTAAGCAAGCCCAGTTCCCTCAACCTCTCGTCATAAATCATGGAATCTAGTCCCCTAATAATTTTTATGGCTTTCCATTGGACTCTCTCCAATTTGCTTGCAGTTTTCCTAAAGTGGAGGTCCCCAAACTGGACATAACACAGAAAATATGGCCTCATCAGTGTTGAACAGAGGGGAATAATCACTTCCTTCTATCTGCTGGCTAATAAGACAAACTAACAAACACAAAAACAAACAAACAAAGCCCTAGTATCTTTCAATAAGGGTTCAACACCCCTTTACAAAAGCAACTCAGTAAAGAACCTCTATTGTGAGGCTAGTTTATTTACTAGCTTTGTTGTTTAAGAGGTAATCTAATTAGCAGATGTGTTGCTACTTCAGAACAGAGGCATAATTAGAAAAAGTACCCTATAAACAGTTGAAGTGAGCAATAAAACCATGACTGGCTAGTGCTGTCAGATTAGATAGACCATTCTAGCACATGGGGTTTCTCATCCTCATTACACATCCCGCCTCTATGTTTGGACATACAGTGATGCTAAAACATTCTTGGGCATATTCTAGATCCCAGAGAACTCAGTGGAAAAATTCATATTTATTATGATTTTATATATATAAGTGGAGTGAAGTCCTGCTAAATGTGGAATCTGATTCTAGTAGGAAAGTTGTTCTTCACCATCATCATTGTCTGTAATGTTCTGAGTTATCAGTGATTTAGAGTCTTAGAAAAGAAATATTCCACACTAATGGAGGAAACACAGGGCAGAAGCATATGGCCAGTGCAGAGATGGAGTACAGAGCACAGAAATGATATTGTGCTTTACTGGTATTTGTGCTATCCCTTAGTGATAGATCACTTTCAACACACATGGGTAATGCGATAGAGTAGGTTAATTAATCTGGCAGGAGATAATTAAAGATGCAAATTGCATATTGAAGATAAGTAAATTAATGTTCAGAATTGTCTGAGCTAAGATATGTTCTCTTTAAATTTAGCACATCGCTTTTTTCTTCTTGTCCACCACTGTCTGTCTCTTCCTTTTCTCCTCAATTCAGATGGTTTTCCTTTTTCTCTATTCAGTGGCAGAAATCAGTTAACTTTGTACATGGTGGGGAATGTTGGAAAACTCTGGATCCTAAGTATAGTATAGTATATTCTTTATTTTTTGAATATCTTTGTATATGAAGCTTGAGTATATACTTTTATTTGGAAAAAATGTTTGAGAATGAGTAGAGAGAATAACTTCAACCAACGTTATGAAATCCATTTATCTATCTAATGTTGCACAGCAATGTATTTCATGTCAATAGAAATTGTTGAATTTTGCATGTTAGTGCTATTCTTTAGTGTATTTCATGATACTTTAAAGTAGAAAAAATTAAGATCATTCAGTTATGTTTTGTATTTTACATCCTTGTATTTTCTTTTTAGGTATCTAAAACTGGAGAATTTAAAAATTTTGACTATGGCTGTAAGAACAGAGATAAATACAATCAGGTAGGGAAAAGTGATTTTTGTTGTTTGTTTTGAAAATTAAGAATTAGGACTGTTTACATGCAGGAATCAAAGTGGCATGGTGAGTTTGTACATTAGCTTTTTCAGCTGTGAAGACCTGGGTTCAAATTGAATTATGGTGAGAAATGTCATACCTAGCATCCTAAATTACTTTTTTTTTTTTGAACAGGTGGTGTGTAGAGTACACGAGTAGAGTGGATATTCTTGACATAATCTTGAACAAAACAGTAGAGTTGGTTCAAGAAACAACTATATGTGAGCCAGTAAGAAATAGTGACCATAACATAATCAAGTTGAACATCCTTGAGAAAAGAATTTTAACAAAACCAAGGTCCATGATTTAGACATGAGGATTTCAAAAAATGAGGAAGCTCATGCCACAGAGCATACAGTAAGAATTGAAAGAAGAGAAATAAAATCCTTATAGTCTACCTGGAAGTTATTTAGGCACCTTGTAACAGACATAGAGGGTCTGTATGTACTTATAGAAACAGGAGTAGGAAGGCAATGAAAGAAATGTGGCATTTCTTTAAGGTACTATACTGGCCATCAGAAGATCTGGCTTCAGTTCCCATTTCTGTCACAGACTTTGTATGATCACGGGCAAGTCATGTAATCTGCCTCAGTTTTTCTTTTTCCCAGTTAAGCATAATGGCAATCCCTCTTTCCCTCCTCTTTTTATAATTATTTAGATCAAGTCTATTTAGACTGAAGCTAGTGGGAGATGGGGGATGTTGACACTTTCCTAAATCAGGCTACTTACATAGAAGCCTAAATCAGGATTTTGGGACAAACTGTTGGCTCCTGGTTTTGAAGATCTTAGTGCAAAGTCGAAATAGGCTTAAATATCAGACATGAAGACCCCAGTTTTTCTTAGAGCAAATTAAAACAAAAAACCTAGAACTTCTTATGTGAGCATGTTTTTCAAAGTTATCCAATATATGGCTTTTTGGGTCCTTCACTAAAGCATTCTTCTTTTGGCGTAGGGCTTCTGATGTCAAAAATGAATTAGATGTTGGGTAAGTGATGTAGCCACTCTAATGGCAGCATTGGCTGGAGATGTCAAACTCATCTATCTGTCATGATGGCAATGAGTGTAGTCCATAACCGTATGGCATGCTGTTTGTTCTTGAACTCTGTAGGAACCAGATGGAGAGTTAAAGAATCCACATAAGTCAAGGTGTAAGATAAAACACTCATGATGCAACATATCCTGTTGTAATGAAGAAGGATCTCTAGGTTCATATGGTTGTTCCAATGGTCATGCAAGAGCTAATCCAGAGAGACTAAAGAATATTGATCTGACACCTTTATTTCCCAAGAAATACCCGTTTGATCCCAAATATACTCACCACCACCTGTTGCCACCTTTGCTTAGAAAGGTTGCATAGTCGGAGAGGCTCAGCTATTTCAGGGGCATCCTGACTTCAGCAAGTGGTTTTGATGTGGCTTTGAGATGAACCTGTGAAATTAGTTGTCTCAACAGTTGGTTGTGCACAGTAATGTGACCAGGACCCTGTCTTCACACACAATCTCTGAGGAAGCAATGCCAAGTGGGACTGAATTTGGAGACTGGAGCTGTCCAGGTCCCACCAGTGATGATATGAAGGGCAGAGTTGATCATTAAGTCCAATTTACTGTAATGATTTCTGGAGTCCCAAGCTTCTGCATAGTGTTCAGCATGTGCAGTAATAAGGGCCACAAGGTTAAATGTGCTAGCATCCCATGAATTGCCTACAAGTTGGTGAAGGAACATTTTAGTGTACTTCTTGTCATGTGTTATAGATAGGAAAGAGTGGTCAAACTTCACCCCTAAAGAAGGAGAGCACAGTCTACAAATGATTAGCTGATTTTTCAGGAGTATCTGCAGCTGTCTGTGAGTTAACCAGTTGGTGAGATGGAAACAGTAGGGCACTGTTTTTACAGGTTTTTGATTAAATTATCACTTGAAAAGTATTGGGGCAAGGTGTGAAGGTCAAAAGACAGGCAGGACAGCAACTTCTCAAAGCTTTTTTGGTGACTTGCCAGGAAGATGTCATCACTGAAGGCTTAGTTGCCAACATGGTTGGCAGGTTAACTGCATACATTTATGTATATTAAAGAGCAGCAGAACAAGTTGGCATCCCTGGGGAAGTCTGTTGTTCATGTACTGTGGGCAAATTGAAACACAGTGCAAAACCATGTGGCATGCTGAAGAAAGGTCAATGTAAACAGTGCTGAAGATATACCCTACCTCAAAGACATCCTCAGACCCCCTGCACCCAGGACTACAGAATGGTTAGACCTCTAGCTAATAATGAGGTGACTGTCAGTTGATTAAAGACAAAAGATTTCAGGCAGAGATTGCCTTTTAGTTCTGTTTGTGCATAGGACAAAACAATATTGGGTCATGACAAGGACTTCTGCACTCTATGACAATACAAATAATTAAAAGACCTGGTCTGAACTGCTATGGAAACACGTATGTTAATGCACAGCTAACAAATACATTTGGATTAAAAGATACTGACTTTCATTTGTCTGATTTTCAAGTTACCTCTTCCCCCCCCACAGACCACGCCTCCATTTTATAAGATAGAAGATATGATGGTGCCAACGGCAGTATGGAATGGAGGACGTGACTTGGTTACAAGCCCAGAGGACACTGCAGCCTTACTCCCTCGAATTCCCAATCTAGTTTTCTATGAGTATTTTCCTGATTGGACACATGTTGATTTCATCTGGGGTCTTGATGCAAGCCAGCGCATGTATACTGAAATCCTTGAATTGATGGAGAAGCATCCGTAAAACCACAGAGCACTTAAGTATTTGATCTAATTATGAAATCTGTGTCACATACAAATATGCCCTATTTCACTCATCCTAATAAAAGTGGTTTGTTGTGACTGGTTTGGTGTGGTGTATGGGTTTTTTTTGTTGTTGTTTGTTTGTTTGTTTGGGGTTTTTTGGTCAATTTTTCTCTGTGCACCAATTTCTTCATCCCACTGGTGAGTTTCAGTGAGTAGGGTGCCATCTCGGCAAGCTGAGCTATAGTTTTTAGGTGGAACAAATCCATAAACAATTCTGGAGTGGTCATTGTAGTAAATATTGGTTCTGGTAACACCAAAAGGCCCTAGCTGATATTGTGCTGACCACTCTAGAAACACAGAGGTAATTTATTTTAATGTATTTTAATCTAAAAAAGCCTGTTGTATAGCTACTGTTGATTGATAATTTTCTAACAAATACATTCTTTCATTTTTGGCAATCATTTATTGAATAATTGCTCTCATCTCCATCCACAAATAATTTCCTCCCACCCCCATTATTAGACCAGCTCTTTGTATATACCACTAGGAGTAGACATGGACCTACTGAAATCAATGCCAGTTTTATGGAGTTGGGATTTTTCTCTTTGTTCGCCAGTGGCTGCTCCATAACTCTCTTCTTCCTTCCAATCCCTGTGGTTAAGCATTTATGCCTCCAGTCCAAGTTCTCAGTTTTTAAACTGGTGGAATGAACAAGATTGTAGTATATATTTAGCTATTAGTAATGCATCTTTTGCATGTATCTGCTTGTCTTTGTTACGCTCCCACAGGGAGGGTGTATGAAACAAGCATTCACAGCTTGCAAAGGCCTCACTGCTGTTGAGTTTCTGGAGCACATCGAACTCTTCTGGGACCACACTCTGGTACCAGCCGTGTTTCCATTGACCATGTCAGAAGATTTTTATTCCTAAAAGGGTCAGGACACAGGTAACTACAACTATTATGACAGCAATATTAGCAGTAATTTATAGACTGAGTCCAAGTTATCTGTTAGCCTCCCTTAGAACATTTATGTGAGCAAAATGCCTTTTTTTCACCCCAATTCTAGGTAATTCTGAGCGTGGAGAGAGCTGTTCCCACAAAACTTTTATTGTGGGCACACAACAGACTTTCTGTTCTGCTCAGGCAGTTTGGAGTCAGAAGCTGAGAAAAAAATTGTCTGTTTGTGTCTCTAAGATATACTGAAAAGGACTAGCCTCTTCAGTTGTTACCAGCTGCTTGCTCCAGTTCAATAAGAGTAAGGAGTCAATGACGTGATGCAGTTGAGAAAAGGGTGACTATTATTCTGGGGTGAATTAACAGGAAAGCAATTTCTAAGATATGGTGGGGGGTGGGGAGGATCGTTCACTCTGCTGAGGCCTCAGTACTGTGTCCTGTTGTGGGCACCGCACTTTAGTAAAGATGTGGACAAATTAGAGGAAGTTTGGAGGAGAGCAACATGAAAAAGCGTTTTTAAAACCTGACCTCTGAAGAATGTTTAACAAAACTGGGCATGTTAAGTGTTTGGGGAAAGAAAACTGAGAAGACGGGGGAAAATAACACTCTTCAGATATGTTAAGGGCTATTATAAAGGGACAATGGTCAGTTGGTGTCCATGTCCACTCAAAGCAGAACATGATATAATAGGCTTAATCTGCAGCAAGGGAGATTTAGGATTGATATTAGGAAAAATCTCCGTACTGTAAAAGTAGTTAAGCTCTGAACTTGGCTTCCAAGGGTGGTTGTGTAATCCCCAACATTGGACTTTTAGGTTTAGGTTGATCTAAATTTACTTCATTGAAGGATTGGGCCTTAGGCTTTG
This sequence comes from Podocnemis expansa, assembly GCA_007922195.1. Lineage (NCBI taxonomy): Eukaryota > Metazoa > Chordata > Testudines > Podocnemididae > Podocnemis > Podocnemis expansa. Next base: position 15,101,050 of record ML681981.1, on the reverse strand, counting down.
TCTATACTGCTGGCAGCATTGTTGGCAATGCAGGATCAGTTTCAGGGGATTGATTGAGTGACAATGGAGACCTGCTTAATCATTCTTGGAAGTGCTTTCCAATCAATGCTTTTAATCCACCCGCAAGAAAAGATAGAAGCTGCATCAACCAGAGGGCATTTCCCATTTGTGAAGCATAATGGGGATGCTGTAGTAAGTAGAAGTTAGTAAATCAACAGAAGATAAGTAAGCAGCTTTATGTAGCTTGTGTACCATCCCACTGACCGCTACTGAAATATGCCAGGAGTATAGGCCAGGCCTTGGTGAAATATTCAAATACTCTGAGGACATCACTCACTAGTACTTAACAAATAATAAAAGATTCTATGAGTTTGGACCAAGGAGAAGGCCACTGAGAAATGAAATAACCAACTGCAATGTGATATACTTTAGTCTCCACTTGCCACCTGTTTCCTGACTCATTCCTGAAACCAAGGGCATTTCTGTGTCACCATGCAACACAGCAGCTCTTATGAATACAGGGAGTTGCTGTTATCATTCTGGGTTGCTGGTCTCTCACTGTAAGTCCTAGACTCAGCAAATCCTATGTCCTTGCAATGTAGAGGGCAGTGCTTTCTGTACATGAGCTGTCTTGGGTTTTTTGGGCCACTGCAAGTAACCCGCTTCCACCTATGTTGGATTCACTCCATGGGTAGACCAATCACATCGCCTATTGTTTAAGTCCTACCACAGCAATCTATTTCTGTGAACTGTACCAAAGGGGTTTCCAGCAGGGATTTCTACCACAGGATTATGTGGAAGAATTAAGGACTCGAGGTTTTTGATAGGAGTTTAGTCAGGATTTTTTTCCATAGCGCGTGGTGTACAAGGGCTGCGATGAGGAAAGATATGATTAGTCCCTATGTAGCAAATATGAAAACTGCTGGGTGAACTAATCCTGGACAATTCAGGCCTTAAGTGTTGACAGTGAGCCAGCTTCTTTCTCTAAACTGATTTGAAAGTTAGAGTTCCACAATTACTTTGTTTTCTCTCTGACACAGCATAATCTTTTGACTTGCTCAGCTTTGTTTTTAGAAGAGGAGCATCTTGATGTGCCACTTACCATCCTTGTTGTTTTCCTGTGTAACAGAGCCTGTAGACCAGCTAACTGAGAGTAATCCAGGGACCGGTGACACCAAAGGAAGGGGCTGTTTAAAAAAAAAAAAAATCACACTTGGAGGAGATGACGTTGAGCAGTTTCTATCATCTCACCAACTGATAGTCTGCTATGGGTCTTCTCTGAGTATAACGTAAATTCAGAATGGTCGTAGATTTTTCTAGTTTGATCCCCTCCACAAGTCTGTTTATTTTGTGACATGCATCTTGAACTTTCCAGACAGCCCAGAGCTGATCATGAGTTCCTCTCTAAAGGAAGTTCCATTCAGGTAGCTGTGTTACTTGAGTTCAGCAAAACAAACAAGGCATCTGTTGGCACTTTTAAAGACTAACACATTTATTTTTTGCATGAAAGCTCATGCAATGAGTAAATTTGTTAGTCTTTATGGCTCTATCTACATTAGCAAATCAGTCTGGACTAAGCAAACTTAGTCCAGACTAATCTGAACCCTGTCTGCACTAGCCTTTGGCTAGTTTGAAGTAAAAAAAAATTAGTTCAAACTAGCCAAAGCTTAGTTTGAACTAGTTAATTTGAACAGTAAATTCGAACTAACCGCTTAGTTTGAACTTGCCACTTTCGCTAGTTCGAATTAACATGATGTAGACATGCTAATTCAAACTAAATAAATTGAAACTAGCAGTTAGTTCAAACTAAGCATTGTTTTTTAGTTCAAACTAACTTTTAGTTTGAACTAATCACACTTTTTTAGTTTGAACTAAAAAAAGCACAGCTAGTTTCAACTAAAAAAAGCTTTTTTAGTTCAAACTAAAAGTTAGTTTGATCTAAAAAAACCATACTTAGTTTGAACTAACTAGTTCAGAGCTAAGGTTTTAGATGGGTCAGAAGGTCAGAGCTAAGGTTTTAGATATAGACATAGCCTATATGGACATGCTCCCTCGGCGGCAGCAGCGCACTGTGGAGTTGCGGACAGTCTGTGGGTCTCGCTGTCCCCTAGGCTCGCTGTGGGGACGGGGGCTGTGATCAGTTTCCCAAGGCTTCAAGCTCCCTCCTTGCACCCGGGGCAGTGGAGGAAGGGCTGAAGGATGCCCTGTCTGCCTGTGAACTCTGACAACCTGGGCAGTACGGCTCCTGCCTCCTGCTCTCACATTCTCCCTACAGTATCCCCCCCCCCCGACTAACATCCGCCTCTACTCCAGCCTTTTCCCCTCGCCCTTACCCCTCCATCCCATGATTCCCCTGCCGTGCTGCATCCCTTCTCCAGTCACCCCACCACCCTTACCCCTCCCAGCCTGTCCACATCATTCCCCTGTCACCTCCTCAGGACCCCCAGATCCCCATTCCCCAGCCCCCCCTTTCGGGTTGCCACCTCCTCTGTGCCCCCAGGGGTCCCAGTGCAGACTGCTTCCCCTATCCTGCTAGCAAAGGCAGATGAAGGCAGCTTCCCCAGGCAGAAGCAGGGGTGATCACAGCCAACTCAGTTGGGAGCAGCCTAAGGCCAGTCCCTCCCCCTGCAGCCAGGGTATGACCAGGAGGCACCACTCTCTGGGGCGGGAGGGTGGGAAGGTATCTCTTATCTTTCCTCCAAGCCTTGCCTCCCTGAAAGCTGGGACCAAGGCTGGCTTTTGGCAGGGCCCACCCTTGCATTGGGCCCTAGGTTGCAGCCCCTAAAGTCCCTGCTTTAATCTAGCCCTGTCGGAGAGCATAAAGAAATATTATGATATGGCAGGTATCTGCTTTTTTTATTTTATTTTTTTTTAACACTGGTCCTAATCACCACTGTTCAGACATCCAAATCCACCTTGTGCAGCAGCAGAACTTTGGTGAGTGACGCCTTCTCTTAATTTACCTCTGACTCAGATTTGCATTTAATTACTTTTCTGGGACAGGGTAAGGGATCAGTTTCTTCTTTGTGACATGATTTGTGTCTGAAAATAAATGTGAGCATAATTGTGCATTTCCATAGAGGTCAAAACTGCTGCAGCCTGTGAGACTCCTCCTAAAATAGGCGGGGAGGTCTCTATTTGGAATGAGCTTTTTTTGGAGGGTGGAGGTGTACAGCAGGTATCTACAGAGGGTGTGCTTCCTGAAAAATCATCAGAAAAAAATGTTCTTATGGTAAGTACAATGTGGGTTAAACCTCACTTTTTTCAGAAGCGCCTCATCCAGGAGTGAGTTTCTATTTGAACTACTTCAGTGGAAAGTCTTTCCGGAGTGTAGGTATTAATCATTTCACATGGTGGACTCGACTTCAGCAGGAAGCCAACGCCTCCATTATGGGGTGATGTAGAGTACACCTTATTCACAGAAACTTTTGAGATGGAGGGGTCAGCATTGCTGTCATATTGCCTTCTACTTCTGCTTCAGGAGCGGCTCATGGTGCAGAGGATGGCGTAGGAGAGGAAAGAAGAAAAAATATGCCCAGGCATCTACAGCAGCAGTGTGACTTAAGGACTTCAGAGAGTAGAGTGAACTATGATTTTGAGACATGCACTACAAACAAAGTGAGCATTCAAAATGCATCTTCATAAAAAGCTCACTTCACAGTGCTATAGCTATCTTGTCTATCACAAGCGAAGCACTGAAGATTTTTTCCTCTGGTTTCTACACCATTTTTTACAGCATTTAAAGCTGTGCAGACTTTCTGAATCTGTATCTGTGAAACTGATTACAACTAAAATCTCTGAGCACGTTAAATGTTACCTCCAAGTAACCAAAGTTACAGAATGTAAGGGCATGAAGTCATACATTTAAAAATTTGGAAATGGCAGATTCCAAGTAGCCTGTGCAATCTTAATTGAGCTCTTTAGCATATATGCATTATGATTTAATCTTTAATTACATATTTACATTTTTTTTTTCTGCAAGGAAAATGGAATATGTACAAAGTCATGTATTTTTCCTTAATCTCTTTTTCCAGAAATAGCTGGATAGTTTTAGATGCTGCTTTCCAAAACAAATCATCATGAGGCAGACTTGGCATGGTAAAATTATTTGGGGATAGATAAAATTTGGCAAAGGCACATCCAACTGAAAACAAGCTCTGAACATGGAAACTAGATAACTTTAGCTGCAGACAGCACTATCAGCTTCATGTAAAATTTTCAAAGAAATTTTTATTGTTTTCCTCAGAAATCTTTGGATAATTCGAAATATCTTGAATCACCTTAAGAAATGCATTATATAGGGTAGTGCCTCCCTGAAATTCTCATGCCCATCTACCCCAGGTTGCATTGTTGACTGGAAGACTGGAGGAAGTGAACGTTTGCAGTGGTTTGAAGTATTTGCTTTTGGGAGAACTTTCATCTCTTGTTCCAAATCCATCCTGATTTATACCTCCATATCTTGTCTATGCTTTTATAAATGTTTGTCAGCAATTTAGGGTAAACTGAAAAGTTTACTTGATTTTTTCCCCCGCTTTTGTTATTTTTTTTATTTACAATAGTCATTAGATAGTTACAGCCTATGATCATTAACACAGATATACAAAATGATGTGTAGAATCATTGCTTAATTTACGTTGTGACTTTCCACTGCTGAGCTCCAGTGCCTCTGGGCTTGGCGCATCAGTCATAGAAGTAGAAAAATTGTGTAACCCTTCTGCCAGGTAGAGTCAGCAGCAACAAGGCTGGGTTTAATATCTAGGGGCTCATGTCAGTGATACAACACCAAACAAGCTTGAGTCCCCCACCTAGTCATGTGGGAAATTATACACTATCCCCTGGGAACCCCCAACAGGCAACACTTCCCCTCTCGCAGACACAGAGTTTGAGTGTAGAAAACAAACCTTTTAGTAAAAGTAAAGAAGCGACTCAGAACGGCTGGCACAACACAGTAAGCAAGGTAAGCACTGCAGGGGGATACCGCCATTTGAGGAGTGCCAAAATGCCCTCGGGGGGATGCATCCCTGGCCCAGCCGTCCCATATCAGCAAGGACCGGGCAAGCCAGCCAAAAGGGCAGCCTGGTTCAGCGCTGTCAGTCTGCTGCCCCCTCTTCTGCCCTCGCCCCCGCCCCTGCCATGGGTGCTGCTCTTGGCTCTGTGCCGGAGCAGCATGGAGGGGCCAGGAGGCAGCACGGAGTCGGTATCTCTCCTCCCCACCTGGCCGTGCTACCTCCTGCCCCTGCCCTGCTGCTCTGGCCCAGAGCCAAGATCAGCGCCCGTGGCCGGGGTGGGAATGAGGGCAGATGGGGGGGTGGCAGACCAGCAGTGCTGAACTGGGCCATGCTTTTGGCTGGCTCGCCGGGTCCCTGCCAGCAGGGGCCAGCCTCTCCCCTGGGCTGGTGGGCCCCACCCCCAGTGCCGGGGGGGTGAGTGGGGTCCCTGCTCAGGGTGATTCACCTGCACCCCCCTAGGGACAGCTCTGCCCAGGGGAGAGGGAGGGAGCGCCGGCCCTGCAACTCAGCACTGGTTTGGGAAAACAGTGCAAACTGAACTCATAAATATGAAAACTATGAGCCAAACTCATCCCACCCCAGCAGACATGGGGTGTGTGTTGCCTCTCCCTTCTTATTTCCCCTTGCCCAACTGGCTGTGACTGTCCTAGTTTCACTGTTCACTGGTCTCTGCGGCTGGACTCAGCTAGCCCCTCTCTGCTGGCTCCTGCTGCTTCCCGGTCACTGGGCTCAGCTAGTCACCTCTGCTGGCTCCTGCTGCTGGTCGGCTAGATAGTTCTGCTGCCTGTCTGGCTCATAAGGTTTTTTCCAGTTATTTTTCTCTTTCTCCTAGAATATTAGAGAACTTTTTCATGTCTTTTGTGCTCTGTCCTATGTGTAACTCCTTGTTTGCCTTGGCCTTTCTGATTTTGTTCTTACATGCTTCTGCTATTCTTCTCTACTCTCTCTTATTGATGTATCAATATTACACTTTTTTGTATTTTTTTGTTTTGTTTTGTTTTGTGTTAAGGTTATTAAAGAACTCTCTGTTTATCTCTTATGATTCTTTTTGTCTTTTCTTAATAACATGAGAGTTGACAGTATTATACTTATTATAATCTTCCTTTGAAACTTCTGGGTTTTTTTTCACTGACCTCCTTCATTTTATTTTTTAATGTGTGCTCCTGTCATAACTATTGATAGAAAAAATATTTTGCAGATGGCCAAGATGTGGCTATTCATTCTGGTGACATACGTGGCACAAGGACTTGAAGATTCAGAAGAACTCAGAAGAAGTGGACATGGGAATCCTGAAGCATTTATGAATATTGTAAGTTTTTTAGTGGATAAAGTGTGCAAACAATGGGATGTGTTGACAGTTATTTATGCAATGTGCTTTACAATTTCTAAACTAACAGATTTATGCTTTAACCATATATCTCCCAGGTCTCCAGCATTTACCTTCATACTCCATTTTTTCAATAGGGTCCAATCTAATCTGCCTTTAATAGAACAGAGACCATTATGCATACAGGTCTGGTTTCAGTTCCACTAAACTTGTCTGTGGAATGCCAGAAACTCATAATTACCTTATCCACCTTAACCTACTGATTGGTATAGTTACCTTCATCCTTCGAGCTTCCATCCTAAACACACCACACGATCCATTGTCTACAGCCAAGCCCTAGGACATAACCGCATCTGCTCTGATCCCTCAGACAGGGACAGACATCTTGAGGATCTCTATCAAGCATTCTTCAAACTACAGTACCCACCTGGGAAGTAAGAAAACAAATTGACAGAGCTAGACGGGTTCCCTGAAGTTATCTGCTACAGGAGGGACCCAAGAAAGAAAGCAACAGAACACCACTAGTCACCACATACAATCCTCAAGTCAGACCTCTGCAAAAGATCATTAAGGACCTACAGTCTATTCTAAAAGATGATCCCTCTCTCTCTCTCAAGCATTAGGAGACAGACCACTCCTTGCTTATAGGCAGCCCCCTAATCTTAAACAGATACTCACCAGCAACTACAGATCTAACAACAGAAACATTGAAGCAGGCACACACCCCTGCAAAAAACCACGCTGCCAAGTCTGTCCACATATCTACACAACAGACACCATCATAGGTCCTAATCAAGCCTGCTACTCTATCAAAGGCTCATTTACCTGCTCATCTACTAATGTGGTCTATGCCATCATGTGCAAGAAATGCCCCAACACCTTATATATTGGACAAACAGAACGATCGCTCCGTAAGAGACTGAATGAGCACAGAGCTGATATCAGAAATCAAAGAACAGAGAAACCAGTTGCTGAGCACTTCCATCATCCTAATCACTCAATGATGGCTTTGTTAACTACTGTCGTTAGAGCTGTACCTGGGACATCAAGACTTCAAAGAGAGACAGCTGAACTCGAATTAATATGCAAGCTAAATTCTGTGAAAGCAGGACTTAATGGAGACTATGGATTCTTTTCCCATTTACAAAAGGTAATTTGACTTCAGGCTTCCCATGGTTTGAGCCTGTAAACTGCTCTGATTTGCTGTTACTTTATGACCTGATCCTATGTTTTACACCCCCTTGCATTTAGTTTCATTCCTTTCTGTAAGTTCACCCATCTTCGAAGCATCTGAGGAAGTGGGATCTTCTCCCATGAAAGCTCATGCAAAAAATAAATCTGTTAGTCTTAAAGTGCCACACAACTCCCTGTTGTTTTTTCTGATTTCAGCCTTTTTAATATCTATGGTTTGGGAGCGAAGCCTGAAACCAACAGACTGTTCTCTGGAAAGATTTTCAGTATCTCCTGGATTAATTCATTTAAAAAAATACAGTGAGAGAGATTAGTTTTTTGCTGTGTTCAGGTGGTGGTTGACATCACTTCAACAAATCAGGAAAGTGCAGGAGTTCATGGAAATTAAACCAAAACCACCTGCATCAGATCATGGATTAAAACAATATGTATGCAAACTATAGGCAAAACCCTTTGTTTTTATTCTGTAGAGTGAAAAGATCCTGTACAATGGATACCCAAGTGAAGAATATGATGTTCTGACAGCTGATGGCTATTACCTTAGCACAAACAGGATTCCCCATGGCAAAGAAAATCCCAGAAACACAGGTCTGGCTCCTTTCACAAAAACTATGAAGTTCTTGGTGCCTGTTGTTTCAGCCCTGGCCGAGGCTGGTGGAAAATTATCCTAGAAGGTGTTATGGCAGGAAGAGGGTTTAGCAGGGCTTTCTGGTAATGTGCTAGTTCTTCTCATCTCAGTGGCAACCTATTCAGTTGGGGTTTCCAGGACAACAGTTACCAGTTAAAACAGTTCCTGTGTGGTTAAATCCTGCCTTTTCACACTTAAAGGAAAGGCATTAGTAGGCAAGCTGGTTTCATGGTTTCAGGGGGATTGCGTATTCACCCCCTGCTTCAGGGGAGAATGAATCAATCCATTGATGGGATATGCAACTTTCCCATTCATCCCATGGGGGAGAACAGAATGGCAAAGGAGTGGATGCTGGTGATGCTTGGTTATGAACTGTAAGATATTGTTTATCAGTAAGTAAAAAACTCTGGGAAACTAGAATTGTTCAAAGGTGAATCATGTCAACAATGAAAATGGCCAGATCTAAGAAGAAATCACTGCAGAAATATTTCTATGTCCAGTGTCCAGGACTGAGCACTAATGATTATCTCAGCGTAGGAGTGAGTTTCAGAGTTGGGATGTAAACCAAGATTATTCTGGGCACAAAATTCTTGCTTGGATGTAGTGGTTGAGCTCAATGCTACTCTGAATTATGCTACAGAGATCTAGAAAAACAAATAAAATATTGGACAGTGCTGCATGGTATAGTCAAAGGAGAGCTGTGTGCTGTCCTAAAGAGCTATCTATATCCCGCGCTCTGCCACATACAAATATTACTGTGTGATGGTAGGAAAGACAATTAGAGCATAATTTTTACATCTCGCAACTGATCACATTCTGGATGTCCAAACTGAGGCACTTACTACCTGGTTATTTGAGTTACCAAAAATTGACAACTGTAAGTTAATGGAACTGGGACAACTGGGAGATGTTGATGCTTAGTGGTAAGACAGTGTGTACTAAACAATTGAGCAAAGCATAGTGAAATAGGAGGTCTTCAGTTGTATTCCTGGTTCTGCAGTTTGTAAAGCTAAGGATGTTACTTTGCCTTTTTCATTCAATTCTCTGACCTGTATAATGGAATATTTAAAACGAGATATTGCAAAAGTTTGCCGTAATAAAGTCAGAACACGCTTGCTTCCTCTTGTAGACTTTTCCTGGAACAGAAATCACTGTTACATCATTACCATGTTATAGAACAGAAGTTCTGCTTTTGTAAAATATTCCATTTCACTAATATATATTTGTTTTCCAGGCCCAAAACTGCCTGTGTTACTGCTGCATGGTCTTATTTTAGAAGGTGGCAATTGGATCGTCAATTTGCCCAATAACAGCCTGGGCTTCATACTGGCAGATGCAGGCTATGATGTTTGGATAGGAAACAGCAGAGGAAACACTTGGTCTAGAAGACACCAGAACCTTTCAATTGACCAAGAAGAATTTTGGGATTTCAGGTAAGCTGAACTGGAAAGAAATTGCTGAAACTGACAATTTTATATCGTAATATATTATGAAAAAAGAGAATGTAAAATGTACCTATAATTTAGCTGAACAAACATTTCCTTGTGAGGATGTGCCAGCAATTTATCACTTGAATTTGCCTTTGGAGATGAAAAGTTTGCATGTTTGTTTGACACTTGGGAATAAATGTTGCTGTTGAGCATTTGAGAAAAATAGTTTAGGTGCTTTGAGAGATGGAAACAGTGAAAACCAACCCTTAAGCCATTATAAATAACTTTCTGAAACTTTTCAACAATTTTAGTACTTCCATGTGAGGTGACAGAACTTCATGCTTAGCAAGGACATAGTCCCTCGATCACGGAGGTATGTTTTCACCATCCAGTGAAAAAATGGATTTAGCCAAGTTGTAAGTGTTTAAAAACTGTACTCCACATATGCATTAGTACTTTGCTATACAGTAAGCTAACTGCCTGTCAGCATAAATCATCTTACTTGTTTATATTATATTAAGCTTGTTAGGCCACAACCCAGATCAGTGCCTCACTGTGCTTGGAGCTGTACAAGTAAATAATAATTAACATTGTTTGGGAACTGGAATTTGTGTTTTATTGCAAATACCATGATTTCAAAATTTACTACTTTGCAAATGGGAACAAACAATTGAATATTCCCTAGAAATAAAGTTGGCTTTATTTTATTTTCTAGTCAGTTAAACTCTTTAGATTTCAACTTTTAGAAAATGTTTATCTGATGGTATAATATAATTTATAGATGTTTCGCTGTGGGCTTTTTTAAAATGATATTTAAGACCATCATTTGGAATATCCTATTTTGATAATTTTTTCCAAAGAAAAACAGGTCTGTTGAAAAGTTCTTAGCCAGTTCAAATAGCAACAGTCGGTCTGTAACCCAAAGAATTAAGCACCTAATGGATAAAACAGACTGAGTAGCCAGCAAAACAAATACAATGACATGAATTAGCTTGCATAAAGTCAAACAGCAGGTCATTGGCCAAGCTGGGAGTAGAAATCAGATCTTTGGATTCCTAAATTGGTACCCAATCTTAGCATGCTACGTATCTGACTGTATTGCAACTGCATGATAGGTGAGGAAGGTGCATAGAGAATGACAAGCATTAGCTACTGTAGATAAGAAGAAATAAACATGAACTATGCTCACACATTGGTGAGTTTGAAATTGTAAACTGACCTATATCATAGCAGAAGACTCAGATAAAACCTCTATTCAATTTTCAGCAACAATCAGAAGAACACAAACAAAATAGGCTGCATAATGAATTATATGAAAAACGCCAAAAAATATACTAATAAATTAATATGGTGGCCATCCCAGGTAATACTGTTACACATAGTCTTAAAAGTTCCTGTTTTTAATGTGAGAATACATTTTATTTTTGGAAGAGGAAGCTGAATTGTTAGTGCTGTTCTGTGTAGAGGCACATGGGGAGAGAGAAAGTATGAGGAAAAAATATTTGCTCTTTGTCCTGGGCTCTTGACTTGGGATGCTTTCTGAGCTCCAGCCACTGGTGTTGAGCTGAAATTCATGGTAGAAGAGATTCATCTGCATGCTGTTTGATTATCTCATGTCAGAACAGGTACACATGTGTAACAAATCAAATTACCTTTAAGAGATACAGATGCAGTGACTGATTTCTTTTGCACAAGAAACCAGTTTTTCAGGCCCTTGAAATTTACTGTTCAGCAGAGGAAGCAACACTGAGATCAGAACTGGCACTGGTGTTGGAAGTAGGGACAACAATATAAATCAGTGCCCATACCTTGAATACTGACTTTAAGTATGGTCATGCAATCCCAAAAAGGGTATAACAGAAATGAAGGACTCAGATTATATGAAAAGAGGTGCTTCTTTACAGAGAGAAGCAGAAAAGATGGATACTGTTAACTTAGAGAGGTGAAATAAGAGAGGATATGATAGATGACATAATAATGTAAAGAAGCTTGCTTGCATATTGTCTGCTCAGCTGGGATTCTTAATACCTCACATTACATAAAAACTCTTTGTTATCTCATAGTTAACAACTCAGAACAAAAGAAACAGTCCACATCCAAAACTCTACTTATTTTTATTAATGAACAGATGTGTGGTTCAGTAATTGCATTTAAATGTTGCACAGGAGCAGGAATTTTAACTTAGTTATGTAAACAACTTTCTCTTTTTGTGTTGCAGTTTTCATGAAATGGCCATGTATGACCTTCCAGCACTGATAGACTTCATCCTGGAGAAAACTGGACAACAGAACCTGTATTACATTGGATATTCTCAGGGCTGTACAATAGGTATGAAGATGACTAAATGAGTTTTGCCTTTTTGTTCCTATTTCGTACTCAAGGTTTGATTGAGACTTTCATCACACTGTGAATATTATGCACATGGATTTATAAGAAGGTTTTGGTCAAGACAGTGCATCTCTGTTCTCCACTTCCATTCAATTGTATGTGAATGAAAGAGCAATTCCCACGTGTGCAGTACTTGGAAAGGAGCTAGAGAAGAGACCACAATTTCCAGAAGAGAGCTGAAAAGGCAGAAAAGAAGATGGATAGTATGAGATTTTTTATGTCAAACCTGGAGTTGGATGCACGAGTGATAATTATGTTAAGGCTGCTCTCCTCCAACCCTTATGATTAGATGCTTGCTATGTTGTTGGAACTCTGGCATTATCTCACACCTTCTTTAAACTATTTGTACCTAATCCAGCCTGGTAAACATAGAAGGAATGATGCATTAACTGTATTTTGTTTTAAGTGTGTTTAAAACATTTTTGATGATGTGAAAGAGAAAACCAAGAATCCTCAAAAATGTGCACTCAGGAAGCATTTGTCCAGAATATTGTGAGACAGACATGAAGAAAAGATTGCCTGTGGTTAGTAAATTAAGGGCAATATTTGCTATCAGATACTTGTTGTTCAAGCTAATGGGAAAAGATCTTACTTTGTGTTCCATATTAGCTCTGATTTCTTTACGAACTATACATCGAGGTCAGAGATTAACATTTACCTTCATCAAATGAGTGTCTGCACAGGCACAGATCTGCCTATATATACAGGGTTATTATGTGTTGTAATTTGTTTCTAAAAAGGCTTTAATCAATCACTTTTTCTTTCTCAGCTTTAATCGCATTTTCAGCCATGCCTCAACTGGCTCAAAAAATCAAATTTTTTTTTGCCTTGGGTCCGGGATACACACTAAACAAAAGCAAAGCTCCTCTGACACAAGTGGCATTTCTCCCTACTGATATAATAAAGGTATGTAGAATTCATGCTTCATTGCTCTAATGAATAAATGTTGCTATATTAAAAATGCATGAATAGAAATTTTTAAATGTTAGATGTACATTTCCCATGTTGCAGTGCAAAATAGTATGTATAGAAACAAGTTTACCATACAACAATAGTATGATAAATGTAGTGAAACTAGGATTAGAGGAACACATGTAAAATAGTTCATCATTTTTCACCAAAATTTTCCACTTGTATTTTGCACACCCGAAATTTGTTTTTTTCTGCAAATATTAAGTCTGAAAGCTTTTCACTGACAAACATCCAAAAACCTGCAAAGTGCCATTTTGCAAAAAGAGTCAGCATAACGAGTAGCATGGTTTTTGCAAGGACTGTGCAGAGCTCTACAAATATTATTTCAAAAGTAGGCTGTTTCATGATGTCCATTTTAAAGATTGGGAAATTTTGGTTCAGGGATCCTACAGCTCCTTAATTGTGTGGGATGTCTGATTTCAAAGAATAGTTCAGAGGATAGTATCGATCCCAACTGTCTGGTTGAGTCTGAACAGATTTGTCACATCTGTAGACTATGGTTAAATTATTAGGTTAGATCAGATTACATAAATGAAATTTAATTATTGCCATCTAAAACTGTAGCTAAGACAAAGAAATTTTAGTACTACTAGTTGAAGGAAATTCTACTTGTTTTCCCATTAGAAAATGGTTTATATTGAAACCAAAATATTCTACAGGAAAAGATAGTTTTTGCATGAGACTTCTGTCATAAAAATTAAAATGAAATACTTCATTTCAGATCCATGGAGTAATAATTTCTTCATCTTTACTGAACTACTAAAGTCCCTTCTGACAGTTTACCTCAGGGTCCTTCATGTCCTTATCATGCATGAGTCGTATTCAAAAGCAAAGTCATGCTCTGTGATCTTTTCAGTCTGGTTGAGCCATCATCATACCTGATGAGATTCCTGAAATTCCATTGGCTTCTATGGAATCATGAGTTCAGCTGTAGCCTCTCTTTCCATGTGGGGGTGTGTTTTGTGAAGGAAAATAGGAGAAAATGGAGAGATTGTCACAGCTTTCCCAAGAATGGTGTTCCCACTCCTTAGGTGTACAAAAGAGGAGAGGCTCTGACCTTTTACCAGGACTGAAGTGGATCTGTCATTCACTAATTATAGATGCAAACATTCTTAAAAGTTGTGAACATTCCAGAAAAATTTAACTCTTTACTTGAGTCTTTGGGCAGATCTGCACTGGCATTGTTTTCGATGGCAGTCAGAGATATGCAAGTTACTTCAAATAACTTGCATATCTCACTTTGACTGCCCTATGTCTGGCACATCCACTGTGCTGGCCTTTCTTTGACCCAGTACTATTCCAGTTGCTGGGGTGGTTGTAATAGATTGGTTTCCCAATCGACTGATTGGGTCTTCACAGACCTGATCAGCTGATTGGAAAGGTTGATCTGATGGCAGTGATTTTGCCGCTGTCAGAGGAGACAAGCCCTTTCAGAGAGATACTTACCTATACATAAAATGTAATAAGAGAACAAAACCAAGCAATCCATTTAAAAGTCATGACGAACAACCTCTTTATATTTTCTCAGTTTATATTTGGCAAGAAAGAATTCTGTCTGTTAAATGCGAGACTGAAACAGCTTACTGCCAAAGTGTGCAGAACTGAACTGATAGACCAACTCTGCATCAAAGCCCTTTTTTCCCTTTTTGGTGCACTTAATGAGAAAAACTTAAATACGGTAAGTATAGCAACAATCCTTCTTTATTGATCTACAGTAGCCTGCTTCTGTGTTTCACGGTATTTGAGAAACAAGCCATCATCACCAGATGCAACAACTTACATATTAATGGCCAGAAATCTTGGTTGGGATTTCAGTCCACAGTGCTGGGTGCTGTAGAAACATAAAAACAGTCCCTGCACTAGAGAGCTGAACGTGAATATTTAATCTGCAATAAAATAACTAAGTCTTTAAAATATTGCAGAGTTTTGGGAGGTACTTTGTTATGATGAACAACATGTAGATGATTAATTGAATAAACAAGGCCCAACACAGTCTAGCAGTAACTGCGTCCTTTAAATGTGGCCCATATATGTTCCATGTTGTTGCTGCTGATGCACTTTTTTTCAGACCAGCTCAGAAAAAATTGATTTTTTTTTCTTCCTGAAAATGTTGAAATGGCAGTGTTCATTCTTTTCCTAGATGTGCATTGGCTATGTCAATGAGAGGAGTTGGCTTTGCAAAATAATTTCCAAATGACTTGGATGAATAGTAGTGCTGACTTCGATTCACATGGGTTGATGTGCATGCTTTGGTTTTTTCACTATGACTCTTGTCTATCTTGCTAATTTCTAGGGCCAAATAAGCTCAGGTCCCATTATTCTAGGCAGTATACAGGTAGTCCTCACTTAGTGACCGGGTTCCGTTCCTGAAACCCGGTTGATAAACGAATTGGTCGCTAAACGAGGAGCAGCCCTTACCGGTATTTCAGGCATAATGTACTTTACTGGTAGTGGGTTTTTCAACCATCTGTAGATAGTTTTAATGTCACCTTTGCATCATTTATAACATTTTTAATATATATTTTAAATGTTTTAAGCTCTAATGTACTGAATTTAGTTTGCATAGTGTACTGTAAATACAGGTAATTGTTTTTAATATTCTGAATAGTACTGTAAAGAAAAGGCCTAAAATAAACTCCATCATGATAACTTTGTTTTATTGGCATAACTCCTTACATACTGTATTACAGAACATAAAAATGCAATCAGCAAAAATTATAAAAATGATGTACCAAAGAAATATGAAAATAAACATTCAGATTACATTGAAATTTTTACTCATCAAATCCTTCAAAGTGTGGTTCAGCAGCAGGGGGGTCATCAATGTCATTGTCGGAGAGATCAGCAGGGTTATCAGGAGCTGTAGAAGGCTCTGGTAAGGGAGATGATGGCAAGGAAAAGGAAGGACTTGTAAGGGTAGGGGTAGGGGTCCTGGATGGAACTTTAGAGAAGCATCTTGTTAGCGTGGTCTGCATTGTAATTTTCTTTTTTTCTTCATAAATTTCACGATAGCATCGTAAAATTTCATTCATTTGTCGTTCCACTTTCGTGAACCATTCAACATTCGGGTCCATACTCTCTAGTTCTAACATCGCTGCATTCACTTTGGAGAAGACATCAGCTAACCCCTTTACAGTGAACTTCTTTTGTACTTCTTCCACTCTTTCCTCTTCTTCCTCCTCTTCCAAGTGCTGCTGCGCTTCCAACTCTATTAAATCTTTGTTAGTTAGCTCTCCCTCGACGTATTCCACTAATTCTTCAATATCTTCCACTTCAACATCTAAATTAAGCACATTAGCAAGTTCCACAATTTTTTTATTTATGACATCAATATGTTCGTCTTTCTCAAACCCTTCGAAATTATTTACAAAATGTTTCAGGCATTTTTTCCATATGCCTTGCATGCACTTTTCTGTCACTCCCGCCCAAGCTGATTCAATGTTCTTTATGCAGTGTAAAATATTATATGATTTCCAAAAATCGCGCAGGGTTACTTCACCATTTTCTGTTGCTGCTACCGCTTTGGAAAACGTTGCACGCAAATATAGTGCTTTAAACGTAGAGATAGCCCCCTGGTCCATTGGTTGTAACAGCAGTTGTGTTTTTAGGCAGATACACGACCTTTACATCAAGGTGTAGATCATCAAGATGCTGGGGGTGGCCTGGGGCGTTATCAAGTAGGAGGATAATTTTAAAGGGAACACCGTTTTCCAGACAGTAATGCTTGACCGAGGGTATGAAGCA
This sequence comes from Podocnemis expansa, assembly GCA_007922195.1. Lineage (NCBI taxonomy): Eukaryota > Metazoa > Chordata > Testudines > Podocnemididae > Podocnemis > Podocnemis expansa. The sequence continues at coordinate 15,084,361 of ML681981.1, read as the reverse complement.
GTTCATGAACCAGTCCTCAAATAAAGATTGCGTCATCCATGCTTTGTTATTTGAACGATAGTAAACGGGCAGCATGTGCTTACTAACCTGCTTCAGTGCACGTGGGTTTGCAGAACGATAGATGAGAAAAGGTTTTAACTGAAATCCAGCGACATTTCCTCCCAACAACAACAACAACAACAACAACAACATGACCTTGTCCTTAAAAGCCTTGAAACCGGGCATTGCTTTAGCCTCTTTGTGTATGTAGGATCTTTTGGGTATTTTTTCCAAAATAGTCCGGTTTCATCTGCATTAAAGATCTGTTCTGGACGATACCCGCCTTTCTCGGTCATTTCGTCAAATTCATCCACAAATCTTTCTGATGCTTCTATGTCCACGCTTGCTGCCTCACCACTGATACTTCGATTATGAAGGCTGAATCTCCGATGAAAACGTTGAAACCATCCATGACTTGCCGTAAATGTTTCCGTTGACTCTTCATTTTTGCGCGCTTTCAACGTTTCAAAGATACTGCGTGCCTTTGCTTGAATTATTAAAAGGCTCACTGGCATTCTTTTTTGTATCTGGTCATCAAACCATATCACCAGTAATTTTTCCATTTCGTGAATAAGGCCTTTCTGCTGCCTAGTTATTATGGCTTTATATCCTTTTGATGATTTCACTGCTTCTTTCACTCGATCTTTATCCTTCAAGATCATTGATACAGTTGAATGCGCCAGCTCCAAGTCACGTGCTATCACTTTAACTTTCTTACCAGCTTCATATTCATTTATTATCTTCATTTTTGTCTAAAGATCGATAGCCTTCCTTTGTTTCTTGGCGCTTTCTCCGGGTGAAGTCATGCTCTTCCTTTTCACCGACATCTTGTACTTTGGGGTGCATAATAAAGTAAAAATACATAGACGAAAAACGCTAGTTCTGACTGTGGGAACGAGATGAATCTGAGAGAGTTGATGCGAGTTCTCGTACATCACCATAATACCAACTCGTCAGAGCTGGTCATAACTCCGAGGGGTCGCTAAACGAGTAGGTCACTAAGTGAGGACTAGCTGTATAGACAAAGGGCAGTAGACTGGCTCTGTCTGGAAGACGTCACATTCTAATTAGAGAAGACACATATGATAAGGTAAGAAAAGGGATAGCACAAACAAGCAGAGATAGCAATGTGCTGGTGTCAATTGTCATATTAGTTCAGGGAGTTTTTCTTATGGTTTTGTCAAGAAAGCATTTGTTAAGTGGAAAGAAAAGCAAGGCAGAGCAATAACGAGGGTAGAGCAGGTGGGAAGAAGGAGGGGAGAAAGGCAGGACAGGTGTGCAGTGATGCTAAAGTGCAGACATTGATACAGGTGGTGGAAAGTGATTAGATTAAACCATGTCAGTCTACTTTATCAACGTCCTTTGGTCCCTGCTTAAATTGAAGTTGTTCTGCTGGCTCCAGTTTCTGGCTGGTTCCTTCCTTAAAGCCCCCAATGTTATGTAGAAAAGAACAAAGGAATGAGGATACCCAACAACCTTGGGAAGCCGAGAGAGATGTTCCTCTACATAGTTCTGGGTATGGGAGGCAGCCACGCTGGGCTTCATTTTAATCCTTTCTCTGCCTAATACAGCAACTGCTCCTTAGGCTCATTCTGCTTCTATCTCTGGTTGGCTTCTCCCTTCATTTTCTTTCCATGTGGTCTTATGGCCATGAGGAGGGTCTTTGAGTTTAAGGCTAGAATGAATCAGAACACTGAATGTCAGCAGCAGTCAAAAAGTCTATCTCTGAGTGGAGGTCATGAAGTGTGACTTCATCCAGAAATCATAAATCTTCTCTGGTATTCTCAGAGCTTGGCTTAGGTGGGCTCCAAACCAAGTGACTTGGGTCCTGCTACACTTGCCTTTTGTAGAGCTAAATTTATGCACTTGATGAAAGTCAATTTTAATATCTGATGATGATGACTTTTTAGATTAGAAGTAAGTCCCCACTCTTTCCTCAGGCTTTTCTTAAGGGGAGTGGGATGGAAATGGGGCTGTATTTGGAATGGATGCAGTATTTAAACTTTTGTTTTTCCCCTGGGTTTCTTGTAAAGTTTATTTGATTTATTGTGATAAAAAATTCTATTTTAAATTGTGTTGTATGTCTAGAGCACAGAGAAGTCAAGCTGAACTGAAGTGGAATTTTCTCTCTATTTACTTCACTTAGAAAGCTGATATTTTGTAACACTATTTTTTTCTCACAGAGCCGAGCAGATGTATATGTAGTAGGCTTTCCAGATCATACGTCTGTAAAAAATGTAATCCACTGGGGCCAGGTAGATTTTCTGATATTTATTGCATTGTTTAACCATGTCTTTTTAAAAAATAAATATACAGCATTTAATGCATGGTGTTTTATAATTTGGCTGGGCTTTTCCTTTTACACATTAGTTAAAAATTTGTATAGAGAAAATCATCCATTTATCAGTGAAATAATTGTTTCCCTTTACTGCCAGAAAATGAGGTTTCATATGGTATTTTGTAGAATCATTTAGAACCTTCTAATTAATATGGTATTGTCTGCTTGGACTTTTTTTTTAGTTAAGTTTTATCAATTTCTAAGTAACTTGAAAAATTTTGATGAAATGAAAGAATCATCCATACAAGCAGAAAGGAGAAAACTTTCTGCAATATATTAAATATCCCTCAACTACTGTACATCCTTAGTGAAAGATAAGGGAGCATGGATAAAATTAATTAACTTACACTAAAATTTGTCCAAACTTCACAGTAAATTGTTTTTCCCACTGAATGGATAGCCTCCGAGACTCTCCTCAGAGAGCAAGAGATGCTTCCCCTCATGACTCCATTGCTTCTCTGGCTCTGCTTCATTCCCTGGCAGGACTGACTCTAAGCCACTCATTGGCTGTTCATGTTGTTGTACCCAGGTCTGGCAGTTCCAGTTCACATGGAGGGTGGGTGTTGGGCTCTTGTTACTACATTGGCTGATCTGCCCTACTTATCCAGAAAGTTGGTCTCTCCCATTGGCTCTTGACACCTGCCAGTCCCAGGATCTTGATTTCTCTTCCGCCCTTCCCCTTCCTCCTGGTTTTGGGAAAGGATCAACCAGCCAACTACAAAAAATATTAAATTTCAGTGAAGGGCCAGCATTTCTCTTACAGTAAAAAAACCTCTCTACATGCTACAGTGGAGCTAGTTTCTTGCTAAGCTCTGTTAACTAAGATCTAAACCAATTAATAGATAAATGTTGCTACTTCAAAGCAGAGACATAATTAGAAAAATTATCCCATATACACACTTGAAGTGAGCTACAAAAATATGACAGGTTAATGCTGTCAGATAAGTTAGACCATTTTAGCACATGGGGTTTCTCACCCTCATTATATACTCTGCAGTTGTCTTATTGAACATATAGAAGTGCTAAAAATTCTTGGGTCTAGGCTGGCTCCCAGGGAAATAGATGGGAAAATGTGGATTGCTTATGATTATGTATTACTTAAGCAGAGTGGAATTCTGCTAAATGGGGAGCCTGACTCAAGTAAGGAAGTTCTCCTTCTCCATCATAACCGATATAGTCATTAATTCTAGATATGAGTAAATCAGTGATTTTAGAATCTTAGGTTATGTTCACACACAGAGGGCTTGTTTCAAAACAAGAGGTTTCGAAACAAGCTGTTTTGAAATAAATGGTTATTTCGAAACACCTTATTTCTAAAGACAAAAAAGGTGTCTTGGAAATAAGGGAGGGAAATAGCATGTCCACACTGAGGACATGCTATTTCGCTTGGGGAGGGGGCTGCAGGCACCCGCAGGGTTAGGCGCAGCCAGGCGCCTCACCCCACGGGTGTCTGCAGGGGTGGAGGCAACCACTGGGTGAAGCACAGCCACGCGCCTCACCCCGCAGGCTAAGCCTCGTTGTTTTGAAATAAGAATGCTGTGTGAACACACCCTTAGAAATAATATATTCCACACTAATGGGGAAAAAAACACAGGATAGAAGCATAGAGCCAATTGAGAAATGGACTGTGAGCACAGAAATGGTATTGTGTTTTACTCATATTCATTTTAGCCATTGATGATGCATCAATTTCAGCCCTCCTCAGTAGCTAACTAGAGGGGTTATTGCCAAAGGGGTAGCCATGCTGGAATAGTTCACCAAAACAAGCAAGGAGTCCTGTGGCACTTAACGACTAACAAATTTATTTATATGAGCTTTTGTGGGAGAAAATCCCACTTCAAAGTGTCTGACAAAGTGGGATTTCCTCCCGTGAAAGCTCTTGTGATAAATAAACTTGTTAGTCGTTAAGTGCCATGGGACTTCTTGTTATTGTGGGTCATAAATCTGGAGAGAAAGGGTATTAAAGGTGCAATTTACATAATAGAGATCATTAAACTAGAGTTCATAATTGTACCAGGATCTTTTTAGGTTTAACATATCACTTTTTTCTCATCTTGCCCCTCCCCATCTGTGTGTGTTCTCCTTTTCTTCTCAATTCAAATGATCTTCCTTGTCTCTCAGTCCATGACAGAAATCAGTTCCTTTTTTTAATACTGGGAAGTGTTGGAGAACTGTGGATTCTAAGCAGTTATTTCATTAAACTGTGGTCATTTTTGAAATACATCCTTGTATATTATTATATTAAATTTTAGATTAAAAAATTTCCAAAGTGAATGATTTCAAAGAATGTTATAAAATCAGTTGATCTTTTATGTTACAGTTACAAATTTCATATTAATAGAAATTCTGTCAAACTTTGCACATTAGTGTTCTTTAGTTTGTGTTATTTTATGACACTTCAGAGCAGAAAAAAAGGAAATTAAGATCATTTATGTTTTGTACTTTATACTTTTGTATTTCCTTTGTAGGTAGCAAAATCTGGGGAATTTAAATATTTTGATTACGGCTCTAGGAACAAAGATAAATATAATCAGGTAAGGAAAATGATTTTATTTTTTTTTAAAATTGAAATCTAAGAAGGATGAGGCGAGAACTAAAGCCAGAATATTTACATGTAAGCATCTAGATGGCAGGGTGGATTTACACGATAGATCTTCATCTCTAGTCATGTGGGTTTCAGTCTGTTTATGGGCCAGGTTGTCATATTTGACATCCTATATTACCTCCTTTTTTGGAACAGGTGCTACAGGATGCAGAAGTAGAGAGGATAGTCTTGACTTAAGCCTAACAAAATGCAAGAGTTCGTTCAAGAAACAAGTGTATGAGAGCTAGTAAGAAATATTGACCACAATATAATTAAGTTGTACATCCTTGCAAAAAGAACTTTAACAACACTAAGGCCTGTGAGGTTTCAAAAAATGAAGAAGCTTGTGTCATACAGCTTAGAATCAGAGACAGAAGTAAGGAAGTAAAATTGTAAAATAGTCATAGGAGATCTGCAAATGCCTAGCATGAAGAAGGAGTAGGAAGGCAATGAAGCAGAGAGAGCATTGCATTAAGGTATGGGACTGGCCTTCAGAAAATCTCCTTTCAACTCCTGTTTCTGTCACAGACTTTTTGTATGACCTTTGTTAAGTCACTTAATCTGCATGTTCCTCATTTCCCTTTTTTTCCCCCAGTTGGGCACAATGACAAATCCTTTTTCCCTTCTTTTCTATAATTTTGCTTCAGTATGTTAGACTGAAGTCCATGGGAGATGTTAGGTCCCGGACTCTTTCCAAAATTAGGCCTTATGCAGAGGCCTAAATCAGGATTTTGGAGGCTCCCGTTTTTGACTACCTTGACCCAAAGTCTTAATAGGATTTAAAGACAAGACATGGGCATCCCCAGTTATTTCAGAGATGATTAGATGGGATCTAAAGTTTCTGACTTGAGCACTGACCAAACTCTCACTATGGGAGCTCAGGGCAAAGCTTTTCATGTGAGCAGTTTGTCCAATGCATGCTTTCTTGCATCTTCCTCAAGAATTTGTCACAGACCACAGTCAGAGACAGGATACTGGACCAGAAAGACTTCTGGTCTGGAACGCTATGTCAGTTTCTCTGTTTACGCACTACTACTGCCAGTCAGCAAACACACATTTAGATAAAGTGTTACTGAGGCTTCAGGCCTTCATTTATACAAATTGAAATTGCCTCTTTCCTCCCACAGACCACCCCTCCATTTTATAAGATAGAAGATATGACAGTGCCAACAGCATTATGGAATGGTGGACGTGATTCAACTACAAGCCCAGAAGATACAGCAGCCTTACTCTCTCGAATTACCAATCTAATTTTCCATAAATATTTACCTGATTGGACCCATTCTGATTTCACCTGGGGTCTTAATGCAACCCAGCGTATGTATGCTGCAATCCTTGACTTAATGGAGAAGCACCCATAAAATAACAGGGCACTTAAGAATTTGGTATAACTATGGCTAAGTTTACACTGGCAAGTTAGTTCAAATTAAGGAGGCTTAATTTGAACTAACTTTTTACCTGTCTACACTGGGCTTTCCTTAGTTTGAACTAAAAAATTCCGTAATTCGAACTAATGAACGCTTAGTTCAAACTAGTAAAACCTGCCAGTTTAGTTCGAACTAAGCCCTTGGTTCTATTGATAGTGCAAACTAAGGACAGTGAAGACTAGGACTAGCCCTTAGTTCAAATAAGTTCAAACTAAGGGCAGTTAGTTCAAATTAACAAAGTGGACTAATTCAAACTAACGTTTATTCGAGTTAGTCCATGTTGTTAATTTGAACTAATAAGATTGAGGTTAGTTTGAATTTATTAGTTCGAATTAACAAATTCAAACTAACCTTTCCTAATGTAGGCATAGCCTATGAAATTTGTTTGAGTCATGTCTATGGGTGTATGCACTACTTTACTTACCTTACTAAAAATGGCTTCTTGTGATTGACTTGGCAGTTTTTTGGTCATATATTTTCCTCTGCACCAATTTTTCAATTTCACTTGTGTGTTATTTAAGTAATTCATAAAATAATGTAGAAGTATCAAGTCCTGCTATTTTAAATTATGATTTTTGTGACATTTTTAAAGTCAGAGAACTGAAAATGAAAAGCAAGAGATAGAAATGTCACTTAAATTCTTAGATGAGCAGACAGTGTGTTGCAATACAAAGAGAAAAAGGGAAGTATTTTTCCACAAGGTGTGTGGGTGCAACTCTGTGGAAGACAGTGTTTTGTTTGTCTAATGTTAAGAAGTGTTGCCCATGTCCTGAGAAATAAAATAATGTAAAACAAATTTTGAAGTGCCATTAACAAATTAACTTTAAAAATGTTGAGTAAAACTCAGCAGATAATTTTATTTCTAAAATAAAGTGCTTGGGGGAAGGGAAGCAGTAAACTTATTAACTTTTCCATTGTGAAAACCCTTGTCTTAGCAACTAAAACTAATGTTTTGGCAATTATCCATGTCTGTGTCTGTATGTAATCTATAGAAAGTGTACGGATTCATCACATTGGTGGTAAAACATTCTTAAATTCCTGAACTTCCCACACCTGCTATGATACCAGAGAAGATTGTAACCATTCCTGCATCTGTAACAGTATGTCTACACTGTGGTTAAACACACACGGCTGGCCTGTGTCAGCTGACTTGGGCTTGTGCCTTAGGCTGCAGTGCTATAAAATTATGATATAGATGATTGGGATAGACCCTAGGTTCTGGGACCCTTCCACCTTGTTGGGTCGCAGAACCTGGGGTCCAGCCTGAGCATCTGTCATCTATGGTAGTTTTCCAGCCCTCAGGCTGAACATTAGTCAGGTAGTATGGGCCAGCTTCATGTGTTTAGTTACAGTGCAGCTATAGTATGAGATGTAAGATATAAAACTGAAACAAGTGCCATAACTGCTATCCCAATGTCAGGAAGTTTGCTTACAAATATATAGTTTATGCACATATGTATTGTTTTAACTCTTTTTGTCATTCAAAATATGTATATATTTGGCCAAGATATCAAAGTAAATGTATCTTTGTGTACATTTCCCTGGTAATAAAGGTGATAGCATACTATTAGGAACAAACTCAAAATTCAATAGCAGAGAAACAAATTGCACCAAAATGAGAAGATTTTAAGAATAGAGGTTGCAGAATTTAAACATGATTGTTACATCTATTTTGGGCTTGTTGGTTAATATGGAATACAGCTGGTATGAAACATAAAAAAGGCATAGCAGGTGTTATGAACATGAAGAAGCAGACAAGGTTTTATAGTCCATAATACCAGAAGTAAAAAGTTTGCCATAGCAAAAATGTTATTCATAATTTTCACAACATTGCTATATTGTTCAATTAGACACAAATGAAAGTTAATTTATTAGTACAAACAAAAAGCAGAAGCTTGGAATTTGAAAACTATGTGTTAACTATTCTAGCCAAAACCTTAAAAGATTTAGAATAAGGGAAAATTCCTGAAATTATTAAAGTGATGTCCCAGGTGTCCCTGAACCTGGAAAAGAGAGACCAATAAGTTACATTTT